>CM037875.1:11131594-11826594 GCA_021292105.1 Anadara kagoshimensis | reverse complement strand
GGCCACAAGAGGGGGGTCAAGTTTTACACAGGAATATATAGAGAGAATCTTTAAAAATCTTCTCCTCAAAAACTATTAGGCCAGGAAAGCTCAAATTAAAATGGAAGCATCCTCAGGTAGTGTAGATTCCAGTTTGTTCAAATCATGGTTAAATAATAGTGTATTTTCCATGCTGTATTCTTTTATATAAGTATTTTGATATAAAGTTAAATATATTGTTCATGAGAAATATATTAATTGTACTTGTATTTAAAAGCTAATTTTTAATGTAAATCCTGCTGTATTCTATAATTTCTATTTGCCATTTCCCGATTACAGTATTCGGCCTATGCATTTTCTCTCTTTTGAGATTGGTAGATTGCATGATGAAAATTTTTTTTAAAATTATTTCATTGGTTGAAATGCTGTAAGAAAAAGGTAACGGAATAAGCCGAGGCTTGTCGAAACATCAACCTTTTACGGTACATAGAAATACTTACAAATTGTTTAGTGAAAAGCATCGGTAGGAAGTATAGATTTCAGTTTGTACAAAACCTCCCTCCCCTGCACTCACTTCAATACTGAACTCATTTCGGCTTCTACCTAGCAAGTTGCTCAGGTGAGCGATGTGGCCCCTGGGCCTCTTGTTTTAATTTTTATGATCGTGGTTTTGAACATGAACAGGTATGTTTGTGTTGGACTTTGGTATTGATTGTGATTGTGATCTGGACATGGATCAGTAATTTTGTGTTGGTCTTTGGGATTGTAATTGGGACATGAACAGGTATATATGCTTGTGTTAGAATTTGGGATTGTGCTTGGGTTTATACCATGAGAGTTACTGTTGTCCGTTAACCGGTCTTAAGAGTTTGAAACAAGTTCGTAAAAAGACCCTTTTTTTCGAGTAACAAAGTGAAGAGGCAAATGCTCGAAATATAACAATCATTGGTTGATTGATTGATTGATTGATTGATTGACTGACTGGATGTTTTTTTATTATTGACCGTATCAAGCGCCTGTGCATGACATAGCGAACACAGCGCTTGGATTCACACTTTTCACCTGTGGTCATATGTTCCGTTAAAGCAATTTCATTGGATAATGACATTGATATTAGTGACGTCATAATAATTATCTTTTACAATCAATTTTTCCCGTGGTTCCGTTGTCCTGTTTTTCATGTGTTCTGTTAAAACAATTTCATTGGATAATGATATAAATGACGTCATAGTGAATTTCTGCAACAATCAGTTTGCTTATGGTTGCTTTTTGTGTTTGTTTTGCTTTGGAAAAACGAGTTGAAAGTTATATATTTTAATGCCGATATAACAGTAAGTATTGCCGATGTTGGAGTAAATGATCTTTTTTTTTTTTTTTACAAATGTTAATATGATAAAGTTCTAAAGAAAAAAGTGGGATATTCTAAAATAAGTTTTAACATTGATCCAAACTGTTTACTGTGTCTTGTCTGTGGCGTACAGGGCTCAATAGGTGGAAAGGTAGCTCAGTCGTTCGGCTAGTACTGGGAAGGCGCAGAGTTAGTTCCCCTGTACTGTTTAGTCGCTGAAAGTACTCGGTTTCAATTCAAGATATTTGGATCGAAAAAGTGAAGAAGGAATGGTTGCACCGGGCTCGATATGTTGCATTGCAAAACAGCTTAGTCGGTAGAGTGTCCCGCTAGTATTTGGAAGACCCCGGGTTCGAGTCTTGGTTTGACTGCTTCTTGATACAATTATGAAATCTTCATTAAACTCGAGAAAGCGAGGCATTTTAAAATTAGAAAAGTCAGTTAAATATACCAGTGATAGAAATCACTATCGACATTTCTTATACCCCCCGCTTAAAAAGTCGGGGTATATAGTGATAGGGGTGTCCGTCCGTCCTTCCATTACATCTTAGGGTACCTATCTCTTATCCGCAACTCTTCCTAAACCCTTTAATGAATTTTCATGAAATTTTTACACAATCTTTGTGATATAATGTAGATGTGCACCTCCTATTTAAAAATTTGATCCGATGGATTTTATGTATGTGGGGGGAGCGGGGGTATTTTTTGTGAGCTTGTGGCGCATATTTATTTATTTATTTGTGTGTTTGTTTGTTTAGGATAGACGTTTTTTTATTAAACTCATATGACAGCAGGAAGCAAAATTCAAGAACGTCGTAAATTGAATTCAAAAGACATTGAATCTAGATTTCCAAAATTAAATTCCAACAGCGCAATCGGAAATCCAGAAGAAATGGAATGGAATACACATGGCGTTGATGCCAGATATCCAGTTTTGGAGTTCCTGTAACCTTTGAACAAATAGATTGGAATTCATATGATGGTATTGCCAGATAGTTTGGAGTTTACATCATATAGCGCTCAGAAAATCCCTGGCCGCATAGCATTGGAATTCTTATCGCAGTAGCGTAAGATTTCCAGAGAACCCTAAGTCAAAGTGGTTTATCATATCTCCAACATTATTTACCATTTTAGAAAGTTGGCATCAAATATATAATATCACCTTCCTCATCGACACATTCCTTTGTGGAGATTTTATTTTTGTGATCGTCAAGTTTCTATTATCAGTTCCTATGTGTCTCAAATATTTTCTTATCATTTTAGAAAGTTGACATTATAGTTGTCACTTTTCGTGTTGATGGTTTTAGGCATAGTTGTAAAAAGCTTTACTAACCCTTTATGTTTTGCCTATGTGACATATAATGCGTTATGATATGTGTTTAGTTTGAAGTAGCAAAAATGGTACACACGAATAACATTAGACAATTTAAAGATTATCAATTTCAAGACTTGTAATTTCCAGGATTGCAATGAGCCGTTATTAGCTTAACTCGTATAGGGTTTTTAGACGTCCAAGTACTTTTGGTTTTTACTACGTCATGTCAAAACAACGTAAACGTTAGCCACTAAATAGGATGAAACTTACAACTTCCAAGTTGCTTAGATTAATTAAACTTACTTAGTTTCCCCCCTCAGTACCAAAGACAGCGCTATTACAGATAAACCAATTTCGTGGTTTTCAACTTATGTGGTGATGACATAGTTTAAAAAAAAAAGAAACTAAGCTATTATAAATAAATAAATGAAATTTATTGTAACTATAATAAAAATAATATCAACAATAGAATTACAAAATATGTGCCTCGTCCGAAAAAGAGTCCTCTAATTAAAACTCTTAACAATTTCAACAATATCAAACATCGCATGGTCAATACTACTAGCCCTGTACTCTAAAGCAACCGCGACACTGGCTAAAAAATAGGACATATAACCACGAGTTGTTTTTTTTTTTTTTTTACTAGCCTTGTACTCTAAAGCAACCGCGACACTGGCTAAAAAATAGGACATATAACCACGAGTTGTTTTTTTTTTTTTAAATTTGTTTCAAGGTGACAGGTTTTTAAGTTGTGGCAAAATACTAGAGAGAGAGAGAGAGTTAGAGAGAGTTTTTTCTCTCCATTTTAAAAGTTTAAATATCGTGTAAGAAAAAAAAGATTTTATAATGAATTATTGTCAAAGGCATACAATTTGATATAAGTCCAAGACATTCTGAATCAACTATCTTGATTAAAGTGGCAAAACTGATCCTGTGGACTTCGTACACATAGGCCAAATTATCTGCCTTAACGATGGTAAGTTGGCAATATCAAAAATAGCAAACCTTCGAAACGGCTGAAAATTTGGCCTGATGGGAACAAGGAAGACAGACAGACAAACCACAGAGCATAATTGGAGACTGTCTAGAATATTTCCGGAAGAAATTACCAATGGTGAAATGGACCAATGCCGACTTAATATTATGGAATATGTAAATTACAGTTGCAGGAATGTACATTTCAAAATGATCGTGGTAATATGTCCTACTTTTAAATTGGTCGCAGTAAAGCTTGGATATGTCAATGGATCTCGAAAAATGGCGTGTCCTACGCACCTTGGCCGAACTTTCTGCCTTAACGATTGTAAGTTACTTTTTGATATTACGAAGGTATTGGTTGTGGTCTCAAAACGTAACTTAAAATCGTAAATGCAGATAATTCATCCTAGTTACTACGGTAACTAATCCACGTCTAATTGTGGAGCGACATGGGGAGGTGTAAAAACTATCCCGTGACTCTCTTGGTATACGTATTACAATATTATCAACATAACAAAAATGGTACATCAATCCAAATTACTAATTCGTCAAATCAACCAAACGAATTCTTAATGAAGAAATTACAATGAATACTAAATGAATGGAAGACTCCACATTCACGAAATAAGACACTGATTGTGTGTTTGCAGAAACTGTGGAATGACTTGGCGCGGATCCATAAACATTGAAAAAGAAATGGACGAAAATTGAGAATGTTGTTGTAAGTGTCATATACCATTTTTGAATGTATTTTTTCATTAATTTTAAAAAATGGTATATGACATTACTACAATATCTTTACTCTCATATCCTTGACAATTCGCAAAAATATATGTATTTTACTTCACTTTTGTGTGGAATATAAAACGATGTTTTTTGTCTTTTTTCCTATATTAATAAAGAAATATTTTCAAAATTTAAAAGATTTTGAATTAATGTTTAATGGATCACAACCATAGCCAATAATGTTAAACCTATAGCTTACTATCTTCGGTTTTATTGGAGATGTTCATTTAGTTGGTCACTGTAAAATATTCAACACAATCTTCTTTAATGACATTCAGAAATTATAAGTGACTTGAATGTTTAAACATATATTTAATTTTAACAATTTTACGAATATGTATAATTCAATTCACTCCAAATGTTTATTTTTAAGGAGCATTTTTTTCAGAAACTAGAGCGATTCAGACTTTAAATATTCAACATATTTAATTTAAACAATTTCATGGATATGTATAAATTCTATACATTCCAATTTTTTTAAATGTACATTTTGATTTAAAATACTTTTATGTGCTTCTTTTGGATTTTTGATGAAATATCACATTAAAAAGTACCACATGACAATCTTTTACGTGTAACACAATGCATTCCAAATATTAAAAACATGTAAATTAGATTTAAAACACTCAAGTTCATGTGGTGCTTTTGATTTTTTATGAATTGGCATGTGTTACTTTTGAATGTTACTTTTCATAAAAATTTTATAATAGCATATGATACGTTAACACAGTGCATCATTCTCAATTATGGTCATTTTTCTTAATATTTTCGGCGCCCTGCCAAAATATAGAAATTAAGACATAAAACGCAACAATCAACTCAGTACAACACTTCCCCGTCGTCACCAGAACCCCATATTTTTTCAAAGTTCAGTTCTGTCATGTGTTGCGTTAGAGGCGTTTGAAATGTCTGTTGTTGTATGTTCTCGTTCCATTCCACAATGGTTTGATTTCCATTTACGTCATGTTCAATTAACGACAGTTTGTCCCCGTTATCAGTAGAGGTATGACTCGAAACCGGGTGATAAGTCAACTTTGATGATAACGAGGCTTCCAGTGACGTTTGGCTATCGTCTATGTTTGCAAACCGGGACATTGAACTTTCTTTATGTAACTGTCCAAAAAAGTCGTCTATTTTATTTCCCTCTAAAGCTTTAGACGCATACACGTTCTGTACAATTTTAGGCGTATATGCGTACATACTTTCAACAGGCTGATTCCGGTGTCCATTTTTTAATTTATACATTCCAGGAGTATATCCGCTTCCGAATTCATAATGTTCTCTCTTTTGTTTGTTTGAATACATTGAATGACTAGAATAAACTAAATGATTTGCATTTTGGTTATCACAATAATGACTGTTTCTATCAAGCACAAATTCAACACGATCGTCCGTTTCTTGGTTGAATATATCCTGAACTCTGCGCCTTTTATTCGACCTTGCCTCATCCAGTCTTTGCCCACTGTTGTGAATTTCCTGATTTGTGTTTCTCAAACCTCCGTGGTACATGCCATTGTCCATCTCGTACCGTGTTTGATCACTATTCAAGTCTAACAGCTTCCGTTTTTGCATAGAACTTAAATTCATAAATTCATCATTGGATTTATATCTACCGTTTCCATGGTTACGGAGTTTTTGTGATTGCTGTTTTGACAGTCTTTTCTGAGGAAAACACAACCAGTTCCAGAAGGAAGGCATTTTTAAAGTTTTAAAACCTGTCTCTTTAAACGATTAAATAAATATGTCTGTTCTGTATTACTTGACAATCTTTTGTCTTCAAATAATCTGAAATAAATAAATAAATAATTCAGTGTTTACATCTATTTGATACAGTACAGGCCTGTCAAAAAGTTAACACTGAGCTAACAAAGCCGCTGATGGTCATTAGTGGTCATAAAATAGTTAGTGGCCAAAAACAGCCGCTAAGGATAGATAGAAGTTGTCGAGGTATATGTGTCTCTCTTTTGTGATGGTATCTATGTTGAGGAAATGGAATCCATTGTCTTTTAAAGATATGCAGTTGACCTTAATTGTAATAGATTGATTTGAACAGCCTTTTCAGACATTTTACTTCACATAAATGTTTACATGTATAAATAAATGTACTTGATTTCACATAGTGTTTATTACCACATGGATGGTTTAATTACAGTGACCTTAAAACATCGCCCTGCAGGATACCTAAAATCTGATATACTGATAGCCGATATTCAATACACATTTAATGACAAACTGTAAGGGGCAATTACAGAGCAATATATTCCATGTATATAATTATTTCAGGGAGAGAATGGAAGAAATGTACATGTTTGTAATCTAAATAGTGTGACGTTTCAGCTAGTCCTGTTCAGTACAGGCCATCTGTAAGTTTTAAATTTACACTGAGCCCGGGGAGGACTCGAATTAAGGCGGTGAGAAGCCGTGATGCAAGCGCGAGCTTTTGACTACCCGTCCACCGATACCGCGTTGACAACTGAAAATTGAAAGTCAATTTTATTTATCTAGGCCTATTTATTTATTTATTTATTTAACTATTTATTTATTTATTCGTTCTTATGTCGGTTATTACGTAAATCATTAGGCAACTAAAACTATTTTCAAATGTGAACTCGTAATTTTTAATTAATTATAATGAATGATAATCATATGTTAATTAATGTAAGAATTCGTTAATGAAAAGAATGGAATTCGGGCTAATTTTGTTTTTGTCATACATGTGATGTTTTTAAATAACTTCTGACATTTGTTTCTTTTTTGTTGCTATTTGCGGTCGAATTTTGAGTAACATTAACGAAACACGTGTTGACGCATGTAGTCCAAACTATTTTTGTATTTAAAATGATGAATGACTGCATTAGAAACGTTAGAAACATTCCTTACATTTTCGCGTTTACGCCAAATTCTATCTACAAAGAACAGGCTTTCGAAGCTTGATAAGTTTAACCAAGTTAATATTTGCGTACAATAAAGAAACAAAAAAGGGACAAATGTAAAAAGAATTTCAGCAAAATTGGCTATGTTGATTAAATCTCTCAGGCCATTTAATATGTCGAAGATTCCAATTTTGAATATGGTCATTTAATACCGTCACGGCGTGATTTAAGAAATGGTATATGACCACAAGACAAGCCAGTTTTTACGAAGCATATGACGTACAATTTTGTTACTTGAACAGAAACATACTAGAACACAGAAATGTGTAAACGAAAAAACCCATACAAGAGCTTTGGAAAAAGCCCCCCCCCCTCCCCCCCAAAAAAAAAAAAAAAATCAAATAATATGGCACAGCAAACGAACAAGAAAAAACCAATGTTTCAAATTACGAAGGTATTTCCTTACCGTAATGTGCGTACTTTCCAAATTTATATTCCTTTTAAAAAACATAAATTTTGTCATTAATGGAGTAAAACTGTTATCTTTAAAACTTACAGTAAATTATAACGTGAAATCAACAAATATTTAAACAATTCCGTGAAATTTACATCCTATCTCCGTAAAATTTACATCATCTCAGCCACATTTACAGTAAATCAGCGTGAAATCGACTAATATGACATTTACACCCAGTATCCATGAAATTTACATCACCTAAATTGTTATTTACGAAGGAAAACAGTCTTATTTACAGTTAATCAACGTGAAATCAACAAACAAAAAATTTACATCCGGTATCTGTGAAATTTACATCATAGAATTATATGTCTAGAGCATGTGTCCTCATGTCAGTGTGTCATCGTCGATAGCCTATGAGTCCATCAATCAATTATGTACAAGAAATTCTAGAAAGTCAAGGTTATCCACGAAAACACAACAACACACTGCTTTGTCATCGATTAATAATTATTGATCATCCAGTAATAACAACTAGAAGTCGGTCAGTTAAATATTTTCATTTACGGTTTCCTTGTTTCATTGTTATTTTTACATTAAAAATCGAATAATTCAATCATGAATAAAAATATTTATAAACTTTGAAAGTAAGAAACCATGTTATTATTAAATCTCGAAGTTATGTTGGAATATTAAATCTTGAAGTTTGACGTGGTTAGGGTAAAGAAGATTAAAAATTGTTTTGTTTGGGTGGATTTTGTGGATCTTTATTGCTATTTTTATCGTCCAATCTAATCGTAGAACAATGATTGAAAATGACGAACTATAAACAAACACACAATACAATATTTTAATGTCCTGGGTCGAATTTACGTTAAGCACGATACTTTAAAGTGTATACCCATTATTGTCATTTCGTGCTAATAGAATTTAAGAAATTTCAATTGTACTAAGTGAAACCAATTAATGTATTATTCAAATGTTTACGTTTATGGAAACCATGACCGTAAAACGAAAACAAACCCGATACTTATAGGTGAAATACGCACATTTTTAAGCTGTATATTTAGTAAACAAAATAATGAAATATGGTATGACTTCCTCTTGTACCTTCCGGTCTGAGAACCCTGGCCTCACTTACTGGCCCCAGTTTCACAAGGTTTTCCTTAACCTTAAATCTGGAAATTGCTATACCTTAAATATTCCGTTAGTCTTTAAGACATCCAGGTACCCCAAAAATAATCGAAGAGTTTTCAGAAATGACATGGTTTAATATGAATTACATTTTAAACCGAAGAACATTTGACGACCGAGTTTAATAAAAACCTTTATATCAAACATCATATTTTTTTATTTCCATATTTCCATGTAATGAGAATTATTCCATATCAAATATGAAATAGGAAATGTTAACATTTTTTTGTCAAAATAAAAACCACCATAATAAATAAATAAATAAATAAATAAATAAAAAACAACATACCTTTGTTAGTAACTATAAATCTTCAAATATTATCCACATCAACATCGGTTAACTTCTACTGTGCATGCCCTTCATACTGAATCTAAAACAATAACCAATGCCAGGTTTTAAAACCATTCAAACAGAAGAAATAATGATTTTAAAAATAATTTCTTATTTCAAGGCCCAGTCGGTTTTTAAGATCTCGCCAAAACTTCGGGTGTGGTAAAATTGCGACTTTAACAATGTATATTTAATATTTCTGAACCGATCCGTCTTCTATGACATGAACAATACGCCATTGTTTTTTGACGGACGTTTATTGCGCTAAGGGTCGAAACAGTTAACTTGTAAAATAACTTAATTAAATTTGGTCACAATATGAATATACATCTAAAAGTAATGTCACGTGCAGACGAAAAATATTCAAAATTCTTAACATTGCAAGTGAACAGTTTTTGTAGGTTATTTAAGGTAAATGAGTAAGAAATTGTTAAACTGTTAGATAGACCAACGCATATTGCGTGGCTTACTTTCTTCAGATTGATTGGAGATGTCCATCTAGTCGGTCACGAAGTACGTGTTATACATTTCATTGGAAGTAGCTAGACAATCCTAGACCTATGTTTAGCCGCATTGCAAGTATTACTAAACCTGTTTCAATAATGCAATACGGCTGTTTCGGAATCCAATTCCTTATCAGAAGTACTTGGTCCAAACTTGTGGAAGTCCTATAATCATTATTGATTTTTAAGATGTTGATAAATGTATTTTACCAAAGTGCATGTGTAGGCAAGGCAGAAATGCTTAAAGAATCATTGGTTGTAAAGGATTAAGTGAAATGTACAACCTGCCACTCATGTGGATATTGAATGTGCTACTGTCACCGATTAACCAACCAAATTACAGCCCTAGCTACATAATTTCCTTAACGTGGTATGGGTCAGTATCAGTATAAGGTCAAAGTGAGGTGTCTGACGCCCCTAAAAAGGGAATGGGTAAAACTATCTGACGCCACCAAACAAGGGAGTAGACATGCTTAGGTGTGAGGTGTCTCCGAGACGTAGGTCACATGACACATGAATGATGGAAAGATATCTCTTGCAACCCCCCCCCCCCCCCGCCAAAAAAAGAGTATCTCTGACACTCCCAAATAAAGGAGTAGGAATGATGAGATGCTTCTGACGCCCCCCAATTTTTTTAACATTGTGTGTTACTGTACATATTGCTTTGACATTTTTCCGAAAATTTAGGGGTCATTTTGAAGTTCATTTAATGGTTGTAACATCTATTTCTTTCAAAAGTAGTTCACGACGATTTAGTGCCTTTTTCATGACAACCAAAAAGCAGACAGAACTTCTTAATTTTTCTCGAATGGGTACGTGTAGTTTTAAAACCAATGTACTGTGGTATGTCGGTGTTATTGAAACCCAAAACTTAAAAATGTGATTGAAATGAAAACGTCGTATATAATTAGGCCTAAAACTTCACAATCTGAATACTTGAAACCAACAATATCAAATATATATTTCAATTTGAATATTTTCGACCCGACATGTATAATTATGTGTCTGCGGATTTCTTTTTAAAAGAGGGGTTATATTTCTCATGTGTTTTATGCACTCAATAAACACCACGTTAAGAATATTGAATACACCGATTAAAATATACTATTTAAGATTTTTGTAAAAGTTTTAATGTAATTTTAATCTCTTTGTACTTTATCCAGACATATGTATTGATTATATGCATTGAAGTACAGGCCTGTCGAAATTTCAACTTACGAAAAGGAGTCGAATCTCGACTGTTGATAGCTAGTTGTCGAAAAGCTGTCGAGAGACCGATAGCAGTTGTCGTTATACAGTCTGGACAACCTGCCTTAGGTTAAAGGGTATCTCAATATTACAAGTATAAGGACCACCTGTTTACAAGGGCTAGTAGATTTGTATCCCAATTGTTCTTTATTCATATTATTTGAACCCATATAAAAAAGCCACCTGTTCATAAAGGCCACTTTTACTGGTTCTCTTGGGTGACCTTTATAGACAGGTTTGACTGTATAGGCCACTAGGGGTCGATGTGAGCTGCCAGATAGGCCCAAATTCGTTAGCTTAGTGTTAAACTTTCAACAGGCCCGTATCCCCGTACTGTACGTATAAAGTTGAGAAACTTTGCATATTGTGAAACCTTGCGTTAACAACTTCCACATAAATTACGGTTTTATAAGAATGTAGTTTTCATTATTTAGTTTCATTTCGTCCCTTTGGCAAAATGTTTTATTTAAAATGTTAAAAATTATGTAAATGAGATAAATATAGGACAGAAATTACTTCTAGTGGAAAGAACAATGACCTGCTAGATTATCACACACGTTGAAATGCGGTTTGTAAAGTGTTCCGTATGTGGGGCACCACTGCGGTAACTCAGTTGATTATCAAGCAGGTGTGCTTGCTCCGCAAGTGGGAGGTTGTGGTTTCGAATGCCGGTCAGGGTCTTACTAAAGACTTGAAAGTGGGTAGTGACTGTTCTTTTGCCAAGCACTCGGCATTACAAAATAAAGTTCACGGTTCTTTCGGATGATAACTTAAAATAAACGAGGTCCCGTGCCAGGATAAAGAGCCCTGCTGTATCATGCCATCAGCGCAACACACAGACAAAACTCTTTCTGCATCTTCGCCTTTAGCTGGCGACGTCTCGATATAAGTAAATTATTCTTGACTGGGATGTAAATCTTTATTCAATCAATCAATAAAACAGGCTTTGTTAGTTATGTCACGTGGCTAGTGTGAATTTGCGATTCTCAAGTACATAAGAATAAACCGGCGTGTTTAGAAACCGCCACTGTCAAATGGCGCCACGTCACGTAACCAAACGTATGGTGACGTGTTTGTTCACTGACGGCTAGCATCATTTTTATATCCGGGTAAATAGACGCCCTTGCTACGTCAACAGTCTGTATCCAGATGAACAAATGTGGACTCGTGTTGAAATACGGCACTCGTTTCCTCCGTGCTCCCGATGAAACATTAATTAATATTTTTCGTAACCTTATTGATATATGGTTGCTAAAACAACGCCTAGAGAAAAGAATTTGTAATTCAGGTTAGGTAACGTTGTGCTCTGTATAAATCCTTGAATTTATATTGTACATGTATGACTTAATTAAATTTTTACATTCTATATTTACTGTGCAGATCAATTAGTTCTCAAGTTACCTCATACAAGGACGAATCAATGATTGGAAAATTATCTAGTAAAACTTTGGTTGTTTAATTAATATTTTTTTTTATTTTGCAATTATGCTGATGTGGTTTTGAGCTCTTTAGTTGGCATTGTCAGCTATCTGTTCCAATCACGCCTAGCTATTACGCTAAAGTGTTCCAATTATACATAGCTTTCTCACCATCAAAGTGCTTCAGTAATGTTTAGCTGTCGTACTAAAGTGTTCCATTCACGCCTAGCTGTCGCACTAAAATGCTCCAATCACATCTAGCTATCGCACTTAAGTGTTCCAATCACGGCTAAGTAATAAAATCGCGCCTAGCTATCAAGCTGTTTTAAAATTGTTCCAATCACGCGTAGCTTTCGCTACACTAAAGTGTTCCACTCATGTTTAGCTGTCACACTTAAGTGTTCCGATCTCAGTTAGCTGTCTTGCTTAAGTTCCAATCACGCCTGGATGTCACTCTAATGTGTTTCAATCACGCCTGGATGTCGTGCTTAATTGTTCCAAACGCCTAAATGTCACACTAAAGTGTTCCAATCTCAGTTAGCTGTCGTGCTTAAATTCCAATTACGTCTGGATGTCACTCTAGTGTTCCAATCAAGCCTGGATGGCGTGCTAAAGCGTTCCAAGCATGCCTTATTGTTGCTCTTAAGTGCTTAAATCGCGCCTTATTGTCGCACTGAAGCGTTCCAATCATGTCCAGCGGTCGCGTTTACGGATAGGGAAGTTTAATTTTGGCAGAGCTGGATAATGTTCAATCTGCGACATTAGGTAAATCAGTCACATTTCAATAGTGTTTTGGCAAAGTACACAATCAAAATGATTTCCGATACAATGTATTTCTTTAATGACAAATAGGCCAGAACTGAAATGCTCTGTTTGGCAATTCTAACTATTTATCATAAAATAAACAGAGATATCATTATATGATAAAACAGCATTATGTACTAATTGTTTTAATATTGAATAACTAGAATTTTAACACTCAATTGTGGATTAACTAGAACAGATTAAACTCTAGATTAGTGCTTAATCCCGTAAATCATATCACAACCAACGTGTCTAACCCTCTCCTTTACCACGTGGACTCAAATCTTATATATATGTTGAATGTCTAAATTCCCATTCCTCGATAAAATACTTTAAAAGGGTCTATATTTTCACGACATTTAAATTTGGCTACTAATAATTTCAAAGTGAAAACCTACGGACGTTTCATATATGTATAAATAAAAAAACCATGAACACATGACATACTAGTAGTTCAAAATATTTCCCTTTTTTATTTTGTGGAGGGTATTGTAGGATGATAGGTTTTTAGCAAATACAGAAATCGTGAAATAAATTGTGGTGTCCGAAAATATTGTAATGTTGCTTTGTATTGAATTAAAAAGCTCACACTGTAAAATTCTATTAAAAGGTTGTCAAATCGACCATTTATGGAATAATAATAATAATAATAATAAAATAATAATAATAATAATGATAATAATAATAATAATAATAATAAAATAATAATATCTATCAGCGAACAGTTGTATTTAATGTCGCTGCTTAATTAAATCGATAAATAAAATATATTCGCAAAAGTTTCTCCTAAGTCTTTAAGGCCAAATGTCATTTTTGAATCTTTGTATTGGAAATGTTATTATTGTGTATGTTTCATGGCATGTGACACGTTAATAAAATAAATAATATTTTTATAATAAACTGAATTTAAATAAATAAATAAATAAATAAATAAATCATACGACTTACTGTACTTTGTTACTTGTGGTTAATAGAGCAGCTAATTCCAGAATAAATTAATATCGACATTTTCATGGATTTTTATATTTCATAACACATATTGCTGACATCTGTGGCTATGAGATATGTTTTGTAAATAAACAAATAGAACAACGGTAAATATTAATCACAGGTAATGACCTACTTCATTAACTCACCTGTAATTGTTACCTGTGATCTCATCCGATCAGCTGGTTACCACAACTAATTAATAACAAACTGTCGGTAATCAACAAAGCGTAATCGTAACAGCATGGGACGCGGAGGGCTTCGCTGTCAGTCCCTAATTAACTATCCCTTTGATATGACGAAATTCGCTCACTTGTCAATTTCCGAATCTGAACAAATATATCCACCAACTGTAGACTTCACATATGTTTAAATTTATATTGCGTTGTATATATAAAACTTACGTCAACTGACCCATGACAAAAATAAATAGTATGAAATGTATATATTTAAATTTAGCCATAAATACATCTACCTGTCGGGAATACCAACAAAGATCAAAATTATCATACATGGACATATTATATGTCAGTACATAATCTTACAGGATGATTTTACATGACATGGATATACTACGGAAGCGGATTTGTACCAGGTGGAAGAGTGAAGTAATGGGGTTTTACTACCCAGTCAAGATTATTTCACTTATACCCAGACAGTCAGTTCTGGGATGGTGGAGGAAACTGGAGCGTCTGAAGAAAACCATCGACAAACTACAAACTGACAAATATTGGGATTGAAGTTGGGCATTCAGAGGCGCTGTGACCACTCAGCCACATATATAGACCAGACCCCGATTATGACCAGGGTTCTACAACCATTAAATATATGTTTTTCGTAAATATCTTTTTAGGGAAATATATATAATATGACATTATTCAAGTCAAAATTAAAATGTTAGCGTCGCTTACACAACGAAGGGCTGCACCCTTTACAGATCATGGAAATAACGCCATGCGAAGGAAAAAATCTTCATGCCCGAATTAAACAAAAATCTACGCCGTCTTATCGCCTAGTAACGCATCATGCGAAAAGACAGGCTGAACTTAAACAAAAAGTGCCGGAGGGAAGCGCCCAGTCAAGATACGGCGAGTGACGGTGAGATGATGCCCGTCCGTTAGTTGTCAGTCAGAGACGTTTGCTTTCCGTGAATTGACGTGTTGATGAAAAACCGTGTCGGTAAAACGTTTCTGTTCTGAATGGTTGAGATCAGCGTACCAGAAGAAAAACTATCGATGTTGGACAAGCCACATAATTGTGAAATCGAAATATCACCAATCGGCTATCGTAATATACACATTATTTCCCCCGTTGATGAATTATTCACGTCGGACAATCTAATCGTTAAACTCATCGATTTTTATTGCCTGTTTGATGGGGGAGTAATTAGAATGAAATAATAAATAAATAAAATATAAATATATCTACGTACGTATGTATATAAATGGATTAACTTGACGATGACCTTGTGTTTTAAACATCTTGTAAGAGCCACGTGTATATCATACATGTTACAATCAAATATCATCTATGCTTACTTTTTAGCAGGCTTTTTTTGTACCAATATTAGATCTTTATGGATAATATAACATATGCACATGCAAGGGATATTGGTTTACTGTTTGGAAAATAAAGCTTATTTTTAATTTATTCGTATTATATGGACCACTGGCTGTTATATAAGACGGCTGGAATCATCTGACAGTAACAACACCGCCGACATTTACTTCATTGTTCGTTCAAAGTCGGGATTCAATTAATAAACTGATTATTTAGTGGTCCCAATATACGCGAGTAGTGTTTTAAAGACGTCTTTAAAAACACTACCTACGCGTTTGTCCTGGCACATCTCCTCCCGTTTGACCCTTTTATCATTTTCTGTATTGTGTTGTTTTTGGTAGCGATGATTGTTGCCAAGAACATCTTTCCAGTTGCAAACCCCCGCTTTTTTATAGATCCAGTGCCCATTATTCAAAGTCGGGAATCAAATAATCGATGACCCAAATATCTGTTTATCCTTTCTTCCCTCGTTTGACTCTCTTATCTTTTTCTGTATTGTGTCATGTTTTTGGTAGCCATGATTGTTATCAAGAACATCTGCTCATTTGCAAAATTCTTTTCTTTTTCTAATTCTTTTTTTTAGATCCAGTGTCCATTATCAGTGGTCCTAATGATATGTTTGTCATTTCGTGTCTTGTTTGGCTGTCTCTTACTTGTATTATGTAGACTTCTTGATTAGGTTGGCTGTTCCCAAGTATTTGCTTCCTAATATGTGTTCCTCTAGCTCGGTTGCTTCTTTTGTATCGTGTTTTTGTTGCGTTTGGAGTTACCAGGTACTTGCGTTTCAGTTTTCAAATTTTCTTATTCTATCCAAGATTTGACCTTTACGCACTCATTTCTTCACTCAACACCACCGAAGGTGGTACCAGAGGTAACATATACGTGTACATGCATTCATACAGTACACACCTGTCGAATGATTAACACTTTGCTAACAAAAAGTAGTCTAAGCTAAGCTACAGAGTGGCCGAGATATGGATAGTTAGTGATCGAAAACTGCCAAGAAGATAGATAACAGCTGCTAAAAAAGCCATGAAAATGTAGCTTACTAGTTAGGTGTCGAGATAGACGGTAATGATTCTTATCTTCTTGCTCAGTCTGTTTTATTAGCTTCTAGTTGTAAGCGTCCCCTGTAACGACCACAGGGGGCTTACTCTTTTTCGAACTCTACAGAGATGCCTTTAGCGTGCACTGAGACACGGGACCTCGGTTTTGAGTCTCATCCGAAAGACTGGTAATGAGCTTTTTACGGCTCTAGTATGGGTCTCTTATAATGTTAAACTTGCATGTACTGTATATTTCAAACACACGAGAATGCATCATAGACTGATATCAGCAAGTCCATAGATCATAAATGACCTAAGACGTAATTAATACCAATTCAGTAAAAAGTAACACTAAACCATGATGTATACATTTAAAAATAGAAGGTATATTTTAGTCATTTCTCTGATCTGGTGATTATTAGGTCACGGGTTTATTTTTGGAGTGGTATATAAATATGTTTTAAAAGATAATGTGATCTCATTTGACAGAAATTAAAGTCCGATTTAAAAGTCAATGAAGTGTATACATTTATATAGACTAGGGATATTTACCGATGGCGAAATGTACAGTACAGACCTGTCGAAAAATTAACACCGAGTTGACGGAAAGAACTCGAAGTTCGACTTGAGTGGCCGAGATATGGATAGCTAGTGACCGGAAATTTTCATAGAGATAGTGGTCAGTTGTCTAGCAACCAGTATAATGACCGTCATCACAATATAATAGATAAGTATGATGTCTCCGTGTCCAAAATTATCTTGGGTATATTGTAAATGACATATAATACCAGATTTAATTTTACAGCACTAGACGGCAGTTTCGGAATACAATTCCTCATCAGTAGTGCTTGGACCAAAATTATAAAACTAAAATTATTTTGAAGATGTTAAAAAGCTACCAAAAGGACCAAATTATATTCAATTTCGCGCGTATTTATTTCCGCGATATAGGATATTTAGACATATTCTCGCGTTTTTGAAATAGGCTCTATAACATAATAAGTATAATATAACTTTTCGCTTTGTATCGGTTTTCGCGCAAAACAAACGACCGCGAAATAAGCGAAAATTAATACACCGCGAAAATAAATACGTTTGTAGTATTTGACGTCACTGACATATCAGTGCCAATTTTGATTTCATACATGGCGAATGTAGTTAGCTAGACAAGCGTTTCTTGTCTTTACAGAGCACCTGGCCTCATTTCCGGTATTACTGGTGGAAGTTTAAGTGTTTAGCTTAATTTGTCGGTTTTCAATGTTTTGACTTGGCTTTCATGAGAAAGATTGACAAGACCGTGACAAGACCAGGATACCTGGAAAGTTAAAGACATGGATATACCAACATGGACTTCTACAACGTTTATCTCGGCCATTGATGCTTTATGAAACCCCAATGTCAACGGCAGAAAAGCTAGAAAGAACAATTAATAACCACCTCCGTAAATAGCTAGGAGTACCACCCAGCTTTACATCCGTTGACGGTCTATACAGCAGATAAACAGCAGCCACAGCTACCGACCGTTAACATATTTTGGAAAAGAATATAAAACGGAAAAAGCAAGCTTAGCCGTTATGACCCTGAAGGAATGAAAAGGTGCGGTTAGCAGGAGTAGACATTAGAACAGGAAAGAAATGACCAGCATCCAAAGCAGTGGAAGAAGCAGAGAGTAGACAGTGACACAAGGATATCATAGGTAGCAGTTGGAAGGCGGGCTTGGGTCATCAATTCGGTGTTAATGGGAGAAAGCTGAAGGAACAGTGAGAAGGAGTATGGAGCAAGAGGAGAAGGAACAAAAGCAGTACAGCAAGGATACCAGGGTTATGGACTAGATGAGAAACAGAACAGCGATCTCTCATCTGGTCAGATATATGGAAATACCCAAAACAATAACGCTAGCTCTTACTCCTATCTGTGTATGATGTACTTCCATCACCAGCAAATCTGCGTAGATGGAATATCCTGGGCACACCAGACTGCCTACCACGTGGAAGCATGGAACTCTTGACCATATTAAAACGTCTTATCAAGTGGTTCTTTCACAATGAAGATAAACGTGGCGCCACTACCAGATATTACGAGGGTTAGCAGATGTGCTGGAAGGCGAGACAAAGACTGAGAAATGGGGGGAAAAACCAAGACAACACAAATACAGTTTGTGCTAGAAGGAGAAACAGGGGGAAGACAGACATGAAGAGACTAGGGATTTTAAGCCAATCGGGTGATTGGAAATTAGGAGTGGGTCTAGACGAAAAGTTGACATTCCCCGAGATTGTACCAACAAATCTTAGACCAGATACTGTCCTATGGTCATCAGGGACTAAGACGATCATAGTCATAGAGCTAACAGTTCCATGGGAGGAGAGATGCAGTGAAGAAAGAAACCAAGTATGAAGAGGAAGAGCAGCTGACAGAATGTAAAGGAAAGGGATGGAAGACATGGAACTATCCAATGGAGGTTGGTTGCAGAGGATTCCCTGCACAATCAGCATGGAGAATGCTGTTAAGAGTTGGGAGTTATGGGAAAGAACAGAAAAGCAGCAAGCAGAGAAAATGTCACAAACAGCAGAGAAAGCATCATGCTGCATATGGCTGAAGAGAGAGAGAGAGAGAGAGAGAGAGAGAGAGCAGTAGCTGGAGGCCCACCACCGACACAGGGACTAATCACCACTGTGGACCCCCCTTCCAAAGAATGTACCGAACAAGGGGTCTAAACACGATGAAGGTTCACCTCGGCTGAGGATGTCGGTGGTGAAGCAGCATAACAACACAGCTGTATGTAAGTGACTTGGGATTGTTACTTGAACATGTTTGTGTTTGATGAGGCCATGCAGTCATCCATTTATAGTAATCAAAAACAAACATATTAATCCATGTCCGAATCACAGTTTAGAAGCAAAGTAGACTAGTTAGGTTAAACATGTGAACTTCCACCAGGGAAGTGAGGCCTGGTGCTCAGGAAAGGTAATAAATAAACCATTTCAAATGTTTTTGTTTTATCGTTTATAAGATTACTGGTTAACAATAAACACAAATACATCAGACAATTTGCATATTAAACTCATTCATTCTGCAATACTTTTTTCATAAAGAGACAATTCATTTTTCCCTTTAGGTCAGCTTTATACACATACGTCATAAATTACAACATACACTAACATTTTACATAATTATATAAAAAAAAAAACTGAGACACAATTCACGAAACCTCTGGCTCTTGAATCCCGTTTCAGACTGGTGGACATGGTCATGAATATTGCCCCTAGGTAGCTGAAAATGGCCCATGAATTTTTTAATTAGTAAATCTAGACCGTTTTGATACATGTCTCGAATCTGTGTGCTTTAATTTATTTATTCAGTGGCATTTAAATTTTGCAGCTTTTTAACTTTGTAAAATATTTTAAATATTTCAGATACCAGAAGCTTTCTAAGATATGTTCTTGTGGGTGTATTCCTATCTTATACGTATCTATCGTTCATAGCTTAAAAATAAAAGGCCAACTTGAATGGGCTTTGATCCCCATAAGAAACAAACACAAAGCCATAATAAGGTCTGTTATTCAGGTTTGAAACCTTTTGATTTGAGTGTTCACCACAACTTGATGTCAAGGAACACACATTGCCATGATATTAAAAGGCAAGTTGTTTGGGATCTCATTTGACAAAGGCATGTTTGGAAGGCTATGCCCCCCCCCCCCCAAACAATTTTTAAAGCCGCTGATTTGGTTTGTTAAAGCTAACCCCCATGCCAAACGGTGCTTAATTGATTTTAAAGGGAGCATCCCTACCACTAGAATAAGGGCCCGTGACACAGTTTTTAATCACAACTTTTGTGGCAATGTTCTTGTTCATGAAAACCTTAAAATTTACACTGGTCAAATTGTGAGCCTTACATGAACTTTTTCTTATTGGACCTTCAAAATAACTCGGAACAAGACACAATTTGCACATTAAAATTAAACATGGACACCATCATTCATTAACGATGTGATTATAATAGTAAAAACAACCATCCTTAAATATATATCATGCAACAAAACAATAAATACATTGTACACTTGTAGTCAATATAAATAGGTTCTCCTGAAACATAAAACATATCAAACAAGTTATAATTGAGTGTCTCCAAAGCAAAAACAAGCTGGTAAATTCCCAACCATGTGCAGAATCAAATTACCAATGGCACATCAATCCCATCTAAAGATTGTTCCTGTGAAATTTCAGGAAGATCTGTTAAATAGCTTTTGAGAAAAAAAAGACATTATATGCCCCCCCACCCCACCCCCATTTGGGAACATAATAATCAGTTTGTGTGGATTCCCAATGAATATGGAATCCTAATTTTAATTTTCTATAAATGGTGTTATTCCAGGCAAAACTATCAAACCTGGTTATATTACAGAGGTTTGATAATTCAAAACCCTATGTGATAAATCAATATGCTGGTTTTATATGTTGCTCAGTTTTTTTCAATCACTTCTAATTGTAAGCGTTCCTGTAGCAGCCACAGGTGACCTACTCTTTTTTTTAACTCTACAGAGGTTTTTTTAGCGTGCACTGCGACACAGGATCTTGGTTTTGAGACTTATCTAAAAGACTACCTGATAACGAGCTTTTTACAGTGCTAGTATGGGCAGGAGATGAAAATAATCTCAGAAAATTTCCAAGTCCCTAGTGAGGTTTAAACTCACAACCTTGACTTCGAAGCCAGTGACAGTACCACTCAGCGATGTCCGCTCATATTTTGGTTTTACTCATGTCAATATGACTTCACTATATTTCAGTGTTTCATAACCAGTGCAAGCCACAAAGTTCCTGGACTTCATTCATTTAGTGTACTTGTAAACCTTAAGACTGTGACATCAATACTTACATACAAAGTATAAACTAATAGAGGACATAATGGAATTTTCAATCAATACACGGTAAAACCTCGTTATAATGCCCCTCGATAACTTTGCCACCTCGCTTATCATCACACTATTTTGAAGTCCCAAAATCCATTATGTTTGTGTTTTTCCATATCCACTTCCCCTAATTTATTGCCAAACCCCTTTATAATGCCAAAATTTGACTGAACAAATGATGGCGATGAATTGAGGTTTTACTGTACTAGTGTTTTACCATTTCATTATACAGTCAAACCTGTCTATAAAGACCATCCAAGGAAACCAGTAAATTAAAATGGGGCCTTTACTGGCAGGTAGCCCTAATGTAGATGTTTAAATAACACGGAAGAAGAACAATTGTGATAAAATTTTACTGGTGTTTAAAAGCAGGTGGCCCTTATATAGAGGTGGCCTTTAAGGCAAGTTGGACTGTAAAAGCATTTTTCTACTACCGGTATATTATAATTGAAGAGAGTGATGTGATAGTGTTTACACCCCAGTTAAGATTTTTACTTGCATCGAGAAAGTCAGTTCTGGGATAGTGGAGAAAACTGGAGTACACAGAGCAAACCACAAACCATTGGCAAATAAACTTGATAAATTTGAAATCTGCTAATGTAAGATTCAGCTAAGGCAGTATAAAGACTGCCTTTTTGTAAAGTCTATATTTCTTATGCCCTATGGGCAGTCTATATATACATACATATTATATACACAGTGTGTGTGTACAACACTCAATATCAGGTCTCGTCCTTTTTTCGTAGCCGTATAACTACGAGTCACGCTTGCTTGAGTTTTACTCCCCAGTCAAGATTATTTCACTTACTAGTATACTGTAAACCAACTTTTATTTGTGTGTGATTAACTTTTGCATGTTTGCAAGGACAAACTTATTGCAAAAGTAAATTGTCAGAAATTTGTTTTCGAAAATGGTTTTATTTATACCAAGTATTCAGCTAAAGCCAATACCATGAAAGTTAATAGTTGCAAAATGGTTTTGGTAAGTGAATTGCAAAAGTTAATATCTGCTAATAAAATTGGTTACAGTATCAGGACGGATAGTTTATGGATGGTGGAGGAAACAGGAGTGTACACAGAAAACCATAGACCTTCGATAAGAGAACTGACAAACTTTTTTCACACTAGGATCTTTCCAAAGTGGAATTCAAACCTAGGCAGTGAAAGGTGCTGTAATCCATTAAGTGCGTTGCATGCTTTAGACCGCTCAGCCAGAGTTCCCTGATAACCTTTAAGAGGTCAACCTCTTAAGAATGACCACATGAAATTAACTTCATGAATAAAATTTGGTATAATTTATTTGTCATGGAGGCAACTCTTTTGCCCCTGCCACAAGACTGAATAGATTACACAAGAATAATTATAATTTTATAATGAATAATCACTAACAATTACATTAAATGCACAGGTCATACAAACAATTAATTCTATCTTAAAATAAATAAATTTATATCAATAATTTATATATTACTAGTGTAATAAGAAATTGAAAAATGCACCAATTATTTCATGCATAGAAAAAAATCACCCAAGTCAGTACGACTGACCAGATACTAATGGTCAGTTAATAAGATTGACCATTTGAAGCAGCATAGAATGAGTGTTCCTGTTATTTAATATCACAAATGAGGTGATTCAATGTTCATTAATCTTCAAAAAAAAAATTATAATGAAAAAATTCACCAAGATGTGTACAGTAAAGCCTGGTTAAAATGCCTTCAATAACATGGCCACCCCATTTATCACCATACTACATGCACATGTATTTTGAAGACCCAAAATCTATTTTTTTCAATGTTTTCCCTTGAATGTCTCCCTGGATATGTTGCCAACATCTGCCTGAAAGAAGGACAGCAATAAAGCAAGGTTTTACTGTATACAATAATTTAAGACATTTCTCTTGGATATTTTTTCTGATTTTTATGCATTTCCTATAAAAAAAATGGAAACACCAAACCATGTACATGATGTACAATATGAAGTCTTTATGTTCCCTTAACAGTAACCAAAATCCCAATTGGCTACAAATCCCTATTGAATCCTTTCACAAAGTAATCTAATTGTGAAAAATACCTTTTAAAAAGGGACTTTATTTTCACACCTTTTGGAAATTTAGCTACTTTATATAAATTTAAATTTGTAGAAACTTAGCAAAGTATATTATTCAAACTTTCAATGTTAAAATTTTTCCATGGACTTCCAATATTGAAAACATGATAATGCCAAAAGGTGAAAACATTAAAAATCTTAACACTGAAAACCAACATTACATATTGAAAATGACATAAGTTTTTGTGCACTTTGCAAGCCAATTTGTTGCACAATTTTAAAATAGCACAATATACATGTACCGGTATACATGTATATTTTTTAAATTGACAATGATCTGCATACCATTTGGTCAAATAAGTCACAAAGTAAGAATTTTATTTGGTCCTAAAAGCTATTAAGAGGTTAGATAGTCAAGCAACAATTAAAAGACAACCAAGACAGTTAAACTTTCAGAAAGTCTGATACACACAATATATTACAAAATACATTTGTCTTTGCAACAAAGATTATAACACATGAATACAACATAACCAGACTTTTTCACAGAGAAAAAATTACATGTACACGTATTTTCAACTACATTCAAACCTGCCCTAAAGGCCACCTCTATATAGGGATCACCTGCTCTTACAGGACAGTAACTTTTTATAACAATTGCTCTTTATGTTATTTAAACCCCATTATAAGGGCCACCTGCCTTTATAGACAGGTTTGACCGTATAAGTTAAAAAATCTATTAGTTTTGTTTTCATTACTAGTGTGAAGAAATTACTGAACATCCCTCGTTCCCATTCCTGGTAGCCAAAAAATAACCATTTTTTTGCAAATATGTGAAAAGGACTATATTTTCACAAATTTTAGAAATTTTGGCTACTTGTAATTTTAAAATTGCGGAATATTTGAATAATCATGATTTTCATGGTTAATATTTGAAAAGGTAAATTAATTCCCCCAAAATTATATCACAATCTCTCCAAGAAAATCAGACCATTTCTCTAAAGGGAATTAACTCATTACAAAATTTCTGATCATCAGAGCTGAAATAAGTACTTAAGTACCTGGGTATAAGGTAGAATGGAGTAGAGCAAAGCAAGTCTTGTTAAAATCTTTTTTACCCCAATATGGAAATGTTTCCTTAAAATCTGATATTCAAGAGCAGAGGTTGCCCCCGGTAACATCACATGATTAATTGTTCAATGACATCATTGGACACATTTTCTAATCAGACTGATTGTTCTTGTACCCAAAAATCAAAAATTCATGCTGATCACATGAAAGACTTACAGTCCCTATTGTAACTTGTGTACCAAGATAAAAATCCTACTTGTTCCAGTTCTACTGACTGCGGGGTTCAAAATTATGTTTTCTAATGGAAAGCCCATAACCTTTTGCCTTTATTTTTGGCAGGTCCCACATTAAGTGTTGAAAGTCCAATATCAACATTGAATGGTCCATTTTCAATTGTGTTATCATATAGAAAAAGCAGTATTGTCCTGGTAAAAACTGCAGGTCCATCAGACTTTTACAGTTTAAATATCAAAGGTCCCAAATTAATACAATAGGTCCCTGACCACGGACACAGGGAATTTTGAACCCCTGCCATTTCTTCATACAACTCACACCAAACATTTTCTAAATTACAAGATTATTTTGTAACACGTCTCTTTCTTTTTCTGAGTGTCAAAATTTAAAAAAAGGTCCTAAAAATGACCAGGTTAAAACCATCCATATTTCTTGGCCTTTTTCTCTTCTTCTTTGTACTGTTGTTCCGTTTCTAAGAATTCATTTCTATCGTAACCCTCGGTAATATCCCCATCTTCCGATCTGGCTACAAGTGACCGGGGTTCTTGTGGTAAGTTTCTCATGGCTGCATCCAGATTTAAAACATGTAGTTTTTCATTGGCTTCACTAACTATACCAAACTGTTTTAATAATTTTAAAGCTTCACCAGAATCAAACTCTAATTTTGTCACTCCTGTCTTTCCCTGTACCCATTCTTCTATCCTTCTTTCCAACTGTACCGCTGTTAGTCCACCTGTAAAAAATGAAGTAAGCAAATTCAGTGAATTAGTATACCCCTCCAGCAGATTTTTTCTTTTCTTTTTTTTTTTTTTTTGGATTTGCACTTATGTTCCAAGGTCAATAACTCCCAGGAAAAAGAGCAAACCAACTCAGGTTAAAGACATGCACATCTATTGATGTTGATGCTATGCACCAAGTTTCATGAAAAAGTGCTTCATAGTTTTGGAGAATTTGCACAGACAAGAATTTCTGACAGAAACTGGAATTTAATACCCCCATCTGTCTTCGAAAGGCAGAGGTCAAATAACGGAAGAAGATGAGTTGAGTTGAGTAGACTTGAATTTTGGTATTTCGCATCCACTCAAAATTTTTCTCCAAATAGTGAGACAGTAAGTTGGGGTGATTGAGGAGAAAACTGGAGTGCCTCGATGACACAACACACTCTTCAAGGCTTTTTCATACATGTACTAGGAGTCGCCCAAGATTTTAAACCTTAGCAGTGAGAGACACTTATACCAGGATGTTACCAGCTGTAGGTAAAGTAGCAGAAATTTATACCTGCAGTATGTATGTATATCAATATATGTAAAACAAGTTTCAAATAATGTAATGTTTTGATACAGAAAATATGTTTGAAAAGAATTTCATGATCAGTTTCTGCCAAAATCAGCCTGCTTTGAACATTTAAATGAAACAGTTTGACTGACATTATTTCAGGTTAGTCATAGTCAACCATAGTTATACACAAGAGCTCAATCAGTTCAAGAAACTCCATGAACCAAAAGCTTACAAATACTAGGTGTAATTTACGACAAGTATGATTTGTTTTAAACATGATTCCATTACTTTTGAGTGCGTAAACATATTGTGACATAATTAACCCTTGACTCTTATGTAATTCAACAGAGCTAATCAACAAACATGGGAAAATGTGTCAATTGTGGGCGGTGGGGTGACTCAGGGGACCAAATATTTATTAGCTGTTCTGTCTTTGTAAAAATCCAGATGTAAAGTGTAAAATTGGCGCAGTTTAAAGACATCCAATTTTTAAATTTTATACATAAGCAAAATTTTGAAGGATTGTAAATATGACATGAAATCATGTTTCCTGTTCTTCAGGCTGGGTAATAGCAAATTACATGTATACATGAACTGCAATGCCGCTCATGCAATTTGCTATTCCTTTCCATCGGAAATACAATTTCGAGCTCATCGTTTCACCTCTCCTTTTTCATAATTGTTTAAAAACAGTTCATGATTCAATTTTAATGTAATTGTATCAATTTTAGCATTTTAATTTCTGTGATTCAATGATGTAGTAGCCTTAATTTAAATTGTAGTGTAAAACCAAGGTGATTCATGCGATTTACAGTAATTCAAATCCACATGAGTTACCCAATGAGTTATAATTAGTGCAAAAATTAACACACACTAAAATTAATACTGATACACTTATAATATTCAAAATTAATTCATGATCATATTTTAAAACATATTTGTACATGCTAAAATTAATACATTTAGAGTTATGGTATTCAAAATTATTTCATTATCTTTACATAAACAATTTATCAGTATCAATTTATTATCCTACCTAATTCTGCTGGAACTAATTCTTTGCTGTTCTTGGCTCGAGCAGAAGGGGGTCTATTTGCCAACAGGAAAGAATACACCAGCAGGGCCTCTTTAAAGCTTTCATCTTCAGCTCGGTCCACTAACAATGTTATCAACCCTCTGTTGTTGGCTATATTCTTGAAATATAAAACTCTATTTAAATCTGCTAAGTAAGCGTTCCTTTTATTTTTGTATCTTGTAAAAGCGTTTACACCTATAACTCCCGTCAGGGCAGTGATCCACAACATTGAGTTTATGTTCATACTAGCTAAATATGTGACAGCTTTGGCAAGAGCACTGAGCCCTCCAAACACAACCGTGGCTGTGATTATGCCTTTATCGTATTGTGTCATTAAAATTCTACCTTCTGGAAGAAGCATTTCTAAATTGTTTACAGGGACTTCTTTAAACGATTTTAACAATAGTTTCTGGTCCTTTTTGAATCTAATTGCTATAACAACACGTTTGTAATACTCTGGTTTTTTCGGCACTTGTCCTCTGGCTTTAAAAATGAAAGACTTATACCAAGGCAGTTTCACTTCAGGCCTTTCTTTTCCTAATGCCCATATTTTCAAAACATCAAATTTATTACGATCAACAGACACCTGCAAAAAAAAAAAAAAATATCAAAAGCTTATTTTCAAACAGAACAGACACTTTACCCTTAACAAGTATTTAACCATTAAACTGTCTAGAAATGGCATTCATAGTGTGATAACTTCTATTGCTGTGCAAAGCAAACTGAATAATGTGTGCTAGCGATTTTGTTACATTTTTAAAAACTACCTTCTGCCTTTTAAATTGGGAAAATAATTAGTTCTGAAACTGCATAATGACATGTTTGCTATAGCTTAGGATCGTCACTGCAAATATGTTATATTGAGACAATATCTAACATTTTGAGGGTAAGGACAACTAGATTAAATTTGCTAGTATATCACTGTTGTGTGGTCAAATTTGAAAATTTTCGTCACATTTTCACAGGGGACACTACCTTTATTTGGTAGTAATTTTAGCAAAACAAAGTCACTGGCCAGTGTGTTATGATTAGTTTTCTTTGTACAGGTACTGACTGGTATTTCTCTGTCAAATGGTATTTTCGAAACCATACCAATTTAAATGACCAATGATAATTATGCTCTCAATGACAATAAGGTGATCTAAGATTGTCTTAAAAATGGGTCAAAAAATCAAATGACTGGGTTACTTTAAATTTTTAAATTTTTTGTTGAAGTGTGGGGAAAAGTTCTTAAATAATTCCACAAAATGAGGTACACATTTTCAACATGTATAGAAATATTTTGTGAAATTTTTGATCATCAAGTTTTAAAATCTGCAAAAACAGGAAAAATCCCGAAATAATTCTATGCTGTGAGGTGCACATCTTTGATATACATAGAAACATTCTGTGAAGTTTTTTTTTTCTTTTTCCTTTTTTATGTATAATGATTGATTGATTAATTGATTGATCGATCCTTTGATTGATTGATTGACCGTTCAATTGGTTGGGGTTTTACATCCATGTTGATGCAATTCTGATATCATGTCTCAGATTCCTAAACCACCGGGCCATGATGACCCCATCAACTGTATTTCTGGATTGTAAACCAAAG
This sequence comes from Anadara kagoshimensis, assembly GCA_021292105.1. Classification (NCBI taxonomy): domain Eukaryota; kingdom Metazoa; phylum Mollusca; class Bivalvia; order Arcoida; family Arcidae; genus Anadara; species Anadara kagoshimensis. The sequence goes on along the minus strand of CM037875.1, from coordinate 11,797,559 downwards.
ATCCAATAATTTTGTGTGGAATTACTTGTTCCCAATGAATATGGAATCAGAATTTGACATTTCCAGCTGCCACACAGAGATTAATTGATAGAATTATTGGGATTTTAAGTACCAATCAAGAATATTTCATTTATATCGAGATGTCACCAGCAATACGTGAAGAAACAGAAATTTTAACCTTTGCAGTTTGCTCTAGGCAATGTGAAGGGAGGGTTTCTTAACGTACCATACCTGTTACGACACTAAGGTTTTTAACCATACTATTAGCCAGATAAGCACTCCATGCAAAGATAACTTACCCTAACACCTTCTGTGTCGTGTTCTTCCATCGCCTTGTCAAGCGTAGATTTGGGTAACTCATGAAAATTGGCTTTCTCTACGATATCATCAAGTCTCTGTAGTAACCAGAACTCATTGTCAAGTCGTTCTTTACGATTCCACTGCCTGGTCTTAATTGTGTCTTTATCTGGGTTGATAGGATCAAATAATCTCTGGATAAAGAATATCAAACACAGTCATTAAAACTTTGTAATAAATCAAAGATTGACCTGTCCTGTTCAGGAGTGTGGGAGAAGTAGGCTGGTCTTTATCTGGGTTGATAGGATCAAATAAACTCTGGATAAAAAAATACCAAACAGTCAATCAAAAGTTTGTTATACTTTAAGAGTAGTCTCATTTATTGTGTACTAAATTTCATTTATTTTGTGGTCGAAAATTCTCTGTGAAAAATTATACCACACATAAAAATATATAATGTGAATGGTTTTGAATTTGTTGGGCCCAATTTTGGTGGAATCGGTAAAAAATAGCGTTTTGTTGGGACGTAAATTCGTGGTTTTACTGAAATGTCAAAAATGTAGTTTGTTCTTTGAGTCTTGATAAGGGGTAGGAAGTCATCATTTGTTTGTTTATCGACACCTATAAAACGAGTTATTTGTGGAATTATGAAAACAATAGACTGTGACAAAGACGCGGATTAATGACTAAGTCTTGGGTAGACGTTAATTACCTGTAATTAGTATATCAGTAACAATCAACTTCACAAGCGATGTGACACCTGGCCTGAGTAGATCTACCTATTAGGTTGTACAATTAAGCGGTAATTAATCTAGATTTCCAAGTTTATGCACAGAACATCAATTATAATTAAACTGAATGTTTTTTCTGTGATATCACCAACTTTATGAACATTCTAATTATTGACCTCTGATGACCTGATCAGCTGTTTACAAGAGTAACAATGGCGGCTCTTGACGATTCGAATGAAGGTTCGTTTTTAAAAATCAAAACAGCTGACTTAGTAATGATAAATATAAAACAGGTTTATAGAGATTGTTGAAATGTTTATTTAATTAATATGTTATCGGATTGGAATGTAAATGAGAAAGGTCATAATTGATGATCAAAGTTACAGCTAGAAACCTGTCTGTCCCTATCGTCCTGACCAGTTCCCAATTAAAAATAAACATTTAAAAAGATAAATTAAGAATTTATTAAACATGATATATTTACTTAAATAATTTTCATAATTAAATTAAAAATCCACGCATCTTTACCTCCTCGGAATCATCGGAATGATAGTAACATCGTCGGAGGCATATACTAGTATATTTGCTACCTTTTTTCAAACCTGAACTTTAATTTTTCGTTGTGGATGTAAATTCGTGGATATGGGTGTCCACGAAAACAGCGAAAATTGAGCCCCAACGAAAAATAGTGAATTCACAGTATATATTCTGGATCTTACAGTCAGTTTCATAAATCTGCCAATATTACACCTTGCAAAAGGGTTGGAAATTACAAAAACGTGAAAATTTGAACCCATGAAATTCAGTACATTTACAGTGAAATAACAGATAAATGGGTGAAAGACTTTAATCAACGAACACTGTAAATCACAAAATTTTTGTGTTTATCAATTTTAGAGAGAATTGTCCCCCTGCTTTTACTGATGTGGTGTAAAACAACAAATCCTTTCATACCTTTATCTCTTGTAAAACACCTTTGTATTTATTTACTATAGCACTATCTAAAGAAAACGCAAACTCTTCAAAATCTTTCTTTTCTTCCTCAGTTAGAAAATCTTTTTCTTCCATCAGGTGTCGAATAACAGATAAACGAGTGATTGGAATGTACTTTTCTCTGAAATATATGAAATTAATTTTTATTTCACAGTAGGCAATATGTACAGTAAAACCTAGAGCTGTCATTAATGAGAATTTGAATATTGATATATCAACTGAATAATATATCGATAAATCGATATATCAAAATATTACAAAAAGTGATTAAAATAGGGGTTTCTTTTGTTGAATCTTTTATAGACAGATTATTTTCCACCATGTCTTGTTTCATCTTAAATGTTTATGTTTATGTCAGTTGATTTTACGATACATTAAAATGATGGGTTGTAATTAAAATGAATTTACATCAAGTTTAATCTATGTGTCATTGACTACTCCAACCTTAGCCATGAACTGGCAGCCATTTTTGTTGATATCGATACTCAAATCAAAGTACTGAAGGTACTGAAGCATCAGCTAAACTGAGCAATTTGATAAAAAAAAAAATGTGCACTTGAAACTGAGATTTGTCTAATGAATCAGTAACAAATAAAAATCATGCAAATAATAGATACTGTGATCGGGAAGCTTCTAACAACAAGTCTGCTTTTTAAGCAAGTTGTTAGGTTCTAACATATAAATATGTTACAATGGTCAAAATGGACATGCCACGCAATGTTTATCAATTGAGTAAACTAAGTAATTCGCATAAATATAAATTTTCAATTTTTCAAAAACCAAGAGAGGCTACTAAAGACCCGACCCCAAATCTGAGTGAAATATCTCAAGTCTAACGGAAAAAAGTCCAGAGAAACCATCATTTTGATAAAATTCACAGTGAAAGGGGCATAACTCCACTAAAACGCAGTTGACTGAAAGAAAACCCAAACCGGATCTGTAATCACCACCATCATCATCATTATCACTCCTCATATCACATTTTGATCATCAACATGAAGATATCATCATCATCATCATCATCATCATCATCATCATCATCATCGTCGTCATTAGCAGCAGCAGTAGAACCCATGCCATGACAATCACCACCACCATTATATTAATCATTTTCAGAAATCCTCATGTTACATCATTAATCTATGTTTCCATTCCTGGTAGCCAAAATCGCCATTGGCTACTAATTTCTGAGGAATTCTTTCAAAAAGTAACCTATTTTAACAAATTTGTGGAAAAATACTTTATAAAGGACTATATTTTCACAAATTTTGAAAATTTGGCTACTAATTATTTTTAATTTATGGAAACCTAGATTAATATGGTCACATCATCATCATAGCTCTTCGTGTCACATAATCATCATCATTATCAGCAGCAGCAGTACTGAATGTCATCATCATCAGCATGAAGACATTGGCTTTGTCATCATCATCATCATCATCATGAATTATTATCATCATCGACAGCAGCAGAACTGAATGTCATCACCATCATCACCACCATCTTCATCATCATCATCATCATCATCATCATCCTCTTCATCATACTATCGGCAGTGCTCAGCAGTACTGAATGTCATCATTGCCACCATCATCATCATCGGTAGCAACAGAACTCATGTCACCATCATAATCATCATCATAGTTCGTCAAGTCACATCGTCATCATCACCATCATCATTCATAGCAGCAGAGCTTATTTTCATCACCACCATCATTATCATCTTCTTCATCACGATAATCATTATCATCATCGGCATCAACAGAACTCATGTCATCACCATCATCAACATCATTATCATATGTCCTCGTGTCACATCATCATCATATCTCCTCATGTCACATCATCATCATCATCATTATATCTCCTCATGTCATATCATCATCATCATGGTGACATCATCATCATCATCGGCAGCAGCAGAACTGAATGTCATCATCATCATTATTATTGTCATCATCTTCATCAGATCATCATGCCACATCATCATCGACATAGTGTCATCGTCACAAAAAAAAACTTTCACCATGACCAGCTATTTCCCTTGACTTGCAATTGACAGATTAACCATTGTTGAAGTCATTAATTTTATTCATTGAATTCACAATTAATTTGAAAAAAAAAATAAAAATAAAATAAAACCTTTGTTTTAGAAATAATTTAAATGTATTTAAAATTATTGTTGAATATATATAAATTGTCCAAGTGAGCTTCAAAAGCCTGAATTGGTATAAACCATCTGACACAAAAGCAAATAATCTGTACCTCCCAATTACAGAAGTTGTCCAGGCAACTGTCTCTTTCAAAAAATGTTTGTTGACAAGAATTGTGTACAAAAGGGGGAAATATTTCTGAATACGATTAATTGAAAATTAATTGATTATTAATTAGACAACTAAAATGTTACAATAAAATTACTTTGAATTTAAGAGAAACTGTAAGAGGAGTTGAGTTCACAAAGTAGGTACCCCCATTCTAATACTTGCTAAAAAGTGACTAAGTTTCAAAGTCTGGAAAAATGGGAAAAAAATCTTAAAATTTTTCCATAAAGTCAGGTACACATCTTCAATATATATATAAACATGCTGTGAAGTTTCAAGGCTTTTGGTTGAAAACTGTAGGAGGAGTTGAGTTCACAAAGTAGGTACCCCCATTCAAATACTTGCTAAAAAGTGACTAAGTTTTAAAGTCTGGAAAGATGGGGGAAAAAATCTTGAAATATTTCCATAAAGTCAGGTCACATCCTCAATATATATTAACATTCTGTGAAGTTTCAAGGCTTTTGGTTGAAATCTGTAAGAGGAGTTGAGTTCACAAGATTGGTACCCTATTTTCCCGCCCTTAGTTTCTGTTCTACTTCACCAACGGTGCTCTAGAAATCGGAAGAACTTAAGAAAGCACAATAACAGTTTTGTTATGTCCAGTGGCCACATTTTATGTGAAATAAAGTAATATGGCTTCATGAAAAGAAATTAAAGGTTGTAAAAACATGGATTAAACTACTGACAACAACTTTAAATCGGATATCCACTGTAAAAACGATCTAATAAGGACTTGTAACAAGGTAAATAAATTTTATCTAAAAATTTTAAAACATCGTTTTTTCAGTTTTGTTTAGATTTTGACTTCAAGTTGTTCTTTCTTGCGATTTATTTTGTTGATTCAAAATAAACAACTGGAAAAGGTATTTAAATGAACATTGATGATGAAATTGTCTGTCTTCGGAGACATATGGTGAGAAGTGGAGTGTGTGCGGAAGATCGGAAGTATGTAGCAGAGATTCGAGAATAAAGCATGTCGTTTTTATATTAAACTGATAACTGAAAAGGACAGAGTGTCATGATAATTTTAAAAGGGGCAAGGGTGTACTGGACTAAAAAGGTCAGTCACTACGCTATGTGAATACATTTGAGCAGGGGCATCGGGTGTCAAATGCAGACATGTCCCCAAACACATGGCTAATTTGCATACGAACTACGGTATCGATATCCTACACAACTTCACGAGTCACAAACGATTTATCAACATAGCCAATAACTTGTAAATAAACTTCTTCTTTCAGTTTCGTATCACATTTCTGGGAATAATCTTTGATTTCTACTTTTTTGTTTTCCTTAATTTCGCTACCGGTAAACTGACAATACCCAATGAACACAGGCATTTGTTTCTATGAATGAAAAAAAAATCGAGAGGTGGTCATCTCTTTTTCAGGAGAATTACCACCAGTCCGCTTCAAACTGATTATTTCCATTTTTGCACGATAAAAATTCAAACAAACCTGGTACCGTTCGATTCAAAACACTTTTATCTTTACGGTAATACACATTTTTGTATCCCTCGATAACCCCTCGCTTGAATAATTGACATATTTCTCAGCTATTCCAACGACTACGACAAATATCACACTTCCACTATATTCACTTCCGGTCCGCAGTTAATATTATTTTGAGTAAATAAAATGAGTTGTTTAAAAAATATAAACGTATAACAGTTTTAACATTTATATTTTTACACAAACAAAATAATACATATCTTAATTTAAAATCTGTGTTTTATTATTTTGACTATATTTATGTTCTCAACATGTACGCCATGACAAGTCAAGAGGGTTTCCAAATAAGAACGATAACTCCCGATGAAATCAAATTGACATTTGGTGGGAAATTTAAAACGGACAATTTTGATACTTTTCAAAATGAGTGAATGCAGAAATAATTTTGCAATTACTTTTTGGTAAGTATAATGAGAGAACTCTCAATTTGTAATACAGCCAATTATATTGACGTTTTGGGGAAATATATAAAGGAGATAGTACCAAATGAGGCTTTCTATGGTACTAGTACCTAGTCAAATTTGTGTTTCTGTAAACATGGAGAATGCAGCATAGAGTTAAAAAAAAAATGACGGTACCTACATTTGTACGGGGGGGGGGGGGGATCAGATTTATGGACTGGCACAACATTTATGCAGTAAAAAAAAAAAAAAGATTAAAAAAAAAATGTTCAAAGTTTATTATGTTCTATATGTTCATGAGAGTGCATATTTCTCACAGGCACTTGTTTCATGAATAAAAAAAATTATCGAGAAATTTTTGATTGTCAATATATATTTAGTTGATATGCAATTCTATGGCAGACCAAATGGGTTTTTATTCAAAAAATGGAGTTATCTACATTTAAATACAGATATCTTTATTTCAAATAAAGATATCTCTTTCAAATACAGATATCTACATTTTCCAAAAATTAATGCTTTAATACAGATATCTCTAATTCAAATATAGATTTCTGTATTTGAAATAGAGATATCTATATTTCATGTTTATGCATTGATTAAATAGGGTAAGGTGTTTTACGCCTACTCAAGAATATTTCACTTATACGAGGCGTCCAGTTTTCCATGGTGGAGGAAGACCCTGGTTTCACGAGGAGACGCCAGGTAGAACCACCGACCTGCGGTAAGGGAACTGAACAAACCCTTTCTCAGATAAGGCCGCGCTGTGCGGATTCGAACCTGCGACCTCATTGCTGAGAGACCACATGATTGTTGGCGCCCTGCCTAACCACTCGGCCACTGCGGCCTAATTGATTAAATAAAGTCAAATGCAGATATCTGTACTTATGTAGCTAAACGTTTACGTCGTAACAATTTCATTTTAGTGGTCAAAGTTTCATATTCAGAATTCTGTGAAAAAAAATTTAGTGATCCCCAATTGAAATCAACAAATAACTAATTTTTTAATGGGTCTCTAAAATGGTGGTGAGGGAGCAGTTATTAACCGACATCAAATATGAAACTAAAGTTAATAATCAAATATAAAAAGTCCCATCACCTTCTAAATAAAGATATCTGTATTTGAAACAAAGATATCTTTTTTTGCATTTCAGTGTCACTAAATAGAGATAGCTGTATTTGAAATATATATATCTTCATTTGTAACACAGATATCTGTATTTGAAATTCAAATATATTTATTTAGGGTTAGAATGTTCGTTTAATATAGATATCTATATTTGAAATAGATATATCTTTATTAAGTATATCAAATGTCGATATCTGTATTATGAATGTAGATATCTGTATTTGAAATGCAGATATCTCTATTTATTGAATGAAAATCCATTTGGCTTACCATAAAATTCAGTAGCAATATTTACAAAAAAGAGAAATAAAATTTAAAATAAGTTAAAATATAAGATTTTGCTCAAGAATGAAATGGCTCAATTTAAATAAAAAAGAAACTTTTTCTTAAGAATGAAAATGGCTCCCTTTAAATACTTAATATAAGCAAAACATTGTTTACTTTGTAGGTTATCAGAGCATCTTGCATTTAATACTGGAAATACATCTCTTCATTTAATTTATGAACAATTGAAAGAAAACAGTATAATCCAAAACAAGGATCATGAGCATATAAGTGTTAACCTTGTTGCACATTTAATATCTGTATTATTTAAAAATGTACAAAAATCAACAGTCCACTGTCAGACCACAGGGAAACTTTTACAAAGTTACAAAAATATTTCAATACTACCATCTGTATGTAACAAAGAGATTCCATTTGAAAGTGTGTACAAAATGTTACCTCCTAACTGGTTTATCTTTCATAAAGACTCCATCTCAGTTACATTTGGTCATTTATCTGAAGTTCGATTTAACGGACAACCATCAACACTTTATTTGAAACTTACTGCTTGCAATTCAGTGTCTGTTGAAATGGATCATACCCCTATAGACTTAAAAGAATATTATATTCCAGACACTATCAGATATACCAACTCATCAATACCTGCCTTATTTCACTGTATGTCTATTTTACAACCATGCCAAGGCTATGAAATCCTTAAACAAGATGAACATTCTTTAAGTGACAGTTCTAAATGTATTAAAGTTCAAATGCAATCAGGCAACAACATAACATATATACTGAAACACAAAGACTGTATACGGTGTTTGAAACTGCAACTGAAGTCTTCTACCACCTGTAAAAAATGTACAGTATTTGTAAGAAATAGAAAAAAATTACAAAAAGTTGGTGAAAAGGAAAATAAAATACCCAAACCTCTTTCAAAAGATGAAATTTTAATAAAACTTAAAATTTTAGCTCCTAATTTACATGACAACCAGCTGTCACTTATGCAATCACAAATAGTAGCATCAAATATTAACAATAAGAAAGGTATGCGCTGGGACAAAGAAATTATTTGTATGTCATTGAGTTTATACAACAGAAATCCTGCTGTTTACAGAGACCTAACATTAAATAAATGGCTTCTCTTACCATCTGAACAACTACTTAAAGTTTACAAACATGCTGTTCAACAGAAGCCTGGAATTGTACCAAATATGATGCAGTGGATGTACAATGAATCAATGAGACAAATTTCAATTCCTGAGGGTTATTATGGGGGTATTATACTGGATGAGATGGCAATCCAGGAGGATCTCCAGATTATACACACTGGTCAAAGTTCAGAATTATATGGGTTAACATTCACTGGAGGAGACCTTGGAAAAATGCAGGCATTAAATAATGGAGAAATAACTGACTGTCAATTAGCTAATCATGTTCAACAGTATGTTTTCACTGGTCTTACTGGATTCAGGTGGCCTTTTGCAAATTTTCCTAACACTCAAGCCCCACCAGCTGAAATATTTATTACCACTTGGATGTGCATAGATGAATTGATTAAATGGGGGTTCAAACCCATATATTGCTGTATGGATGGGTCTGCCAACAACAGGGCTTTTTTAAAAATGCATTTTTCAAAATCTGATCCACTCTCAATGAAGATGGTTGCTAAATATTATAAAAATCCCACCAAGAAAATAGTATTCATGATGGACCCATGTCATCTTATCAAAAAGATTAGAAACAGTGTATTAAGTAGTGGTTTCCTACAAAGTCACCAAAGACTGCTTACAGTGGATGGGCACTTTGTCATTTGGAAAATGTGGATTGATGCCTACCAGTGGGATCGCTCTACAAACACTTTTCCAATCCATCATAAATTGAGTGATGAACACCTTTTCCCAACTAATGCTCAAAAAATGCGGAACAAATTAGCATTTCAGGTCCTTGATAATGATATGCTGCATTTAATGAGATGTTACTCTTCAACCTTAAATGATACTTGTCAGGCTGAAATGATAGGAGTGCTAGAGTTTTTGAAATATACCAGTTTTTTTGTATCATTTTTTACTGACTCAAGGCCCATAAAAGACAGAAATGATCCAAGATTAAACAGCCTCACTGAGTCATATAATTGGTTTAAGTCTTGGGAAAAACAGGAAATCAGTGACAATGAGCCCAACAAAAGATACAAGTCTTTGTTGACAATGGAAACAAGAGAAGACCTGGACTATATGTATTACGGATTTATTTCTCTTGTGGAAATATGTACAAATGAACTGAATATTGAACTGGTCCCCAGTAGAGTTAACAGTGACATAATCGAAAATGTTTTCTGTCAAGAAAGATCACTTTATCATGGCGCCAATACTAATCCAAATTATAATGAATATAGAACTGGAATAAACAGTATAATATTGGGACAAACTACAACATCCAGAAAGTCAAATGCTGGAGGTGAAACTGCAAAACCATTTGCTATTGGACCACCATCAAAGAAATTTAAACATACCAGTAAGTATAAATAAATAAATAATAAGTAAATAATAAATAAGTAGACAAAAAATAAAATAAAATAAAATAATTTTTTTTTCAAAAAGAAATAAAAATACATAAATTATTATGAATAAAGTTGTTAATAAATCAGAAATTACAGTTGTTAATAAATCAGAAATTAGATAACTTGATAAATCAAATAAATAAATTTCATTTATTATTGGACCACCATTAAAGGTCACTGTAAATTTAAACATACCATTAAGTATAAATTAATAAATAAAAATAAATAATAAATATATAATAAAATAAAATAAAATAAATAATGAATAAATGCAATAAAATAAAATAAAATATCAAAATAAATAAACCTTTTTTTTCAAAAAAAAAATAGAAATACAGAAATTATTATGAATCAAGTTGTTAATAAATCAGAAATTAGATAATGAACAAATTTAATTTATTTATACAAGAATAAAATAATTGCACTTTCTTTTTATTTTTTATAATTATATTACCATTTGAAATAAATAGTTATTCATTCATTATAATCTAAATGATAATTTAATTAATAATTAATTCTTTGATTAATAATTAAACAATTGAATAAATAGATTAGTCAGTTCATGAATTAATTAATGAATTTGGTAATTATAAATTATATGTATTAGGAAATTTTTAAACATTTAATATGCTTTGTAAGTCTTTTAAGGCTTGATATGAAAGCTTTGATGATATAGAGTATGTGTTATTTTATATGTATGTGCTGTGTCACTATATTTGATTATGAATGCAATTAATGAATTAGGTAATGAGTGCATTAGTCAATTTTAAACATAATTAGAATAATAATAATATTTATATCTTAGATTTGTGTTTTAGACATGCACACATTTTTGTAAACCAGTATATATGTACCTATTTCAAGCACTCGGGACAGAACCAGTCACTCTCTTCTATTTCATTCCATTGAGTCTCTGATACTTGAATGCATTTTCTGTCATACCACCGGTCACAAAGGTCGCAAGCAATCCAATCTTCACCATCTTTATATACAGAATTACATAACGGGCAAATAGTTTCAGTTTCATGTGTTTTCTTTGCAGATTTTTTCTTAGATGAATATTTTGATGACCTTTTTTTCCTCTTTTTCAGATTTGCATTAGGTGGTTGTGAAACACTAACAGATGCCACAGAAGGACCAGCAGATGCCACAGAAGGTCCGGCCTTTGGTGAATCTGAAGTAGATGGCGGAGGTACTGGTATGGTATCAGGAATTGGATTTTCAGTTGTCAGATAATGAGGGAAATGCATACTGTCTGACTCGCGGATAACAAGACATAGTTTTTTTTTTAATGAATCCTTTGCATCATTTTTAGAAAATTCAATTCCATATGCATTGACTAATTTTATCAAATCTGTCTTTGTAAAGTTTTTTAAAGATGACATTCCATGGTCAAATATGAAAGATTTTAACTTCAGATGTGTACTTAGTTTGTTGGCAGACTTGTCATTACAGAAAGCTTTGATGTTCAGTTCTGATGTAAGGGTAGACTTAACATCAACCCTTTTGCGTAATGCATCAGTTTTTATTTTACCAACTTTATGAATGAAATCTTTCCTAAACTGATTGTCAGCCACACGACAAAATCTCTGAATAATGTCAGAATAAAGTTCTCGCAAACAATGATCTGCACTATCTTTATCAATAAACAAATATTTATCAGACTGTTCAAAAGACTGAAACAAAATTCTCCATTTGTTGAAAAGAGTTTCATTTTCTAGGAGGACAGAATGACAGTGATTTAAAAATTCCGTTCCATATAATTTAAAATTGCTTTCAGTTTGAACAGAAAGTCTCTCTTTTTCAATCGCTTGAACAAAAAGAAAAGCAGAATCAATGATGTTGGTTAATCCTTGGGAGAGATTTTGTTTACGCTGTGTTTCGAAAAGGGATTCCTTATATTCCGAATTATTTTCCAAATCTGCATAACTTGTTGTTAACGAGTCTAACATTTTAACTTTCAAAAAGGCTTTCCCAACTGAAATTCTACTTTTTTTATTGTACATGTTGTTTTTTGCATGTTTCATATGATGATATCTACATTTCGCAACACAACGTCCAAATATATATCTTAACTTACCCTTAACAGATTCAGAAATTTCTTTTCCTGTTGTATCTTTTGACACAGTTAAATGTTCTGACTGTTTTTCTATTACTAAAGACTTCACTTTATCAAAAATGTTACTACAGATTTCATAATAGATATCTGAGGGCTCACCATCAGATATCAAGTGAACAAGAGCAGTGTATTCTGCAGATACAGAAAAGTTGTATAGTTCTGTACAGAATGCTGTCCATATCTTTGAATCTGTTGACACTGTTTTAACATTTCCACATGTTGCTTGAAAAATATCACTGAATTTGTGAAAAAGTTTATTTGAAAAAGTTTCCACAGTATTGATTCTGTTTTCAGTTAATGATTTAAAATAAGAACTTACCAGTTTTTCTCTTGGCGAAACTTTCTCTCCAGAAAAAATACTACAGATTTCATTCATGTTAATGACTTTATGAACCTGTTCCTCTGGATCAAGAACATCAGAATCACTACTCATCAAAAAATCAATTTCTTCAATTTCTGTGTCACTAAAATCAGATAATTCCTCCCCCTCCTCAAAGATTGAAATTGCAGGATGTGCTTTCTCTTCAGTCTGACTGGGAACAAAGTCAATTTTGCAACAAGTTGTGTCTTGAAAAAAATTCTTATGGCACTTTACACAGTCATCATAAAAGTCATATAAAATTTTCTCGTGTTTTATGACACAAGATGGATTAAAGCCCATTATACGTAGACCCTTTTTTTCTGTTGCCCGACCTATTGCCACGCCAAACTGACCAGCTGCAAATATGCAACTGGCATCAACTTCTAACCTACTTAATGTCAACCCCTGAGACTTATGGATTGTAATGGCAAATGCCAAACACAGAGGCAATTGTCTACGTGTTGCTACAACTTTATTGTCAGTGGTACTGAAGACAGTAAATGTTTCCTTTCTCAACTCTGTGTATAAAGTACTTTCAAAGTTTTTATTTTGGAAGTTTACACCAACAGTTTTATTAGTTTTGTCAATTTTCACCACAGTACCTCTTAACCCATTGACAAGTTTGTCAGATAAATTTTTTAGCAGTAGAATAGAACAGCCAATCTTAAGGTGCAGTGTTTTAGGAACAGGCATTCTCTCAAGTTTGTTTGTATCACCCTCGTCAACTGAATGAAACACATGGTCATCACCTTCAATTTCCATTAATTTACAAGCATTAAAAATAAAACAATCAAAATTCCGTGCACATAGATGGATAGGTTCCTCGCCAGGTGGTAAAGGACGACTCAAGCGCTTAATTAAATTAAGAGTGTCATCAGGTAAATTTCCTCTCGACACATCATTCACAGCCTTAATAAAGTCTGGCTGATTTTGACGCATGACATCAGTTAATACAAATTTATGAATAAAATAGGTTTTAAAAATATCCGAGACAAAACAATATTCTCCTGGGTCATCCTTTAGGATGTCAGGAACTGGGGCTAACTGAAAAAAATCACCAACCCCCAGTACCTGAATTCCCCCAAATATTTTCTCACTTTTTCTTGTTTTCCTGCAAATATATTCTAATTGTTCGAATAAGCGTTTTGACAACATAGAAATTTCATCAATGATTAAGCAGTCTGTTGTTAAAATATTGTTCTTATATATTAAAAAATGTTCATTGTTAGAAATTTTGTCCAGTAAATTTTCGTTCGAATATCTACCATCGCCAATACCACACCACGAATGAACAGTTTGTCCCCCTATATTAAGGGATGCTATCCCTGTAGTGGCTGTAAGCCTTACATTTATACACTTTTCTTTAAGTTTACGGGCAATTTCTTTACAAACAAAACTCTTTCCAGTGCCACTCTGGCCTAAAATTAACAAGGAATGGCCATTTACCGCCTTTTGAACAATATCGTCTTGCATTCTTGTCGTTTTACCTGTTTTACAATTTCTACTTTCGATTTGTGATTCTATTTATTCACCGACCAATCAAATATGGTCATCATATTCCCTGCGCAGCGGACCGGAAGTGAATATAGTGGAAGTGTGATATTTGTCGTAGTCGTTGGAATAGCTGAGAAATATGTCAATTATTCAAGCGAGGGGTTATCGAGGGATACAAAAATGTGTATTACCGTAAAGATAAAAGTGTTTTGAATCGAACGGTACCAGGTTTGTTTGAATTTTTATCGTGCAAAAATGGAAATAATCAGTTTGAAGCGGACTGGTGGTAATTCTCCTGAAAAAGAGATGACCACCTTGTGTTATTATGTGTTATTATATAGTAATTTCTCGATTTTTTTTTCATTCATAGAAACAAATGCCTGTGCCAATGAAAGCGGGAAAATCCTCGTGACGTTATGATGAATATTAATGAACCAGGTCGGGATATCCAAAACACGAAATATTATTGACAATAAATTTTTTAAAAATAAATATAATTTACCATCAAATGTGATCCATGTTTAAAGTTATTTAACTTAAAAAATGTTTAATGAGCATACTTTATGTTTATTTATCGATGTCACTTTGCGTAAATTAAAATAATCCAATATGGCGGCGACTATGTACAGCACTGTAGGTCAAAAAGAAGAACGTCGGCGCGAACTGACAAGATCGACATTTTTGTTGGGTTTTCCAAGGGGCGTATACTTAATGGATTTTTATGGTTTTTATCTTAAAAGTGAAAATTTAAAATATATCTAACAAAAACAATTACGGACTAATACGCGTATGAATAGATTTCAGATCATGATGAAAACATTGCTTTCGTAACTTTCCGGGAGACCCAATCACTCAGATTAGAGTTTATACATACCTGGGATACCGTATATGGAAATTCCCGTAATTTCAGTCGAAACGAAGGATTTGATTGGCTGTCAAGGTGAAATGAGAGCGGCGCTAAATACGAAAAAATCCAACGATCGCTATAAAGCATTCAGCATGGCTGATGCTTTAAAAATGAATTGATATATAGTATCAATGGGATATACCGATGATATATCGATCTTTCAATGACAGCCCTAGTAAAACCTCATTACAATGTCTCCCAATAACTTTGCCATCTTGCTCATCACCAACAGTTTTGAAAGTAACAAAGACCATTTATCATTTTTCTTCATAAGCCTTCCCTGCTTTATCAACTAAACCCTATTTAATGCCAAAATCTGAGTGAAGAAATGATGACAATGAATCAAGGTTTCCCCGTATTCCTTTTTAAAAGGTCTTAAGGGAACATTTAATGTGTCAGCCACATCAAAAAAAAACCTAGTTCAACCATGGCCTAACTTGTCTAAAGATGATAAATTTTAGATTCATTAGGTCTATACAACTTTAACCTTATTATTTACCATACAGGCATACAGGAAAAGATAAACTAAACTGCTGTCATCAGTAATAATATCTGTAACAAACTCTTGTTCAGTTATTTCTAATACCGGCCCATAATCACACCATTAAATTTGCCATCCAATGATCCATAAAATATTATATATGTTTAAAATGGTCATATTACTGTAGATCACTTTTATTTCGCGAGAAATTTATTTTCGCGTAAATTCGCGACTTATCCCGTTCGCGAATTTAAATATAACGCGAATATTCCAGCAAACAGATATTTCTATGTTGACATACATATGTTGTATTCAATAATATTCCAAACGCGAATTCAAATGTTCGCGAATAAGGCCAAGATGGTCTTGACGCGCAATTTTCTACTCGCGAAAAATAAGCGATCTACAGTAACTTATGTGAAATATAAATTCCATACAAAGTATGCTGTATAATGCTTGTATTTCGCTAAAGTTTTATTTTCACTATATTCTCTGTCTGGTATATTTCTGTGAAAATAAGCATTTTAAGGCATTCAGTAAAAGTTAC
The DNA here is from genome assembly GCA_021292105.1 of Anadara kagoshimensis. Taxonomy (NCBI): domain Eukaryota; kingdom Metazoa; phylum Mollusca; class Bivalvia; order Arcoida; family Arcidae; genus Anadara; species Anadara kagoshimensis. The sequence goes on along the minus strand of CM037875.1, from coordinate 11,781,437 downwards.
AGCTTCTCAAACACTTCCTTCCCTTTAAAAAGATCCAAGAAAACTTAACATAGTGAAAACACTGGGCATCGTCAAACCGCAAAAATTGACACTAGGAATGCACTGGGCATCGTCAAACAGCTAAATTTGACACCGCAAAAGCAAAGCAATATACAGTAGTCATTTTTGGATCTCAGTGTATATGGTTTTGGATAACACATGCTTTTTATGTTATGGGATAAGAGGTCTGTGACACCCTTAGATGTGGGGGCTGCACATGTGCTACACAGAAGGAATCAACATGTATTTGCCCTTGCCCGAAGGGTTGGGTAACCCGTTGAACCTCCTTTGAGCTAGTGATTGGGGCTTGTAATTATTGCCCATGGATGAGGAATTTCCAGTAACCCCAAGTCTTATGGTGAAAGATTTATTCTATACCTGTACAAATCCTCTTCTTCAGTGGGAGGTTCATTAGTAGAGGTAGACGAAGCATTTTCCTCTGGTGTTTTTTGTAACTGTGTTTTACTATCGGTATCTGTACTATACTGATACCGGGATACTGTAGGTAGAATCTGACTTCTGTGTAAAATGTTTTGATGAATATGTCGTAAAACATACAACTGACTCTGCTACAAAAAAGAGAAGATAATCTATCAGTTAATTCTAAATTACTCCAGGGCTCAGACCTCTCTCTTATAATAATAATACGGCAAGTCCTTTGCACTTGTGAAAATAAGCATCAAAATTTCGAAAAGAAAATTCCAAATATCCTGGTTTTATAGCTGAAATTTCCAAAAACTGTGAAAATTGGCAAAGTAATTGTGGAAAAAATCATAAGATTTTGAATTGTGAATGGGACAGAATGTTGACCCCAAAAATGACCTAGCACAATCCATGAACACAAACATGAAAATAAATCTTTATTACAATTATCAACTATTTATCAAAAAGGTTTGATCATTATTTGGGCTTTGTTAAATTGTTTAATTATAGCACAAAAATTTGTTTAGCAAATTAAAATACAGTCAAACCTGCCTATAAAGGTCATCAAAAGGAACCAGTAAAAGAGGTCTCTATGGGCAGGTGGCCGTTACGTAAAGGTTCAAATAACATGAATAGAGTGCAATTGGGTTAACAATTTTATGATCTTTAAAAAACTGGAAGTCGTTATATATGATTATTGATTTTGCCTCATTTTTGTGTACTTGGAGACACTATCTGACGGATAATTCTGATGATACATAATGATGATGTTTTTGTGTATTGGGAGACATTATCTGAGAGACAATTCTGATGATACATAATGATGATGTTTTTGTGTACTGGGAGACACTATCTGAGGGACAATTCTAATGATACATAATGATGATGTTTTTGTGTACTGGGAGACACTATCTGAGGGACAATTCTGATGATACATAATGATGATGTTTTTGTGTACTGGGAGACACTATCTGAGGGACAATTCTAATGATACATAATGATGATGTTTTTGTGTACTGGGAGACACTATCTGAGGGACAATTCTAATGATACATAATGATAATGTTTTTGTGTACTGGGAGACACTATCTGAGGGACAATTCTAATGATACTTAATGATGATGTTTTTGTGTACTGGGATCTGAGGGACAATTCTGATGATACATAATGATGATGTTTTTGTGTACTGGGAGACACTATCTGAGGGACAATTCTGATGATACTTAATGATGATGTTTTTGTGTACTGGAAGACACTATCTGAGGGACAATTCTGATGATACATAATGATGATGTTTTTGTGGGATGATTATTTCCATTGCGCATGGAATTCTGTCAGTTCCCTGTAAAAACGGTATTCTACACATTTGGGATGTTAACTTTTTTCTAAATGTCCTGCTCAACATCAAGGGGTAGTAATCATGTGGTACTTGGACAAATTCTCCACCAGGTCAAGTAAGTTAATCATGTGGTACTGTGTCAAACCCACTGATTATTTTGTATCAGATTGTGTACTGAGTAAAAATCTGTCCTGTCTGTTTTAAAAATGCACACAGTGTAAGGCATCACATGGAACCTTAATAAATATTCCAATGAAAACAGGTATAAGTGATATCTAACAATGTTGGACTTGCCATATAGATAGTTCCTATATGACGTCACACTGTACACTTTCCAGGTAAAGTAGCAGCCATTTTGGTAGGCATTAGAAATTGAGTAATATTAATTCTTTCTAAAATAGGGTGTATAAAATTTATTGTCACATCATTGTTACAGGGACAAAAATCTTATAAAATATATCAAATCAAAGTAAAAAAATTGGCGATTTCATAAATTAAAAAAAATTATTGATATTCCAATTACTTTTTGAAAAACAATAATTTAAAAATGATCAAATTTGGTTAAAATAGATAGATAAATGATATAGATTATCTATCAAAATGGCAACAACTCTACTGAAAAATTTGTCTGCTAGAGGTCCATGGGAACTATCTATTGTATTTCATAGAAAGCAGCAAAAGCAATGTAATGCACGTCCATAATTCTAAAACCAATCAAACTAAAAAAGTCCATTACTCCAACACAACATAATCTGAAAAAATTATGTCAAATTCAGAAGAAATTTCCCACAAATCATCACTATTTTGAAACACTTAAAACAGTCTCATCAATGGGATCTCTTGAGATCTCAAGAGATTTCAAAATGAATCAAATGAAATGCAATCAGGATCATCCCAAGGAAATATAGAAAACAGTGGTTGACTGTGCTTTCTTTACAGTCACTCCATAAGTCATATTACAATGAAAACATGTGTCAGTGATGTCTGACACTGTTGGACTTGTCATACTCATATTCAAATTATTTTATATGCGCAAAGTCTGGCCTTGTCTGGCACAGATACTGATGGACACCGTAACAAGAGATATAGCTCATATAATTTGAGTCTAGCAATTACAGGTAGGTCAGACGTATGGACATAAATAGTTGTAAAAGTACAGATATCGACACAAAACAATCCAGGTAAATAAGTTGCGTCAGGGAGATAGATAGTTTGACCTTCGTTACTTGCAAGAGATGAGGTAATTCACAAAGTTTTTAACTGTGAACTCAAGCACTGAATGCTGTTCTCGTTATCTTCCGATTGTTTTAAACCTATGTAATTTATGTAACTTGCCTTTTCTTTGCAAATGAATCGGTAAATTCTTAAACAAGCAGAGGCACCCCTTCCTTTCTGCAAGAGGGTCGCCATCTTGCAAGTCTTCAACAACGTCAATTAAAAGCTTCGATTTCACATCTGAATCATCTCAGTGTTGAAAACGTTTACATTATCCTGATTTCTGCCCTTGACATTTATTCCCGCGAAATTTGACATGTAAACAAAAACAATGAACAAATCCAGATAATGAAGCAGGTGATTTACCAACATTGAAAATGATGGACCCTGCTGAAATAGAGTTTTTAGCTGAAAAGGAGCTGGTGTCTGTGACACCAAACTTTACACAAGAGAAAATGCATTAATTGGGGTAAGGATCGCGAAAATGGGGGGGGGGGGGGGTGGTTGATGGTGGTAGTGTGGTGAATACCATCCAGTAAACATCTTATGTTTTACCTACATACAGTGCATTTTATTACGAACAAATGCTCTACAAACCATAATTTAAATCTGGTTTATCTGCATACAGTGTACTTATCACTGTCTGTAATCACTATACACAATTTAGCTCTTACCACAGGAACTTGTAATTAATGTCTAAACTATACTACCGGTATCCAGACTTTCTATACTATCCAGCACCAAGAAAAATAACAAGGACAGACACTCGATCTACCCCCCGCCCGCTTCAGACGAGTTTTTCACACAGCTTTGTCTCCCTTCCCAACTAAACCTGGTTTTTCTCAACTCGAAACATATTTTTCTTTAGTTTCGTGACCAAAATTAATTCAAGCAAGTTGTTTATTCAATGGAATTTCAGCCAAATTGCCATACAAGACAAACATGGCAATCTCCCTCGGACACTTGACCCGGAAGTGATTCTTTGGCATTAGATTAAATGTTGAGCAAAACTTTCAAAATGCAAGAATTATTAAATAAAACATAAACAAACAATAATTACCTTACCTTGATACTGAAAAATGTTCCTATTTCCTTAATTTATCCACAGTTTCTTTCCCGATGTTATCGTTTTCAAAATTGCCGCGAGTAACGTTTCTGACAAAGACGCCTCAAATGTTCATTCAATTACTGATGGTAAACATCCGAGAACTTCTGGGGTCACTTCCGGGTTAAGTGTCCGAGGGAGATTGCCATGTTTGTCTCGTATGGCAATTTGTCTGAAATTGCGTTGAATAAACAACTTGCTCGAATTAATTTTGGTCACGAAACGAAAGAAAAATATGTTTCGAGTTGAGAAAAACCAGGTTTAGTTGGGAAAGGAGACAAAGCTGTGTGAAAAACTCGTCTGAAGCGGGCGGGGGGTAGATCGAGTGTCTGTCCTTGTTATTTTTCTTGGTGCTGGATAGTATAGAAAGTCTGGATAGTATAGTTTAGACATTAATTACAAGTTCCTGTGCTCTTACAGGAGGGAGGAAACGCCCGAAAAAACACTTCCTAACCGAGTGCCCCCACTAAGGATCATACTCTGTCCTCACGGTGAAAAGTGAAAGTTCCACCACAAGGCTAAAAGATCTGGACCAGAAAATCTTGCAGTAAATGGCACTGTTATTTCCACTATATAATGCTACAAGTACAACACTGTAACTAGACCAACCTCACTATACAGTTGTGTGGGTTCGAACCACAGGCACTTGTTTCTGATATCAAAAAATAACACTATATACTTAAACATAACACAAGGTATTCATCTTCACTACATCCAAAACGTTGACCCCACTTGGTTTTTCTTTGTTATTGACGTAATGCTGGGGACTTAAACAACACAGCATATACCATTGTTTTCTACATATATTCCGCTAAAGTATGATGTATAAAATGCCCATCATTGTCGTCTCTAAACCGTGTCACAGGACATAAACTTTATTTTACCATTGCATTTTTTACATGTGCACATTCAACTGTGAATGCTGATCCTGTACCGAATTTCTATAAACTTTCTGATTGGCTAAATCAATCACAAAAAAGAAAGATCATTGAAAACAAAATGGCAAAAAGGCCAACCTTGGTTGGTGTTTGACTACGACCCGGATGAAATGAAATGTTCCGTTTGTATGTTTGTGCATTTTCCAAAATATTCGGTCTGGTAAAATGTCAGTCGGTTTGGTAAACCAGCACATTTTACCAGACCGAATGTCCTGTAATGCATTTTGCTCTTTTGCATTGTCTGCATAATATTTGGTAGTAATCTGAGATTAACAAAATCACTTTTAAAATTGTATATATTTAAATTTCAGGGACATGTTGGTCCATTAAATCCAGGTTTACCTGTAGATGTACCTCTGTGGATGGCTGTGAATCTAAAACAAGGACAGAAATGTAGAATAAACCCACTAGAATGGATGGATATAGGTAAGATCACATAACTGTCTACTTACCAGCCCTTCCAGCTTTCAACAGAACAGATACAGTATTTGTCATTGCTTTGGTTCTGGTTTGTGACTGTTCTTTGCCAAGCACTCTGCATTTAAAAATTAAAGTCATGGGGTCCTTTGTGTAAAAGACCTTAAAAACCGTTGCCCAATGTCACAACAGGCATGTTAAAGAACCATCCCTACACATTGCCCTGAGCACATTGCAAATGTAAAAAATTCTTAATCTATAACCTGTGATATCTCAATATAAGTGAAATATTCTTGACTGGGATGTAAAACTCCATTTAAACAAACAAATAACTGCCTAGGTTCAAATCCAAGATACATTGTATTGGGTAACACTTATCTTCCTCTAAATTCATTTCTTACCACATAAGTGTAAAAGAATTGATTGCCTCCTTGTAGGATGGCTGAGTGGTCTAAAGTGCATGCTTACAGATCACAGTACCTCTAACCACCTAGGTTTGAATCCTACATCGGTCAGACCTTAGTGTAAGCAAGTTTGTCAATTGCTGCCAAAGGTTGGTGATTCACTCCTAGCACCCTGGTTTCTTTCACCATCCCTGAGCTGACTGCTTTGGAGTACGTAAAAGAATCTTAACTTGGACGTTAATCTCCATTACTCCACTCCACGCCTTTCAGCTTTCGATAAATTTTAAAAAAGAAGACATGTTTTTTACGTAGGCAGCAAGTATTTTGTATAAAGTACTGTAAATCTATTTATTTTCGTGGTGTACTAATTTTCGCTTATTTCTCCTCCATTGTTTTGTCACTTTGTGCCAAAATAAATAGAGAGCAAAATTACATTATGCTTATTGTGTTATAGTACATATTTCAAAACTATGCCGTATGTCTAAATTTCCTACACTGCCAAAATAAATACACGCAAAATTAAATACATTTACAGTATCTCAAAAGCAAAAAACATTCAGAAAGTACAGTCCAACCTGCCTTAAAGGCCACCTCTATATAAGGGTCACCTGCTTATAAAGGCCAGTAAAATTGTATCCCAATTTTTCTTTATTCATATTATTTGAACCTGTATATGAGGGCCACCTGCCCATAAAGGTCACTTTTACTGGTTCTCTTTGGTGGCCTTTATAGACAGGTTTGACTGTAACTTTAGTAAGTGGAAGAAGGTGACAGATTTAAACCAAATACAAAAAAGTACCAGACAACTTTCGTTGCTTTTTTGGATTTGTTAAAGTTGTTAAAGTTACTGATTGCCCATTGTTGTCTTTAGATTGATCAGTTATATTTTTGAATTTTTGCCATTTATACCCTTGATTACACAAACGAAAGTTAGAGTCTGTATGGAGTTGTCTCCCTTTCTCTTTTAACTTGCTTGTTATTAATTGATGGAAAACAAAATTCTTAGTGGAAAAATCTAAGGTTGAGTTTTATTTTGTTTTTTGTATGGAAATGTCTCCCTCACCCTTCTTTTCACATCTTGCTTGTTATTAATTGAGGGAAAACAAAAGTCTTAATTGGAAAAATCTAAGGTAAAGTTTGATTTTGATTTATGCATGGAGTTGTCTCCCTTTACATTTCAGACAGTTTACAAGATAAGAAACAAGAGGAAACAGATTCCAAGTTTTTCACAAAAATGCCAAGTAAACATTACATGGAATTAACCCAGATATTATTAAACTGGTAAGTATGAAAATTAGAAATAATGTATTTAAAAAAGAGAATGTTAATGATTTTAAAATGTCTTGAGCACTCTACTTTGTGTGAAAATATTCACTTGATACTAACAGTTGTGCCAATATAAATTCAACACCAAATTAAATATGATTATAATACACAAAGTGATCCACTAGATTTGCGCTATATTTCAAGATCACATGAATTTACACAAATTATAATTGCTAAAATTCATACAAAAAGATTAACCATGAATACATGGAAATCAAATTCAAAGCGGAAGAAAAATTATACAGTATAGTGTTAGTAAACTTTTGATATGTGGCAAGACAACAGCTCAAGTCCCAGTATTGAATTTACTGACATCATATTTCCCATTTTAGGTCACTAGAACACTCTATAACAATTTTGTCTTACCAGTTTGCTTGTCCAATTTCAGTGGTTTTCTCCAGGAACTCTCTAGTTTTCCCATCATACTCTATTAAATAATTACCTCAATTAGTGAAAGAATCTTGATGTAAAACTCCATTACTGCACATGGTGTTTTTGCTGTTTTGCAATTTGCAACTTGCAAAGTGCATGTTTTTCAGTTACAAATTTCGTATTTCTTTCTTATCACAGTGCAACAGATGATATACCTCATGCTGATGAAATCAGAACACTCGTAAAAGACATCTGGGATTTAAGAATTGCCAAATTACGTAGCAGTATTGACACATTTCTGAAAAGTGATGCTACACACGCTAAGGTAACTCAATAAAGTCATCATAGTTTGCATGTTTCAGAGAGTCCAAATTTCTCATCATTGATATTTATTTTGGTTTGTTGGTGAACCACATGGTATCACTGAAGGTTCATACAGAACAACTATTTCCATTGGATATGGAATCACATCAGTTAACATTTTGCTGTAAAAACACTGTTATTCTTGGGAGTTTCCATTCTTGGTAGCCAATATTGATGTTGGCTACTAGTTTCCAAGAAATTCTTTCAAAATGCAACCTGTTTTAGCAAATTTGTGAAAAAAATATGTTAAAATGGACTAGATTTTTATATATTTTTGAAATTTGGCTACAAGTAATTTTTAAACTGGAAACCTAGCTATTGTGCAGAAGTGTAATATCACAATCTTGAAACTCGAGTGTGAAAGTGTTTTTGATGTGCAAGTGAGTTATGCTGTCCTTCAGTCAATTCATATCTTGGGGCCTCAGATGATCAAGCACTGGTAGCCTAAAGCATGCAGTTAGAAATCACAGCCCCTCTCATCCCCTAGGTCTGAATCCCACTCCAGGCAGATCCTATTGCAAGAAAGTTTGTCAGTTTGTCGTCACTGTAGCTCGGCGGTTTTCTCCATGTACTCTGGTTTCCTCCACCATCTTAGTACTAAGGCCTGAGTTAAGCTCATGTCCATATCATACCTTGTGACCTCATTGGCAGAGTAGTCTAAAGAATGCTGTTAGGATCAGAGCAGCACTCAACATCTAGGTTTGAATCCTGCTTTGGGCAAATCCTAGTGCAAGAAATTTCAGTTTGCCTTTTGTTAGTGTTTTTCTCTATGTACTTCTGTTTCCTCCACCATCCCAGTGTTGAGTTTTTAGTTTAGCTCTTTGGATCACCGAACCTCTAATCTATTAGATTTAATCGCATTTGGACAAATCTTAGTGCCAAGGTCAGTAGTTTTTTCCATGCACTCCAGTTTTCACCACTATTCCAATACAGATCTCAATATAAGTGAGAAAGTCTAAAGCATGCAGTTCTGTATCACAGCTCCTCTCATAGCTTAAGTTTGAATCACACTTGGTCAGATCTTGGTGCAAGAAAGTTTGTCTATTTTGTTTGCAATAAGGTCAGTGGTGTTCTCCATGCACTCAGATTTCCAACACCGCCCCACTTCTTCGGCATCAATAAAAGTGAGAAAGTCTAAAGTATGCACTTCAGGAACATAGCATGTCTCATAGACTATATTTGTATCACACTTGAGCAGATATTATTGCTATAAAGTTTGCCTGCTTGCCTTAAGTTTAGTGGTTTCCTCCAGCAGACATTCTGGTTTCTTCCACCATCCCAGTACTATTCTTGTGAAGTTATCCATGTAATTTTGTGCAATATTTTGTTTCAAAATTTAAATAATTTATATGTCTCATTTTTTTTTCTATTTTAGTTGAATCATTTAACATTGATGGAATTAAACACAGTTCGACCATTTTTAACACAGGCACTTAACCAGATGCACATTTTGAGGACTAATACTTCTAGTAATAGTAAATTTGATGCTTCACAGGAGTAATAATTAAATGTGATAATACATGTATATATAATATGACTGGTGTTGTGTCGTTTGTGTCATTTGTTATACACTGCCCTCCATAAATAACTTAACAAATTTATATATTTTTGGTCCTTTGGGTAGCTTTTCAACATCTTCAAAATAATTTTGGTTTCATAATTTTGGTCCAAGCACTACTGATGAGGAATTATAATCCGAAACGGCTGTCTAGTGCTGTAAAATTAAAACTGGTATAATATGTAATTAACAAATTTATATTTTTCATAATTTACATTATAATCATACAGTTGAAATATTTGAAGTTTTTCCTATATTTGAAAGGGATATCTTGCCTTTATGATCTAAATGTATGTTATAAAGTTGTTATTCTTTAAAGTCAATTTTCTTGGAATTTTCTGAAATTTTGGGGAAAAATATAAAAATTTGGGAAAATTATATAACATATTTTTTCATGATAAAAACACTATTTTAGCTGAAAAGCTCTCAGCACTACCATAATGATGTTTTCAACAATTAAATTGTGAAGATTTTAAGTTTGTTATGATAGGAACAGTTTTAAACATGTATGACAATTTTTGGAGGGCAGTGTGTTATCAAATTCCAAAGAAGAAATACTGCAGTTGTACCGGAAGCAGTAGAGTGTTTTCACTATATTAGATACCTTTAGTAAGTGAATTTTCCTTGTCGTTGGACTTTACTTGTTCACTTATTGTCAGTATTATGTGACTGGGTGAGTGGTATGCTTGTCTGCGGTGTACTGACTAAGTGAGCTAGCACCTTAAAGTTTCCCTGAGTGCACAATAGTACAAGACAGACCATACAACACACTCGCACTTCACATGCATACACAAACTTGTTTATAGATTAATCCATAGAGATTAATAAATTAGCTCTCATTGCCAATAGCTGAAAAATTGCTGATGCAACATTCAACAACAACATATCTTTAGTAAGCCTTGGGCATGTATGGATGTACACATATTTCATTCTTTGCACTGAATGTACTGTGGTGCGTCAGTCAGATGACACAAAGCTGCCCCGATGTGACCATGACTGGTAGTGTGTACCGTATTATGTGTAGGTATGCTTTGTACTAGCATGCACGGGTGTTGACTTTTAGGTGCTAGCTTACGGAGGCAGCAGTTGCAGAGTTTGCTTGAAATGTCATATACATGTACATGTATCGGAATCAATACAAAAAGCTACACCAAAGCAAAGCTGGTTGATCTTGTCACACATTGGAGGTTACAATTGATTTGAAAATATTTGTGAATCGAAAGGCCCGGGAACTACAAATATTGGTGCCAGTTTATCTTTACCAATATTCATTATCACAATGACCTGATCTAAGCATAAACCAAAATGTCTAGAAACTTGAAACTTATATGTAGCATCAGGTCATACTGCTCTACCAGGTTTACAAAGCTAGTTGACTTTTATCCACATTCATTGTCACAGTGTCCCTGGTGGAAAATCTTTAACCTCTTGTAAGAGTAGAATGTGAGTAATTGAGTTTTACGCTGCAGTCAAGATTCTTTCACTTATATTTAGGTGGTCAATTCAGGGGTGGTGGAGGAAAGCAGAGCGCTTTGAAAAAACAAACTTGCAAACTTTCTCACCAGAATCTGCCCTGAAAGGGATCCAAATGTAGGTACTGACAGGTGGTGTGATCTTTAAGTATGAAGTTTAGACCATTTGCCAACTAATGCCCATTTTTGTCAGAAAGTAAGTACTAGAAGCTTGACACCTCGTATACGGCATTGGTTTGCAAGACCACTACGAAAGCTCAGTTGCAGGGATGAAGCTTAACTAATTGGAGTTAGGGAGCCCAGTTCACTTAACAAGAGGCCCATGGGCCTTAACGCTCACCTGAGGAAGAGTACATATCTTATGCAGAGGTTCAATGGTCAATGACATTAATAAAAGAGAATATCAAAATTTTCAGCAGTAAGGGCCAATAATATGCAAGTATTTTTGCAAATTAATTATAATAATTATTATATAAGTATGCTATATATAACATATTTAAAGTCTAGCTACAATATATTATTTATAAACAGCTAAAACATCTGTATATTAAAATGTGCATTAGGCCAATACCTACAATATTCCAATATACATGCCTATACAAAGAGTTTATAGTTTTTAAGATAATTAACCATTTAAGTATTCGTTTGCATCTATGACCTTGACCTTTGAACCTATGAACTTCATTCATATATCAAAATGATTGTTGTGCAAATGCCTACAATATTCCAATATACATGCCTATACAAAAAGTTTATAGTTTTTGAGATAATTAACCATTTAAGTATTCGTTCGCGTCTATGACCTTGACCATTGAACCTATGACCTTCATTCATATATCAAAATGATCCTTAGGCCAATACGTACCTTATTCCAATATACATGCCTATACAAAAAGTTTATAGTTTTTGAGATAATTAACCATTTAAGTATTCATTTGCATCTATGACCTTGACCTTTGAACCTATGACCTTCATTCATATATCAAAATGATCGATAGACCAATACCTACAATATTCTAATATACATGCCTATACAAAAAGTTTATAGTTTCTGAGATAATTAACCATTTAAGTATTAGTTTGCATCTATGACCTTGACCTTTGAATCTGAACTTCATTCATATATCAAAATGATCGTTGTGCAAATGCCTACAATATTCTAATATACATGCCTATACAAAAAGTTTATAGTTTTTGAGATAATTAACCATTTAAATATTCGTTCGCAGCTATGACCTTGACCTTTGAACCTATGACCTTCATTCATATATCAAAATAATCGTTAGGCCAATATCTACAATATTCCAATATACATGCCTATACAAAAAGTTTATAGTTTTTGAGATAATTAACCATTTAAGTATTTGTTCAATTCTATGACCTTGACCTTTGAACCGATGACCTTCATTCATATATTAAAATGATCATTAGGCCAATACCTACAATATTCCTATATACATGCCTATACAAAAAGTTTATAGTTTTTGAGATAATTAACCATTTAAGTATTCGTTTGCGTCTATGACCTTGACCTTTGAACCTATGACCTTCATTCATATATCAAAATGATCGTTAGGCCAATACCTACAATATTCTAATATACATGCCTATACAAAAAGTTTATAGTTTTTGAGATAATTAACCATTTCAGTACTTGTTTACATCTGTGACCTTGACCTTTGAACCCATGACCTTTATTCATATATCAAAATGACCATTGTGTCATTACCTACAATATTCTGATATACATGGCGATACAAAAAATTAATAGTTTTGCAGATAATTAACTATTTTGGTATTCTTGGACATCTGTGACCTTGACCTTTGAACCCTTGACCCTGATCTATGTATCAAAATGATCGTCATGTCAATACCTACAAATAACTGAAAATCCTACGCCATTATCACAAGAAATGTTTAAAAATAGCATTTTTTATCAAAGGTCAAAAACTGGGACATGACCTTGACCTTCGACCTTGACATCAATTGGAAGAAAATTGCAAGACAAGATCAACAGTGAAAACTCCATACAATTATCTTCAGCCGTTATGAAGTTATAACAATAAATGTCTCATTTTAAAAATTACGTAATTTTACACAAAAAACGCGTAACCTATTTTTCGTCTAATTTTCATGAAAAAGACAATTTTAATGTTCCTAGGTATGGTGAATCCAAATATCCAATCAAAATTTGCCTGCACCTTTTGGTTTCAGAGAAGATTTTTTTGTCTTTTTGCTATTTTTAGTAACAGCGGCCATCTTGTTGGGCGTGGCCAAACCCCGAACACAATTTTGAAAGGCTGTTACCCAGGCATGATAATCACCAAGTTTCATCAAATATAGCCCAGTAGTTTTGGAAGAGAAGATTAAAATGTAAAGTTTACACACGACGCACGACGGACGACGCACGACGGACGGTGATAGATTGCAATAGCTCATCTGAGCCTTTGGCTCAGGTGAGCTAAAAAAAAGATTGTAATGAATAGCTAAAACATGCAAAAGCTTATCTTTATCCCTGCAGTTGGTAGAGTGCTTGCTTTGTATGTGGTAGGTTGTAGGTTTGAACCCCTGTTGGGTCTGTTCAAGACTTGAAAAAATAGGTAGTGACTGTTCTTTCATCAAGCACTAGGCATTTAGAAATTAGTCACTAGTTCTTCGGAACAAACTTTTAAAATGATGCCCCATGTAAAGTTGGAGAACCCTCCATGCATTTTGCCCCGAGTGCACTGCAAAGGTAAACATTTCTGCCACTTCACCTATTGCTGGTGATGTCTTGAAATGTGAAATATTCTTGAGGTAAGAGTTCCTTTTGTACACCCCACCTACGAAATTCTATGTAATTTTTGAATTATTTTTCACAGAAATTGCTTGATTCTGTCGTGTTTAGACTTTTTTAGTGGAGGGTACAAATTGAACTCTTTCATATTCTTGACTGGGACATAAAACCCCGTTCAATCAATTACCCAAATACAAGATCACAGTATTATAAAGAAGTAAAACAAAAAAGCATAAAAGCTTTACATATATATTAGCATCAGCACATTGAGCTTGCAAACATGGTTAACCTTGACCCACATTTAAGGTTACAGTGACCTGAAATAACAACCTTTGACATCTTGCCTGGTACTTTGAACTGACAAGCCTAGAAGCATTACACAACCAATGAAAAGTGCATGAAACTTGGGACTTTTACCCCTATGAAAGGCTACATCTGAAGCTATATGAGAAATGTGATTATCTATATTGTCAGCTATCCTTTTCTGCAGGAATATACAGTCAAACCTGTCTGTAAAAGCAACCAAAGGAAACAGTAAAAGAGGCCTTTATGGTCAGCCAGGTGGCCCTTATATGCAAGTTCAAATAATAAGAGTAAAGAGCAATTGGGATAAAATTTTGTTGGCTTTTAAAAGCAGGTGGTCCTTATATAGAGGTGAGCTTTAAGATAGGTTCAACAGTACCCAGATTCTCCTGTTTGTGGCAAATATGTTTCACACCTAAACCCCTTTGGTAGAGCTTGTTCTCGCTGCAAGAACTTTATACAACAGAGCAAGCTTACAAATAAATTGTTGATTCAAGGAAATTGCAAGCCTAGGCTTATCAAGGCCCTCAAAAAGTTTTATGGCCGTCATCACAATATTGTTAAGTATGATTCCTCTGTATCCAAAATTATTCTGAATATATTAGACTTCTCATAGGTTCATGTTGTTTTCATACACACTTGGTGGGTATAAGTAGCTAAATTACATATTATACCAGTTTCAGCACAAGACGGCTGTTTCGAACTACAATTCATTATCAGTAGTGCTTGGACCAAAACTATAAAACAGAAACTAAAACCTTTCCAGGGCTTCGCCTCGCTTCCTTGATGGAAGTTAACATTTTAAACTTAATTTGACAGTTTTCAAGTTTTTTCTCTGCTTTTGGTATTATGATTTGGACATGTATTGGTATGTTTGTGTTTGATTATAATGTGATAATATTTAATATACACAGGCAAACAATATTGACCTGTCTGCTTGACCTTTCATTAAGAATATTCATATTAATGGGTCCACTCAATACATGGGTAGTGTTAAGATTTCCAATAATACATAAACAATCATGCTTCCAATGATGTAGACAAAATTAACACTTGTACCCTATACATAAATACACTGATCCATCATAAAGATTTAAATTAGAGGTAAAGTGAACAGGTCAATTATTTATACAGTCAAACCTATCTATAAAGGCCACCCAAGGGAACCAGTAAAAGTGGCCTTTATGAGCAGGTGGCCTTTAAATACAGGTTCAAATAATATGAATAAAGAACAATTGGGATACAATTCTACTGGCCTTTATAAGTAGATGGCCCTTATATAGAGGTGGCCTTTAAGGCAGGTTGGGCTGTACTTGCAATAGTAAATAAACAAAATAACTTCACATTTTCACATTTTGTTGGGCAATGGCATACTATTTTTTGCACTTTTCAGGGGTGGTGTAAACTTTGCTTGTTACCCATAAATTCAAACAAACGAAACAGGGTATAGAAATCAATAAATAAAACAACAGCAAAAACATCTATAATAAAATTTTATTCAGTATTTTAATCACTCGTGTATAGAAATAATAAATATCTAATAAATACTACAATGAGTGGCTAGCTTTGTAGAGACCTAAGTTTTGTAGATAAATGACGTGTCATATCCCTGGAATGCTTAGGCACAGTGGTAACACTTTGTGTTTTATCATAATATTTAAATGTCATCATTTACAGAAAACTGGTGATTAAATCTATAATAATTCAGCCTAATATAATTGGTGAATGCCGATTCCACCAACAAAAACTGGTGATTAAATCCATAATTGCTCTGCCTTTTATTACAAGGTGTTGGTGTCAATTCCACCAACAAAAACTGGTGATTTAATCCATAATTCCTCAGTCTATTACAAGGTGTTGGTGTCAATTCCACCAACAAAAACTGGTGATTAAATTCATCCTAGTGCCGATTCCATCAATACTCAATGCAGGATAAAACACAAGTAAATACATGTATCGCATATACACAAGTTAAAAACTTTAACTTGTTCAAGCACTGTGTAAAATAAAAAAATTATCAAATACTTATTCTGTAAGAAAACAGTTATCTCCCTTTGATCAGGAGAGCTCTCGCATTTTTTGGATAGAAACGACACTGACAAAGAAATACACTTTATGAAAAACAAATTATCTCCCTTTGATCAGAGATCTCTTGCATTTTGGATAGAGACAGCACTGTCAGAGAAAGCAATTAAAGGCAAAATATTTTATTTTACAAGAAAAACAAATTATCCGCTTTTGATCAGAAAGCTATTGCATTTTGGACAGTGACAGCACTGACAGAGAAAGCAATGGCAAAATACTTTATTCTTCAAGAAAAATCAGTTATCTCCCTTTGACCAGGAGAGCTTTTGCATTTTGGACAGTGATAGCACTAACAAATTAAGCAATAAATGGCAAAATACTTTATTCTATGGAATCAAATTATTTCCCTTTGATCAGAGAGATCTCTTGCATTCTGAATAGAGACAGCATGGACAGAGAAAACAATATAAAATTAAATTACAGTAAAACCTCGTTATAATCCCTTAATAACTTTGCCACCTTGCTTATTGCTTATCACCACTGTATCGTGAATTCCAAAATTAATTTCTCTTATGTTTTCTTTATAAACCTTCCTTGATTCATCACCGAACCCCTTAAAACACCAAAATTTTATCAAAGAAACTTTTTCAGTGTGAAGTGAGATTGAATCGCTAAAAACACTGACAGTATCTCTGTTTGAATGGCAGATATAGCAAATACTGAAGTACAAAAATGTTATGATTCTCACCAAAATGTTTCCAATATATGTGTTGATAATTAATATTTTCATTGTATGGCTAAGGAATACAGGTACCATAGGCAATGCCCAGTCTCATCAAAATTTGATCAACATCAGGCATACTACAAAATATTGCCAATATCTTGGTTTTATGGTGGTTATTGTTTAACTGGATTAGTCAAGAGAAGGAAAACAAATTAAAACATGATTGGATTCAAGCATGTGCCGACAGACAGTTGTCAATAATAAACACTAGTGTGCACCACACATACATGTACGCAGCGTGCATCCCTTGATATTTATAAGCTATTAATAAGTCCCATGTGATTGTATCACAAGAAATGTGTAAATAATAATTGGGTGATTCAAGTTGTTGTAATTTAAATCTGAAAACTTAAGTGAATTTACAATTTCCAGGAAGAAGAATAGGACTGATCAAATGACATCACTAAGCAAGCCAAATGACCATTACTATCTATTATGGACAATATTTAGCCTTCATCAAGAATGTTTATGCTAAACTTTAGTTGCTACCCCCACAAGTTTCTCATCAAACCATTTAAATGTTATGATTAACACATTTAAATGATTATTCAACTTACAGAACTTTGATATATAGACCAACTTGAGCTAAAAAATATAAAGATCATCATTTGCTAAGTAAGAGACCATTAAAATAAAAGTAGGAAGTTTTCATCATAATGTTAAATGTCAATCTTATTATTCAATGGGGTTCGCCGCTGTACCACATGGTCAATACCTCTTAACGTTTGTGCGGAACATTTTGGAAAACGTCAACGTCAAAAATCCTGTAATAACGTCGTTTTTACAGGAAAACATCATATTGTGCGATTCCATGTCCATTGGAAACAAGCGTTTCGCAGACACGTTAGAAGGTATCACGTGGTACAGCGGCGAACCCCATTCATCAAATATATTCAATATTAAGCTGAGTACCAATATTTTTGGGGGTTAAGAAATACAAAATGTTTGGAAGGGAGGCAAGTCTTGTACACTGTCATCCAAAATTTTGAATTTTTTAACACTTCAAAGACCATTTAAAAATCTGAAATTAAAATTTTAACATCATCATGCATGCAAACAACTTATGGTATTCTGTCTCATTATTTTTTGTACATTAAGTGATTGGGCCATATTGCAAAACAAGAGCTGTCAACAAAGCGAGATTAAATGCCCCACAAATCTAATCCTAAACAAAAACGCTGAATGTCCACACAAGTGCTGCAGATATGACATGAACTTTTCTGCACTAAGTGCAAGCAAGTTAATAATGATAAGTCAAATTGACTAAGACTGCTTCCAGATACAATGTCTTCATGGGGAATATTAATGTTTATAGCTGCGTAATGGTTAAAATCATCACTGAAATCATCAACAATGTCACTGAAATTCTGAAACTATTAATTCCTTCAAATCATTAACATCATTGCTAAAAATGTCAACAATGTCACTGAAATTCTGAAATCATTAACACATTCACTTAAATTATTAACATCTTGTTAAAATTGTCAACATTGTGAAATCATTCACATCCTAGCTGAATTTTTTAACATTGCTGAATTCATTAATATCGACACTGAAATCATACACATCATCACTGAAATGGTCAACATTGTTGTTGAAATCCTGAAATCATTAATGTCCTCACTCAAATCATTTTAACAGATGTTCTACAATATTGATACATTATCCGACATCTGTCAAGGCACACATTAAAATATGGTTGAAATGTGGATTTTGTAGAGGAAAAAAAATTCTCCAATAAATTCCTATATGTTTGTGTGTTTTTGTGTAATACATATATATCAAAAACGCCACATTCTCATTTTTTCAAAATCACATCATCTATACGGGTTAAACAATGAAGATCCAACAATATGAATTATTATAATCATAAAACAAATGGTTGTATTTTACACAATATATAATAATTATACTTCTATCAACACTGTCAATGGAATTAATGATGATTGGTCAGGCAGTAGTCATGTGGTTTTCACAGTTTATCCAATCATCTGAGAGCTTTCATAGTTCTATCAACACTGTCCATGGAATTAATAATGATTGGTCAGGCAGTAGTCATGTGGTTTTCACAGTTAAGCCAATCAACTCAGAGCTTTTATAGTTCTATCAACACTGTCCATGGAATTAATGATGATTGGTCAGGCAGTAATCATGTGGTTTTCAGTATCCAATCATCTGAGAGCTTTCATGCTTTGTTTGATGTTTTCTATTGCACTTTGACATGAGTTTCTTGATTGATCAACTAATCTCTTGTTTTCCATCAATTCCTACAAAAAAAGATCAAAATATTTTTTAATTAAAAATAATGGTCTGCACATTGGTTGATATCCCATTTGAAGATGTTAAACCTATCAAAAATACAGTAGAAACTACATTAAATAGGCCTCATAGGCCATAGAATTCACAGAATTTTTCAAGCCATTTCCATTTTGCCTAGGTAAAGAAAATGGTGTTGATGCAATTCAGCTGTTGAGATAAGATTACAACCACTGAAATAAATAATTTATGAATGAAAATTACATCAAAATCATTGTTCACAACAAGTATTATGAAGTAGCAAAGTGAGTAAGGGAGCATGTCAGTAAAATGGAACAGCCATGGGTACATTGTTTGTTTTACCATGGTTGTATTTTTTTTTGTGCCCCCCCCCCTCCCACCATTTGTAAAACTACAATATTTATCATGCTTGACGATAATGGACTGATTTCCCATTAAATAGGGAGTTTAGTACTCTTAGAGACTTCATGTTAATGGCTATTTTTCATCAAGTTACATCCAAGGTGGTGCTTGATACTATTAGTTCGCCCTCGCCCGATATGGAATTTACTGACCCTGTATAAACCATATTAGGTCACCAACAGACTGTGTAATGATTATATCCTACCGATCACCCTGAAGAACCACGATGGATAGCTGTAAACAAACATACACGGATACGGAGACCGGAGAGTAGTTCAGGATGAGACACTGTGTATGTTTTATAACCTATAGCTATAACCAAACTAACCTTTTTTATATCACATTATGCCACTAAAACACTGTGTAACGATTATATCATACCGATCATATCAATAAATCATTTACAAAACCAATTGGAATGTATCCACACAGCGACGTGTAAATTGTGACCGAGTTAGAAATACCGTTGTTTGACATTCTGTCTGACAAAATTTTGAAAATAATAATGACTTTGACTTACTAGCAACATCCGTCAAAGAAATCAATTGCACTTTCATCCTTGGAAATCAAATATTTTGTTTCAATATCACAACATCTTTACTAGTGTCTGTATTTGCCATAAATATTTGTGATAAATATGACGTGTTTACTACGAGGCGGGCGCCATTGACATTGGTCAGGGGAAATAACTCTCATACTGACTAGATATGAAAAGGCCTGACCCGATATGGATTATATTAGGTCACCATGTGACCAGCATCGTCGAATGAAATTCACAGAAACTAGTGAGAGGTAGGATATTAATCGCTACACATAACTGGATAATTTTCATGAAACAACTATAAGCAACTACTGTACACCAACTTTTATGCACGAATGTTAACTTTCATGATTCTCTAACCAAAACCATTTCATGATTCTTAAGAACAACTGCTGTAGCTCAGTTGGTAGGGTGCTCGCTCCTTAAGTGGAAGATCGTGGGTTTAATTCCCTGGCCGGGTCTGACCCAAGACTTGAAAGTGGGTAGCAGGCATGGGGCGAATTACATTGCAATGTAATGCATTACATTACAATTACTTTGACAAAAGTAGCATTATATTACAATTACAATTACATGTTTTTTGAAAGTAATGCATTACATTACAATTACTTTACCAAAGTAATGCATTATATTACACATTACATTTCATAAAGAATCCAAACATATAAATACGATTTGTTTCGGATTCAGAATTTGAAATTGAAATTTTGGGTTCTTTTTCTATAAAGTTCTTATGTTTTGATTTTCAACTGTTGAAAACAGGAGTATATATAGTCAATAAGTGCATGTATAGATTCTTTTTGCTTTGGGTCATTCAACTGATATTTCTGCTGTTTACCAGTAGGTTTTACAAAATTTGTAAAAGTTGATTGTTCATCTATGTCAGGTTTTTTATTATCCAAATATACATTTCTGTTTTACTCTTAAAATTAAGAAGAAGAAAACCAGAGATGCTGTAAGGAATTTTTTCATATTATATGTTTTTATTTTTTATTTATTTTATTCACTGAATGTTTCTTAATTACCATTAAATCAAAACAGGAAAAGGAGTTGATAGGTATACAAACTAATTAGTGGTATTGTCAGGTGTAATTTATAAACCATACTTAACAAATAACTTCTTTAATCATTAAAGATAGGTTACCTTAATAGCATAAAAAGGATTACAAAAAAAAAACCAATTTCTGGTAAAAATAAAATTGTTTTGATCACAGGTTATCAGTTAAAGCAAAATTACAAATTATTGTAGTTACTGAAACTTATATTTAGATATGTTGCAAATTTTGATGTGATCTTTAGATTTCCTGATAGTTCTAAAAACAGCATTTGAATTTTGCTTTAAAATGTATCTCTATCCTTTTTTTTGTTGGAAATTCAAAATGATCTGAAGTATACTAACTTTTTAGCATTTTATATAGTTTTATTATTAAGGTTGAATGAAATAAATCATTAGTTTGACAACAGTTCACATTTACAATTTTTCTAGACATCCATTTTCATATTTTATATTAGGGAAAAAAGTAGCATGTAGGTACTTACTACCCCTGAATTGTAATGGTAATAATATCTAACATTTAATACAGAGATGTAATGCTATGTAATGTCATGTAATGCTTAAATTACATGCATTTTTGTCTATGTAATGCATTACATTACAATTACATGTAATGCAAAAATTAGGGCATTACACATTACATGCATTACTTTGAGAAAATGTAATGCATTACAGGGCATTACAATTACAAATTAGCATTACCCCATGCCTGGTGGGTAGTGACTGTTCTTTCGCCAAGCACTCGGCATTACGAAATAAAAGTCACCGTTCTTTCGGATGGGAACTTAAAATAAAAGAGGTCCCGTGTCACGGTGGGCTTGGCACGCTAAAGAACCCTGCTGTATAATGCCATCAGCGCAACGCACAGTCAAAATTTCTGCACCTTCGTCTATAGCTGGCGACGTCTCGATATAAGTGAAATATTCTTGACTGGGACGTTAAACACCATTACTCAACTCAACTCAACTCATGATTCTCAACTTTCACAATATGGACTTTAGCTGAATATTTGGTATAAATAAAACTTTTTTCGAAAAACAAATTTACAATGATTAACTTTCATGATAGTTTTGTCCTCAAAAACACACGAAAGTTAATCGCCTGCGAAGTTGGTTTAGAGTAATCAAAAGTACTTACATCCATTCTCCTACTAAGACTCTCTGCCATACATTTAAGATCTTTGTTGTCATTTTGTAGTTGTCGACATCTGTCCATCAAAACCTTCTTTTCTAAATTTTGTTCTAAAAGTACATAACATATAAGATGTCAAACTCATTTTTGCCTCTTCATGTTCTGTAGATTACTTTTTTATTGCAAGATATTTTTTACGTGTAATTTTGCAAAGACCCTTGATAGAAAATTTATACATAATTTTGAATTGATGCTTAAGTGTCAGCAGGCGAAATGTTATACTTGCAAATTAAAAGTAATCTTACAGTATACAGAATACAGTTTTACCAACCATCATCTAGACCACATTTTTTGATAAAACATGTACAATTTTTTAAGTTGACAGGTCAATTTAACATACCGGTACACTATTACCTGTATTTCAGAATGAAGTCATTCAGTATAAACAGGTTTTTGGTTTATCCAGGGTTCATGTTTTAGTTTCCACTGCCATTACAATTACTCCCTCCCTATATTTGGTTATTTGTGGATGGTCCTGACAGGATGGTATGTTCCTGGTATAAGAAGTCAGGGCTGTGGGTTCAAACCTTGCCTCTGAATTTTGAAATTTTTTGAGCAGATTCATGTTTTATCCACACCTAGAGCTGTAAAAGCTAAATCCTAAAACTGAATGTACCGTAGTCTGTACAAAAGGACACCCAGTTCTGGGCCTGTAGCCTTAGTGGCCAAGTGGTCCAGTGGACACACCTATTGATCACAATGCCTATCACTACCAAGGTTTGAATCCCACTTGTGACAGATCCTAGTGTGGAGGGATAGCTTTAATGTTCACTTGCCATTCTTTTCATCAGGCACTGCTATTTCCTCCACCATCCATGACCTGACTACCTTGACATAACTGAAAGAATCCTGACTGGGGCATAAAACAACATTATTCCACATCTTTCTGCACCAAATACCATTGGAATGACTCTTCAAAGAAATTACTTACCTTGAAAATGCCTTTGATAAGCACCTAATAAAACTTCCATTCCTGGCCATTTATATTTATCAGTGGAGTGATCATGTGATCTACTGGAGGAACCAATCGTATCGTTAGTTGTTCTAGGTAAGACAGGAGGGTAACAATGGAGTCTGTGTGATCATGTGATCTGCTGTGACCAAGGCCTGAAATTAACAAAATACCAGACAATTAAACTTAGATTTATTTTTGTTCAAAAATAATTTCCTGAGAGGGGAATCAATAAATCAAATATTTTATTATCACTCATCTTACAACATTTCAGCAATGAAGCCTTTATCTAGTAGGTATATCTGTCTTTGATAAAGGTTTAACTGCTTTAAATTATTGTTATACTAATGCTCACTAACAGGAGGTAAATAGACAGACTTAGATTTATCATTTATTTGAGTAAACATTTACCATACTAAGCATCACTAATTTTGAGGCTTTGGAATTCTCAGAATATTGCTATTAGTAACCTCTATTTAACATTTTCATGAACACCCGTGGAATTAGCAAGATAAGCTTGCCGCAAAAATTGGACAATCTTTAAACTAACAAGCGAAAACTGAAATGGGATGTCATTTTAAAAGTGCCCTTCAAATGAACCCTTTAAAGCCCCAAACATGTACATGGCCAAAAGACAAATCTGCTCTTTCCAAATATTGTTGCTGTGAAGTTTCATAAAGATCTGTTCAATAGTTTTCGAGAAATACTGTAGATCACTTTTATTTCGCGAGAGATTTATTTCCCCGTAAATTCGCGACTCATCCCATTCGCGAATTCAAATATCATGCGAATATTTCTAGCAAACAGATATTTCTATGTTGACATACATATGTTGTATTCAATACATTTCCAAACGCGAATTCAAATGTTCGCGAATAAGGCCAAGATGGTCTTGACGCAAAATTTTCTACTCGCGAAAAATAAGTGATCTACAGTATGGCAAACAAAATGTTTGGACTAAACACTAAATCCCCCATCCTTTTGTCTGGGAAATTATTTTATGAATGTACTTTTAATAATTTGGAATACATTTCTAAAACAGTACATGTACTTTTAATAATTTGGAATACATTGCTAAAACAGTACATGTACTTACAATACTGTACCAAAAGTTTTATATTAAATAAGATTTTGTTTAAATAACTAATCTCAATATTTTATTTCTAAACTGGTTTGAATCAAGTTTTCATTGTTAGAAACAGAATTATTTCTATTTTCTTCTACTAATTTCAGAACTTTTTGAAAAAAAAAAAATATTGAAAATCATAAACTGAACAAAGCTAAAATAGATTTACACCAAATTTTCAGCACAACTGTAAGTGATTTTGTTACATTCCTTCTGCCTTATACCTTGTAAGATTGGGGAAAATTGACGTTCTTAGATCTAGCAAACATGCATTATGGCATCCTGACCATAGCTAGTATCTTCATTACAAAGACACTATATTGTGGCACTATCTGATATTTTGTCAGTATTAAGACAACTAGATGTACTTTTTACAGTACATCACTTGTTTTGGGGGATTTTTAATGACAAATTAGGAAAATTTAGTAATTTTTCCTTAGGGGAAACAACCTTAATTTGGTAGTAAGTTTAAGCAAACAAAATCACTGACTATATACATGTAGTACATTGTAAACTGTTTCATCAAATTTTAAATCATATTAATTTTTTATTTAATTTTAATTTACAGAACAGAAAAAATGTTCAAATTTAAGTGGTGAGTGAAATTTTCTATCTAAAAGCAAGTCAGTTTTAATTACTGGGGTCATTTGCTTGGTTAAGCCACAAGCATGTTAAAACCTGCAAGCTAACGTGTTGAGGCAAATATTTATAGAGTTCTCTCCCTTTAGTTGTATAACATTTCTTTTGACTAGCTCAAAAAATTTTATCCAAAAAAAAAATAACTTCAATATAAATTTGTCTAAATATAGTCTTTGAATCTGGTGTCATTTCATTTTGGTTAAATTTTACTACTTATTTATATATCATTATATATGCTGCCAGTTAAAATTTGAAATTCCTCAAAAACTAAGATATATTCTCTCATGCAAAGTATTTTCTTAGCTAAATTTGGTAAAATATATTTTGATCCTTTGGTATTCTCTTCAACATCTTGAAACAATTTTGATTTCATAATTTTGGTCCAAGCACTAGTGTTTAGGAACTGTATTCCGAAACGGCCGTCTAGAGCAGTAAATTTAAAACTGGTCTAATATGTAATACAACCTAAAATAGGGATGAAGGTTGTGGAACTCTGGTAATTGAACTTTAAGCTTTAAGTATATAGGTCCAGAGGCTCCTGTCTCACATTCATTTTTTTATTCAAATTTGATTTTCTTTAACTTAAATCTGGAAAATTTAAATCTGTATAATTCTGTTAGTTTTCAAGATTTTAATGAACTTACAGTGTCATTTTGAAAATGACTCCAAGCTTATTATTACATCTGTATTCTGGTTAAAACTCTCTATATGCAGTCCCGTAAAATATTGGCAAATGTTATCAGATTTAAGTTAAGGAAAATCTTAATTAAGGAATGATTGTGACACTAGGCCTGGTTTCACAATCATTCCTTAACTAAGATTTTCCTTAACTCAAATTTAGCAAATTTTGGTTATCTCTTTCTGGAACTACTGATGAATATCATTGTCCCAACTAAATGCAAATGTTTTAATCCAGAAATTATCTTAAAGTTGACACCTTAAATTCTTTAATATCTTGAAAATTAACCATATTATAAAGATTTGAAATTTTGCAGGATTTAACGCAAGGGAAATCTTAGCTAAGGAATGATTGTGAAACAGGGACCATGAGCCAGAAACTTCAAGTATGTTAACTGTTCTGTAGTGCATGTAGTGTGAACAAGATTCTACCTACCTAACCTATTATTAATTTCCTTCTGTCTTGTCGTTTGTAGAACAGACTCGTGGAATTCCTGAGCAAAACGACTAAGCACTTTATGATCCCGGTGTTCGGGAAATAACACAGTTTTACCACTGTCCTGTAAGTTAAATGGTCTGTTCAGCGAATCTGAAACATGGTTTTGCGTATCACCACTGAGTTTATCGTGTTCCGAGGATGTCAGACACTTTTTTGTAGAAATTTCACATTCAGAATCACAACTACTATCAGATTTTCTCTTGCATCCATGACCTAAAAAATAAAAATAAACTGTTACTGAAAATAACTAGAAATAATGAAAAGATTTAAAATTTTGATAAAGATGAATCACTTGTTTTCTGTGCCCATCATACTCTCTCTCTCTCTCTCTCTCTCTCTATCTTGGGTTTTAAAGAGGTGAAGATTATAAATCACAGAAAGAAATCAGAAACATAAACTATACAATTTTAGCCAAAAGAAATTGATACCAAGAATTCAAAATTCCCTGGGTCCAGAGCTTACTGATTTTACATTGGTACCTTGATACTTAAACTGTAAAAATCTGATAGAAAAGTCATTTTTTAACCAGGATAATCCTACTTTTTTCTATATAACATAATTACACATGGATCTTTCAATTTCTATACTTGACTTTTGGAAGTTTATATGGGACATACATAAAATAAAGGCAAAAGGCCCTTGACCTTCTATTATAAACACAAGTTTGAACCCCTGCCCTGGACCACCCCGCTAAAGCAGGTAATTCAACTGGAATGTTGTCCCAATTATCACCATAATTTGCATCTTAAATTTGGTCAAAACGTCATCTATATATTTCTCCTTTTGAAAACCAGAAAATCCTGTAGAAAGTTCTACTGTTGAATTATTTGAAGTCAGACTATAAATAATTCATAAGACATAATGGTTGAATAAACTGAACAGTTTATAACTCACTTGTTGAATTATCTGAAATTTGACCAGACAGTCGTCTATATCTCTCTCTATCACAGACAGATCTTATTTGCTGTAATTCTGAAATATACAAAATGACAACATGAAAATCTGAAATCTACAATGTGACAACATGAAAATCTGAAATCTACAATGTGACATCATGAAAATCTGAAATCTACAATGTGACATCATGAAAATCTGAAATCTACAATGTGACAACATGAAAATCTGAAATCTACAATGTGACATCATGAAAATCTGAAATCTACAATGTGACATCATGAAAATCTGAAATTGTGGGTTAGTTTGATTGGTGTATTACACCATCAAGAATATTTCATTTATATCAATATAAATGTAAGTGGCACTCACCACTCTACTACATGTATATATACTAAGATTTACTCAAAAGAAGAAAGTATGTTTAAGAAATAAACAAATTTACCCGTGGTATATCATCGAATACCGGTAATACACAGGCCGGAGTTTACATGTGGAAGAATATAAATTGTATATTCGTCGCATGTTAATGACGTCCCATATATTATTCGATGATATATCATGGGTAAATGTTGATCATTTCAATTCTAACATGACTTAAATAAAAAAGATTGAAATAAACATTGCAAACTCTTTCTTCGGAAGTACATTTTTGTATTCATTTTCAAAAAGGTCCATTGAAACAAGTCAGCTGTTGACATTACCTCCATTGAAATAAATGATTATATGAATGAAAATTACGTCACAACCATTGTTCACAACATATAGCATGAAGTCATTAGATACGCAAGGGAGCAAGTCATTAAAGCGGAACAGCGATGGGTATATCATTTGTTATACCACTGCTGGCTCTCTTCATGTTTCATATGAAGGAAATCGCAGATCATGTTAAAATTAACAATATACAGGGTTATTTGGGCAAGTGAAATCTATTTATATCAAAAATTTATTAATTTACAATGATCTCCAGCATGCCTATATAGCTACCTTTTTTCTTACTAGATTCTATACAACCAAGACTGAAAGACCCTAGGAATGAACATTTGTCTGGGAAATCTTGTTCCTGAGACAATTCTTCCGACTTTTCATCAGGTGGAATCCGTAACGGACTCGAGATTCTGTCTAGTGGTTCCTCATCTGCCAGTACAGGGCTGATGCTTCTCTCTCGGTGAAACTTTCGTCTCTTCCTGAACTTTTCATACTCCAGTTCTACAAATCAATGTGTCCGATTTAATCATTATATAAATTACAAATATCTGACTAAGGTTAGTACTTCCTAAATATCTCACATAGGGAGTATATAACTGAAGAATGCGTGCTTGTGCTTTGTGATTAGTTTGTTTTCAACAGCAATGGAAGTTACAGCATTATAAATGCCATTTCTAGACAGTTCAATGGTTATATTTACATTTCCCATTTTTGGATAATCTTATTTTGGTTCTGAATTTAAAACACTGTTATGTACAACATGCATGAATTTCCAATCGTTGGAACAGCCATTGTATGAGTTGAGTTGAGTAATGGTGTTTAACGTCTCAGTCAAGAATATTTCACTTATATCGAGACTTAACAAAATATAAAAGATACAAAGACTTCAAAATTTATCAAAGTTATCCAGTGTTATCATAACAAGGCTTTACTTTAAGTAATCAGTTAGAAACTGAATTACATCTAAGTATCTCTTGAACCACTGCAGTAGCTCAGTTGGTAGGGTGCTCACTCATGGGTTCAATTCCTGCCTGGGTCTGACCCTAGACTTGAAAATGGGTAGTGACTGTTCTTTCGCCTAGCACTCAAAATTACAAAATAAAAGTCATGATTCTTTTGGAAGGGAACTTAAAAATTAATGAAGTCTGCTGCGACGGAAGGTGTGACACAATAAAGAACCCTGCTGTATAATGCCATCAGCACAACACACAGGCAAAATCTCTTCATCTTCACATTTAGCTAGCAACTTTTTGATATAAATGAAATATAATTGACTGGGGCGTTAAACACAATCACTCAACTCATAGTATCTCTATGCAAAATCAAGAAAGAAAATTGCTTCCTCATACCTAATGAAAGTTTCTATGTTGGCAATTTTTTTATCAAAATTAATTTTTACCTTTTTTAACTCTTAATGATGTTAATCCAAGCTGACTTAAGTAAATTAACTTTTTCTTTGACTCGTCTAGCGGTAGAGGAATTCCAGTCGTTATCATCATTAGCCTGACCTGACGACGTTCCTCCGTGGAATCATCACTTTCGCTATCACTCTCGCTAACATAGTCACTTTGAGCCCGTTTCTCCATCAATGATTTTTCGTCCAAATCTAATTTACTCACAACTTGAGATTCTAAGTTTTCCTTTTTAACATGTGATGATGATGATGATGACGATGATTCCTGCTGTTTTTGACTCGATGAAGATGATGAATTTTTTTGATGTGGAAAAATATGCTTGAAGTTTGTTCTGTTTGTGTTTGATTGCTGCATGTCCATCTGCTTCATCTGAGACAAATAGTTCGCAAATGAAAATTCCGAACTTGAATTTTGATTGCCGTTATTGGAATTTGTTTTGGTTAACTCCCCTGATGATTGACGATGATAATATGGCTCCACGTGACTTGTTTTTGTTTTATCGTGATGACGTTTGCGGTCGTCTGTTTTTTGTGTCGATGATGAGTATTTATCCATCTCTCCCGAGACATCAGATCCACTGTATCCATTAGTGAGTAGCGTATCAAACGGTCGGAAAAAACTGTCAGAGTTTTTACCGGACTTGAGTAGGAGATCATTATTAGAGTGATTTGAGCGTGAATTATCTCTATCTGTGTAACGTTTCTCTCGGTCGTATTCTTGTTTGATGAGATCCAAATTAACAGCCTGCAAGATAGTAAAAAGTTAGGTTAAAACATCATAATATCATCAAAACAACCAATCGTTTTTTTTTTTTTAATCAAACTCTACTAGTATACTGTAAATGGGATTATTTTCGCAGGGTGACAATTTCGCAATTTCTAAAATATTGCATTTCGTGTGGGTGTAATTTTTGCATAATCAATATAAGTGGGTGTACATTCTTTATATTATGATATATTATTCTGTGTGGTAAACATGTTCCTGTGGGTAAAAATTTTTGTGGTAATTTCTTAAGCACAAAATAATAGAAAGTTTTGCCCATGCGAAAATTCCCCCTTTACTGAAACTGATAATGTAACTAGTGCAATATTTCTGATTTTTTTTATATTGGATTTTTCAAGAGTTGACAATTATTCCAGGGCAAACAAGAAATCTGTAAGCTACTGCTCACTTAGTACACCCACTTTTAACTTCAACCATTAGTTGTAAATGTTCAAAAAGAAATTAAGTCAGTAAATCGGAAATAGATGTCTAGTAGACTTGAAATTGGTACTTGTGACATTGGACCTCATACTGAACTCGCATACAAAATTTCAAGTGGCTGTGTTTAGTAGTTGCCGAGAAAATTGTTACACAAATTTTTGTTTCAGATAGATGGATGGTCGGACAGAGGTAAAACAAGTATACCCCCCCCCCCCCCATCTTCTTCGAAGCGGCGGTATAAAGATTGTTTGCTAATAATTTCTACATAGAGTCTTATTCAACATTACAAATCAAGATGAAATTGATTTATGGTACACGGAGGCTTGAGTTGAACATAATTATGCTATTTCAATTTTTCACAACTAGACCACATCAATAAGTGCAAAGTTAAACAACTGGATAAATTACTATTACACAGCTGACAATGTGTAAAATAAATTAACAGTTAAATGGTAAATGCTGCAAGGAAGAATCAGGGCTCTAATAAAATTTTGTTTGGCACCTTACCAAATAATCAAGTCTTGTGTGGTCGTCAACCAAGTAATTGTAATTTGGCACTAGAAAATGTAATTTTACTTTATGTTATTTTCTTCTTAGCATTCCATTTAGCAATTAAATAAGAATCATGGATTAAGTGTGACAAAAAAATCTAGTTGGCACTGAGCCGAGTTTGAAAAAAAAATTCAATCGTCACCTGGCTGTTTCAACTCGGTCAGGATAAGTGATTGAGTACTTTTTCTAAGGTTTATAGCCAATGATTTTGTAACAATGTTTTTAAACTACCTTCTTCCTTTTAAATAAGGAAATTTTGTAGTTCTGAAATACAGCAATCTGCATTCTGACATGCTTGTAATAGCTTAGGATCCTCAATACAAAGATGTGACATTGTTATATCTAAAATTTTGTGAAGAAAAGACAACTAGATTTAATGTTCTAGCATATGTATATGACTGTTGTTTTGGGAATTTTCGTGGTCAAATTGGGAAATTTTAGTCATTTTCCCCCAGGAGAAACTACTGTAAAACACTTTATTTTCGCAGCATGATATTTTCGCGATATTTGTATCAAAGTCATTTCGCGGCATGAAATTTTCACGATATCCCGTTGTGAGCCCGATCCCATCGTGAGTCCCTCACGTAAAAGTCCATTCATATTTATTCGATCAAACTTATTTTTGCGATTATTTATGACCTCGCAAATTACGCGAAAATAACATGCACGCGAAAATTTCATGTTTTACAGTACCTTTATTTTGGTAGTTATTTTAGGCAAACCAAATCACTGATAGCACATATATACCTTCTGACTAGGCTGTCCTCCTTTTAAATGATTGTAATGTATCTTCTCTTCCTTTCGTTTATTGGAGTTGTAATATTGCTCAGAAATATTGCTAGGTAGTGGTATTGTACTCCTCTCTCCATACGAGGAATCTCTCGGTGTACCTTGAGTAATGGACCCACATCTTCGGCCTACAAACAGAGATTAATATTTAGAACTATCAACATTTCAATTATTTTATTATTGAAATTTTCATATGGAGTGGAGGAATGGTTTTTACACCTCAGATAAGACTCTTTCATTTAATGAGGCAGTTAGTTATGAGATGGCAGAGGAATCTAGAGTGTCCAGAGGAAAACCACCAACCTTCAGCTAGTGAGCTGTCAAACTGTTTCACATTAGGAAATTCCCAAATAAGATTAATGCTGCCCAATACAGTATAATCTGCTACTGTGACCACCTGTATATAAAGATCACCTCTACGTTTTAACAATTTAAGGTCCTTTTAATTCATATTGCAACCAAAGAGAATCTCTTTATAAAGTCCATATTTCTTAGGTCCAATGGTGGCATTTATAAACAGGATTATTACATTTATAACACCCTGTGAATTTTAACATCTCACATAAATCTTCCACAAATTATATTGTTCTACAAACATTAAATATAAAATAACAATTATCTCCCTTACTTATATCATCCTCCGATCTTGATCGGTGCTCTACTAATGCTCCAGACTCGCTCCTACTCCGCTGCGATGATTCACTTAGATGATGATGATAGCGATCTTGTTCTGACCCTCGGTCCCGATTATTATGCATATTCCTTTCATAACTAATGTCCCTATCACTGATTCTATCTTTATGATTTTCTCTGTCTCCAGTATGGTCGATCTTTTTCTCTGTTCTATGTTCTATACTATGCTGTTGCTGATATTGTTCTTTCGAGCGTTCCTTGTCGTATTCTTTTTCTCGATCTCTGGCTTTTTCTTTCTCGCGCAACAATATTGCTTCCCGGTCTTTCTCCCTTTCTCTTTCTCTTTCATATTCTCTCAAGCGCTCTTCTTCCAATCTTTGTCTAAATGAAAACAGAACACATGTATAAATAAGAAGCTTTCGTGATTCTGACAATCTTTCTTAAGAATAAATTGTGTCTTATACAGGTGTGTAAAATGACATTGACCAATCAGAATTCTGGAATTATTGCAAACCAAGCCCATATTGTTACAATTTAACAAGGGCTACAACTGAAAAATTCTTCAGTATAAAAGAATTGGTAGTCTTGATGAGTATTACATAATTATTTTAAACTTAAGGATATCAGAAGAAACAATACAGTTTGGTGGAAAATACTAGAATTTTTTTAATGGGTTTGTAGACTTTCTTCTGGTGAGCTAATAAATTGTATTCTCTAGGTTTCCATAACTTTGATATTACCAATGGCTAAATTTCCAAAATTTGTGAAAGGACACTTAGTTTTTTTGTAATCAAAAACAAACATACTAATCCATATCCGAATCACAATACAGAAGCAAAGTAAAAACTTTGGAACTGACAAGTCAGGTTTATCACGTAAACTTCTTCCAGGGAAGTGAGGCCGGTGCTCCAAAAGGGAAAGTACCTCCTGTTTAGCTAGCTACACCTGCCACGTGTGTGTAGGTAACTTTTTGAGAGAAATTAGTAATAGTGATTTTGCACAACCAGGAACAGAAACAAAGACATATAAGTCCTACCTTTCTGTAAGAACTGCTGCTATTTGATCTGGTAATGTTGATGCTTGAGATGCAAATGGTATTTGCTGATGGAGTAGTTCCGCTGGATAACGACCACCTGCCAGGAATGGATGGACGCCGGTTGGAGGGAGTAATCCTGGATGTGCAAAGGGGAGATAATGTGGCTGCATCATACGGTACCGTTCTAAGAGTAATGGGTCGTCAAACCTGTGAATACAGAACAAAAATTTACATCATTAATTTAGGGAAATTACTGACACATGATAATCGAATTGTAGGTATACAACAAGCAGCTATAGTAAGATTGATTGAATGAAGTTTATGTCCCAGTCAAGAATATTTAACTTATATTGAGATGCCACCAGCTTTAGGAGAAATGGCAGAAATTTTAACTTATGTTTGCAATGTGCTCAGGGCAATGTGCATGCATGATAGGTTCTTTAATATGCCATGCATGCCATGACACAGGGCATCAATTTCTAAGGTCTCTTCCATAGGACCCTTGACTTTTATTTCTAAATACCAAGTGCTTGGCGAGAGAACCATCACTACCTATTTTCAAGTCTTGACACATATGCTAACTATCATTGCCTCTGATGAAGGATTAACAATATCCGAAACCGCAACTTTTTATTACAGCTCACTGTATAAAAGCGTATTATCGGCCCCATTGTATCCAAACAATGGACCAACTTGTTTGATATTATCCCTTTATTTTTTTTATATTTACCACTTTTATCTACAATGTTTAATTTCAACGCGATATGACCCATTTAAGGTTACAAGTCAGGCTGTAGATCGGACAATTACCATTTCCCTCCCTTTTTACTCCTCCTAGTAAAAAATAATTATTTCAATTTTTGTGCAAATTATATCAATAAAACATACCTAAAGGCAGGATGTGGAAATGGGTGTGGAGGTAGGAATGCTGGGTAGGGGTACGCTGAGGGATCTAATCCATAAGTAGGCGGTAATGAATGACGAACATCATCTCCTGGGCGATAAGGCTGAAATCCACGAACAACTGCTTCATCTCTCAAGTTTGGAGAACTTGACCTCTGACCCGAGTGTGGTGTTAGACGACTACTGAAATTTGAAAACAAATTGAAAGATTAAATCTTATATACATGAACTTTAAATAGATTATCTCCCTTTGTACATCAGAATAAACTTCTTACATTGTATAGTCTGGCAGAGTGTTTATAAACATGGAAGAGTCTATATTATGTAGATAGCCTAAGATAGGGATATATAAAGGTGGAGTTGACAAATGAACGCATAAAGGCGTGAATATAAGTATAAGATAACGCGGTATTAATACCTATTGGTGTATAATAAACTTGCCTGTGTTTATAAACACTCTGCCACAATATGGCTTACAGAATATTTCAATTATATTGAGACATCGCAAGCTATAGTCGAAGGTACAAAAATTTTGCCTGTGCGTTAGGCTGATGGCATTATACAGCAGGGTTCTTTTTTGTGCAAAGCCTACCAAGACATGGAACCTCGTTTATTTTAAGTTCCCATCCGAAAGAACCATGACTTTTATTTCGTAATGCTGAGTGCTTTGCGAAAGAACAGTCACTACCCACTTTTAAGTCTTGGGTCAGACCTGGCCGGGGTTCGAACTCACGACCTTCCACTTACGGAGCGAGCACACTACCGACTGAGCTACTGCAGTGGTTTACTACATAGTATAGGATGTATGAATTCCAATGACCAGTGTGAATGTCATGATCGATTATATTTGTTATTTATATTTACAATTAACAGGATTATTTATTATAATAAGATTATTACTTGTTTTAACCCCTTAACCCCCGTAAGCGCCATAGAGCGCCAACCGGATTTTCAGGCAGTGTGTTGTACATATTTTGATGTAAAAATCGTAAATATTGACGAATCTACATAAACTTGGTATCATAGGAAACTACAGAACATTACCTACAAATAATGTTCTTCGGGTTTTTTGATAGAAAGAATATTTCAGTTCGAATTTTTTATTTGAAATTTGTGGAACGGTTTCATTTTTACGTGATTAAAATTTTGAGTTATTTTTCCTACGTTTTTTCTAGAGAAAAAGTAACTCGTTCAAACTTTTGAAATAGTTGATCAATTTCGTTACAATTCAGATTTTTATGAAAAGCAGGAAAAGGTTGTTTGTTTTATGTCAAGAAATCAGTTATAGAGACATAAATAGTATAAAATTTATCACACTGAACAATTACCACTTTTTGTGTTCATAACGTTTCACTTTGACGTTGTTACCTTCATCCGGGAAAAACGTGTATTTTTTTATTTTTACACAATGTCGAGTTTGAAGCATTTAAAATTCTACAACAGTCACTATATAATTCACAAAATCTATGCCGTTAGAAAGCTTTTCCTCCGGTTTTTACACATATAAAATACTTATATTCTAGACATGATATCAATTTACCGATTCGAAATCTTCAACAGGTGCATCCGATGTTAAACTTTCAACCTATTTTTACATGTCAACATCTACAAGTTGCAACTCGATCGATGTTTTGTATCGATGTTTACGAGGTCTTTTCAAAATCAATTTTTCAATTTCGATTTTTTTTTCACAATCAAATATTGGATATTAAAGTTGATGCTTCTAAGAATATATGTTTATTATACATGATTGACTAAAAAAGGATCTTGTCAGTTCATCATCACGTTTTGCATCGACAGGCAGGTCTGTGTACACAGCAAAGAAGCACAAACGTCATGGGTCATTGCTAGTTTTTGTAGTTCATTGTGCATCTGTAAGCTATATCAGTATATACAAAAAATATTGAGTGAGTTTGGAAGATTTGTGTTAAAATATGCTACATATCTATTTCTAAAAACTTTTATCATTCGAACTATGGACATAGATTTACGTACTCTACTCGTCCTGCGCACAAACTTTATCACGTCTAAGAACTGTCTTCTACTACTTCCGTACAATGTATCTAAAAATATAGGGGCCCGTCGCGGGCTTGCATCGAGTTTTATTTTATATTTAGATCAGCTATTTTTTAATATATATTATATATATATATTGTATTCATCATGAGTGTACAAGTATAATGTAAATAATCTAGATAAATATAGACTGCGAAATGATTGCTGGTCTCGGCACAATTTTTTTATAAACAGAAGTCGAGAAATATACGTGAAGTGCAATATTAAAAAGTTTAAAAAAAAACAATATCTGTGAGGTACAATTCTACGAACGATTCAGTTCAAAACAAAATAAGTTACTGATCAATACTTCCTGCTAAAGCTAACGGAGAAATAAAAATAATAAAAATAATAATCAATTATTCAAAATATAAAAATTACAAAAAAATGATGGGTTTCTAAAGAAATTCAGTTACAAAGACAGTATGCATTAGATTCGTTTTGATTTTTTTTTTTTTTTTTTTTTTTGCAAAGATTGCATTGTATTACACTTATTCATGATGATGATGGTACGCGTTTTGCTGTCAATAAAATAAAACATGTGCTTTTGAAATTCCACAACATATCCAGTATTGTAATATATAGTTTTAAAAAATCCTTCTTGGAAGATTGAAGCTTATTAAATTGTTCCTTCCGCTTCATGTGGAAGTACCGGTACCTTGAATAGAACTGCACTCACACAGAACTGCATGAGAAAGTTGTTAGTTCACAAAGCGGTTACCAGGGCTATGTGCTTCGGTTTTCTCCACCATACCAGAAAGAAATAACCACCTTGATATAATCTCTCTCTCTCTCTCATGCTGCTACGGTAAGTAAAAGTGCAGAGCTAGAATTTCCGAAATAGCTCTATTCTTTAGATTGGGACACAAATAATGAAGTCTTATTCCACAGTAAGGAAAAAATCTTCCATAAATGCTTTGAAAGTAGAGAAATATAGCAGGTGATGCGTCGATATAAGTGAGACAATATGAAACAAATGAGTAAAACGATGATTTCCAACCAGTAGTATAGAAGTGTGTCCTGACAATCTGTTACAAAGATCACATATATTTTGAGGGTATAGTACCAGTTTTAGCGTATAAAATGCAAATAAGTTTTTCAGTGTCGTTTCTGTCTAATATTGATCACAATCAGCTGACTGAATACTGTCTACTGTCATGTACTGTAAACTCAGAACACAAGGATTAACATCTAAAATGCCTGAATTTTGAAGACCACGGTTGTTTGTTGATAAAGAGTTCTATAGTTCTATTTCCTTATGGTGCGTTAGAAGAATGAAAATTCCCGGTAGTCATTACGTTTTATAGCTTGATAGAATTTGTAAGGCTTGATGGTGGTGACTTGTACTTTCGCTTGATGGTATCGGCCGTCCGCTCTTATTAACAATAACTATCAATTAATCATCGGCAATCATACAAAAAACATTGTCAGTATTGAAATCTGTCCTGCGTTTTTTCCAATGATCT
Organism: Anadara kagoshimensis; assembly: GCA_021292105.1. NCBI lineage: Eukaryota > Metazoa > Mollusca > Bivalvia > Arcoida > Arcidae > Anadara > Anadara kagoshimensis. Next base: position 11,743,565 of record CM037875.1, on the reverse strand, counting down.
CCAGTCCCGATGGAATCAAACACTTTTCAAATATTTCCTAAGTTCCCTTTGAAACTGTAACGGGTATTTTCGACATATATTTCAGTCTTGATTTTTTATATTATCAGAGCAGTAAGATTGTGGATACTGGAGAAAAAAGTGTTCTCACAAACAACCGATTTATGGCCAATGACCTGGCAAATTAGGATCTGTCGCAGTTGCAATTCAAACCTAGGGTGACGACTTGCAATGTGCTGTATATGTCAGGCGCGATAGATGATTCTCGCTTGAAAGATCACTGTGTCACTTGTGCTCCAAATGCACCTTCAATTTGTCGTCTAATACAAATGGTAAAAAGTATTCTCTATTACCCGACCTAGTCTAAAAATTTAACCACTGCGGTAGCTCAGTTGGTAGAGTGCTTGCTCCGTGGGAGGTCGTGGGTTTGATCCCCGGCCGGGTCTGACCCAAGACTTAAAAGATGGTAGTGACGGGTTTTTTGGCCAAGCACTCACCATTACGAAATGAAAGTCACGGTTCTTTTGGATGGGAACTTAGATAAACGAGGTCCCGTGTCACGGTGGGCTTGTCACGCTAAAGAACCCTGCTATACAATGCCTTCAACGCAACGCACAGGCAAAATTTCTGCACCTTCGTCTATAGCTGGCGAGGTCTCGATATAAGTGAAATATTCTTGACTGGGACGTTAAACACCATCACTCAACTCAACTCATTAGTCTGAAAATAGGCTGCTACCGTTATTTCGTCAAGCATTCGGTAATTTCAATTACTAGTAGAATGGCATTAAAATAGAATTTTCAAATAGCGATCTAAACTTTTTCCCAATTAAGAAATCGGACAAAACCTGCTGTAGCAATGTTTCATGTATTCTGTGTTCATCATAACTTTTTTATTTCATTATCAACTGCAAATATTTCTGTTATTTTTATGTGCGCATTTTATTTTTGAATATTACAAAAGTACACGGTTCACACTCAAGTTTTCACCACTACTGTAGCTTAGTGGGTAGAGTACTAGTGTTGTATATGGAAAGTTGGGGTCCGAACACTGACTGGGTCTGACCACGACTTGGAAATACAATAGTGACTTTATTTTCCTCAAGAACTTAGAACTCAAACCACAGGTTTTCAGGGAAAAGACGATGACCATGCCATGATAAGGAACCTAGCAGATGGCACTGTGCGCACTGCAATGATAAACAATTCTGCCGCTTCATCTTTATCCCGATATAAATGAACTATACTTGACTTAGAGGTAAAACCCTTATCAATCATCAATCAATCAATCAATCAATCAATCAATCAATCAAATTTAAGCCCAATTCTAGCGAAAATGAGACAATTTTAAAAACCAGTTCCCTCATTATAAATATCATACTAATAATATTCGACAGAACCTATATTCTACCATCTAGAAAAATGTGAGAATAGCAAATTTATACTATTTTTCACTTATATTTCTCAGATTTTCGAAGTTTTCGTTGCCATGGTAACGGATATTTAATTAAATTTATGACAAAATTTAAAACAAGTGAAAAACCATCATATAAGTGTTTACAATATATATTGCTAACCATTCCGTTTTAAATTGTTGAAGATAACCCTACATGTATGTTCTAGATCAACATTAAAACTAACAGAATATGTATGTTTTGTTGAAATTAAGCATGCCTATTTAAGTGAAATTTGTTATATTTTAACAATTTAAAGACTATTCGTCGTATAAATTTTAATTAGATGATTGAAACTGATTTTATTTATCAAAATTCAGCTATTTTTCATTTGCTGGTATATATAAATAGGCGAAATGTTTTAAGTTTTTAACAGAAATTCCCGCTTTTTGTGTTTTTTTAAGGATTTCCGGTTTCTGTTGCCATGGTAACCGATATTTATCGAAAATATTTTTTATTCTTATTTAGTATAATAAGGTAAAAATATATTTATGGTTTTACCTTCTAATACATGTATCTCCATCGATAATTAAAAAAATGGAGTCGAAACTGCGATCCATTTGGTTGTTTAAATATAAATTTAGCACATACATGTATATGTGTTTGTTTTCAGTATTTGACTGAAAATACACAAAATTTGCTGCTTTTATTTTTTGAGAAAACCTATAAATTTGGATATAATTTTTACACATGATCTTTGCGTAATATTCAAATTTAATATGGACTCGAATAAATATTTTTCTAATGTGTCAAAATTAGGATATGGCAATTTATTGAAACAAATGCAAAAATGTGCAAAATATTACTCATTTTCTTGGTAAAATCGATGGTTACGTTGCCATGGTAACTGATAATTAGATTTTATGCACCTATAAGTGAAGTATGGTATATAGGGATACTAAATATATATGGGTTGGTATTTACAACTTTTAGTCTAAATGCCCGAAAAATTGCGTTGAAAATCAGGTACTGGTTTTGTAAAAAGCCACAAAAAATAGCGGGGGTTAAGGGGTTAATATTAAGTAGAGATTCCTATAAAATGAAGTGTTTCACACCAAAGGGAATATATGTATGATTGAAATGGCACCCAAGTTATAACTGAAAATTTGATTTAGTTAAAATTGAGTCGAGACTATTTCTGTCAAAGTTACTTTCATTACTGATGGCAACATAAGGGTGGCATTACTATTCATAACAGTATGTGACTAATATCATAACAATAGCCCTAAATATGATTCATAATTCTACAAACCTTCTGGAATTCTGTAAATCTTTGACTGACAAGCGATCATCATCTCGGCTATTGGAGTGTGTGGACTGTGGACGCTCTATACGTTCCTGTTTAAGAGCTAATGGCTGATCATATGCTGAGGAAACAGAACTCTGGACTGAATGAGCTCTGTCAATACTCTGTAATACAAATGAAATCATAACTGCCCCATAATTTTTTTAACTGTAATTAATTTTGGAAACAGAGTTAATTTGACAGTTTGATGTATACAGTAAAACACGAATATAACGAACACGCTTAAAACGAATAAATGGATAGAACGAAGTCAATTATTTGACCCGACCGCTTCTCTATATGTCTATATATAGCAATATAACAAAGTCGCTATATAACAAAGTTAAAAATAGATTCCCTACGGCTTCGTTATAAACGTGTTTTACTGAAGTTTAATATCAATATTGAGCAATACATTACTGACAATTACTAATAGTAAAGTATTGGAGTTTTACACCCCAAAAAAGATTGCCATCGAGATCTTATGAGATTAAAGAAGATCTACTGAGATTTTGAATCTCTATAGTTATTTTCTAATTTCTCCTCATTTCATGTAGATGGCTAGTTCTGGTTACAAGATTAAGTTTTTAGGGCATTTGGGTTATTCAATTCCAAGGTGGCATTTGGGTTATTCAATTCCAAGGTGGCATTGGGGTTATCCAATTCCAACAGTTTACAAACTGACAAACATTCTCACAGTAGGAATCCTGGTCGCTGTAATTGCAATCTAGGCTGGCACTTTGAACAGTTTGCTACTAAAGGCCACCCAAAATTTTAGATGGTTTGCCACTGAAGGCCACCCAAAATTTTAGATGGTGTGCCACTGAAGGCTACCTAAAATTTTAGATGGTTTGCCACTGAGGACCACCCAAAATTTTAGATGGTTTGCCACTAACAGCCATCCAAAATTTTAGATGGTTTACTAATAAAAACCACCCAAAATTTTACATGGTTTGCTACTGAAGGCCATCCAAAATTTTAGACGGTTTGCCACTAAAGGCCACCAAAATTTAAGATGGTTTTCCACTGAAGGCCAACCAAAATTTTAAACTGTTTGCCACTTAAGGCCACCCAATATTTTAGATGGTTTGCCACTAAAGGCCACCCAAAATTTTAGATGGTTTGCCACTAAAGGCCACCTAAAATTTTAGATGGTTTGCCACTAACAGCCATCCAAAATTTTAGACGGTTTGCCACTAAAGGCCACCCAAAATTTAAGATGGTTTTCCACTGAAGGCCAACCAAAATTTTAAACTGTTTGCCACTTAAGGCCACCCAATATTTTAGATGGTTTGCCACTTAAGGCCACCCAAAATTTTAGATGGTTTGCCACTGAAGGCCACTCAAAATTTTAGATGGTGTGCCACTGAAGGCCACCCAAAATTTCAGATGGTTTGCCACTAAAGGCCACCCCAAATTTTAGACAGATTGCCACTAAAGGCCACCCAAAATTTTAGATGGTTTTCCACTGAAGGCCAACCAATATTTTAGATGGTTTGCCACTAACAGCCATCCAAAATTTTAGATGGTTTGCCACTAAAAACCACCCAAAATTTCAGATCATTTGCCACTAAAGGCCAACCAATATTTTAGACAGATTGCCACTAAAGGCCACCCAAAATTTTAGATGGTTTGCCACTGAAGGCCAACCAATATTTTAGACTATTTGCCACTGAAGGCCAACCAAAATTTAAAGGGAAGAAGGGGCTATCATATTATATATAATGTATACTTGTTTTATTATTCATACCTGTCTCATATCAGCAGATACGATACTTGAGTGTGACTGTGTGGGCGCTATGGTAACCACCGGTGGTGAGGTTAACGATGTAGATGACTGGGTTGTGTAGACTAACGGAGGCGGCGGTCCTCTCTTTGGTGTGGTAGCTCTAGGACTTGTACTGGTACTACCAGATTGTTTTACGCTGCCTTCCTCAGCTAGAAAATAGTAAATAAAATATGTATTTAGATCAACATCTTAAATATTAATGTCACAAGTAACATTAAGTTCCATAACTAATATTTGACCTAAATGTGTCCTTGACTTTGGCTTGCATACCTAAATTGCATAAGTAACATGAAATTGTCTTATGTTGGCATACATTTGTAAGGTGTTTGAATCCAAATCTGTCCATAAATGTGAAAGTTATGGAGTGAACATGATTTTCCATGGATAGACAGACTGATTAGGTGATTCCTATATATGTACCCCTTTCAAGCTAAGTTGGGAGGGGAAGGGGGGGGGTTACAATAAACTAGGTAAATCAAATTTTAATTAATTTTACATGTCTACAATGTATCTTTAGATTTTTTTCCCAAAATTGCATAAAACATTAAAATATTTATTTTTCAAATTCCAAGGACCTTGGACCCAGTGCCAAAAATGTGTGTGACAGTCTTGGTGAGCATCTCCTACGTAGATTGAAAAGAGCTGCCAGCAATGGAGGAACTGTCTATGTCAGTAAACCTATAAATTCTGTATCATACCATTTTTTAAGATCTTTTAAAAGTCATTAAAATCTTCTTTAGAGACTGCAAAATCTTACAACAACAATATAAATCACAACAATATCTTAAAGTTGCTAGGCAACCACTGTTTCTTAATCCATTAAATCATCAGACCCATCTTATTTTTTATGATTATTTTTTTGTTGTTGCAGTATTTGTCTCTGGGTTTCATTTAGGAAATGTATATAAAGCTTGAGAAAGGAAAACATATCAATTTTTCCCTTGAATTTATTAAAATATAGTCAAAACTATTTTGTTAAAGGAACTAAAAATAATTAAAAAGTGTTCAATGTGGTTCCACAAGAACCATATGGTAGCATTTAATTTATTTTGGAAAGATTATTCTGATAGAATATGAAGTATAAAGTTGACAAGTCGATTTGAGTTGAGTAATGGTGTATTAACATTGCAGGAAAGAAAATTTCACTAATATAGCTACAGGCGAAGGTGCCAGAAATTTTGCCTGTGCATTAGCCTAATGGCATTATACATTATTATATATTATGTAATGCAGAGTGCTTGTTGAATACCCAATACCCACTTTCAAGTCTTGGGTCAGACCCAGTCGGAGCTCGAACCCACAACCTCCCACTTACGGAGCAAGCTCTCTACCAACTAAGCTACCACAGTGGTTATATGAAGTTGACGAGATCCCTGTCATGATTATTTCACTTTCAGTAAATTGAACCATTGAAACTTAGGTGATGAATGGCACTGTTATCCGTAAGCAGGCACTTTGGGCCACACAGCCTTTGAGACCCCCAAAACGTTCACATTGAATACTTTACCTGGATCTTTGGCCTGTGCAAGTTTTCTCAGAGCTGCAGCAAAACTTGAAGTACGAGAGGCATTTAAGGCAGAACTGGCGGCTACAGAATTAACACCATTACTCGGTGACACTTGATTAAGTGGTGGCACAGTGGCAGTATTCCTCGACAGCTTGGAAGCCGCTGGACTGATCATAGTCAATGGTGGCGGCTTTGACCCTGGTGGTAACCCTACAAATATACCAAATACATATGTATAGATAAGAATACATCAAAGTACTGAAAGTACTGAAAACAAATATTGCAATGATGTAGTTTTCAAATTGATCTTGGTGTGTATAAATGAATTAGAAATGTAACAATGTAAACTGTCAACATGCAATAATTTGTAAATATTAGACATATAACACACTCTCTCTCTCTCTCTTTCAAACATGCTTAAAATTGTAAATTTTCTCTCAATACGGATACATATTCTACTTTTAATTACTCATATCTCTCTCTCTCTCTCTCTCTCTCTCTTCTCTATTGGATATACACATTTTACTTTAAATATGCATGTGTTGATCTTTCTCTCTCTGTAACTTTCCAAAATTCAGTTTAAAATAACAAGCTTAAAAGAATTAAACATTCATAAGGTCAGATCAACTAACTTATAACAGGACATGTTAAACAGATTAGAGGAAATTAAATAAAGAACTATTTATAATATCTCTCATTTACTACTTATTATCAAAGTTAATAGTATTAAAACTTGTCTGACTTTATACCAAAACCCCATACACTTCCATTCCTCTGTTATAATAGGCTTAAAACATGGTATAAAATTATCAATCTCTGTACACTTTTATTCCTCTCCCCAAAGCCCCAAACACTTCCATTCCTCTCCCCAAAGCCCCAAACACTTCCATTCCTCTCCCCAAAGCCCCAAACACTTCCATTCCTCTCCCCAAAGCCCCAAACACTTCCATTCCTCTCCCCAAAGCCCAAACACTTCCATTCCTCTCCCCAAAGCCCCAAAACACTTCCATTCCTCTCCCCCAAAGCCCCAAACACTTCCTTCCTCTCCCCAAAGCCCCAACACTTCCATTCCTCTCCCCAAAGCCCCAAACACTTCCATTCCTCTCCCCAAAGCCCCAAACACTTCCATTCCTCTCCCCAAAGCCCCAAACACTTTCATTCCTCTCCCCAAAGCCCCAACACTTCCATTCCTCTCCCCAAAGCCCCAAACACTTTCATTCCTCTCCCCAAAGCCCCAAACACTTCCATTCCTCTCCCCAAAGCCCCAAACACTTCCATTCCTCTCCCCAAAGCCCCAAACTTCCATTCCTCTCCCCAAAGCCCCAAACACTTCCATTCCTCTCCCCAAAGCCCCAAACACTTCCATTCCCCACCTATAGTAGGCTTAACACATGATATACAAATTATAAACCTCTGTACACTTTCATTCTTCTACCCAAAATCCTGTACATTCCCTAAAACCCTGTACATTTACATTCCTCTCCCAAAACCCCATAGGCTTTCATTCCTCTCTCAAAACCCTACAGTCATTTCCATTCCTCTCCCAAAACCTTATACGCTTTCATTCCTCTCTCAAAACCCTACAGTCATTTCCATTCCTCTCCCAAAACCTTATACGCTTTCATTCCTCTCTCAAAACCCTACAGTTCCCAAAACCCAGTACATTGCCATTCTTCTACCCGAAACCCAATACACTCCCTAAAACCCTCTTTACTTCCATTCTTCTATCATAATTAGGTGACTATGGGTTTAGTGGTCTAATATAGTGTTTGCTTACAGATCACAGTGTTTCTCACCATCTAGGTTTGAATCCCAGCCAGATCCTAGTGTGAGAAAGTTTTTCAATTTGATTCCGAAGGTTGGTGGTTTTCTCTGAGCATTCTGGTTTCTCCATCATCCCAGAACTGACTGCCTTGATATAAGTGAACGAATCTTTACTAGGGCGTGAAACACCATAACTTCACTAAATTCCTTTTCTATCATAGCCTTTGAACATCATATATAATTTTTTTCTCTTGTCTTCTCTGCCATCGAGAACTGCCTGTCTCAATATAAGTGAAAGAATCTCGACTAAGGCATGAACCACCATTACTCCACTAAATTCCTTTTCTATAATAGTCTTTAAACATGATATATATATTTTTTCTCTTGTCTTCTCTGCAATCAAGAACTGCCTGTCTCAATATAAGTGAAAGAATCTCGACTAAGGCATGAACCACCATTACTCCACTAAATTCCTTTTCTATAATAGTCTTTAAACATCATATATAAATTTTTTCTCTTGTCTTCTCTGCAATCAAGAACTGACTGTCTCAATATAAGTGAAAGAATCTTGACTAAGGCATGAACCACCATTAATCCATTAAATTAATCTTCTTCAATGGCCTCTGAACATGATATATGAAGTTTTTACTCTTGTCTTCTACACTATCCCAGAACTGAACACGATTTAACTGAAAAAATCTTGACTAGGCCGTGAACCACCATTACTCCACTAAATTTCTATAATAGTCTTTAAACATGATATATATAAATTTTTTCTCTTGTCTTCTCTGCCATCGAGAACTGCCTGTCTCAATATAAGTGAAAGAATCTCGACTAAGGCATGAACCACCACTAATTCATTATATTCATCTTCTTTAATAGCCTCTGAACATAATATATGAAGTTTTTTTTAATCTTGTCTTCTACACTATCCCAGAACTGAACACGATTTAACTGAAAAAATCTTGACTAGGCCGTGAACCACCATTACTCCACTAAATTTCTATAATAGTCTTTAAACATGATATATATAAATTTTTTCTCTTGTCTTCTCTGCCATCGAGAACTGCCTGTCTCAATATAAGTGAAAGAATCTCGACTAAGGCATGAACCACCACTAATTCATTATATTCATCTTCTTTAATAGCCTCTGAACATAATATATGAAGTTTTTTTTAATCTTGTCTTCTACACTATCCCAGAACTGAACACGATTTAACTGAAAAAATCTTGACTAGGCCGTGAACCACCATTACTCCACTAAATTTCTATAATAGTCTTTAAACATGATATATAATTTTTTTACTCTTGTCTTCTCCACAATCCCAGAACTGACCACCTTGATATAAGTGAATGAATATCGACGTGAAACGCCATTACTCCACTAAATTCCTTTTTCTATAATACCCCTTAAAACATGATATTAATTTTTTCCCACAGTTGTTTTCAATTACATGAAGAATCTTAGTTAGGCAGTGCTACTTAAATATCTCAATATTAATAATTAAATAAGAAATGTGTGAATATTTCTTTAATTAACAACATATACACTCAAATACTAGTGTTCTCAATAAAAGTTTTATTTTCAAGTACATAAATACTCTAGCCAAATACTAATTCTTAAACTACAAACCTATATGAAATATCCAAAAATGGGGTTTGCCGCTGTACCACGTGATACCTTCTAACGTGTCTGTGAAACGCTTGTTTCCAATGGACATGGAATCGCACAATATGACGCTTTCCCGTAAAAACGTCATTATTCCGGGAATTTGTGACGTTGACACATTCCAAATTGTTCCGCACAAACGTTAAGAGGTATTGACCATGTGGTAGAGAGGCGAACCCCATTACTGGTATACAGAAATTTGCAAATTTTTATTTGTAAAGAGGGGCAGTTTGGCCCTTTCGGGTAGGAAGAGGATAGGGTAGTATGACCTTGTTGGGGAAGATGAATTTTAAATATTACCTAACAATAATTGTCGAGAATTTGTTTTTAATAAAACTATCATTCCTCCATTCATTCATACAGAAGAGCAGATTTTTCCGATTAATGAATCAAACACATCTATTGTAAATTTCTCATGAATGAAATGTACATTACAATAGAGCAAAAACATCTTAATGTCCCTCGATAAATTTGTCATCACTAATTAAACTTCTTTCTAATGCATTTCATAACTTTGCCACAGTATAATGAAGTACCAAAATCAAACCATTTATAACAACATCAAAATTCGACTGAACAAATGCTATGTTTCCATTCCTGGTAGTCAAAATCGCCATTGGCTACTAATTTCTGAGAAATTCTTTCAAAAAGTAACCTATTTCAGCAAATCTGTGGAAAAATACTTTAAAAAGGACTATATTTTCAAAAATTTTGGAAATTTGACCCCTAATTATTTCAAATTTGTGGAAACCTAGCAAATGGTGGCAATGAATTGAGGTTGTTCTACTGTAGAAGTCTCCCCTAATTTATTGCCAATCCCCTTTATCAGGGTTTGACACTAACGCTGGTCCATTAGACTATGACCAGTTTAAAATTTAAAAGGACCTGTAAAATAGTAAAACATCACCAGTAGCTGGTCTAATGAACCAGTAGGAAATCAGTGCCAAACTTAAAAGTTTTAGATGTTCCAGCATCATCATACTGAACATTAACATGCAAGATATTAACTAATGTTGTAAATTGTGCCCTATGGAGCTCCAGAAATGTTTTTAAGGCATTCTAAATTTACAAATTTTCTCCTCGTTGTGCTCATCCAAAATTCATCAAAGAAGGATCAGTACAAATGCTGAAGGACTATCAGACTGAATTCCTTACTGGTCATTTTGCCTACTTCAGAATTTTTCTGAGTCTTTCCTTGTTTATAACTGAACAAATGGTGGTGATGAATCAAGGTTTTACTACATTATAAAAGTCTTCATCAATTTATCACCAAACCCCACTATAAGTAAACAAATGATGGCAATGAACTGAGGTTTTTTTATACTCATACTCATGATACTGTAAAAGTCTTTCTCAATTTACCATCAACGACAAATGCCGGCATGGAGTAGAGGTTTGACTGTACACTTGTCATACAACGAGAACAGTAACAACCAATAAAATCCTCATCATAACATCATAACATCTGAACCTGTTCCAGCACTCCACAAAGCCACGAGTGACTACGTCTACATTCCAGGTAACAAAATAAACCAATAACTACATAATTACATAATTAATTAATTACCCCACCTATAAACAAACCTATTATCTTGTTACTGGTTGGCTTCTACCCATCACGAGGCCGTGTTAACATGCTATTTTAACTGATACAGATCTTTCGTTTTCCCCACTGACAATATCATCTGTAAGTGTATATTGGTGTATATCGTACCACAACAGCTTAGTGTGTAAATAGACCCCCTTATCAATCTATATTAACAGACAATTTTCTTTTTCTGTAATCCATATCACGGCATCTTACAGTCTTATAACACAAAACCAGAAGCACATGCTCGCAGGTTTCGTGTTTCACATGCAAAAACTGCAGACTTGGTGTGCCTTCTGGGTCACTAAAACTGATAACTTCCCCATTGATAAAACCAAGTTACAACCTAAACATAAACATGAGAGTTGTCTAATTCAATTAAAATATATACTAGTATATATATGTGTGCATGCTTTGTACAAAAGGTCCCAGTAACTTGCATTTTTTTCATGTGGTTTTTTTATAACCCACAAAATTTAAAGAATGAGATTATATAAAATACACTTTCCCCTTTTTAATATGACTATAACAATCTAACAACAAAGTAAATATGGAAACTACAAACCAACAAGCAAGTTTGGAAATATAATTGTGATTGATTGATTGATTGATTGATTGATTGATTGATTAATTGAAGCATTTTATGTCTAAGTCAGGAACATTTCACTTATATCAGGATGTCACTAGCTGTAGGTGAAGCAGTATAATAGACCTTAATAGCTGGAAATTAAGTAAGACCAGTATTGAAACTAGAACTGTCTCTTGAGATCAAATACCCCCAGCCCACACATCTACAAGGGTTTAATTTTTTCCCTTTCCAATATGACCTTGGTTCAAGCTCATTACAAACCTTTGGACCATGAAGATTATTCATATGAAGTTTTATGACAGTCGTACAAAGCAATAATAAGATATGTCCAAACACCAGAGACTATATCATTTCTGGGTACAAATTCAAGTTGCAAAACAGTATTAATTGTTGGAAACTGCAATTAAATGATGTTCGCTAAACAATTCGCCCTTTTACAACATATGCTTGTTCTCTTGCATCAAACAGCAAAAAAAAAAAAAAAAAAAAAAAAAATCATATCTGGATACAAAATCAGAGAGATACAGACCCTTAATTCAGAATATCGCCTTAGCTAAATCTTCTTTACAGTAATAAAAGACACTATTTATACAAACAGCTTCATTTACTAACTAACAACGTAACCAAACTTGTGTTATATTGTGGTCCTGTCAATGTGAATTTTTATCTTCCATCATTAGCTATGCACACTTTATGAGAATACAAAACAGGCTGACATTAGTTTGTATACTGACATTAAGCTGAGTTGATCAGATACCATCAAGGCTACTACTAACAGCTTTTTTATTCTCCCAAATATCTGGTATTATCTCGGTATTATCTCGCTATAAAAGCTTCATGTAACATTAAAATGAGATGGTACTAAGTATGTTGGTTTTGTCAGTTTTTGATGGCTGGATATCCTAAACTCGTCGAGGAGAATTGTAGATAGAAGCATATTGTTTTATCATTGTTACACGTTTACATTAGATCATTTCTGTCTCATTTGGTCTCGTTTGTCTCAATTTTGTCTGATTTATGTCTCATTTTTGTCTCAATTTTGTCTGGTTTTTGTTTCGCCTAAAGTGCGAGAGATCAAAATGATTTAGTCATCAAAATATCAACATTGGTGAAAATCTTAGTTTTATTACCCATAATACTGCACTTTTACAATTCTCTCTCTCTCTCTCTCTTATACAAACATTCACAAGTAAAGTTAAATTTCAACTACTCAAATGTACTTCAAATGATGGGGGGGGGGGGGGGGGGGGGGGGGGGGGGGGGGGGGGGGGGGGGGGGGGGGGGGGGGGGGGGGGGGGGGGGGGGGGGGGGGGGGGGGGGGGGGGGGGGGGGGGGGGGGGGGGGGGGGGGGGGGGTCCTTTAACTTCTAAATTATTCTAGATAATATTTTTCTTATTATAACCACTGTTACAGTATTATTTACTAAGTCCCATTGTGTTTTAATAATCTCTATTTAAAGTTCAAAATAACACCATATACATGTTACAAGGGTTTGATCCCCAAGACCACTGCTTTAGACCACTCAGCCACAGCGACTGCCCTTCACTAACTGCTGAGGTATTCTGGATAATATTCCTATTATTATAACCACTGTTACATTATTATTTACTAAGTGCCAATGTGTGAAAATAAACTCTATTTAAAGTTCAAAATGTTACAAGGTGTTGATCCCCAAGACCACTGCTTTAGACCACTCAACTACAGAGACTGCCTTCATAAACTGTCGAGATATTCTAAATAATATTCCTATTATTATAACCACTGTTACAGTATTATTTACCAAGTGCCATTGTGTGTAAATAAACTCTATTTAAAGTTCAAAATAACACCATATACATGTTACAAGGTGTTGAGAGATAAAACTATCCAATGATAGGTTTAAACTATTTAACATACCTGTAAATGTCTCACCTTTAACGAGACAGGGACAATAATCTCTTCTTGACAACTGTCTCTTTTATAGCTAACATTTATCTGTGTTGTACAAAGAACTTAATCTATTCATCTATTCATCCAAACTGCACTTGTATATGTAAATATGAGCCAGGACAACTGCTTTGTAGCAGGTATATTTTCATATATATGTCCACTCATTGGTCAAGATTAATGCCTACTGATCCTGATCTGTTATCCAGTATGTATGATAGTTATGCCCACTTGATGGTCAAGATATTAACAACTTTCAGTTGACCATTTTGTGGCAGGTATAACACACCATAGATATGTCCACTTTTTAGTCAAGATTAATCTAGTTCCTGCTAATCATATGATAGAAATTTCCACTTGATGGTCAAGATAGCCACTTTTAGTTGACCAATTTGTAACAGGTATATATGTCCACTTGTTGGTCAAGATTAATCTAATGCCTGAAGATCTGATTTGATCCACTGGATATAAATGGTCAAGATAACCACTTTTAGTTGACCATTTTGTAGCAGGTATATATGATAGATGTCCACTTGCTGGTGGTCAGTATAAACCTAATACAATGTACCTGCTAATCTGATATCCAGTATGTGTCCACTTGTTGGTCAAGATTAATCTATAGCCAGCTGATTTGATCCACTGGATATAAATGGTCAAGATAACCACTTTTAGTTGACCATTCTGTAGCAGGTATATATGATAGATGTCCACTTGTTGGTGGTCAGTATAAACCTAATACAATGTACCTGCTAATCTGATATCCAGTATATGTGTCCACTTGTTGGTCAAGATCAGTCAAATGATACCTGCTGATCTGGTCCTGTGTATATGATATGTCCACTGTATGGTAAAGATAAATCTTAATACCTGCTGATTTTATCCCAGTATATATCTGATAGATATGTCCACTTGATGGTCAATATTAATAGATACCTGCCGAGTTGATCCAGCTGAGAATGTATAATGATATAAACTACTCACAAGGTGGTCCTGTAGACAATCTTTGTAGTTATAACAACTTGTCAAAATTAACATAATTCTTAATTGAAACCCCAAATCTATAGGAACATTACAGACCTTATGATATTAGGCCACTTACTTTTTGTAGTACCGTAGTCCAACTTGTCAGTTCGGAAGGTCTTGCATTTATTCCACCCACTAAAATTTTTTTTTACTTGGTTTAAATAAGTAGGAATCAAGCCATTTGGAACTTTTCTGTGATTTTTTTTCAAAACTTTACATGGAAATTGTTGGGACAATGAGTATGTGGGGTTAAAAAGTGAAATTCTACTTTAAAAATCCTTCATATTCATGGAGCCAAATCACCATTTGGCTACTTATTTCCAACAAAAATGCTCAAAAGTAACCTATTTCAGCAGTTTTGTGAAAAATACTACAATTTTGAAATTTTTGCTTTTATTCATTTCAAATTTGTTGAAGCTTAAAAATACTGTATTTCTAACATTAAAAATCATTTCAACTGCAACAATTTTTTTTGAAATCTTATTAAGATAATTTCATCTTCAATTTGGACAGGATTTACAAGTTCCTTAAATTATAACAGATTTCCACAGGATATACATAATTCCATATGGATTAAATAACTGGCACTAATGACCATTAACTCATAAATCATGGTTTGACCAACTGACCATCCAGGACAAATCTATACACTGATAACTACCACCACTGGTCATGATTAATAGATTTATATCTCCTAATTTAATGACTGACAACACAAAGAAGTAAAGATGTCTACCAGGGTCCTCAGAGATATAAACCAGCTACAGATGGCTGACTGGACAATCATTATACCCTCTTCTTATCACTATTTATCATCAAGTTTGAATCCCAATGGGGCCTGGCCTTAGTGACCTGTGTGGCCAAGTGGTCTAAAGTCACAGCTTACAGATCACAGCACCTTTCTTGCCTAGGTTCAAATCAAGCTTCTTTATATTATTTTCTTGCTCAGTCTGTTTCATTCGCTTCTAGTTGTAAGCATCCTCTGTAGCCACCACAGGTGGTCTACTCTTTTTCGAACTCTTCAGAGATGTCTTTAGCGTGCACTAAGACATGAGACCTCTGTTTTGAGTCTCATTTGAAAGACTATTCTAGTATGGACAGGAGATGAAAATCATCTCAGAAATTTCAAAAATGCTTGAACTCCAAAACCTTTGACGTTGAAAAACAGTGACAGTACCACTCTGTCATGTCCACCCATAATTGCCGATAAATTAACTTACTAGAAGTAATCTGCACTTGTTTTCTGACACCATAATTAGCAAAATTTTTCATCTATCTGAAGGAGGGGGGGGGGGCAATTATAAGTTGCTAGCTCAACGAAAACCTTCAACAGAACAGATTCCTGACTCTTAGCTCAGTACTGACTGCCTCACATTGTTTCCACAGTACAAATTTTTGCAATCAACAGTACAGGCCTGGCTTGTGAGACAGTCAATATCACAAACAAACAAAACTGGCCTGGCCTGCAAGAAAGACATCTGACACTATCACCAATCACTGATGCTCTAAAAACCCAGTAAATAATCATCACAACATTTTGTACAGCAGCTTCATCAGAGCAGCTAAAATCAATACAGCATAAAAAGTATAAACAATAATTTAAGTGTTAATATAAGATCTCATTACATTGTATTAATCCTGACTTCTCACTGGCCACAAAATCAATGAATTATAAATTGTTTACATTTTAACCGGGACAGGTATAATATATATATATTTACCTTGCTGTGTGTTTACCTGAGTACTACAAATAAGATATTGGTCATTATTAATCAGCTGGCTTCACCTTCTCCCAGTCTATATATATAAATCTTTGATTTGTAAAGTGAAGTAATGTGTGTCTAACACAATGACTGTTTATATAGTTTAAACTGCCAATGTAATGATACTTGGATCAATACAGGTTAGGGTGATCATGTTTGGTGTAGTGTAATGTAAAGGCAGGGTTTATGTGAGGCTCAGCCCCTGGGACAAAAAGCTGTGTGGGATACTGAGGTAGTAATGTATGTAAGATCCTGAGACAGTGGAGGCCTGAAACCAAAGCTGCATGAGACCTTGAGACGAAAGCCGCCAAACCAATAAGACAAAAGCTGTCCGAGACCCCGAGATGAGACCTGTTCGAGACCCTGAAACAGCTAGTGAGATGAGACCCTGAGACAACTATGTGAGACCTTGAGACAATAATGTGAGACCCCTAGATGGCTGTGTGAGACTAACATAGCTATGAGTGACCAAGAGATGGCTGTGCAAGACTTGCATAGCTATGAGAGACCTCAAGGTGGCTGTGCAGGACCTTGAGACAGCTATGCGAGACCCTGAGATGGCTGTGCAAGACCTTGAGACAGCTATGCTAGACTGTGTCAGCTGATTGGTTGTTTATTGTACATTTCACCATGAACAGATGTTCAGTTAAAGTGTTTTTAAGTTAAATGATTGTTGGCTAAGAATATTTAACAAATGCAGATGTATAAGTGTTGGATAAGAATATTGAACTAATTTAACTAATACAGATGCAGTCACTTCTGGGATATCCGAGGAAAATGGAAGGCCCGGGGAAAAATCACTGACCTTCAGCGAGCTAAATGTCAGGATCTACGCCCTGAGTGAGGTGGAGAAGTGTTTTACACCCAATCAAGATTCTTTCACTTGTATTAAGTTGGTCAGTTCGGAGATGGTAAAGGAAATTAATTGCAGTAACCAGAATTTTGACATCCCAACCAATAAACTTTCTTAGACTGTGATCTTTTGAACTTATTCGGTGAGTGACACTGTATTCTTGCCAATGAGGTCAGCCTTTCTACTATGCCCTCAGTACTAAAATCTGTCTATTTGAATAAAGAATCAACATTCAGTGATCTATTTAGCCTGCAGTTTTATTTGGATGTCTTATTATGTTTAAACACATACAATATCTACAACAATAAAAGGACATGACCCTACTAAAGTAGATCATAATGGTCATAAAACTCTTAAACAATCAATGACCGTCACCTTATACTTAGAGGACCAATACTTAAATTAAACTAACAAAAAGTAAAACCTAACAATGATAAACATAGCACTGTCGTGCTGCTGTATGGCGTAGTTGGGAAAACGGTGCTGGAGTAGGACTATGAATATAAGCGAAACTCCCAAATACATTAAAATTACCATAGATTTCATAAAGAATTAGTTAAATCCACCTGCCATTGCTATTTATTTCATAAAAAGTTATGATTTTACATTGTAGGACGCAAACTTCCCAGCCATTTTTTTATTGTATTTTTGAGATCAGTTCGCCAGATTGCACAAATTATTGGATGCATCCCGTTGCAATATGTTACTAGATTACGAAATATATTCGGAACATTTATTCCAAATGTGCATATGTAACCAAATGCATTACCCGATCTCACGATAAAACAGATATATTCTTTCCCGTTCATTTACCAGGCGCACTATTTCCATGCGTACTCATTTCATAGTAAAAACTTCTTGACAATCATTACATGTAAGTAGCCATGGATCTAAATCAATGTAGAGAAAGGCCAGTATGTATATAATATAAATTACTTATGTATATACAATGTGTTAATATCAATTACAAGGTAAATCATTTAATCTCCATATCCTTGATAATCATGTTATCTGTCATCTAGCCTAACAAAATGATGGATGTTATAAACACAAAACACGAATTATCAGCATGTTACCTGACAAATATAAATCACCTTGTAATAAAGCAAAATAATTAACTATCTGATTACCTTATGTCATACCTGGAGAATATTTCACTTATATTGAGGCATCACCAGTTATAAGTGGACACTAATAACCAACATGCTACCTGACAACTATATATCCCCTTGGTAAATAAAGCAAAATAATTAACTATCTGATTACCTAATGTCATACCTGAAGAATATTTCACTTATATTGAGGCATCACCAGTTATAAGTGAAGTGGACACAATTAACCAGCATGTTAGCTGACAACTATAAATCACCTGGTAAATAAAGCAAAATAATTAACTATCTGATTACCTAATGTCATACCTGGAGAATATTTCACTTATATTGAGGCATCACCAGTTATAAGTAAAGTGGACACAATTAACCAGCATGTGACCTGACAACTATAAATTACTTTGTAAATAAGGCAAAATAATTAACCATCTGATTACCTAATGTCATACCTGGAGAATATTTCACTTACAACGAGGCATCACAGTTATAAGTAAAGTGGATATAAATAACCAACATGTTACCTCACAACTACATTGTATATATCAACTTGTAAATAAAGCAAAATAATTAACCATCTGATTACCTAATGTCATACCTGGAGAATATTTCACTTATATCGAGGCATCACCAGTTATAAGTAAAGTGGACACAATTAACCAGCATGTTAGCTGACAACTATAAATCACCTGGTAAATAAAGCAAAATAATTAACCATCTGATTACTTAATGTCATACCTGGAGAATATTTCACTTATATCAAGGCATCACCAGTAATAAGTGGATACTAATAACCAACATGCTACCTGACAACTATATATTACCTTGGTAAATAAAGCAATATAATTAACTATCTGATTACCTAATGTCATACCTGGAGAATATTTCACTTATATTGAGGCATCACCAGTTATAATTGAAGTTGATATAAATAACCAACATGTTACCTTACAACTATATTGTATATATCAACTTGTAAATAAAGCAAAATAATTAAGCATTTGATTACCCAATGTCATATCTGGAGAATATTTCACTTATATTAAGGAATCACCAGTTATAAGTGAAGTGGACATAAATAAATAACCCACATGTACATAACAACTATATATCACCTTGGTAAATAAAACAAAATAATTAACCATCTGATTACTTAATGCAATATCTGGAGAATATTTCACTTATATTGAGGCATCACCAGTTATAAGTGAAGTTGATATAAATAACCAACATGTTACCTCACAACTATATTGTATATATCAACTTGTAAATAAAGCAAAATAATTAACCATTTGATTACTTAATGTCTTATATGCCATTTATGGAGATGTACAGGTAATTTTTGTTTTTTTAATTCCATCTGTCTATAAATATCATAACCACTACATGTATTTCATGTATATGATAGTGATGAAATGATAATCGAAGACAATCGAAAAAAAAAAAATATTAATGAATGCATAAAGATTTTGATCAACAATTTAAAATTTACCAATTGGATTTGATATGCAAATACGGTGCACTGCCCAAAAAAGTGTTCAAATTATAGAGGAAATAGCAATCTTTCAAAATAGTGGTGGCATTTGCTAGCCCAATGAGCCTTGTTAGATAGGGGTACTGTTATTTGTAAGCTACTGGTTTAAACCACTTGGTCACCAAGTTTCTACCCCCCCCCCCTCTTCATAATTCTTCCACTCAACAGAGATGAACTCTGCATATATTTAATCTAAGTGCATCAGTACTGATATCCTATAGACAGGTTTGATGTTACTAATTAAAGGAGAGTGTTATAATAAAACAGTCATGCTTTATCTTCAAGAATTTTAAACATGCCAATTTATATAACAGCAAAAATAATACAGATCAGATTGTCAGATTGTAATTCTAGCCAACAACCTTAAATCAGATACTACACAAAAAATGTTAACAAAGAGATTGTTTATTTGAATGGGGTTTTTACATCCTTGTCAAGAATATTTCACTTATATGGAGCCATCACCAGCTATAGAAGAAGTGGTAGAATTTTTTACTTTTTCAGAGTGCTTAGGGCAATGTGCAGGGAGGGTTCTTTAATGTACCACACCTGCCGAGACACTGGGCATCAGATTTTAAAGTCTCTTCCGAAGGACAGCATGACTTTCATTCCTGAAAAAAACAGTCACTACCTACCCAGCCAGGGTTCAAACCCACGATCTCCCACATACCAAACAGGGAAAGAGAGTGAGAGAAGAAATGAATAAAAACTATTAAACTTTACAAGATTATGATTCTTAATATAATTAAAAACTAAGAGAGAGAGAGAGAGAGAGAGAGAGAGAGAGATAAATAATTATTTACAAAATGTATTTAAATTAACAAGGTTATGCACCTTACAATCAGAAACTACATGGAAATTTAAAAATAAAACAAATGAATATTGATTTATTTAACTTTTTACAAGGTTATGAGAAGTGTTAAAATACATTTAACCATACATTTTAAGTGGAGTGCAAATGTGTTGCACATGCACACATACAAATACACACACGCTGTATATATAATTACATATACCCACATAAATCCCTGGATATTGATTTCAGTTCTCAGCTTTACACAAACAATACATTAATTTACTGGCATCTCCAAGGCGAGTGACCCCTGACACAATGTTTATCATTTAGCATTGCACCTCTTCGACCTCCTCAATCTCTATTTAAAAGACTTGATTATGTAAATCGCAGTAGGCGTACAAGAGATATTAAACACATTTTACCCACTTCCTGACGTGATCTCGCTGTTAAAAGATATCTCTATCAATATTTATCAGTACTTAAGATGTACTAATTATAGAAATTGATGATTATTGTATGGTTCAGTTAAGTATTGAGGCAGTGAGTTCGGGAATAGTAGAGGAAACAGGAGTACCCAGAGAAATCAACAAACAATTTACAAGCTAACAGACAAACTGTTTTTAAACTTTTTTCTAATCTTTGGAAATATGTTACATTATACATCAAATTATTTTTAGCACAACAAAAAATCAAACCAATACTACAACTGTCTCTTGAAGCCAAATACCCCCTGCCCCCAACTTCTACAAGGGTTTAATGTTTTCCTGCAACCTTGACCTTTCCAATATGACCTTGGTTTAAGGTCATGACTCAACTTTGGACCATTAAGACCATTGATGTAAAGTTTTTTGACAGCCGTTCAAAGCAATTGTAAGATATGGCCTGGACAAATTTTTACATGGATAAGACAGATGGACATTGTGATTCTTAAAAACTTGGTACCCCCTGAAACTAGTTTGTGTGTGTGTAGAAAAGGGGAAGTATAATGAAAAAAGTTGCTTTGGTTGCCTGGTGATCTAAAGGGTCAACTTACTGATCACAGTGCCTCTCACTGGATATGACTGAATCACACTTAGGTAGATCTATAGTGGTGCATGAAAGTTTAGCAGTTTTCTGTTTTTGTGAAAATATAAGTCTTTTTTAAAAGATTTTTTCCATACATACTGTAAGGTTACCGTAATTTTTGAAAGAATTTCTCAGAAAATTAGTAGCCAATGACAATTTCAGCTACCATGAATAAAAATATATATACAGATCACTGCTGTAGCTCAGTTGGTAGAGTGCTCTCTCCCTAAGTGGGAGGTCATGGGTTCAAACCCTGACGGGTCTGACCCAAGACTTGAAATTGGGTAGTGACTGTTCTTTTGCCAAACACTTGACATCATGAAATGAAAGTCATGGTTCTCTCAGATAGGGGATTTAAAATAAACGAGGTCATGTGTAACAGTGGCCTTGTCATGATAAAGAACCCTGCTGTAAAATGCCATTAGCGCAACATAGACAAAATTTCTACACCTTCGCCTATAGCTGGCGACCTCTCAATATAAGTGAAATATTCTTAACTGGGACATTAAACACCCATTACTTAACTCAACTCAGCTCCTCCCTATCCTAGAATGGGCTATCTTGATATATGTAAAAGAACCATAAAACACGATTCAATCCAACTACACATAAAATATTATTCAACCCAAACAAGGCATACAGCAGCATTGAATCTAATAAATGTGAAAATTTTCCCAATTTACACCACAGCTTGTGTATAAGTACACAAATAGTCATCATCTACTTGTAATCATAAATAAACTGAACCCTCAGTAACACAACACTTCAGACTTAAGTACATATATATTACAACAGGATCTACTACTTGTGATTTCTAGTAAGTACGTCCTGATCACAACAATTCACTACTTCCTTCAAATTATCTCCCTTTCCCACCCTACGCCTTTAGAGCTTTAACTTCTGTTCATTCGGATTGGTCCCGAGCTGATCCAATGCTTCTTTCCGCCATGGTAATAAATACATGCCATTGTTTCAAATTTATACATGCTGACCAATAAAAACTTCTGAACTTATTAAGGTCACTTAATATTTGAACTTTTAATTTTATTCAAAAGACTTCTCTATGTAGAGTTTTCCGCTCCAACATCCAATTTCATTAAATTTATAAACATACAAGCTTTCAAGTGGCTTAAGGTTGTGGAACTCTGTTGTTATTGAAGTACTGAAGTTATGAAAGTTGAAGTATCACTACTGGCCTTAATGGATAACTATTTATTATAACAGAGCTTTATTGTTTTTAACAGACAGAAATAATCATGCAAAGTACCGGTAAATTATAAATAGAACAAGTGTTGAGTATTACAATTATTCCACTGTTACCCACAGGACTTACACACAAGTCAATATGATCTCAACTAAAGCTGCTGATAAAAATTTTACGCAACTTTCTCATGGTGCATTCAAAAAATTTTACAAGGTCCCTCGAAAGAAACCTTAAACCTATGCTTTTCTCACAGTAGGCGTGGCACCTTAAAGAACCCTCCCTGCTCATTGCCCTGAGTGTACTGCAAAGGTACAAATTTCTGGCATTTCACCTATAGCTGGTGGTATCTCGATATGAGTGAAATATATATATATGACTAGAACGAAAAATCCCATTCAATTAATAAATCATTAAAATTTTATAAAGTACTGGTAAATTATAAATAAAGTAATATTCACCTCACCCCATCCCCACCACACCACACCCCACCCCCATCACACCCCTGATACAAGTCAATATTATATCAAATCAGACCTCCAAAGGAATTCTTTTTACACAACTCTCTCATGCTGCTTTAAGTGGAATAAAACCATCCTCTATGTATTCAAAAGTTGTAGGTTCAAACAAATTTTAAATTATAAGAAAGCCAATTTTCCAAAACTTTTTGAAAAATTAGTCCTTTTTAAAGTATATTTTTCCACAAACTTGTTAAATAAATTTTTGAAATAATATCTGAGAAATTAGTTACTGCAGTGGCGTTTTGGCTATTAGGAATTGAAATATAGCCAGAACCCTTTTCAGGACAATATTCTGCCATAACCTTATGGGGTTTTTTTTTTATTTTTTTTTTTTTCTCGAAAATTTCAACATTTAAAACTACAATTGGAGTTTTCTATCACTTTGTTTTGGAGAAAAAAAGCCCAGAATAATATAATCTTTTAAATGTTAATATTGAATATTGCCTATAATTCAAGATAGAAAATCTTTGTATACACTAAACATATTATCACATATCACCCTCCAAGGGTAAAGATAACAAACTTGATACAAAACTCGTCAAGAGTTCAACGTTCTCTGTAGATATCTAGATATAAATTACTAGCAGTCATGCGCTGGCGTTTAAAATGGAACAAAATCATGTGTTATGCAGTCAAACATTCTTTTTAACTGCAAGAAGATGCAATTAACTGCACCGTTAGATCAACAAGTCAGCGTTGGTTCGTTTCGAGGTGCATACTACAGCTGGCATTACTAAGATCTGCCAATGCATGAAATATACCAGGAACACTTCACTTATCAGTTAAAAACTGAAACTTACAATACTACATCTGAAATAAACGCCTTTAATATAAACATTCGTTTACACCATGTGTGTAAGGTGCACGGATGTGCATATGAACTTTAGGTGGCTAGAACATGCATCATGTCATATATAATGTGTGGGTTGTCTTTATTATTAGACATAATTTGACCCTGTGTTAAGAAAACAGTATATAATATTTCCATATGAATCTCTGTGGGGGTTTGCATGTTGGTAGAGATCGGAGTTTGAAGACTAAATGCCATCATCTAATACAGATAATACATCAGCTATCACCAACCAAACCCAACTTTATAACCCTAGAAATGCATAATATATGACCTATAAACATATTTATATATGTCTGATGCCATTAAACCTTACAGAATTGAAATGAAAATGAATTCTGTTTTATGCCAACAGAATGTTTTCCCACAACAAAATAGTAGAAAATGCAATACATGAGAAACAAGTTAACCCCATTTTTATATAGGTGTCACATGCAAAAGGGGATACAACCTACCCATCCCAACATACATACCAAACCATAAAATCCCTCATTAGATCAAGGGGCCAGAACTCTGTAAATAAAGGGTTGAGATAAACCTCTATGTCTGGTGTACATCACCTTAAAATTGGGTATATGTATAAAACTTCTATCAGTAGATATAGCCCCTCTCCACCTATCCCCAAACTAAAACATAAAGGCGAATGGAAAGAGGGGCAGACAGGGCAATTCCTTTATACCCTCATTTTTCATGGATATTATAAATTCTTCACAGTCCAACCAACAAACAGAGAAAGGCCTTGGTGACCGAGTGGTCTAAAGTCTGCAGTTATATGGCTCAAAGTGCCTCCCACCACCTAGGTTCAAACCACACTGGATAAATGAGAGAAAATTAGTCAATCTAATTACAAAAGGTCAGTGGTATTCTCTAGGTACTCCAAATTTCTCCACCATTCCAGAATTCACTATCTCAGTATAATCTCAACAATCTCAACTGGGGTGCGTAAAACTCTCATTACTCCACTCAACTCCATTGACAAAAACATTCTTTGTAACAATACAAACCATTTACCTGTACAAGATAGTATCAGACTTAGGAAGATTAAATACTCTTCACAAGTATATACAGTACAGGCCTGTCAAAAGTTTAACACTTAGCCAACGGATCGGTGTCGAAAAGGCATCTCATTTCAGGTCCTTGTTCGCTCGACTGCATTTCGACAGCTGTCATCTATCTCTCAGCAGCTTATCTCAGCAACTGTGGCTACCCATCGCTTGCCACCTGACAGCCGAGCTTCAACTTTTTTTCATTACCTCAATGTTAAATTTCGGACAGGCCTATACTTTATACATATGATTGATAGACTCAGGGAGTTACACCTGGTAGTAAAATAGCTGATTAGATTACTAAACACCTCTTTACCTTTGACAAAAAACTTCAGGAAAATGTCAAATTTGACAACGGTTGGACAAGCTCAGGACATTGCCAGTTAAAACTTATTTTAATAAATATATAAAAATAAAACAAAGTCATGTTGTTTTTGACTTCAAAGTTAAATAAAGAGTGTGTAGAGGTGAAACAAAAGAATAATGGCTCCTTCCAGAGTAGAAGGGTCCTATTCTTCATACGCAAGGTGATGCACAAGGTCAAACAAAAGAGGTTAAACTTGTCCCTAATTTAACAATCATTTGGCTACATACTCTTTGACTACATTTGGTCTTAAATGACATGTTGATGTCCCAGGTGGTTAGTTGGTTGAATGTTGCTTTATAAAAACGAGTGTTGTATACTGAAACTGTTAATTCTGAGATGGTAGGGGTGACCAGAGTTCCTTGGAGAAAACCACCCACTTTGCCAGTGAACTGAGTAACTTTCTTATCATAGGATCTGCCAGAGTGGAATTTGAACCTGCAATGTAGCTCTAGAGTTACTGTGACCCATAAGAGTGAGCTTTAGACCAGCACTGGAATGGAGGAAACAGGAGTGCCCATAAAAACAAGAGCAAGATAATCATATCAAAATAAAATATTCACATCTTGTTACTTTTGTGAATTACAGAAATTGACCTATTTTCAACACTTTATTGATCATAATTTACATGCTTCAACATACCAATTTTCTCAATTTGTCATATAAAAAAATATTGTTTTTATATATAACCAACTTAGCATAAAAAATCATATATGGAACACTGGAAAAGTGATGAATATAAAGATTTGTTGATGAAGGAGAACAGCTGCAAGATCAAAAGTGAATCTGATCAGAAATTAAAGCATCCCTGTGACAGATGTAAGACAGCAAGGTCGTAAGAATGTTACAGCACATCAATATTAGAATTATTTCATAATAAAAAGTTGTTGATTCAATCTGGTATCTTTACTGTCAATTTTTTTTACCTATTACTTAGTGCCTTTGTCAAATTGAAACAGATGTTTAAAAAAATTATCATAAACTGAAAATATCAAGTTCTGGATTGGTAGGGGAAACTGGAGTACCTGGTAAATTGGTAAAAGAGAGTTGGTTCAATCTGCTTTTATATACTGTAAAATTGTTAATCTCCTGTGGTATATTTTGTCATTTTGAAACAGATGTTGAACAAATTTATCATAAACCGAAAATATCAAGTTCTGGCTTGGTAGTGGAAAAGAGAGTTCCTTTCGAATTAGTTGCTTTAGCTGTCAAATTTTTAACCTCCTGCATGTTTTTGATATTGAAACAGATGTTGAAAAATATTCATAAAATAAAATATTATCAAGTTCTAGATTGGTGGAGGAAACCAGAGTACCTGGAAAAGCAAAGTTGTTGATTAAATCTGCTATCTTTCTACATATATACTGTCAAATATTTACAACCTCATGCTTGTTATTTTTGTAAGCGGTCTGCACAGTGTCTGTAAGTGGCCGAAAAGTCACATTTAGACGTTCAACTCCATCAAACTGAGGTATGTTAACAGATGTCGGTATTATCATCATAAACTGAAAACATTATACCAAAGGCAAACACAGTGAGAGGTATCCTACCTCATCAATAAACTTGTGTATACTCATTGATAACAATAATGACATAATTTTTCTTGAAATAGAATCAGAAGCACTAGAGACAAGAGGTAACATGTTCAAGTATCATAAACACAGAATTATATCACTGTCTGTGCAGTCTGTCTGTGCAGTGATTAGTAAACACTGTCTACCTATTGTGCAGTGATTTCTATACATTTTAATGAATGATATTTTAATTTTTTCTGTGAAAGAATGTAGTTCAATTAGTAGAGCATCAAGCTCCAGATCCAAGAGTTGCCAGTTTGAATGCTGTTATGAATCTTTAATTATTTAAACAAATGGAGTCAAACATAATGGTTTTTATGCCCAAGTCAAGACTTTTTCACTTGTATAAAAGGATCTGGAATGGTGGAGGAATCCTGAGTGCCTGCAGGAAACCACCGACCTTTGGCAAGCCAAGACCCAGTCTGAAAAAACTTAATCTTCAATGAAACATAAAATCTTGAGTAAACAAAATCAAGTCTAAATTGAGTCTAGAGTAAACCAAAAACTTAAAGTAAACTGAACCCGAAATAAACCAAAAACCTTTCTCAAACTGAACCCCGATTAAACCAATCCCCCCTTTCTAAAACCTACCCCAAAATAAACCAAAACAAAATAATTCATTATCAATTTGAACTGCCAGACGGTATTATTAAGAAAACCAGAGAGATACATTAAAATTATTTCAATATATCCGTGTAATGATACAATCGAACAAGGCTATAGTGTCATTCCGTCATTGATTTCCCATTTAAACCTTGTGTGTATCTGGTGATTATAACACTATATACACAATATGCTTCACGAGACCAGGAGAAGAAGGAGGAGCATGTGTGCAGTGTCGATATATGATAAAGCTTAATAACGCTGCCTTAGTTAACAACGTTATATCAACATTTATGCCGACTGGATCATGATGATGAATAATTAACAATGGTTAGACAATCCCCTAATCTTCCCAGTTACACTGTATTAAATTAGTTTGTTTTTTTTCGAAACGGAATTTAGTTTAAAACATGTCCGCCATTGTATAATTATTAATTGGTGATTCTTACTTTTTTACTTTTTTATAAATTCGTAATATTCATTTATAAAACTTGAAACCTAAATGATGGTATCATAAAAAACACTTATCAATCAAAAAAGAAAAAAGGTAATTTTATTTATAAAGGGGTGAAATATAAAAGCATTCCTGTTGAAAAGAGTCAAAAAATTATTATACATGTAATGAATTTTTAAATAATGGCTACTTCATAATTACTCAAACCATGTGTTGTACTTTCTGACATGAAGGAGAAAGTGGTTCATCTTTGAGAGATATAAATACTACAACAAGCAGACATTATAACACTGAACAGCTGGTGATCAGCTGGTATAACCTTGCTTTTTGTGAATGATGCCTGTACGTCAAATTAATCGTCTTTAATTTAATCCTGAGTGTATACACACATTTTGATCATGTACACACAAGTATTATTTTAATAAATAGACAATTTGCCAGTTCTATGAAGGATTGAGTTATCCTGTTGGTATTTTATAATTGGCCATCCACAAAATTAAGTGTTTTATTGCATGTGTTCTTTACAATTGTACTGGTCTTCTATCTTATGCGAGTCTTTTTTAGAGACCTTTAAAATCAATGCCCCAAGTCAGTATAGGAGAGTGGCAGGGCCCTGTACATTTCCCAGAGAGCACTGATAAAAATTTCTGGCACTTCACCTATAATTGTTGATGATGTGAGTGAAATATTCTTATTTCACTTATACTGAGACATCACCAGGTATAGGTGAAGTGGCAGAATTTTTTTGCCTTTCCAATGCACTCAGGGCAATGTGCAGACTTGCAGGGAAGCGTTCTTTTACCTATCACACCTGCCATTAATTGAATTATCACTCTACCTCAACTTAGTATAGTAGCATGATTATTAATTTTTTGGTCAGTTAGTCTGACCACAAGGGTCACTTATCATCAAATGGTTAGTCACTTGTTACAGAATGACCAGTCACCTGGCTTTACCAATGTTAGATCTACAAATAAGAGCTATCAGAAGAGACCCCCCCCCCCCACCCCCCCCCCCCCCACCACCCCCTGTAGACTGAATGTTTACAGAATGTATCAGTATTTATTTACATTTGTCATTAATTACTAAATCAGCGATATATATATATATTAATAACCTGATAATCGGTGATTTGACTAGATTGATTGATCAGTTCTACCTGCTAACTGTCAGCGCGGCACGGTACGACGCGGCGCGGTAAGTGTTTACGGTGGACTAACATTAAGTAATATAACTAGTTAATCCAGTAAATATTGATTATTAATAGTAAAGTACTGCCATTAATGAAGCGTCGACATATGATATCCTGACTCATTATTTAACAAGTAAAAATGTTTAGTAACCTAGGTGATCAATTTCAGACAATTTAGTTAAGGAAGTGAGTTTTAATGGAGAGTGGAGAATAGAGTAGAGTAATCATGCATATATATTACGCCCCAGTCAAAAGTTCTGTCACTTATATCGAAGTTGGTCAATTCTGAGATGGTGGAGGAATCCCGAGTGCCAAGAGAAAACAACTGACCGAGTAAATCAAATTTTAAACTTCATTCAAGATTCTTTATATTAGGGTGGTCAGATTATGGATGGTAGAGGAAACTGGAGTGCCCAGGGAAAACCACAGTGTTTCTTCAATTGAACTGGCAATCTTCCTTACAACTGCCGGATTCTTTATATTAGGGTAGTCAGTTTATGGATGGTAGAGGAAACTGGAGTGTCCAGAGAAAACCACAGTCTTTCTTCAATTGAACTGGCAATCTTCCTTACAACTGCCGGATTCTTTATATTAGGGTAGTCAGTTTATGGATGGTAGAGGAAACTGGAGTGCCCAGGGAAAACCACAGTGTTTCTTCAATTGAACTGGCAATCTTCCTTACAACTGCCGGATTCTTTATATTAGGGTAGTCAGTTTATGGATGGTAGAGGAAACTGGAGTGTCCAGAGAAAACCACAGTGTTTCTTCAATTGAACTGGCAATCTTCCTTACAACTGCCGGAGTTGGATTTGAACCTTGGTAGTGAGAATAGTTATGATCTGTAGGTATGTGCTTTAGACCACTCTGCCACAGAGACCCCGTTTTAACTGAGAGGATACAAAGGTTCATATGCTACAGAGGCCTGACAAAATGATTTCTGTGACAAGGTCACTGTGACCTTGTTTTTGGTACTTACATTGACCTCTGTGACAAAGGTGAACTGTACCACCAAAAACTGAGGACAAGCAAAGAGGATAACTCAAGAATGGACAGAGTGGGGTTCTGGAGTTTTGTGTCGGAGTTAATGTCAAGGTGACCTAGAGAAAATAACTGATCTTCAGCAAGTAAACTGACAAACATTCTCACACTAGGACCTACCAGAGTGGCATTCAAACCTAGGTGATGAGAAGCACTGTGATCTTTAAGTGCACTCTTTTGACAACTCGTCAATAACACCACTTTGAGTTCATGAGACTGTAAATATCCAAAGTAGTCTTAGTGGCAGAGTGGTCTAATGCCAACACTTACAGATCGGAGCGCCTCTCGCTACCTAGGTTCAAAACATCGAATCCCATTCGGAACAGATCCTAGTGTGAAAAAGTTCCTCAGTTTGCTTGCCGAAGGCTCAGTGACTTTTGCCAAGCACTCAGGTTTCCTCCACCATTCATGAGCCTTGGTATAAGAGAAAGAATTTTGATTGGGGCGTAAAACTGTCAGTTTGCTTGCCGAAAGTGAGTTTTCTTCAAGCACTCCAATTTCCACTATTATCTTGAAACGGATCGCCTCGATATAAATGAAAGAGTTTTGACTAAGGTGTAAAACTCCATTACTGTACTACAACAATACCAAGAAAAAAATTAAAATATATCTTAACATTATAACAATCTTTTATACAATTAATTAATTTAAACATAATACCGGTCTATACATGTTCTTGAACTTTTAAAAAAAAATATCAGTTTTCAAATTTGATTTTCGTCATAAGCTGTTATGATCATCAGATAAGGTGTTATAGAGATAAAAAACTGTTTGACGAACATATAAACATGATTAAAACACACAATGAACAAAAGCTGTGCGATATATTTACACCGCGAATTAAGCCCCAAATTTATTTAACTGAAGATCAAATCTTTAATGAACCAGATATATCTAAAGAAGGGTTTATTATCCGAGCCCAGCTTGGCAAGCTTGGGTCTATCGGCATGGTGGTAATTTATTAAACTGATAAATCAAATCGCAAATCTAATTACTGTGTGTTGTCAGCAAAGTTAAATCAACACCAGTGTTATGAGGTTGTTATAAATGGTTTTAACCTTTTCCTCGAATGCTACATAAGTAAACATGCTTTACCTATTAAATCTGTAAAGACAATGATAGCTCAGTCTAATCTCAACATGCAATAATATAGTCTATAGCCTTAATTCTTTGTTTATACACACAACCATAACACTGTGAAAAGAGAGATGGCCCCTGCTGACCCTCCATACAAACCATCTGACCCCCCAATAGATTTGTATGAATAGTGTGTTACTGTGTAACATGCCTCTGTTGAACTGTAAGGTTAGCTGATTTTAATCAACTTGTGATTTATAAATGTTAGGGGGCTTATAGGTCATCTAAGCATAATTATTGTATTTAATTTGAGGTCTGTGTGCAAATCTTTTGTTTCGGGGATATCAAATCAGAAAATTATTTTTCAATCAGCAGTTTTAATCTGACAAAATGTTTATCACCCCTATCAATATAGACCCTGAAGCTTTTAGGCAGTGACCTGATCAAAGTGTTCAGGTGAACCGCAAATGAATAAAGTGTGATCTAATGAAGCAAATTTTATATTTTAAATTAACAAGCCCGATAAATACCTGGCCTCGAGACTTAAACAGACATCATACTGTTTATACAAATACCATCCTTTAAAATACATCAAACTTATATCACCTTTGTAAATATACAATTTTAATATTTTAAAATTTACACAGGTATTTTCATATAGGTAATATATTTCATGTTTTAATCGTTCCATATATAGACATTATAATATAGTATCGCAAGTATAAACACTCGTATATGATATATCTTTGACGGGTCATTATTTACTCAAAGATTAAATATATATATATACTTATATATATAAAATTTTTAAAACTTAAACAAATAAATGTATAGCTTTAGTCATTTCATTATATAAGAGCAATTTGTCTATATGATGTAGAATCATCGATGTAAAAATAAAAATTCCCAGGAGAATTAAAATCATTTGTTCTAAACGAGCACTCCCCGATATTATCCGAGTTCTGATCTCGTCTCTAAATGTTGAGTTTCATTTTTTTATGATAATTAAGCAAATCGTTACATACACAAATTCCACAACATCTCTCAAACACATCAATATTTGATCACCATTACACGAATCTTTTTTAAAAACTTCTTTATATTCAGTAATTGACACTACTTTGAACAAATCAATATCCTAATACGCAATCTATCAATCCCCGATATCATCTTTTCGAAGGATTTGAGCCAATTACAGCCCCTTAATCGCATCCAAAAACAATATACAATATTACTATATGTGATAACTTACCTTGGTGGAGAGCATATAAACTAGGTGGCACCATGCTTGGTGGTGTCTGAAACTGAGACATAAGATAGGCCTCCATCCTGTCCATGAGGCCTGGATACACATTATTAAGCGATGACATTCTCGCCTTCTGACGGGATCATGTATATATTAATTGATGATGATGAATCGTGAATGAACAGATCACAAAACACGAATATACTCTATACACAGCTCCAAGTAAACACAATATTTTCTACTAATGCATGATTATGAACGAGGAAATTCCAAACTACATTATCTCCTCGTCTTTAAATCCGAGCGAAATCCATAAGTGATTAAGCACTGATGATGATAACGATTCCTGTAGCTTTCATTTCATTGCCTCATTTGAAGTTCGCAATTCTTTTATGCAATTGTTGATTTTGAGAGAGAGAGAGAAAAAACACGGCACTAAGACCATGAAGTGTGTAACATGTTTAACAGACTAGCACTACTATACAACTGCTTAATACATGATATATTCCACACCATGCATGGTCTATTAAAGACTTAAAAAGGTGTTGATACACAATAACATACACACAGTGTTTAACTTTGTAATAAATGCCTGACAGCTAGCCCTAGTTTATCAATACAAACTTCCCAATACAATTATAATGGCATTGACCCTAATTGACACAATGTCATCCAATATACTATCTAAGTTACCTCCCCCATTTGTACTAATGAGACAGCCCAAAATATGTATGAGCAGATGTTTATTTCTCTTTAGGGAGGATACATGGATTGAGTGTGGAATGTTATATCGAATTTAATAAACCGTTTTTAATTCACAACACTTTATTATTGAAAAGCTTGGTTTCTTTTTTTTCTTTCTTTCAAAAGCTGCTAAGCTATGCATGTCGTTTATAATGGGGGGAATTAATTCACCAGGTTTTTCATTGATTTTTCTCTCGTTTATATATGTGTATCATAATGGGGTGTTAGAATGTTAATCAATCCTGAATCATCATGTGTTTAATTGCCTCTCCGACCACCAAGTCGTTTTACTAAACACAACGACCGACCAACCAGCGCTTATTTTAGCTTATTGGATCTCGCTGATGATGTATAAATATCAAACAGCACACACAATGCTTCCTTCCTGGACAGAGATGTACAAAATAGATTCTTCATATAATAGGCAGCTTTTCTAATATGTCTTGTTTCATTAATTACTTAAATGTGAACAGCTGATCAGGTGAAATGTCGCCATGGAAACCTGAGTAGGCTTATTTAATCATCAGATGATCTTGACACATTGGGTTTTAACATTTACTGTTAGTTAAGCAAGCCTGGCACTGATAACTTTGAAGTGGCGTATATATAAAAACAAAAGATTACTGGTACAATGTAACGGATCTAATCAAAGCTTAATTACAAGCATTTATGCCTGCGTAATGGACAGATTTTTTTTAACTTTCCATTTATACCAGTATATTTTAAAAGTTTGCCATCATAATATAAGGTTGTCCTGGATACATGTTACATGTTCCTTTCAGTCTAAATTTAATTTCACACCTGACAGGTGTAGCTAGCTAGCTAAATAGGAGGTGCTTATTCTTCCAGAGCACCCAGCCCCATTCACAGGCGGAAGTTCACATGGTTTACTCCTTTTTTCAGGATTGTCATGTGAACATGATGGGCTGGTATGTTTGTTTTGATTGATTTTATTGATTTCTTACAAAATTAATAATCTATATTCAATTTTTTTATAATCAAACATAATTTGCAATGACTTCATAATGACACTTTCATCAAATCTGCATAACAACTTTGAGCCTTTGGTCAACAATGCAAACATGCAGGCATGAAAATTGTATAATTCATATGAATCACTGAAATCAAACAAAATTTCAACAAAAATGCAAGATACGTCATTTCAATTTGTTTGAAATATGAGGCACACTTGTCTTTTTTGACAGGTGGTGTTTCTGTATATATCTATGAGGACTCTACACAGAGTTTACTGTAATAAAGACAAGGAACTAGGTAAGATTATGGTAAGAAATTATTTACTTGAAATACTAATAAATGTTAAGGATGATAATTAATGCTCATGTCAAAGTCTGTCCCGAGCCAAACAGCTCATAAAGTCAAAACTTGTCCTGGATTATTAAGTGATGCTAAGAGACTGAGAGTACAAGTGTCACCCCGTAAGTCTGGAATAAAGGGGTTTTACATTCAGTCAAGATTCATTCACTTATATCAAGGTGGCAAGTTTATGGATGGTGGAGGAAAACAGAGTGCCAATAAAATCACCGGCACTCGGCAATCAAATTGACATACATGTAGTTTCTTCCACCAAGATCTGTCCCGAGTGGTATTCAAATCTAGGCAGCGAGAGGTGCTGTGATCAACCTGTAAATAAATACCACCACTGTCTTCACCAAAAATAACCTCTATATAATGACCACCTGTTTATAAAGTCAATATTTCTTATGTCCCATGGATGGTCTTTCTAATTATATACAATCAAACCTGTCTATTAAGGCCACCCAAGGGAATCAGTAAAGTGGCTTTTATTGGCAGGTGGCCTTTATATACAGGTTCAAATCATATGAATCAATAACAATTGGGATACAATTCTACTGGCCTTTATAAGCAGGTGGCTCTTATAAAGAAAGAGGTGGCCTTTAAGGCAGGTTGGACTAGGGTTTACTGTATGGTAAGATAATTCTACAATTAAGACCACTTCATATTCCACCAAAGAGAACCACCTGTCTACAAAGTCCAAATGTCTAAGGTAACTTGGTTGGTCTTTATATACAGGTTTTACTGAGTTTAGTACAGTAAAACCTCGTTTTAATGCCCCTCAAAAACTTTGCCACCTCGCTTATCGCCATACTATTTTGAAGTCCCAAAATCCATTTTGTTTATGTTTTTCTTTATACGCCTCCCCCGACTTATCGCCAAACCCCTTTATAATGCCAAAATTTGACTGAACAAATGGTGGCGATGAATCAAGGTTTTACTGTTTTTTAATTCACCTGACGAGACTAGTGAGGGTCATATGATTATATATGACATTTTTACAGCTTTTATTGTGTGTATTTAACACTGAATAAAAAGTTTACATACACATTATATGTACACGTATGACATATAACTTATATCTGTAGACAAAACATTAAATAATGAGAAGTAATAGCTCACTGTTAAATGTCATGTAAATACACACAAAAGATTAAATACACATACCATAGCCATCAATCATAAATATTAAAATTTTCTGTTTAGAAAAAGGTCTGAGGTCATCAAAATTTATGTGGATTGAAAGTGAAAAGGACATAAGTAGCTCACCTGGCACATGCAGTTGAGTTGAGTAATAGTGTTTTACATTCCAGTCAAGAATATTCAGCTTATATCAAGATGTCATCAGCTATAGACAAAGGTGCAGAAATTTTGCATGTGTGTTGCGCTGATGGCATTATACAGCAGGGCTCTTTGGCGTGCCAAGCCCACCGTGACGCGGGACCTTGTTTATTTTAAGTTCCTGTACAAAAGAACTGTGACTTTCATTTTGAAATGCTGAGTGCTTGGCTAAAGAACAGTCACTAACCACTTTCAAGTCTTGGGTCAAACCCAGGCAGGGATCGAACCCATGACCTCCTACATATGGAGCGAGCACTCTACCAACTGAGCTACTGCACATGCAGACACATCTCTTATCAATATTCATATTGTATTGACACTTTCCAAGGACAGTATGATCATGCAACTTGGATTTCAACAAAGAAATACACACAAAGATTAAATACACATACCATAGCCATCAATCATAAATATTAAAATTTTCTGTTCAGCAAAAAGTCTGAAGTCATCAAAATTTATGTGGATTGAAAGTGAAAAGGACATACGTAGCTCACCTGCCTTACACAGACACATCTATCAATATTGACACTTTCCAAGGACAGGATGCAACTTGGATTTCAATAAAGAAATAAACATTAAGATTAAATAAACATATTATAGTCATCAATCATAAAAATTTGACATTTTCTGTTCATAGTTCATCATTTATAAATTTAACATTACGATGTGGAAAGACAAAAGGACATAAGTAGCTCATCTGGTACTCATAGACACTTCAAAAATTATCATGACCCTACAGTACAGACCTCTCTTAAGTTTAACACTAGTGCCAACAAATTAGTACTGAATCGGCAACTTGTTAGCGCTATATCTCAACACCTAGCATATTCTTCTGTGGTTTACACATAGCCTCATGTCCATATCACAAAAACAATTTGTGCTCTGATACCAAATTTGAGGGGGAGCATATTGACATTTCTGCATACAAACTCAAAAGATTCCAAGAGGCGAGATTGGCAGACCCTTTTTTGATGCTGAATCTACTTCTGCATACAAACTCAAAAATTTTAAGGACAAGACTTGCAAGCCTTTTTTTGATCCTGTATAATTTTATTTTTCCTTATTATTTGTTTCCATTGTTCTGGCATCAAGCTGTCATGATGTTGTACCGTTATGCCATATTGGATGTGAGTTTGACAATCAGCCAAGAAATCAACCTCATCAGACACAAAATTTGAATTATTTATTAACTAAGTACAAAGAGTGTCATTAAAATCTACAATCAAACTGTTTTTTTATTTCATACAGATCAATGGTAAGGAAGCAGGTATTAGCTGTTATATAAAGTAGCATATCTAATCAATGGTCGACTACGGAGAACGACGACGGAGATCGACGACAGAGAACGGTGGGAAAATGCTACAAAACAATATTATGTCAACTTTATAACCTGATATATTAGTTTTGTTCTATTTAAAGAAACTGATGCTCCGATTCTAACAACTTAAACTTGCAGGTCTGTTAATGACAAGATGTCTGAACAAATGGGCTCAATTGTCTGAACAGACTGACTCGAATGTATAAACCAAACTGACCAGTCTAGTCCAAGAGTCAGACCAGTCTGTCTGTGTAGATTGCTAGAGGCAATGACCTGCATGTTTCACCAAACTGACCAAACTAGCTTAAGTGTCAGATCAGCCTGCCTGTGTAGATTGCTGGAGTCACTAACCAGCATGTTTCACCAAACTGACCAAACTAGCCTAAGTGTCAGAGTAGCATGTCTGTGTAGGTTGCTGGGGTAACTAACAAGCATTTTTCACCAAACTGACCAAACTAGCTTAAGCGTCAGATCAGCCTGCCTGTGTAGATTGCTGGGGTAACTGACCAGCATGTTTCACCAAACTGACCAAACTAGCCTAAGCGTCAGATCAGCCTGCCTGTGTAGATTGCTAGAGGCAATGACCTGCATGTTTCACCAAACTGATCAAACTAGCTTAAGTGTCAGATCAGCATGTCTGTGTAGATTGCTGGAGTCACTAACCAGCATGTTTCACCAAACTGACCAAACTAGCCTAAGTGTCAAAGTAGCATGCCTGTGTAGATTGCTGGGGTAACTGACCAGCATGTTTCACCAAACTGACCAAACTAGCTTAAGTGTCAGAGTAGCATGCCTGTGTAGATTGCTGGGGTAACTGACCAGCATGTTTCAACAAACTGACCAGACTAACCTAAGTGTCAGAGTAGCATGCCTGTGTAGATTGCTGGGGTAACTGACCAGCAGGTTTCACCAAACTGACCAAACTAGCCTAAGCGTCAGATCAGCCTGCCTGTGTAGATTGCTAGAGGCAATGACCTGCATGTTTCACCAAACTGACCAAACTAGCCTAAGCGTCAGATCAGCCTGCCTGTGTAGATTGCTAGAGGCAATGACCTGCATTTTTCACCAAACTGACCAAACTAGCTTAAGCATCAGATTAGCCTGCCTGTGTAGATTGCTAGAGGCAATGACCTGCATGTTTCACCAAACTGACCAAACTAGCCTAAGTGTCAGAGTAGCCTGTCTGTGTAGATTGCTGGAGTCACTGAAGACTTGCATGACTGTACAGATGTCTGAACAGAGTCACTTTTGCTGTTCATTTGATCCACCTTTGGACCCAATTTTGGACCCAACACAAAGTAGTGCATGTAAAAAATTCTGTGGCTTCCTTTGGGTAACATATTAATGACATCTCTATGTTTCAACAATTCTAAAATTATTAGTAGTCAAATTTCCAAAAGAAATTTTTAAACATAGCCTTTTTAAAATTTTTTTTTCCCCACAAATTTGCCTCAATAGGGTAACTTTTTTAAAGAATTTCTCAGAATTAGTAGCCAATTGTGTGTTTGGGGATTTGGATTACGAGTGAATTTTGGAAGAATTTCTCTAAAACTGCATTGGTAATTAAATTTGGCTATCAGGCATTGAATTAAAAAGTAACACTTGTTTCATTAGCATCCTGTATTAACAATCTCAACGCGATTATTGAATTTTTTTATGGATTTTTTTGTTGCTTCACAAAAATCAATAAATATACCTATATAGAAATTATTTAATGTTGTCTTTGTTAAATATGACAAGATGTTGCCAGCTCAGATAACATCAAGATATACTATATACATATATACATAACTAGCCGTGTGGAACAATAATTAAACACCACTACTATACATCTATTTTAACTTAAATCATTATCCTACCATACCTGGTTTAAAATTTTATCAGAAACAGGTGTTTATCAATAAAGTTCAGAGTTATTATATCAAGGCTCGGTCTGGGTGACTGAGGTAGGTTAAATGGTGATTTAAAAACAGTCAGTTAAACGTTATTTTGCTCCTATGGTAGAGGAAAATGGAGTATCTAATGCATACACCATCCTTTGGCGAATCACCAATCTTTGGCAAGCAACCAACAGTTGGTGAAACACCAAATGTTTGCAAGTCAACAAAATTTTGCATAACACCAACCTTTGGCAAACAACTAGCTTATGGCAAATCATAAACTGTTGGCAAACAACCAATCTTTGACAAACAACAAACTGTTGGCAATTCACCAACCTTTGGCAAAACAGCAACTATTGGCAAATCACCAACCTCTGGCAAATTAACCATTGGCAAATCACAAACCTTTTGGCAGCCAACCTATGGCAAAACACCAGCCAAAAGCAAAATTCCAAAGCTTCAAACAAAGCACCAACCATCAGCAACAACCAGGCTTTCGCAAATAAGTAACCTTTAGCAAACAACTAAGCTTTTGCAAATGACCAAACTTTGGTAAATCACCAACTGTTGGCAATCAATCAATCTTTGGCAAACAGCCTTCCTTGACACTTGTTTATTTTAAGTTCTCAACCAAAAGCATGGGGACTGTCATTTTGTAATACTAATACTTGGTCAGACCAGGTCAGGGTTCAAACCCAAGAACTTCCACTTATGGAGTGAGCACACTACCAATTGAGCTACCACAGTGGTCCAATAACTAGTGAGGTGATAAGCCAAGGTACAAAGTTATGGATGGGCATTATAACAAGGTTTTACTGTATATCAAAATGTTTCTCTTGTCTTGTCTTGCAGTTATTACATTGCTTGTTAGTTTGAGTTTCTTTCGTTTGGTTGCATTGGCCATAGCCAAGTACAAATATTTTCAGCTATAAAGGTGTGTATTATGTCATAATTAAACCACACAAATTTATTATTCAGGTTAAAAACCAAGTATGAATGAACTTAAAGTATCTGCATAGAACTTTATCTTTATTCATGAATGATTCAATCATTTCACACAAACAAAAAAAATAAAAATGTTGCCAACCCAATCGATTGCAAAACATTAAAATAAATTAAAAATTCAAAACATTTATTGATGCATAAAATTATCTTCAAAAACTGTATGGCACATGATAAATCACATTTTTAATCAACATAATTTTTTATATTTATATTAGCCCACTTGAAAATGAATAAGAATTGAATTTTTTTTTTATTTATAAGTGCATGCCTGACCAAGATGTTACATTTTATCAATACAAAGGCCGTGAACGGGAATGACGTCTTTTCATTTAAATAGAAATTCTCACACAAAATTAACCTGGAATAAAGTATACATAATAACTCTCTATATAATGTATAGATACTATATCAATTCAACTGAATCAAATATCATTTTTATGTCGGAAAAATCAATTCTGTTGGAGAGATATGTCTTAGGCCTTCAAATATTAATAGTGTATATACAAGCAAACAAGCTAACGACTTGCCTGACACATTATCCCATTGTAATTTGAAAGCGAAGCTTTTCCGATATAATATATCGTTAAATATTTATATGTCACAATCTTCAATATCCTTTTTTGGGGGTTATAGATCTCATTTTATTGTTCGTAAAACACACATATATTGATTAAAGCCTTTTACCATTAAATCATTTCCAGTCGTTTGGCTCAAAGGCAAAATCATGCGCGACAAATTTCTTTTCACACTCAATGAACACTGACATTGATAATGTACCATCTAAAGCTTATATTACCAATGTGAGATAGAAAAAGTAAACTAATAACAGCATCATGTAAAATAGAGAAACCTAATACTGATTGCCCTGACTAGTACTTGTTGCCTGAAACTTATTGCCCTAATACTAATAATTGGATACTAATTGCTCAATACTAATACAATGTATGCTAATACCCCAATACTTAATATTGCCCTAATACTTGTTAGCCCTTATACTTATCTGCCTGTATTTATTAGCCTGATACTTATTACCCTCATACTTAATTATAAAATACTAATTGCCCAATACTAATACCAAAATACTAACTGTCTTGACACTCATTTCCCAATATTTATTGCTCTGATTGATACTCATTGCCCACTACTTGTTGCCTTGATACTCATTGCCCACTACTTGTTGCCTTGATACTCATTGCCCACTACTTGTTGCCTTGATACTCATTGCCCACTACTTGTTGCCTTGATACTCATTGCCCACTACTTGTTGCCTTTATACTCATTGCCCACTACTTGTTGCCTTGATACTCATTGCCCACTACTTGTTGCCTTGATACTCATTGTCCACTACTTGTTGCCTTGATACTCATTGCCCACTACTTGTTGCCTTGATACTCATTGTCCACTACTTGTTGCCTTGATACTCATTGCCCACTACTTGTTGCCTTGATACTCATTGTCCACTACTTGTTGCCTTGATACTCATTGTCCACTACTTGTTGCCTTGATACTCATTGCCCACTACATGTACTTGTTGCCTTGATACTCATTGTCCACTACTTGTTGCCTTGATACTCATTGCCCACTACTTGTTGCCTTGATACTCATTGCCCACTACTTGTTGCCTTGATACTCATTGCCCACTACTTGTTGCCTTGATACTCATTGCCCACTACTTGTTGCCTTGATACTCATTGCCCACTACTTGTTGCCTTGATACTCATTGTCCACTACTTGTTGCCTTGATACTCATTGCCCACTACTTGTTGCCTTGATACTCATTGTCCACTACTTGTTGCCTTGATACTCATTGTCCACTACTTGTTGCCTTGATACTCATTGTCCACTACTTGTTGCCTTGATACTCATTGTCCACTACTTGTTGCCTTGATACTCATTGTCCACTACTTGTTGCCTTGATACTCATTGCCCACTACTTGTTGCCTTGATACTCATTGCCCACTACTTGTTGCCTTTATACTCATTGCCCACTACTTGTTGCCTTGATACTCATTGCCCACTACTTGTTGCCTTTATACTCATTGTCCACTACTTGTTGCCTTGATACTCATTGCCCACTACTTGTTGCCTTTATACTCATTGCCCACTACTTGTTGCCTTGATACTCATTGCCCACTACTTGTTGCCTTTATACTCATTGCCCACTACTTGTTGCCTTGATACTCATTGCCCACTACTTGTTGCCTTTATACTCATTGTCCACTACTTGTTGCCTTGATACTCATTGCCCACTACTTGTTGCCTTGATACTCATTGTCCACTACTTGTTGCCTTGATACTCTTTGCTCTAGTACTTTCTGCTCAATACTTACCCCATTACTTATTGCTTGACAGTTGCCCTGATACTTATTGCCCAATACTTACTTGCCCTGACACTACTTTACTGCCCTAAACTTATTGCCCTTTATTTCACTAATAATACTAATTGTCTTAAAACTTTTTGCCCTGGCTTTTATTGCCCTATTATAATGTCCAAATACTTCCAAATTCAAACACCATTCTGGCATTCAATAGATATAGTGGCATATTGAACGCAGTAAAACCTGTATTTAAAGACCACCCATTTTGACTAAAGAGCTATTGACCTTAAGTTGGTTTTAATACAGAGGTTCTTTTTGGTTTTAAAAAAAGCAGAGATATCTTCACACAGTGGTCTTAATGAACAGGACTTCTGGTCTTTATATAGAGGTTCTTTTGGGTTGAAAATTGAAGCTAATGAAATTGAAACACTACTCTAAATGGACAGGTGGTCCTTATATAGAAGTGGTCGAGAAAGTGGATTTTACTGCCTTTTGGTATTTGTATAGACATGGTATTGTATAGACATGTTATTTTTGTTATCTTGAAAGCAAATAATTCTTAACACTTAAAAAGTACTGTTATTCATTAAAATGGAAAGAGCAGAAATTAATTTCATTTTCCATGCACTGGCGACTCTGGTTACGAAAAAAATAGGACCAATTGTCAACACAATCAAATAAAGCCTTCCATTTTGTTAAGTAGAACTAGATTTGTCTTTCACACAGAAAAAAGCTTTTTGTTGTATGATTAGGCTGCAATAGGAAATTGTCTGGTGTTAAAAAAATCAATATGGGCTTTTATAAGAGAAGATAATGATGTGCTATCATTTAAAACCTTCAAAGCTAAAATAACAGTCAATATGTGACAAACATGTGAGCTTAATGCAATCATGGCTGTCAAGGGTCAAGGGTCAAAGGTCACAGATGTCAAAGGTCAAATGACAGTAGGGGAGAGAAAGAAGGATGCTGGTTGGTCCAGGAACTTATTGATTGTGGACATGATGAGAGGTACTTAATAACAGTTCTTTAAAGTCTAGATGACTACAAACTGCTTCATGCTTCAAGTTTATTGATTAAACAAGTTTTTCCAATCAGTTTTTAGAAAGGGCAGAATGTA
Source organism: Anadara kagoshimensis (assembly GCA_021292105.1). Lineage (NCBI taxonomy): Eukaryota > Metazoa > Mollusca > Bivalvia > Arcoida > Arcidae > Anadara > Anadara kagoshimensis. The sequence goes on along the minus strand of CM037875.1, from coordinate 11,699,655 downwards.
ATTATATGGTGAAGATACAAAGATTTGTTCAATTAAAGACCAAGATGGCAACCAGTGCTTTTCCATACATCTCAAAACACTGTATGTCTATTACCAAAACGCAATTCTAATTTTTTTTTTAAAACGATCTCACTGCCTTTTAAAAGTTTACTTTACATTATATTCTAAAAAGCAACTTGAAAATATTAAATTTCAAGCTACCTGTCTCTAAAAGGAAGTGTCGCTGTCACAATAGCTCAGTTGGTAAAATGTTCACTCTGTATATGAATATTAAGTGTTCGATCCACAACTAGGTCTGAAATACATGTAGACTTGTAAAAAGGGTAACAACTGTTCCTCTTACAAGTACTCAATCTTAGAATTTAGAAATGAAAGCTGCAGCTCTTTTAAATGAGACCTTTAAACACTACCTCAAAATTTCTGAAACTCAGCTGATGACATCCACATTTAAGTACATGTAATATATTCTTCACTGGATGTATCCCCCAATGCAATCAATTTTAAGCAAGAAAATGAGAGTGGAGTGGAGTAATAGTGTTTTATATCCCGTATACAGGTAGTCCGGTTCTGAGATGGTGGAGGAAAACAGAGTACCTTCAGAGAGCCATCAACATTCAGCAAGCAAACTTCTCAACAATATCCAAATGGGATTTAAATCTAGGCAGTGAAAGGTGATGTGATCCATACATGTCCTTTAGACCACAATTATTACCCCTGATAAACTGGTAACCAGAAATTGGTTTTGGACCTAAATTGGATTTAAAGCTAGGCAGTGAGAGATGATGTGTGATCCATAAGGGTCCTTTAGACCACAATTAGTTACCCCTGATAAACTGGTAACCAGAAATTGGTTTTGGACCTAAATTGGATTTAAAGCTAGGCAGTGAGAGATGATGTGTGATCCATAAGGGTCCTTTAGACCACAATTAGTTACCCCTGATAAACTGGTAACCAGAAATTGGTTTTAGACCTAAATTGGATATAAAGCTAGGCAGTGAGAGATGATGTGTGATCCATAAGGGTCCTTTAGACCACAATTAGTTACCCCTGATAAACTGGTAACCAGAAATTGGTTTTAGACCTAAATTGGATTAAAAGCTAGGCAGTGAGAGATGATGTGTGATCCATAAGGGTCCTTTAGACCACAATTAGTTACCCCTGATAAACTGGTAACCAGAAATTGGTTTTAGACCTAAATTGGATTACAAGCTAGGCAGTGAGAGATGATGTGATCCATAAATGTCCTTTAGACCATATGACCACTGATAAACTGGTCACCAGAAATTGGTCATGGAACAATTTTTTAATTTTAGAACTTTAATAGCTAATAAAGAGATTCAATGAGCCAATGACATTTTTTTGAACCAGTTGATTTCAAAATTTATGTCCAGATCAAAACCAGTAGGTGGCAGTTGATTCTTTTTTACTCTCGTTTATTTTCACGAAATTACTTTAGACAATCCTCATTCACAGAACTTCACTATATACCCACTGATAAATAAACCCTTATTCTACAAAACAAGTGAAATCTTGTTACCAATAACGACATGATATTATCCACACGGGAAAAAAATCGTCACAGAACAACTGTTTATAACTTTATTGCTTGAATTAAAAACACTCCTGTGATTTCAAAACAAAAGGATAAATTTTCAATTATTTAAAATTACTACAAATTAATGATCTCTTGAGACTTCAGAATATGTAAACAACGGAACAACAAAATACTTAAAATAGCAAAAATAGCAAATATATCCCATAAAATATATTTCATAGCTGCACGAAATAGCTAGGTTTGTTCTTAACATTTAAAACAAAAATTCCATAAAATATACATGTACTTAATTGCTCCCTGAATAAGGTCTAAGTTAATTTTCAATGTGCTTATTTTTTTCACACCAGTTTAAGATTTTTTAACATTTAAACAAAAATTCCTTGTCTTATTATCTGAAATATGATACAGTTTAATAGATGATACATAAATAAACTATAATTAGTTCACAATCAATAAACAGTAAAACCTGCTATAGCAACCAAATCTATATAAAAACCATCTGTCCATTAAAACCACTGTTATAAGGTCCCTATGCTTATCCTCTGGTTCTTGTGCTTTATTTTTCAACCAAAAAGAACCGCTATATAATGAACACCAGTCTACAAAGTTAATACCATATTTCTTAGATCTTCATATGCAGATTTTAACATTTAGATTTATTATATGTATTCATGAAACACCTAATACAATGTACTCTCTCAAATCAACAAACGAAGAGTAAATAGATACTGTTATATATCATACTTAACATGTCTGCATTGAGACAATTAAGGGGAAATAACTGTGACAAACACTAGAGAGAAATCATCAAACTTCATGGTCAGTCAAGGGGAAATAACTCTGTGATGTCAATTTAGAGAAATGTGCTAATTTGAGTTCAGTTAAGGGCTTACAATCTACTGCAATAAAGTAAATATATTTTTTATCATTTAAATTTGATCAAAAACATTGGACAGACTTCATTTTGTGCCCTCCAATAAAATTTTGTCTGAAAAGTGCCAGAATGAAGTTGTTTTTAAACATTTCTGTGAAAAATAATTTTGAAAAACTTTTACATAAAGTTTTAATGATTGGGGAGTACAAAAGAAGTTCTACCAAAAAATCAGTCAACTCAATTGTATGAATTATAATTACAATGTAATTGTTTGCATAAATAATTTAAACATTTCAGTTACGGTAGTACAGTAGCAGTCATCCATCTACCAATCTTACATCACACTCTCTATCAATAAATACACACGATACAAAATTAAACCCACGTATCAACAAGTGTTACAAGAGACTTGGAAATTTTGTACTTATATGTGTAATCACATTCTACTTGGTCTAAATCATCCCACATCGGAGTATACCAAGGGAGATAACTCTTGTTAAATTAATGTAACTGTGTACTTACCTTCATCTGTAACATCATTACTGTCTTCATCCACATTTAACATATAGGCCTTGTTACTATTATCATTATTGTCTTCTTCCTAAAATTCAAATAACGATAAATTCCTCAATACAATGCTGAAATACAGTACTATACATACAGGTCATTCATGAAGTAATCTTCCGAATTTTCTTGCAACTAATTCAAATTCTGATGAACAGATTTGATAATAAAAAATTACAATCACAAAGATTTGATAAAAATTATAAAAATTAGCATTATTGATTTATTCATTTTCTATTGGTGATTTTATCGAGAAAATTTGCTTTCAATTAAAATTAAAGTATTGAAATAAACAGCAAATAACATCTTGACATGCTAGATCTAGCTCCTCATTGCAAAAATTTTGTATTGTGACAATATCTGATTTGGTTTTTTTTATTGGTTAGGGCAGTACGTTTTAGAACCGTAAATTCAATCTGTGTAGAACTGATTCCTTGTGTATCACTGTTGTTTTTAGGAACTTACGGTAGGTTGCTAAATTGAGAAAAACAAAAATCTATACAGCAAGTTAGAGGATTTACATACGAGACTTAGGGCCTATGTTTCCATTCCTGGTAGCCGAAATCGCCATTGGCTACTAAATTCTGAAGAATTTTTTCAAAAAGTAACCTATTTTAGCAAATTTGTGGAAAAATATATTAAAAAGAACTATATTTTCACAAGTTTTGGAAAATTTAGCTACTAATTATTTTAAATTTATGGAAACCTAGCTTAGGGCTGTAACCATACAGTAAAATTCCTATTGCAATCATAATATTGCTACGTTGCTAACTCAGTGAAGTGTATTGCCAGATGTATTGAAGATGTATTGCCAAGATAATTTTGAATTTATAGCATTAAAAGTTATAACAATGAAGGATTTCAGTTTAAATAAATATGCAAAAATGTTCTTATCAACCTTCAATTTTCAGAAACAAGAAAAAACAAGCATTACTGCCAAAACAAAACAAATTAATTCTGAAAAGAATATTGAAAGAACATGACATAGAGTGAACGAGAAAATGATTAAACAGGGATGTCAATAGAACCTGGTAACCAGCAAGAAGTGCCCGCTATTCTCTAAAAAGATGTCAGCTATTTTGTATTCTAGGTTTCCATAAATTTAAAATAGTTAGTAGCCAAATTTCCAAAATTTGCGAAAATATAGTCCTCTTCAATGTAATTTTTCACAAATTTGCTAAAATAGGTTACTTTTTGAAAGAATTCCTTAGACATGAGTAGCCAATGGCGATTTTGGCTACCAGGAATGGAAACATAGGTATTCCAAGTGGTTAAATCTAATGTCTAATTAAATTTTTGGTGTCAATGAACTGCCTATTACTTTTAAAAATTAGCCTGCTACTTCAAAAGTTAATGACACTCCTGCTAAATATGCTGAAGATAAGGGAACCAAGTTTATTATACTTCAGGATACAAATTCACTTCAGGGCTTCTATCAGCCTTTCAGGAACATTCAATTGTGCTTGTATGGATTAAATCTTGAAATCTTGAAAAAAGTAAATTTGTCCCTAGAAAGCACTGTTGGTATTCCTTATATTTTTATGCAAAATTATAATTTTCAATGCATATTAAAACATATAATTTCATCTTTTTTGGCCATAAAATGATAAAAAGGACATTATTTGGATTAATTTCAGCAGGGAGTTCTCCATATAACCAGTAGAAAGTGAAACATCATAATGAATGAATGAATGAATGAATGAATGAATGAATGAATGAATGAATGAATGAATGAATAAATGAATGAATGAATGAATGAATGAATGAATGAATGAATGAATGAATGAACGAATGAATGAATGACCCATACCTGATCTTTACTGTTCTCGTCATCACCCTGGCCTGACTGCATCCAATTGTATTTCCTCATCTCTTTTGGCACACCCATACGTTCAAACTCGTTAAACTGGTGCATCAAACTATAGGTACATACTTTACAGGCAGCCACATGTTCTCCTCCATCAAGTAGCAGAGCACTGGAAGGAAACTTGTGTTCTCGTAAAAATGGGAAATTTTTCAACTCCAATGGTCTAACATTTTTACGCTTGATGTTCTTAGCACACACAAAGCAAACAAAATCTGGCTCAGCATATTTACGTAACCATCGATTATTTTCAGGATTTTTGGATTCTTCTTGCTCATTCCACTGCCTCAACAAACTACTGAAGCAAAAGTTACAGGAAATGACAGTGCCGTCATCGGACATGGGCTCAGCACCTGGCGCTGCGTCTTTATTAGCCAGAAATGGGAAGAAAGGAACAACCTGACTGTTTGATCCTTTAGTCTCATGTCTTGGAGGGTAGGAACAAAGAATGTGTGCTTTTGTAACCAAAGATTCTTCTCCACAGAGAAAACAAATTCTTTTGGGAAGTTCTGTGGCTTGTTGAAGTGGATGTGGCACAGGAACTGTTGTTACGTTGACTCTAGCATCTCCAGAACCTCTCCTGGCCATGAAGCCTGAATTTCCAGTGGGATTACTTTCACCTGTATTTACACCTGCAGATGGCGCTGCAATGGCTAACAACCCCTGTGAGCCACTGCTATTCATGTGAGATGCACTTTCTCCATTTTCTGATATTTGGATATTTAATGGTTGGCTGACATCAGATGAAGACGATGATGGTGGACTTTTGTCATTCTCCTGAGGGTTTACATCTATTTTTTCCTTTGCATGATGTTCTGAGTGTTCGTTTACTTTTTTACGCAAGAAAGAAAGAGAATATTGTCTATGTTGTAGTGGAATGCCACTCAGCTCTTGAGCTTGCCACTGTTGATAAATGCCACCATAGCAACTCTTGCATACTAGTACTGTGCCATCTGATTTGAGTGGCTGGGCTCCGTGTGGCCTTCTGAGATCACGGACAAATGGGAAAAACAATGTTCCAAATGCTGGATCTTTTGGCGGAATTGTGTAGAGAAGCCTTACATTTTCTTCTTGGTTTAAATGTCCACATATGTAACATACATGTTGAATGCTAGACGTCTGATTTCCAAATTCCACAGGAATATCTTTGCTTTGTCTTGATTCGCTGTGCCTACTAACATGAGAGATATCTTCATACAATTTATAAGTCCTATGCTGTATAGGAATTCCCGACATTTCATAAGCTTGCCATTGCTGGTATAAAGAATTTTTGCATGTTACACATACTCTTGCTTGACCACTGCTAGTAAGTGGCAGAGCATGAGGAGGCATGGGTATCTTTTCTATAACAGGAAAATAAGGTTCCTTGGTGGGTTGAAGGCATGAGTTAACAAGTTTACTCTTTGAGACATCATGTTCTTTTGCACATATATAACAAATAAAGGCATCACAATCTTGAGACGATGATTTACTTGCATTACCGGAAGCTTTTTTGCTCACTGAGAGATCTAAGGCTCCATCACTAAAATTTCTTTGTGCCGGTCTTTGAGCGAGACTGACCGGCACTGTCACCGGGGGTACATTTGCATACATGCTATTTACTTGAGCAATTCTAGCTTCTTGTCTATAGGGTTTATTTTCAACCTGAGAAGTATACACTGGTTTTTCTTTGCTATAACTAGTGATATCTCTTTCTTCTTGATAATTTGGTGAGCCTCCTTCTCTGGAAGGATTTGGGGATTGTCCACCTTCAAAAACTCCTGGCTGGTATTGTAGCCCCATAACCTGGGCAATATATTCCCCCTGTAAGCGCATTTCGGCCCCAGTGAAGTGACCATTGTCCATGCGTTTTAACCAGTAAAGTCGTTTAATTGCTGGTGTTCTGGACCGTTCATAAGTCTCCCACTGTTGTGTTAAAAATGCATAACAAACCCTACAACTATCAACAACCCCGTCATTCCCAGGTATCCTACTTCCCTTTGGAGGGTCATGGTGCTCCAAAAATGGGAAGTAGGGCGACTTGTCATGTGGCTTGGTATGTAAAGTGGCCTCTGCCCCAAGACTTCCACACACAAAACAAACCCTTCCTCTCGACATTGAGATATTAATTCTGAAATAACATCAAGGATTTTATCCTGTTTGAAGAAAGCAAACAGGTTTCTCAAACATTGACTGTGGTCTAAAAATTAAATATATTTGACAAACTGTCACATGTTATTATACCTAGTACCTAGTTCGAATTTCGCACCATGGGACAAAAACTTTTTAAAAAGTCCAAACCAGTTCCGATTGTTTTTGTTTGTAAATTACACACTTTAAATCAATGAACGATTTGTTTCCATTAGTGTTGTAGGCTAACTAATGTCACTTTACACGCTTGGATCAATGCCATCAATGTAAAATTGATTCTCCATCTCAGAAGTGAAACAATATCCTAGACAATGGCGATACAACCTCATTTGGAGGGAATCCCCGACTTTCAGCGGCCATTTTGGAACATCTGTCTATACCCATAATTCATCAGTCCGGAAATAGAATATCCTGATCTATTTTAGGAAACCATTGACAAGAAAACACCTGTGACGTCATTGTATGAGATATCCGCAGGTTGCTGGCTAAAAATTAAAAAGGTGGTGTTTTTTTTAAAATAAAGAATTAAAAACATATTGGGTTTAAAATCATTTAATGACTGTTTTTAAAAATAATGATTCCTATCCCTTTTTCAGTGAGGAAAAAATGTTTTGAATGAGTGGTGTGATTCAGGCTTAGATTCAATAGACTTGAAAGTTCGCATGTGTTATAAGAACATATTTTTTTCATATTTTCAATATTTTTTTTTTTTAAAATATTCTCAGCTTTTTCTTATTTTTGCTTTTAATTTATATGAATAAATTTTAATAAACTTTTTCCATAAAAATACTTCTTCGTTGCAGTCTTGATAAGTACTAGTATTTAAAACACGCTTTTTCTATCTAAATGCTTAAATTTTTAATATTCACTGCGGTTTTGAGTTATTTGCAATTAATTGAAAGGTAGCTGTTGCCCCTCCGACATGTTGATATGGCATATTCGACAGCTTCGTTCATATAAGTCTTTCAGAACTGGGTTCTGATTAGCTAATAAGTATTCACGCGATACGGATTCATTCATATAGGTGCTCTATTCCTGAGCAGGATTTATAAATTCTAAGATGGTGTAGTGGAGTAATATTAATGGTGGTATATCCCCGCCAAGATTTTGTCCCTAATTCATTAAAAAAACATTCATGTCCGAGATAGAGAGGAAATGAAGTACACTAACAAAACTGACAAAAATTGGCACGCCAATTCACATTAGGGAAATTGAACGGATATGGGGAGCGGTAATGTGGCAATGTTAAGGGACGAGCTGGTAATGTCAAGGGGACGAGTTGACCAGTTACCAAAGGCCAACGAATGATAAACTAATGGCTCAGGGGCGGATCCAGGATTTTTTGAAGGGGGGGGGTGAGAATTATCGAGTTATCGAATTATTGAGAGACGAGGGGTCTAGGCCAAGAAAATAATAAGTCAATATCTCTCTCTCTCCTCTCCTCTCTCTCTCTCTCTCTCTTTAAATTTTTCAAAGGGGGGGGGGGGGTTGCAACCCCGCAACCCCCCCCCCTTAAATCCGCCACTGTGGCTTGTATGTATATAGTTCCTTCAACAAAATGATGGCAGCGTAGATAGTAATAGTGTATCACCGAAAGTATATAATCACGCCTTCTCACGCTTTATTTGTTAAAACTACAAAATATTATTATATTAAAATATTTGGTATCAATGGATGCAGAATTGAATACATGTATTTTTAACTTAAATTTGATAAACTTTTTTTACATTTTGTATTTTCGGTTATCGATAAGTTAAGTTTCAAATCCACACAAATTATTTTAAAAAACAGGACGGACGATAAACATTAAAAACTTTCATAATTAGCTGATCTCTATTTTCGACTACATTTAGGTTTGTATAGTTACAGGCCCCAGTTTCACAATTATTAGCTAAGAATTTCCTTAACTTAAATCTTGCAAAGTTTCAAATCTTCATTATTTTGTTAATTTTCAAGATATTCAGGATTTTAAGGTCTTATTATTAAGATGACCTCAAGATTAAAATATTTGCATTTAGTTTTGACAAAAATATTCATCAATTGTTTCAAAAAGAGAATATCAAAATTTGCTAAATTTAAGTTAAGGAAAATCTTAGCTAAGGAATGATTGTGAAACTGGGGCCAGATTACAAACATCAAAGAAAAACTAGAACCGAAAAACTCAATACACATGTATACTTTATCATGATATACTTGAATTTTGAATATCTTAAAAATAAATACCCAGCTACTCGTCCTAAATGCGAAAAATGATAGAAATTGCACTTGAACCTACCCGTACACTCCCCCACCCCCACCCCGATTGTGGAAGCGTATTGAAGCTTGGATGTTTAAATATTTGGTATCAAATTTGTTATTTCCATAAATTAAGTGCACATGGTTTTATTATTTACTTCTTTTAATTAGAAATGTTTTATTAAATTATATCAATAAAATGCATTTAAAATGTACTGACCTTTTAAATAAAAACATCATTGTTCAGTTCTCCTCTACATAGAGAAATTTTGTGAAAATTTTGGAAATACACCAATTGGGCCCCATTCAAAGTTACATCAGGGTATTTAGGGTCAGGTAGGTCATTGTCAGGTTTTTTCCAGGTCTACTCAAATTATGACATAACATTTATATTTGTTTAGAGTAAGAAGGTACAGAAGGCATAATTTTTATATATTGTTGTTTTGTTAAAAAGTTTTTAAAAAATGTCGCTATGTACAGCATTAAATTCACTTTTGGATGAATGGAAAATATTTTTTCCTATTAGGTCAGTATATTTTTGTATCAAGTTTTGACAATTTTTTTGTGAGTTTGTTGGGAAATATGACTTTACTCTAGCATTTTCCATGTGCACTGATTTGTGAAAATACAGTTGTAGCATACTAGTAGCCAGTTTTACCTTAGGTCTCAGATCTCGTGTATCACAATTAATTTTGAGGGGTGGTAACGAGTCGCGACCAGTTACACCTGTCAAAAATTGTGATACACAAGATTTAAATTGTATCACGCCCACTACTGTCAATCATATATAATTGACAGTTTCATGCAACCACATTATCAATTACAGGAAATTTGTGTCGAAAATTGTATCAATTGTTTGTGGGTTTTTTTCCTAAAAAAAAAAAGAATAATCGATTTCAACAGGAAATTGGTGTCAAAATTTGTGTATGACTGTTCTCAAAATATTTTTCTATTCAGTTGATGTCTAGAGGTCAAGCAATGAAGTTTAAAAAATGTCCACTATAGATTTTTCGGATATGGACTTTTTAATTAATGAAATAGATGACAGTATACTTTCTCAAGTTTGTGAAGAAATAGAGAAGCAAGAAGCAACATTTGAGGATAAGATGACATGGAATGTGAACAAGTAAATTTTGACTTGACACAAGAAAAGATTGATTTAATGAACATTCCAAATGACGGTAATGATGTTTGTTTTGGACATGGTAATTGATGAAGAAATTAAAGAACTCTTAAATAACCAGGAAAAAAGAATACCAGAAAGAATGCAAAATGGGCAATAAAGGTGTTTGAAAACTGGAGAGAAGCAAGGTTAAAACAAATTGATATTCCTGAACTGACTCAAATGACAGCAGAACAAATGAACTATTTCATGGGCAAGTTTGTCGTTGAAGCTAAAATACAAGACGGACAGCCTTATCCACCACAGTCGTTGTGGTGTACTTTGACATTTACGGAATGAAAAAGTGTACGACAAATATTTTTCTGGACGTTAAGAATCTAGAGTTTTCAGAATTTAGGAGCATTTTAGAAAGAACTTTTAAGTCTTGGTTATGGGAGAAAAACAAAACAAGCCGAAGCAATTTTGCCAGAGGATGAAATTATGTTGTGGGATAAGGGAGTTTGGTGACAAATCTTCGTAAGCCTTACAATGCACTGTTTTTTCTATTCATGCAAACTTTTTGGATTAAGAGGGCATGATGAAATCATGATTTGCAGTGCGACCAGTTTTCCATTGGAACAGACAGTTGCGGAAAATACATACAATTTGATGGTTAAAACATCAACTTACAAGGGAGGACTGAAGCTTTTGACTTTGTGGAATAATTCCATCAGACATTACTGTCAAGAAGATAATTTTTACAAATTTATTTTATATCTGTCCAGATTATTTTACTTATATCGAGACATAGCCATGTGTAATGACACACTTAAAACTCATTTTTACCACTGCGATAGCTCAGTTGGTAGAGTGTTTGCTTCGTAAGTGGGAGGTCGTAGGTTCGAACTCCTGATCAGGTCTGACCAAAGACTTAAACGTGTGTAGTGACTGTTCTTTCGCCAAGCACTCGTCATTACGAGGCGAAAGTCACGGTTAAACGAGGTCCCGTGTCCAGGTAGGCTTGGCACGATAAAGAATGCTGCTGTATATATAATACCATAAGCGCAACACACAGGTAAAATGTTTGTACCTTCTCCTATAAGGAATGAATGTGCAAGCCTGGTGCCAAAGGCACCAAACGCGCCGTAATCGCGTCCTAAGTTGTTGCAGTGCATGTTCCGCCAAGTTCTGGAAAATTTTGGGAAAAATATTTGACCAATTGTTGCATTTTTCTGCATTATAAATCAATATTTACATGGGTAAAAAAAGGGTTAAAATTCGTTTTGTCACGGGTCCTTTGGACGAGAAATTAAAACCGATGCCCGTCTCTTAGTGGGTGTTGTAACGTTAAAGAACCTTTATTGCACCTTGCCCTGAGCGCAATGCGAATGTCAAAATTCTGTTACTTCACCTACAGCTGGTGACGTCTCGGTATTTATAAAAAATGAAATATTCTTCACTTGGACGTAAAATTTCATTCAATCATTGAATCTTGCTCTCTGATATAATGTGTGAAGCAAAAACTCTATTGACCAAAGATGTAGACATTTCTATTGGGTCTATGGATTATAGATTAACCGTTAGCTCATTCGGAAAAAATGTACCGATTAACAGAAGTTAAGCAACGGCGAGCGTGGTCTACACCTAGATGGTTGACTGTGATTTCCACAACTCGACCAACCAGTCCACCTTCTATTTTATTCTGTGGTTCTCGGATTAAAGTTTAATTCACCCCGGAATTGGGAAACTGAAGTTGTTTACCCTGAAGACTGGTTTAACGCTTTCATCCTTCATATCTTCAGTAGTAATTTGAGCTGGATCTTGACATTTGATTACAAATGTACACGGCTTATCATCTGTGTTAGACGAACACATTGGCTTATAACTGATAACTACTAGACTAGGAGCGAGACATTTTCTGTTTATTTAAGATTTGAAAAAAAACATTGTTTTATTTTCGCAATATTTTGTATTCTATTTTCATTCGTACATTATGACAGACTGAATTCATTTTAATTTTTTATCAAAAAATTATGTGCAAGCACTGTAACAACTCCTAATGAAGTCCGACGCCTAATGCAACGCCTAATGAAGTCCGGACTTCATTAGGCGTTGACAATTTCGACTTATATGCACGCTACGCCACTGCGCGATATTTCTAAGTCGTTGATGTTGTTTTCTTTATATGAAGCTGTGTTAACGCCAATGCATGATAAACTAAAGTATTGTATAATATAGTTCCTTATACCACAATGATGGCAGTGTTTTTAACATGAAGAGTTAAGGTGCTTACCCTTCCGGAGTACCCGGTCCCACTTCCCTAGTGGAAGTTCACGTGTTTAACGTAATTTGTTAGTTTCAAAGTTTTCACTTTGCTTTGGGATTGTAATTTGGACATGGATTGGCATGTTTTTTTATTGTATTGAATTGGTCCTCCAACGCTGCCGTATGAAATACAGAAGTGGTCAAAACAGCTTTCCAATGATCAACCACCTCCGGGAGTCTCTGGATCGATCGTAAATGGTATAAAGCTCAAGCTTAAAAATCCTTGATTACAGCCATTGAACACGTTACGTCCCAGTGCTGCAGGTGTTGTTCAACCAATAGAAAATCCATCACATCTTGTTGTTAAAAAACCACTGAGCTGTAAAGAGTTATGAAAGGCGTATCTCCATGCGTTTTATATTTATTTAGACAATTCCTACAAACGACGTCTATATGCGTGAATATGAATTACCCTATCTGTCCGTCTGTTTGTCTTATTACCGTGTCCGCTTCATATTTTCCGTGTTTATTGACGGATCTTCATCAAACTTGGAACAAATGTAAGCCAACATGACATGACGATGTGTTGCTACATAGATCAATGTCACAAGGTCAAATCTTAGAAATAAGAACTCGGCAAAGTTTGAGACGGAGGTATTTGTCTCTCCAGAGAATGGTCTAGGTTGTTTGTAATGCATTAAGCATTGACATATGCAAATTTTATCCATAAAAGTTAAAAAAAAAATATCACAATATTATTAGAATTTCCTAGGTTTCTCCTGATCATTTTGTATTTATTGTACAAAAGATAAAAATAATAACAATGTGTAAAAATATAAAAATAATGTAATTTAATTACTGTTAACTTAAAATATGTTCAAATTTTAATGTCAATAGCAGCTGTTTGTTAAAACATGCAGCTTAAATTTCGGAAGAACTTTCAGTAAAATGTCATTATTCCTCAAGTCCAAAATCATAACCGGGATTATCTCCCCTCCATGAGTTGTAGGCTGCCTCGTGTAGTTTACTATCCAACATGGTTTCCTGAACCGCTTTATTTTGACTCATCCTTTTTAACCAAGCATTCATCTTTGGAAACCTGTCTACCGGAAGTAAATCAGATCCCGCCAATTTGTTCATGACACTTAACCTCTCTAACCATGGCCAAATCATGAAGTCTACCATACCGATATTTTTACCTGAAAATAAATATGCAACACATTGAAAATTACTTTTAATGGGGGTGTTTCAAATCTCAAAAAGTGTACAAGAGTTTTTATTGAAATAAAAATCCACCGCCAAGAGGTAATTTTTTTATATGAATTCATGTGTACCATGTGATCAATACCTCTTAACGTTTGTGCGGAACGTTTTGGAAAACGTCAACGTCACAGATTCCCGGGATGATGTCGTTTTCGTGGGGAAACGTCAACTCATGCGATTCCACACCCATTGGAAAAAAGTGTTCCGCATAAACCTTAGTGGGTATCACGGGGTACAGCGGCGAACCCCACTGGCCATAACCTCTAGAAAAATTAAATGAATCGTAACAGGAAAACGATATGCGCAACTTCACAGCCAACTTATCAATCCTGTAAAGTTTCATTTATTTTTTATGGATGGTATTGGAGAACTGCTCCGGACAGAAAGTGTGACATTTTAATTTAAAGATAGTCGACACTTGAACGTTGTCCGACCAATCAGCCCACTAAGCCTAACATTTTAATTTTTTGACTTAACAACATTTTGTAAAGATAAAAATTAAATAGATCTATAATGATCATGAAGACAAAGGAGAAAACAATTTGATGTTTTTTACCGCTAAAGAAATTGCCCCTGTCCCCTAACGCCTTCTCTACAGCGTCCATGTGTTGCCTGTAAGTATCAGCAAACTCCGAACAGTCAGATTTAGAAAACAGTATTTTGTAATATAATGGTATTGTCTGAAATTAAAATAAGAGCATTTTAAGATGTGCATATATATATTTTTCAGGTTGTACAACTCAAAACAGTATACATGTATTAAGAAAACAGCATGATACCGAAGTTAAGAAATAAATAAATAAATATAGTCACCTGTATATTTAGTCCATTAAATAAAAAGAAAGAAATGATACAAAAACTCTTCAAAGTAGCTGAACAAATGACAAAAGCTAAAGGAACCAAGACTGACCACGTTAGAACAATCATACGTCTTATAAAAACACGTGATCAACACGTATTGCTATCACGGAGTACAAACCAATCAATGTCCACGAATCACAATCCCAAAGCAAAGGTAAAACTATGAAAACTGACAAGTCAAACACGTGAACGTCCATTAAGGAAGTGAGGCCGGTTGCTCCGAAGGAGTAAGCACACCCTAGTTGTTTAGCTAACTACATCCATCACGTGTGTATTCGAAATTGACTCAATCTGAGAATAAAAGCAACATGGAACTCCAGACTTTGGACAAACACTGGATATATGATGACAAATAATAAAACACATAACGTCTCTTTTTCTTTGGCGAAATAATATGATATTTAACAAACCTTTGAATACATTTCTACTATAATCCTGTCCCGGGCCCTAGTGTAAGGATCTGTTGGGTTTAGCTTCTTATTGGGATACTTGTCGTCCAGGTAGTCGCATACTATCAGAGATTCGTATAACAGTACGCCATCTTGTTCTAGAACCGGAACTGCCGCGTTTGGGTTCCTCTGTAAAAACCATTCCGGTTTTTCTTTAAGGTGAATGTTTATTGTTTCATAGCTATAAAGAAGAAGATATAGAACATGTTTATTTTATAGCTTAACATTTGTATACAAAAACCAGAAACACGAAACAATGCATGTACGTTGATGCGGTCAGTTATTGAATGGCAGAGAAAATCGGAGTAGTCGAGGAAAGACCACTGCGGTAGCTCAGTGCTAGCTCCGTAAGTGGGAGGTGTTGGGTTTGAACCCCGGCCGGCTCTGACCCAAGACTTGAAAGTGGGTAGTGACTGTTCTTTCGCCAAGCACTCGGCATTACGAAATAAAAGTCACGGTTCTTTCGGATGGGAACTTAAAATAACCGAGGTCCCGTGTCACGGTGGGCTTGTCACGATAAAAGACCTTGCTGTATAATGTCATCAACGCAATGCAAAAGCAAAATTTCTACACCTTCGTCTATAGCTGGCGACATCTCGATATAAGTAAAATAATCTTGTCTGAGGCGTTAAACACCATTACTCAACTCAACTCAGTATGAAATTCGAGGGAAACAACATTCGGTAAGCGAACCGAACAGACAAACTATCTTACACTAGGATCTCTCCTAAGTGATATTCAAGCATACATGTAGGTCGTGGGAGACCTTGTGGTCCGTAAATGCACAGTATAGACCACTTGGCCACAAGACAAATAGTAGAGAAAAGAAATATGAGGTCAAATGAGTGGAGTAGTGGTGTTTTGCGTCCCAGTCAAGATTCTTGAACTTATATAGAGATTGTCAGTTTTGGATGATAGAGGAAACTGGGGTGCTAGGAGAAAACCACCAACCTTCGATTAGCGAAACAAACTTTCGCATATCGGGATGTCTCGAGTGGGATTCTTACCTAGTCGTTGTGATCCGTAAACCGGTGCTTTAGCTCACTCGACCACCGAGGCCCTTAACACATGTATATCTAAGAAGCGAATGTACAAATACTGGACTGAGTAACACGAAGCTCTCTTAGCAGTTACGAACACTTAACTCCGTTCTACTAAGAGAGCTTCGAGTTACCCAGCCCTGATTTCTAAGACAGGAAGCGGTATCCGGACATAAAATTACACTTAGCAAAACTTTCATAGGACGATTAATATTGAAGTTATGTTCAGGCTTTAGTTCCAATACCATTCCTTAACTAAGATTTTCCTTAACTTACATTAAGCAAAATTTGGCAATTTTTTATGCAATTAAAATTAAATTCCAACAAAACTTAAAAATACATTTTTATAAGCATGAACCGACTTCCAAAATGACACCTTTATTTTAAATACCTTGAAAAATAACAAAATAGTTAAGATTTCAATTTTGCTAGATATAAGTTAAGGAAAATTTATAAACAAACTTACATCACTACAAATATTTAAAACATTAATTTATTGCCTATAAACTTTATGCCAACTAATACATAAACCCCATACAGTACCCCCATACATTCTATTACACATACTACGTAATGCAATGTTAATATGACGTCATATACAAATAACAAAATTTAGCACCAACATAAAGACAAAGGTCAAGGTTGACTTAGAAGTAAGTCAACCGGTGTTAAATGAAAATGTTACCAAAATTAAATGTTCGTATAATATTTCCGTGAATACAGTCTTGAACGACTGTTATACTGGACCCCCGTTACTTACGGGATTCCCTTATGTGCCAGAACCAGACGTGCTCTCTGTGCAAAGGGACAAAATCGCATGCTATACAACCGAAGTTGTCCTTTCTTTAACTCTGGAAATTTGGCACCTGGAAAAAATAATGAGCTTATTTTGTACAGTAATTTTTATAATCAGTTGGGTTTTTTTTTTAATTTTTTCTCCTTGTTTTGTTTGTTTGCTGCTTCATATTTATACCCAGTGTGTGTGTGTGTGGGGGGGGGGGGTATATATAGTGATAGGGTGTCCGTCCGTCCTTCCGTTACACCTTAGGGTACCTATCTCTCATCCGTAACTCCTCCTAAACCCTTCAATGGATTTTCATGAAACTTTCACAATCTTTGTGATATAATGTAGATGTGGACATCCTATTTAATAATTTGATCCGATCGGGATTTTTTATGTGGGGGAGCGGGGGGTATTTTTTGTGAGCTTGTGGCTCACAGTGTTTCTAGTTTTGTTTGCATTGGTTGTTACCACTTACAGTTCACAGGTCTGCAGAAAGTTTAACATTAACCTAAAGAATTGGTGTCAAATCAGAAATTCACCTCGGCCATCCGTTAGCTATATCTCTAACGCTTTTTGACAAATATCTAATATCTAACATGTCATTCGACAGAGCTTTTCTGATACTAACTCTCCATAGCTCAACCACTATGGTAGCTCAGTTGGTCGAGTGCTCGCTCCGTAAGTGAGAGGTCGTGAGTTATAACCGAGACGGGGTCTGACCCAAGATTGAAAGTGGGTAGTGACAGTTCTTTTGCCAAGCACTCGGCATTATGAAATCAAAGTCACCATCCATCCGAGCTTCAGCACAGTGTTAAACTTCCGTTAGGTCTGTACTGTACACGGTATTCAAATAGAAATTACTGTAATCTTTAAGTTTCGATAGATGAACACCCTTCGAAATACTGTAGTACATTACATGCATAATTTTTTATGCATAATTAATTCCCCCTTTTTTATGTTTCGTTGTTTGTACATTGCTAATGCCTTAGTGGCAGAATCACACGATCAGCAGTTTTCTCCGAGTAGTCCGGTTTCCTCCACCATCCAAGAACTGACCGCCTGGATATACATTGTAAGTAAAAGAATCTTGATTGGGGTGTAAGACACAATTAAACCACTCAACTTCACTCGTATATTACTCTGTCAAATTGTACATGGGTACCACACTTATATTTCGTATACGGTTTGGTTTAAAAGTATTCTTCATTGGTTTGATTATTTTTATCCATTTCAGTGTAATTTATAAAAGTAATTTAATCATAACTAAAGATAGATCAACTAAACTTAGTCTAATAAAGAGCGCTATAACCAATAGACAATCGTAGTCAAGGGGCAGATGATGGCTATTGCATGCAATAGAACACCAACTGTACAATACAACAGAAAGAAATCAGAAAGCTAAAAGTCAGAAATATAAGAATTGAGAGAGCGCCCCGGTTAGGGCGAGTGGTCGAATATCCATCATGGAAATATTTAATCTCCTTCCCGTTTGACATCGGAGACTGCTCCGACATCTACACTATTCCGTTAAAGAACAGCGCGGGAAATTTTGCTTTTACCACAAGGTGTCTATGGTCCAGGTTCATTTTCTTAGGGCTACGATTGCCTAGTGGTTAAGAGCTAAAGCTTTTAATTAGAAGGCCTCTATGGTTCAGGGTTCAACATGGTTAATGGCAAGGACCACTGTACTATTGCCGTTTGCATTTACTAGTTGCCAAGATTAAGTCTGCGTGCACTAATCTTAATTTGAAATGATTGATGTATGCAAAGTAGATCAGGAGTTGCACACCACAGAGACCATAGATGCGAAATTGATGGTATGATGTAAAGCTACCAATCAGCCATCTTCTTTCCCTTGAGGTTGTAAATCTCTGAACTCATTCGTGTATATACCATTATCAACAATTCATCATTTGGTTGTTACTGGTTGGTTTGGTTCCGTTGTCAGTATGCACCGCAACCAACCGACCTCAGATGTTTAAATCTTCGAGTCCTTTGCATGTAAAAATCATTGTCACCATTTATATGACATACTTCATCTCTTACCAGAAAAACATAACGCGTGGTGTGTATGTTTGTGTTGGTGTTAAGCACCACAAATGTTTGTTTGCGCGAATTATGTCAGTGTGTGTGTTTGTGTGCGTGTTGTTTGTGTCAGTGTTAAGCACCATAAGTGGTTTTTTGCATGAATTGTGTGCGTGTGTGCGTGCGTGCGTGCGTGTGATATTACATACCAGTTCTGTAAGCCTTCTGAGACATTTTGATCCACACTCTGATACTACGGATAACGATATACTTTGTGTTTCCAAATGTAAAAAATGTGGATATTTATACTGAAAAAAATATGCAAGTCATCTAAACATCTTACACAATTTAAAAAAGACGGTAATTTCAAGGGAATGTAGAGTTCGGTCCTAAAACTCAACCCCCAGGAGTTTTGCAAATTCCTAAATAACCAACAGATCAGACATAATGTTTGATAGCGTACAGACCTGTCGAAAGTTTAACACTGAGGTAACGGATTGGTGCCGAATCAACTGCTCATCTCGTCCCTCGTCACCTATATGTAATTCGGAAGCTGCTATCTATTTCTCGGCAGTTTTTCGGCCATTAGATATTCTAATGCGACCAATCGTTAGCCGAGTGTCCATTCTTTTTCGTAAACTCAGTGTTAAACTTTTGACAGGTCTGTATTATATGCTGGCATGAAATGTCAATATTTAAAGTTCTAAATTTTCAACTGTAAATGTTTGTCACATTAATCAATAGATTGTCCAGATAGATGAGAGTTCCTTCATGAAAACAATCGTAGACATATCAAAATGTACACATTAAAATCTGAAATATGGAGAGAAAAAAACTTCAATTTGTGCACTCCACTGTCATGTGATGATTTTGAATTTTATTTTCTTCGACTCCCTTTTAGTAATTTCGTTTTATACTTTCGACAGGTCTGTACTGTACATGCTCATGCACGTGTATTTGTGTACTTACCGGATCAAAAAGCTTATACTGATTGCATTCTAATCCTTTGATGAAAAGTAGTTCTGTTTTTATCTTACAAATACAGTACGCTACACACTACTAAATACTTATATGTTTACTTAAAAACCTTAAAATGGACGAATGTTAATCCTTTGACTTGGACAATCCACTCCATAATGTCCTACTTCCTGACCGTAATTCCACTGACATACATGTACGGAAAACCAACACACAGGCTGATACTTTTTCATTTTTTAAAATTTCTTTTTTATTTAAACAATACTTCTATGTTGTCAATTTACTAGTACATGGTAGTTTAAAACAAGATTTCGACCTGTTATAGGTAAGATACAGATGACAATGTTGTACAGATTTACTTCCATTTCTAATCCAGAATAAACTTTACTTAAATGTAACAAGATGTAACTTTTTGCCACGATTCGTTGTCGGAGCAGACAGAAGGGTAGGTTTAGAATAATAGAACTTCTCTGTCCCACAGCCTAAGTTAGAACCACACTCGGGCAGATCTTAATGAGAAAATTTGTCCTGTTTTTTTGTTACATGGAAGTCAGTGGTTTTCTCATTGTGTTCAGTCCTGTTTTTGTTACATGGAAGTCAGTGGTTTTCTCATTGTGTTCAGTCCTGTTTTTTGTTACATGGAAGTCAGTGGTTTTCTCATTGTGTTCAGTCCTGTTTTTTGTTACATGGAAGTCAGTGTTTTCTCATTGTGTTCAGTCCTGTTTTTTGTTACATGGAAGTCAGTGGTTTTCTCATTGTGTTCAGTCCTGTTTTTTGTTACATGGAAGTCAGTGGTTTTCTCATTGTGTTCAGTCCTGTTTTTTGTTACATGGAAGTCAGTGGTTTTCTCATTGTGTTCAGTCCTGTTTTTTGTTACATGGAAGTCAGTGGTTTTCTCATTGTGTTCAGTCCTGTTTTTTGTTACATGGAAGTCAGTGGTTTTCTCATTGTGTTCAGTCCTGTTTTTTGTTACATGGAAGTCAGTGGTTTTCTCATTGTGTTCAGTCCTGTTTTTTGTTACATGGAAGTCAGTGGTTTTCTCATTGTGTTCAGTCCTGTTTTTTGTTACATGGAAGTCAGTGGTTTTCTCATTGTGTTCAGTCCTGTTTTTTGTTACATGGAAGTCAGTGGTTTTCTCATTGTGTTCAGTCCTGTTTTTTTGTTACATGGAAGTCAGTGGTTTTCTCATTGTGTTCAGTCCTGTTTTTTGTTACATGGAAGTCAGTGGTTTTCTCATTGTGTTCAGTCCTGTTTTTTGTTACATGGAAGTCAGTGGTTTTCTCATTGTGTTCAGTCCTGTTTTTTTGTTACATGGAAGTCAGTGGTTTTCTCATTGTGCTCAGTCCTGTTTTTTGTTACATGGAAGTCAGTGGTTTTACTCATTGTGTTCAGTCCTGTTTTTTGTTACATAGAAGTCAGTGGTTTTCTCATTGTGTTCAGTCCTGTTTTTGTTACATAGAAGTCAGTGGGTTTCTCATTGTGTTCAGTCCTGTTTTGTGTTACATGGAAGTCAGTGGTTTTACTCATTGTGTTCAGTCCTGTTTTTTGTTACATAGAAGTCAGTGGTTTTCTCATTGTGTTCAGTCCTGTTTTTTGTTACATAGAAGTCAGTGGTTTTCTCATTGTGTTCAGTCCTGTTTTTTGTTACATGGAAGTCAGTGGTTTTCTCATTGTGTTCAGTCCTGTTTTTTGTTACATGGAAGTCAGTGGTTTTCTCATTGTGTTCAGTCCTGTTTTTGTTACATGGAAGTCAGTGGTTTTCTCATTGTGTTCAGTCCTGTTTTTTGTTACATGGAAGTCAGTGGTTTTCTCATTGTGTTCAGTCCTGTTTTTTGTTACATGGAAGTCAGTGGTTTTCTCATTGTGTTCAGTCCTGTTTTTTGTTACATGGAAGTCAGTGGTTTTCTCATTGTGTTCAGTCCTGTTTTTTGTTACATGGAAGTCAGTGGTTTTCTCATTGTGTTCAGTCCTGTTTTTTGTTACATGGAAGTCAGTGGTTTTCTCATTGTGTTCAGTCCTGTTTTTTGTTACATGGAAGTCAGTGGTTTTCTCATTGTGTTCAGTCCTGTTTTTTGTTACATGGAAGTCAGTGGTTTTCTCATTGTGTTCAGTCCTGTTTTTTGTTACATGGAAGTCAGTGGTTTTCTCATTGTGTTCAGTCCTGTTTTTTGTTACATGGAAGTCAGTGGTTTTCTCATTGTGTTCAGTCCTGTTTTTTGTTACATGGAAGTCAGTGGTTTTCTCATTGTGTTCAGTCCTGTTTTTTGTTACATGGAAGTCAGTGGTTTTCTCATTGTGTTCAGTCCTGTTTTTTTGTTACATGGAAGTCAGTGGTTTTCTCATTGTGTTCAGTCCTGTTTTTTGTTACATGGAAGTCAGTGGTTTTCTCATTGTGTTCAGTCCTGTTTTTTGTTACATGGAAGTCAGTGGTTTTCTCATTGTGTTCAGTCCTGTTTTTTTGTTACATGGAAGTCAGTGGTTTTCTCATTGTGCTCAGTCCTGTTTTTTGTTACATGGAAGTCAGTGGTTTTACTCATTGTGTTCAGTCCTGTTTTTTGTTACATAGAAGTCAGTGGTTTTCTCATTGTGTTCAGTCCTGTTTTTTGTTACATAGAAGTCAGTGGGTTTCTCATTGTGTTCAGTCCTGTTTTTTGTTACATGGAAGTCAGTGGTTTTACTCATTGTGTTCAGTCCTGTTTTTTGTTACATAGAAGTCAGTGGTTTTCTCATTGTGTTCAGTCCTGTTTTTTGTTACATAGAAGTCAGTGGTTTTCTCATTGTGTTCAGTCCTGTTTTTTGTTACATGGAAGTCAGTGGTTTTCTCATTGTGTTCAGTCCTGTTTTTTGTTACATGGAAGTCAGGGTTTTCTCATTGTGTTCAGTCCTGTTTTTTGTTACATGGAAGTCAGTGGTTTTCTCATTGTGTTCAGTCCTGTTTTTTGTTACATGGAAGTCAGTGGTTTTCTCATTGTGTTCAGTCCTGTTTTTTGTTACATGGAAGTCAGTGGTTTTCTCATTGTGTTCAGTCCTGTTTTTTGTTACATGGAAGTCAGTGGTTTTCTCATTGTGTTCAGTCCTGTTTTTTGTTACATGGAAGTCAGTGGTTTTCTCATTGTGTTCAGTCCTGTTTTTTGTTACATGGAAGTCAGTGGTTTTACTCATTGTGTTCAGTCCTGTTTTTTGTTACATGGAAGTCAGTGGTTTTCTCATTGTGTTCAGTCCTGTTTTTTGTTACATGGAAGTCAGTGGTTTTCTCATTGTGTTCAGTCCTGTTTTTTGTTACATGGAAGTCAGTGGTTTTCTCATTGTGTTCAGTCCTTTTTGTTTACATGGCAGTCAGTGGTTTTCTCATTGTGTTCAGTCCTGTTTTTTGTTACATGGAAGTCAGTGGTTTTCTCGTTGTGTTCAGTCCTGTTTTTTTGTTACATGGAAGTCAGTGGTTTTCTCGTTGTGTTCAGTCCTGTTTTTTTGTTACATGGAAGTCAGTGGTTTTCTCGTTGTGTTCAGTCCTGTTTTTTTGTTACATGGAAGTCAGTGGTTTTTCTCATTGTGCTCAGGTATTCTCGACACTCCCAGAACCAACATCCTCTATATAAGTGAAAGAATCTTGACTGTGACATAAAATAATATTACTCCGGATCCACTCATCTGTATTTGCGATAGCTAGGTAACTGTCAGAACTCCTGGCAAAATCCATCGCATTATAACAGCTCACAATGAAGTCCAATGCCAAATGAAGTCCGGACTTCATTAAACGTTGACAATTTCGACGCCTAATGAAGTCAAAAAAATCTCGTCTGGAGCCTCAATCTTTGAGCTTCATTAGGCGTGGAAATTGTCACACGCTCCGGAAGGAAAAGGTTCTTCTTTCTTGCTAGGTATACATCCGCAACGTGTATAATGGAATGTACATAATTGTGGTGAGAAAGAAAGACGAAGTTTTTGTTAACGCAAAGGGCACTATATTGTATTGTAAGATAAACATTGATATCAGATAATCAAAATAAAATGTTTGTAAATTTAAAAATCTCTCAAAAACCTAAGCTATGCTTAATCCTTCAAAATATTGTCTTAAATAAATTTTGGTCATTTTATTTTTTCTCGTTTCAACATCTTAAAAACTATTTGGATTTCCACATTTTGGTCCTGATGATTATGAATTTTATTCCGAACTGACTGTCTAGTGCTGCAAAATTAAAACAGGGTTAGTAATAATTTAAATAAAGAAACATGAATTTGAAAACTTGTATGAACTTTTTACAGCTATTTACCTCCGAAGTAGTCTCCCCTTTCACTTAACGCCTTTTCTATAGGTTTCATCTTCTCTCTATAAGAAGCTAACGCATCTTTATCTTCTCCTTTAGAACGAAACAACTTCATAGTATCCATAAATGTCTACAATAGTGACAAAGTTTTGTAATTAAATGCTTTGAAATCTTAATAGGCGAAAAGAAACATTAAAACATAAAAAGCAACGAACACAACCACCAAAATCAACATAGATTATATCAACAGCGGTAATAACTACACAGCAACATGACGTCAACAACAACAACTAAAAAAACAACGCTACAGTGAAACTGCCAATTAGGAAGAACAGTAAACAACAACTCTACGAAGACAAGAACAATATTCTCACGGCGACAGCACAAAGTCTTAGCGACATTTGCAGTAAAAAAACACCTTTAGAACATCTGAAAGTGGAGATTTAAAATGTATCGCAACGACCTTTTGAACTTAAAAAGTGTGTTTGTAAACATAAGCCGTTTTTACAAAAAAAAAAAAAAAAAAAAAAAAAAAACGAAACTGTAGTGGTCATGATAGGGCCAAGAGCTATATAGTTGCAATGAATCCACAATAAGGAAAATGTGCAAAAATCGAGTGCATTTATCTTGTTTGGCCATTTATATTAAATTGCTTTATGTAAGTGCTCTTTAGCGCTGCAACGATCCAAGCGGTTTCTAGTGTTCTTGATTGTATTGGCTGTTGCCAAGTACAGCAAACTAATTACGGGATTTCGAAGTAGTTTTGTTGTACATATTTTCTTTTATTTTGAACTTACCTTGGAGAATAATTCCATGATAATCTTGTCTAAAGCTCGTTGGTAAGGATCTGACGAGAGTAGTTTGTTATCTAGGTAAAGCTCGTCCAGGTAGTCACAGGTAATGGATGACTCATATACTATTTTACCATCTTTTTCTAAAACCGGGACCAATCCGAGCGGATTCTTCTCAAAGAACCATTCCGGTTTTTCTTTAAGATTTATATTTACAGTCTCGTGGCTAAATAAAGAAAAAGAATAGAAGGGAAAAATGAAAATGTCAATATTAAAAGGAAAAGATTTCATATCTTATCTAATAAATAAACTACAGGTAAACAAAGAGTTGCGTCCCCCTAATAACGACTGTTAAAGTTGCATCTGGCTGCTATAGTTGGGAACAATGCTTTCAAGATTGGACAGAACTATACAACTGATCATGTAGGCTTGCGATCTCATCTCCGGTTTTATTAAAACTGTTCATTAAAATGTTAATTGGTCGTTTTAGTACACAGTGCTTGTTTATTATGTCTTGACTTAAATCTACCCAATCATGAAACGGAGTTATCGACATTGGTATTTTTAGAGGAGGGGTCCCTGCACACTTCACTTTCCGTTAAACTAGGATTAATGAATATTGGCCGTCATAATTCATGTACAATGTAACATGGAGGGGTGCTATGAGAAAACGGATATTTTTTCTTTTTTAAGTCACGAGCCACCACTCTGGATCCGCAGAACTTAAGGGCAGTCTACATGTGTACCACCAAATAACATATTGCCATGGGGCTAACTTACGGTATCTTTTTATGGGCCAAGACAAGTCTCGTTCTTTCAGCAAATGGACAGAACCGCATACTGTACAATCTTAATTTGCCTGCCTCCAAAGGCGGGAAATCCGATCCTGAAATCAGATAGAAATATAACTGTAATTATTGTTGCTCTCTCTCTCTCTCTCTCTCTCTCTCTCTTTCTCTCCCCCCCCCCTCTCTCTCTGCCTCCAAAGGCGGGAAATCCGATCCTGAAATCAGATAGAAATATAACTGTAATTATTGTTGCTCTCTCTCTCTCTCTCTCTGCCTCCAAAGGCGGGAAATCCGATCCTGAAATCAGATAGAAATATAACTGTAATTATTGTTGCTCTCTCTCTCTCTCTCTCTGCCTCCAAAGGCGGGAAATCCGATCCTGAAATCAGATAGAAATATAACTGTAATTATTGTTGCTCTCTCTCTCTCTTTCTCTCTCCCCCTCTCTCTCTGCCTCCAAAGGCGGGAAATCCGATCCTGAAATCAGATAGAAATATAACTGTAATTATTGTTGCTCTCTCTCTCTCTCTCTCTCTCTCTCTCTCTCCGTGTGTGTTCTATTGACTATGTCATGTGCTGATTTTGATTTTTTAAAATATTGAATTGAATGAAAATTTAAAATCAGCATATGACAACTATATACCTATTGCAGTCTGTCAATACGCAATTTACCAATGGAACAAGCTACCAAATATCGCTAAACCTCGACTTATTTAAATCAGCAGTTAGTCGAGTGACACACACAAAACCATTACCAGCAGAACTGATTTTAACCCCACTTCTCTTCTGTCCATTTCGGCTTTTTAACAAAAACATAACACTTTCATCTTTTCACTGTACATAATTCCGCACCACTCCCACCACATCTAACCCACGAATTTTTATTCCGGCGTACACGCGGTACATAATACTCAAAAGAGAGCGATGCGGTATCGAAAGATAGATAAATATTATATTTTAACCCATTGTAAATTTAGCAAACCCGTTAGCCGGCCAGGGGATCTGGTCCAAGTTTCACAATCATTCCTTAACTAAATTCTGGCAAATTTGGCAATCTATTTTGGAAATAAGTATAAACATTATTGACAAAACTTAATACAAATGCTTTTACGCTTGAAATGGTCTTTAAAATGGGACCTTAAATTCCTGGATATCCTGTAATGTGCTACTTTTGAATTTTTATGAAATAATATATTTCAAAAGTAGCACATGACAATTAATTGACATGTGCTACTTTTGAATTATATTATTTCATAAAATTCAAAAGTAGCACATGACAATCCTGACATTAACATAATTATTAGGTGTTTCAAACGTAAAGCCGCCGAAATGATGTCCGATAGATCATCCAAGATTATATGTTCTGAGTTGTTTAGGTTGGACGAAATCAAACTTAAAACTATAACTTAAAGATTGCTGAAATGTGTTTGACAGTCCGTGTACAGAGAGAAGAGGAAGATGTTCTCAAATCAGCCGAAATCACGATTAGAGTTTCAGGAAATCTTAAAGTCTAAGGAGATTTGAACGGTTACTAACAAAGAAGAAAACTTTGTGTTAGTAAATGATGTCAAAATTATTGTTCTTATCTCCATCGCACTCTCAATAAAGCGGGGCATTTAGGTACCATATTAGCACAAAAGGACTTAGGGTTTTTAAAACGTTGGTGGCGGAAAGGTTTTACTGGCGCAAATAGGTTGTAGGTAAAGGACGCTAAAATGGCGCAAACGGATTTCTTCGGAAAATGACAAATTTAATTAAGTTAAGGAAAATCTAGGTTAAGAAATCACTGTGAAACCGGTGCCTGTATACTTAACATGATACAAAAAACAGGGGCGTGTCCAATGGAATTACTAGTACGTGACTTGGTGCCTAGGGGGATATCATGATCTTTTGTCAAATGTGATTTTTTATTTATTTATTGTTTTTATATGCATTTTTATTAAATAAATAAATAATTCAAAATGTTAAATTAAATTAAAATATATGAAAAAATTAATATTTATATACCACACTTAATAAAATCACATTATAACACGCACCACACTCCTAAATTAAAATAATTGACGATATGCCCTTTCAAAACACCGCTCTGAATGTTTTTCATGTAAGTATTTAAAACATAACGCGTATTTTATGACCAAGTGATTCCTTCCTATGTTAGTCTGAATGAGACCGTTAGTTACAACGGTTTTAATGACTGCACTGTCGGACAAATCTCCGATGTGTAATGGGAAGGTGGCTTGTTTAGTCAAGTAACGATCCACCTTCAGCCCTTACGGGGGCCAATTGTCTCTATTCTACGCCCCTTTCTTAATCATAGACCGAGTGGTCTTCGACAGCGCCTTTCACGGTCTAGGTTCGAATCCTTCTCGGACCTAACCTGGGAAGTTTGTGAATCGCTTGTCGAAGGTTGTTGGATTTATCCGGGTACTCCGGTTTTATCCACAATCCTAGAACAGACCACTCTTTTTGACTATCTGGAGTTGGTCTCTTGTAAAGGACCTGGAATCCCCATGTCTGTTCTCGAAGTTTTAACCGGTCATATACAATGTGCTCGGTGTTTTTGTCAGACCAACCATTGGCAAGACTTGCAGTATTTTGTACAAAGTCACATTTCGCAGAGATTGACTGCCATCTACCAACAAGTTTTGCACCTATCTTTGATAAAAACAATAGTTTGGTGTGTGTGTCACTTGCTGAAATTGCAGGTGTATGTTTAGGTACATATTTTAAATATTATAAGATAACTGGGAATTAAATTTCCCACATTACTGACACGTTCTGATATTTCTCTGGTATTTATTTATCTCAGTATCCAAACAAAGAAATAACAAAATGGCGGGAAAATCTGTAAACAATAACTTTGAACCTTAACATTTAAATCCCGATATTCACACTGATATTGTGTTAACAGAAATCCAACCAGTTGATATGAATCCGTTATATTCTGAAGAGTATCTTACAGATCGATGCCCACAAGTACCCCAATCACAAATGTAAATTCAGTTAATTCAACATGTCGCCAGGCCCAAGGGTTGTATGCGTCGCTGTTAAAACAAGTAAAGAATAAACCAAAGTTAGCTTTTATTGACAGTATATTGGAGCTAACGAATAAAAATTCTACTCAACTAGAAACAATAAGATTAGAACTATTTAAATGTGCAAAACCACGTGATGATTTTCCTATCTGAAGAGACAATTGGAACCCCGTACTCATGGAGGAACAAACAACATTAGAAGCTAAGTTAGCAAAAGACTGTTATGTTCTATAAAGAGCAACTGATGGAGAATACTTCGAATATCTTCATGATGTAATAGGATCTGTTCGTTGTCGAAAAACGGGACAATCTGCGGATAACAGCATAATGGAAAAGAACTTTCAAAATGTGTTTCCGTGGATACGTGGATACCTTAATTAAAGTGTCAGCAGACGTGGTCGAGCTT
This sequence comes from Anadara kagoshimensis, assembly GCA_021292105.1. Classification (NCBI taxonomy): domain Eukaryota; kingdom Metazoa; phylum Mollusca; class Bivalvia; order Arcoida; family Arcidae; genus Anadara; species Anadara kagoshimensis. The sequence goes on along the minus strand of CM037875.1, from coordinate 11,670,378 downwards.
TGAGAGAGAATTAATGAAATGAAAGATTCGTTAAAAGCTGCAAGTGGAAATCAAAGTCAAACGAAAGGCAATAGCGAGTACAAGAAATAAACATGAAATTTTCCAGGAGGTCAGGAGTGAATAGGACATAAAAAATAACATCAAGACCTTACAAGAAGACAAGAAAGTATTAGAAGAAAAAATGGACTGGTATAGAAATGAAATTTAAAAAAAGATACATTATTACATGAAAACAAAGAACTGTCAGGTGTTGTAAGTGAGTTAATACCCCAAATGGATTCAATAACCTGTAAACAAAAACTGCTTGAAAGTAAGTTGTTTGGTTTAACCAATGAATACAAGTCTGTAAGTGAGGGTGTGAAAGATGTACAGATATGATAGCGAGCAAGCAAATGGGGTGTCCTCCTTTTAAAAATTCGTGAATAAAAAAGTAGCTGATATTGAGGATGACATGCAATCCTCAAAAGAATCAATCAAAGTTAGCAAATACAAACCATTCATAAGCTATTATCCTTATGCGTCTGTAACGGCATCGGGTATATCCAACATGATCAATCAAGGTCACGCCCGTGAAAACAGTCAGGTATGTCAGGTGAATGTAGAGTGAGGTCAGATATGTGTGTCGCTACACTCGGATGGACATCAGTTGAAGGCCAAATTGATAGAAAAAATCAGTATTTTTAGGAAATTTGATAAGACTAGAGCCTCTAGCACTCACAAGGAAAATTTTTATTACAAGAATGTATATGTTCCTACTAAATGACAATAGACTAACACAAAAAGGTTTCATTCCGGATATTTTTAGAGTTGTGTCAAAGTACCAATTACAAGGTTTTATTTCAGACTATTTGAAAACGGGTTATTTCCCAACAAAGAACAAATGGAAAAGTACAGTGCGTTCTTCTATTCAAAATTTTGAAGAGTCACAGTGGTTGGAAAGAATAAACAGTTCAGCTGAATTTAACATATTTAAAACCATTTACACCAGTCTTGAAATACATCCGTTGTGGAAATCCGTTATTTACCACCCAGATTACAGAGATGATGTGCATTTCGTAATAGACTTGTTAGTAAAAATCCGTGACACGAATAAAGCAGAACTATGCCATAAATGTGGTTATATGTACAATGACGTGATAACACACATATACTATTTTCTTGTTCCTATACAGAAAACGGTTAAGGGATGAATTCTGGTGCTTCATTATTAATGAATTTGAATTCGAATTTAGTGTACACCTTCACAGTTTTCGTGACACAGAATTTTTTTTCACTTTTAGGTCAACCAATCGCGCACATTTACAATATCAGTTCAAAAGACAGAGACAGGTTCTTGGTAAATGCTGCACGGTACATCCACTGAAACCGCGAAATCTTACTACGCGCAAAAACAGGTTCCATAGGTGTGTTGCCCATAGCCTTCTACATGTATATATTCTGTGTTTATAACATGATTTAATCAAAAACAAACATACTTATCCATGTCCGAATCACAATCCAGAAGCAAAGTAAAAATTTTGGAATTGACAAGTTAGGTTAGACACGTGAACTTCCACCAGGGAAGTGAGGCCGGGTGCTGCGGGTGCTGCGGAAGGGTAAGCACCTTCTGTCTACACCCGCCACGTGTGTAATCAAAATTGTGTGAAAGGAACATAAAACTATGAGACGTCAAATATATCCAGGGCAGTCCTGGACACAGAGACATCAAAATCAACAATACTGTGATGACAGCCATAAATTTTTTGAGGGCCTTGATAAGCCTAGGCTTGCAATATCCCTGAGTCATAAATTTATTTGCAAGCACCCTACTTCGTTGTACAAAGTCCCTGTAGTGGTAACAAGCTTTACCATAGCGTATTATATTAATTAATCGGGAAACAAATACACCATAAGCAGGAGAAGCAGTTGACAATAGAAAAATTGAAGTCATCACGTTTGTCATAAAGTTTCAAATGTAGCCTTTCGTGTGCGTCATAATTCAGGTATAAGTCTAAATATGAAGCAGAACTTGAGGAATCGGCCGTGTCTTTTATTTCAAGCTCACTAGGATAGATGACATTTACATAGTCTCCAAATTTAGGATTGTTAAGAGACAGAACGTCATCTATATATCTGTATGTTGAGTTGAATGATTTGACGACAGTCTTCTCTCCAGGTTTAACAAGGTTCTGCATAAATTCTGATTCGTAAGAATAAAGTAACAAATCAGCAAGCAATGGTGCACAGTTTGTACCCATTGGTATACCGAGTGTTTGTTGAAAAACTATATATATTACCAAACACAACAAATATGTTATCTATCAAAAACTCCAACATTTTGTTGATGGTGTTTTCAGTATATTTTTGTTTGGAATCCGTATGGTGCTTGACAAAATAACCAGAATCCCTGTTCAGCACCAGATATTTGTATCTTGGCTTACCGTTTTTGTAAAAGAAAGACAATGTGACTATCTCACAGTTGTCTTGTAAATATTTAATTTTAATGTTTAATTAATATGTCGTATATATATATATATATATATATATATATATATATATATATATATATATATATATATATATATCTGTTTAATTATCTTAATATACTCTCAATTATGAGGCAATAAAGAATAAAATAATAAAAGGCGCAAATAGGTTGTGGCGCAAAAGAACGCTAAAATGGCGCAAGCGGGTTTCTTCCCAAAATGACAAAATTACTAAAATTAAGGAAAATCTTAGTTAAGGAATCATTGTGATACAAACCATAGGGGGCGTGGCCAATGGGAATTATGTGACTTGATGCCTAGGGGAATATCTTGATCTTTGGTCAAACGTGATTTTTATTTTTATTTTTTATTGCTTTTTATGTACATTTTTATTAAATAAATACTTAATTTAAAAAGTTTAACTAAATTAAAATATTTGAAAAAAATAATTTTTTATACCACACTTAATAAAATCCAATTATAACACATACCGCTCTCTTAAAATAAAATAATTGACGATATGTCCTTTCAAAACACCAATCTAAAGGTTTTTCATGTAAGTATTTAAAACTTAACATCTATGTATGGGCCAAGTAATTCCTTCCCATGCTAGTCTGTATGAGACCGTTAGTTACAACGGTTTTTATGACTGCTCTGTCGGAGAAATCTCCGATGTGTAATGGGAAGGTGGCTTGCTTAGGCAAGTAACTACCACCTTCAGCCCTTACGGGGGCCAATTGTCTCTATTCTACGCCCCTTCCTTAATCATAGACCTAGTGGTCTTTGACAGCGCCTTTCACGGTCTAGGTTCGAATCCTACTCGGACCTAACCTGGGAAAGTGTCAATCGCTTTTCGAAGGTTGTTGGATTTATCCGGGAAATCCGGTTTTATCCACAATTCTAGAACAGACCACTCTTTTTGACTATTGTCTCTATTAACGGGACCACTACGGTAGCTCAGTTGGTAGAGTGCTCGCTCCGTAAGTGGGAGGTCGTGGGTTCAATCCCCGGTGGGGTGTGACCCAAGACTTGAAAGAGTGTAGTGACTGTTCTTTCGCCAAGCACTCGGCATTACGAAATGAAAGTCACGGTTCTTTCTGATGGGAACTTAAAATGAGCGTGGTCCGGTGTCACAGTGGGCTTGGCACGCTAAAGAACCCTGCCGTATAATGCCATCAGCGCAACGCAAAGGCAAAATTTCTGCACCTTCGCTTATAGCTGGCGACGTCTCGATATAAGTGAAATATTCCTGACTGGGAAGTTAAACACCATTACTCAACTCAACTCAACTCTCTAGTAACGGACCTGGAACTCCCATGTCTGTTCTCTTAGTTTGAACTGTCAAAGAACCAAGTGTACAATGCGCGCGGTGGTTTTGTCGGACCAACCATTGGCAACCACCGACTGCCATCGATCTACCAAGTTCATAGTAAACGATGAAAAAACAACAAAATAAAAACCCAATAGATTGCTCTCTCTCTCTCTCTCTCTCTCTCTCTCTCTCTCTCTCTGTGTGTGTGTGTGTGTGTGTGTGTGTGTGTGTGTATGTGTGTGTTTGTCAATTGCTCAAACTGCAGGATGTTGTTGGCTACATTTAAGCATGCCCCCAGAACATGCCCTACTAGCATCTTCCGCATCAACGAAAGATTGGACCCCCTTTCAAAAAGTCCTGAGTCCGCCACTGACATCAATGTTTGTCAGTCCTTCGGACAACAATGTGTATCATCATGCAAATTGATATCTACCGGAGATGGAAATGGCGACAGACGCTGTTACGTAAACCAGCATTTAGACCGATATGAATTTTCATCACTTTCGGAATTCATACCGAATAGTATTAAAAGTGATTGCTTATATATGAAACTAATTTTTGAATTTGCAATCAAGTGTCTTCGATCAAACAAAATTGCTTCCCCTATCATGTGCTGATTTTGAATTTTTATTAAGACAAGGCATTCAAAATCAGAAATCAGCACATGACACTGATTTTGAATGCCTTATTTTAATAAAAATTCAAAATCAGCACATGACACCCCTAATACAGGAAAAATCATTTTTAATTCGTTAAAACCCCACCCTCCTTGATCAATGCAAAATGCCAATAGAGACGACTGATTAAGAACGGATATTGATATTAATTAATTAATAATCAGTAATGTTAAACGTGTTATATAAAATACCTGTTTTATATGCTTTCTGTGTCATTTTGACTAAAATTCCTCGTCTGGTATAGTCCTGAGTTTTATAATTTATACCGGTTATTACAGTGACCACTTATCTATGTTTACTATTATGTAAATAATGCAAACATTAAAGATAGGATCGTATTCCTGTCACCCAGATAACCTCAGTAGGTAGATTACAGTCATGTGATAAATATTTAAATTGTCTATCACTGCTACCTTACCTGAACCTTAATGATCTCCTCGCGCATAAGGCCGCAATGCTATCTTTCCATTTTTGTCTGTCCCACACTCGCTTCTGATTCCAGCTGTGTTCCTGCTAGTCCACCCAGCAGTGTTTCTTTCCTTTTCCGTTGTTTTAAGGTCTCCTCCGTTTTCTTTTTCCCTTCCGGTTGCCACTGTCATATACCATTTTTTGAATTTAATCATAAAATACATTCAAAAAATGGTATATGACAATAAATTGTCATGTGCTACTTTTGAATTGTATTATTTCATAAAAATTAAAAACTTTTGATTTGACATTTTTAATTAAATAAGGAATATTTTGAAAGTAGCACATGACACCACCCTAGTGCTGTCTTGCAGTCATTTGTTCCCTCTTTCCTTAGTATGTGTCAGAGCCAGTTCCATTTTCTTCTCCTGATCTCACAACTTATGTTAAGACTAGCTGTTTACATTTTTTTCGTTTGGAACTTTATGTTGCCATCTTATTCTTACACTACAGAAGTAGTGATTTTGTAGAAAGACTTCCCACTACGGAAGCTCTGTCGGTAGATTGGGTTTCGAATGTGTCAGGTTGCGAGTTCAAAACCTGGACGGGGTCTCATCAAGACTTGAAAAAAGGTAGCGACCGTTCTTTCGCCAATAACTCGGCATTTAGAAATGAAATCCACGTGATCCTTCAGAAAAGACCTTAAAACCCTTTGCGCCTTGTCACGGCACCTGAAGTGATGAAATTGGTGACAAAATTCGAAATCTATCTTCAATTTTATTCATCATCTTTTAAAATCCTCAGATTCGCATGTATCATGTTTCACTGTGCAGAAATATTGTATGGTATTCAAGGATGCTCACAGCAATTTTCCGTTACACGAAAGACTTAGAGACGTTGAATTCTGTTTGAATTAATTGGGTTAAAAACCCACTTTTTGCAGCAATATTCTCTTATGAAAAATTGATTATTTTTATTTATCTTGCCATGTTCTTAATTAATTTGAGGCCGCGGTGGCCTAATAGCTAAGACGTCAGTCTAAAAATCCAGATCTTCCACCGCTGCGAGTTCGAGTCCCGCTCAGAACTCATGTGGGAAAGTGATTTTTCCTTGTCGTTGGCCTTTACTGGTTCACCCGGTGTCAATATAATTTGACTGGGGGAGTGGTACGCTTGTCTGTGGCGTACCGACTCTGTGAGCTAGCACGTTTAAGTCACCCTGATTGCGCGCTGGTACAAGGCACACTGTGGTACAGCGTACACGGGATATTAAAGCATAAAGTGAGCAACACAGCCAGTGTAAACAACACCAGCGTGAGTCGAACGCCGATTTTTGACTTATCTGTTCATTTTAACATGTGATGGTGTATTGGGGCATCAAACGGACACATAAATGATTCTATTTAAATAGTTAACTGCATCTGATACACTGTTTAAACTTTGAAACAAATTGATAAAGCGCAAGTGCTCACCTGTGATTTTGCCGTCGCCGGGAGTTTCTGTTCAATATTTCAATTTTCACTTCTTAATTAAAAATTCTGAAGCGTATAATTCCTCTAGGATGTTAAGAATTACATGTCGACCAAATTTCAGCTCAATGTATTGAGATATAAAGGAGCAGGAGACGTTGGAGGATAACATGCGGTGTACTGGGAATTGCAAAAACGTGTACTGGGTATTGGAAATTAGGGAGCAAATAGGTGTACTGGGAATTGAGAGGTCAAATATCTTGCCAGCTGTGCGATTTTCATGTTTTAATGAATTTGTATAGAAATTTAGACTTCTTTTTCAATGACAAACAAAACAATTAATTGTCTAGTGAAAATCTTCAACATCTGTAATTATTAATCATGCATTATAGACGAGATGAAGATGAAACATACATAGACCACATCTTAAACACATATTTCCCCGATATATGTAGATTGAGAGAGATCTAAGTGTTTACCAAACCATTACAAAGGCCCATGTGTAATGTCAAAATATGATCCGTTACTTAAATGGTTAAAGTTTCACAGTGTCATAGCAACATGCAACTAGTGAAAGTAAAGGGGATAAACTTTGTAGTTTGGAACTGAGCAGGAAAATGAAGATTAAAATTTGAGAAATCTTTTAAAATATTTTATAACCTAATGTCATTAGATCGAATCGACCAGCTAAAATATGACTTATTTATATCAAAGGTCAAGATGAGACAGTCGTCGGAAGGAGGTATCTGGTGTAAAACAGATCCACAAATGTGACGAGAGTAAACGTCTTGAAACTGATTTAAAAATAAAAAGTTTTAACAATATAACACATTTTTTCATTTTTTTTGGTCATGTGTTTATTTTGAATTTTTATTTACGACGGCGAATCAATGAGAAACCAGCTTAACTTTTTTTCCAGATTAGATCCACCTCTTCTTTTTAATGTAATTCAGTGCCCTCTAGTGTGATGCACTTGTCCTTCACCCCAGAACTGAAAAAGACAGGGTCATTTCCATTGACACACTCAACTGTCTTCACGACTTCTTGGTCAGACCTGAAATGACGTCCTCGGGTATCATTTTTCAATTTTGGGAAAAGAAGTCGCCACGAGCTAGGCAGAATGTGGTATTTCGCCCCACAGCATTCATTGTAACTTTCCAACTGTGTACTCTTGCGTTGTCCTGATGCGGCGGTTTCACGGATATCAGTTCTCGGGTGGTCTAGCAAGTTTGCATATAGTACACTCCAGTTATCATTGTACTTCTCTTTGGTTAAAAGTCACACACAAAAACACCTTTTGCGCCCCAAAATACTGTGGCCATCACCTTGCCAGTAGACTAATGCTTCTTAACCTTGTTTGACCTAGGGGACCCAGGCCCCATCCACTGACGACTCTGTGCTTTATTGTCTGGCTCATTATTGTACCAAAATCTTGTATAGTCTTTAGAATCTTTTGACATAAACGCTTCAACAAGGCGCCGTATACTGATGCTTTGGTTGTCAAAAATCCGCTCGATAGATTTTTTTTTTAAAAATTCATGTGTTCAGAAAGCAAATATAGTTTTATCAAATATTTATAGAAAAAATCCTAATGTCAACCGATTCAATTTTCTGCAAATCCACGATGAAAGCTCAAATTTCATGTACATGTACATGTATTCAAAATTTCCAGTTTTTAGACACTGCCATTTTAGTCCTGTTAGTTTATCATATTACTACGCGAATAACCATAGCATTTCAGAAATAATGCACTTGGTAAAATATTATATACATTTTTTTAATTCCTTAATACCGGATGTGCAACTAAAAATATGTATTCCGTTACGCTCTGCCAAAACTATACTGACACCTCGATACGCGTGTAATTTTGTATCCGGGTATAAAACATGTATTGAAACAAGGCACAAAAATAATGACCGTGTCGGACAATCAGAAATGGGTTGGTTGGTTGGTTGGTTGGTTAACGTCGCATCAGCAATTTTCCAGCTATTCGCGACGAGAACTATTAATTTTATTAATCCATGAACAAGTTTGTGTATGCATGTGAAGTGCGAGTGTGTTTTATGGGCTGCTTTGTACTAGGGCCCACTCGGGGCGACTTTAACGTGCTAGCTCACAGAGTCAGTATGCCGCAGACAAGCGCACCACTCACCAGGCACATTATACTGATAACAGGTAAACCAGTAAACGCCAACGGCAAGGAAAAATCACTTTCCCACATGTGGTTTGAGTGGGACTCGAACACACAGCGGTGAGAGACCCTGAATTTGTAGACTGGTGTCTTATTCATTAGGCCACCGCGGCCTCTCAATCGGATAGGATGGTCCCTCGTAACAAAGTGCATTTGATGTGCTTCTGACCAATTGTCAGATGCCTTGGTAAGTTGGTACCCAACTGAAAGCATTTTATTGCAAGATTTTCTGTCAGAATTAAATGTAATACATGTATTTCCTGTGGAATGCCAACTGGCTACATACCATTCTGTAACTCGTTTGTCAGTCGTAACAATATCATAAACTTTATTGACCTTTTCTAGGGTTGCATCAATGACAGACCTTCTAGAACAAGGGCCTTTCTGTTGCTTATAAATCCCACAACCCACATTTTTAATTTTAATTTTGAAGGTCATATTTTCCTAGTGTGGATATCATATTAGTTTGGATATCCTTAAGTGTTAAACATTTTTATGAAAATATTGAATCACTTTATGTCTCTTAATATTGGCAATCTACCTAATTCAATTTTAAAATCAAGGTTAGAGCCTTTTCTATGAACACCTAATATAAACTTGCACCGTGAAACTTATTTATTATTGTATGCACCATGAATACAAACTGTATCATACATTCGCAATCCCAGATTTCTTTAAAAATTAGGACTTGAAAATAATGTTATACACGATTCCCAGTAACCGTAATTTTGCAATTCCCAGTACACTAAAGCAATGACGAGAATCAATTCCCAGTACACCACGTCGATCTTTCAACGTCTCCTGCTCCTTTATTTCGCAATACATTGAGCTGAAATTTGGTCGACATGTAGTTCTTAACATCCTAGAGGAATTGTACGCTTCAGAATTTTTAATTAAGAAGTGAAAATTGAAATATTGAACAGAAACTACCGGCGACGGCAAAATCACAGGTGAGCACTTGCGCTTTATCAATTTGTTTCAAAGTTTAAACAGTGTATCAGATGCAGTTAACTATTTCAATAGAAACGTTTATATGTCCGATTGATGCCCCAATACACAATCACATGTTAAAATGAACAGATAAGTCAAAATTCGGCTTACGACTCATGCTGGTGTTGTTTACACTGGCTGTTTTGCTCACTTTATGCTTTAATATCCCGTGTACGCTGTACCACAGTGAGGCAGACCATAAACATACTCGCACTTCACATGCATACACGAACTTCTTCATAGATTTTTCCATACGACTTATAAAAGTAGTTCTCGTCTCCAATATCTGAAAAATTGCTGATGCAACGTTAAGCAACATCCCGAACAACAACAACAATCTTAATTTATTAAGTTCGCAAAGATATTTCGTGTTCGTGTAAATATGGACATTTTCGCGTCAGTTAATGTTCACGAGAATCGACATTCTTCGTGCTTTGTTGTGTAATGGTCCAGTGAAAATCCACGCGAAAGTTTTATTTACGCGTCTTCTTGCGCTCACGAATTCAAATATACAGTATATGATAATCGAAATTAAAATACTGAAGTTGATGACAGCAATCTTGTGTAATACTTAGTACTTATAATTAGGGACTTGGAACCCCCCCCCCCCCCCCCCCCGTCTCTCCCTCTCTCTCTCCGACATGACCGTAATCGTGAGGACAAGAGGGCTATCAATGATGACTTTTTGTGAGGATTTGTCAAATGCTAAACGGCGTTTAAAAACATTCTCACATGCGTGTGTACGTATGGCATGTGTATGTTGTGACTATATGCACGTGAGTAGTAGAAGTTGTTGTTATTTACTTCATTCACGTGCATATAGATTAATCATACACACACATCACAAGAAGATGCTACATAGTGTTGTATACACAATGCAGTTCGGTAATACTTATACACACACAACACACAACACTTTTTTAACAAACTTCTCCGTTATATTTATCTCTTAGAAGAACCGTTACCATGAACACATGCGCAATAAAACCCTTCTTTTCCCCGATGCAAACAATATATATAACTGCCTGAAACCATTCCACCATTTTTCTGGATATTGGGTAAAAGTTGTCGTGGTTTTTTATTTTGAGCTCTTAAGTTCATCTGGTGTTACTCGTTCAATTTTACCACGGAAAATGATGCACAAAGAAAAGTACGATGTTACACCGGAACAAAGGTAAATTATAACTTATTTTTTACAGGGGTACACGAAGGGGGAATTAACGCACGTGTAGCCCATTAGTATCACGTGCGCGTCATGTAAATGCTATTTAAACAGCTGATATGAATTCTACATAATGTTAATTTAAAAACTTTAAAATCTACAATTTTTGTTTAATGATAAAACATTGTAATTCAATTTTGTGGCTTCATTAATTAATTGGAGGTTAATTACCCCGTATGGGACCCCCTGATTAATTAAAAGATCAACCATATTCTGTATCGCCTAGTACTCGTAATGTTTAAAATATAAAAAAAAATGATTTACAAATGAACTTTTAGATGTAATGTAGAAAATAACATAAAATTAGAATGTACCATATAAAATGGTTTTTAAAACTTCACGTTTGATGTACAACATCTTTACATCTTCCGCCAACTGCTGAGAAATTTGCCAAATTGCCAAATTATAATTAATGATCAAATGGATATGTTATCTAAATAATAAACATTTGATGATTATTATTGGCAGATAGTGTCTTGTCAGAGAGATAGTGTAAAATATATGATTAATGATTAATCGTCTACTACAGGTGTAGTGTATCACTATCTATCGCCAAAGGTGAAGGCACTATCTTCCGCCAAAGGTGTAGGTACTTTTTCTCGCCAAAGGTGAAGGCATTATCTCCTGCCAAGGTAAAGACACTATCTATCGCCAAAGGTAAAGGCACTATCTCCACCACAGGTGTAGGCACTTTTTCTCGCCAAAGGTGAAGGCACTATCTCCTGCCAAGGTAAAGACACTATCTTCCGCCAAAGGTGTAAGCACTTTTTCTCGCCAAAAGTGAAGGCATTATCTCCTGCCAAAGGTAAAGGCACTATCTCCGCCGAAGGTGAAGACACTATCCTCAGCCACAGGTGTAGTAGGTCACTATCTCCCGCCATCACTGTCTTCCGACAGGTGAAGTGGATCTGTAACCTTTTGATCGTCGTAATCTCCAGGAATAACGTCATTATATTTAGGGGAAAACGTCATCTTACGTGATCCAATATCCAGTTCCGCACAAACTTTATATAGAGGGTATCACGTGGTACAACGGCGAGCCCATTACATGATAATTATAACGATGGTGGGGCCTTAAAATAGATTATAGGGTATATCATTCGTAACTCTCGACTTTATTTTCGTAATTTGACGTCAGAGCATTTGACGACAAGAGAATAAACGGAGGCGAATGGTTACATGACGTCATTTAACGCGATGCTTGTCACGCCGATTGTGCTAATATCGTTTAAAATTATACTATAAAGTCATTAATAATATCAAAATAGTTTATGTTTTTCTTTCTTTTATGGCTTAAAAATGGATTTGAGTTGAGTAATTGTGTTAAACGTCCCAGTCAAGAATATTTCACTTATATTGAGACGTTGCCAGCTATAGGTGAAGGTGCAAAAATTTCGTCCATGCGTTGCGCTGATGGTATTATACAGCAGGGTTCTCTATTGTGTCACACCTACCGTGACACGGGACCTTGTTTATTTGAGTTCTCATCCGAAAAAATCTTGACTTTCATTTCGTAAAGCCGATTGTCAGACCCGGCCGGGATCGAACCCACAACCTTTCAGTGGAGTAAAGTGGAGTAATGCGTGCCAATCAGGCGGATATTGAAAAAGCATTAAGAAAATTAAAAATAATATGGCACATTTTGACATCTCACAATAATATTTATATAAGACATACCATTTTGATCATTTTGACATCTTACAGGTTAACCAGCAATCTGGCAATAGAAGTAGTTTATATTGTTTATGAAGCTGTAATACATATAAACAAGAAGTTATCTATATATCGTACATAATGGTACTGTACAGGCCTGGGCAAAACTTAACGCTCAGTCGCCGACGTCGGCAATGAATCCAGTTTACATTATATTTCCTCTCGGCCAGTCTTGGCTATAGACGATCCACGTTTTTTGGGTCTTTTCTCGATTGCTTTTCGTTCGCTCGCTACAGTAATGTCTCGGTAATCGAACTGTCGTGTCTCGTATTGTATGATTGTATGTTCTTCATACATGGATGTTTTGGATGGGTTTTAGAACTGGAATGGATACCTAGAATATAAATGTATTTTTTAACTTTTTGGCGTCGATGTAATGTTGTGCAGCTAGCATTGGAAAAAAAAAGAAAGTTTAACAGCGAGGATTACAAGGGTAGTGTTAAAAATCGTTAGCTTCCCATAGGAGTCTAGGATAGGGGCTCTAACATACAGTTCCTTTTTGAACTCAAAGAGTTACATTGTCTCAAATCACACCAAAGAAAAATTAAAACTAAAAAAACATAGCAAATCATGGTAAACATGCGGGTAAAACTTTTAACCAGGGTAGTGAGACAGGGTGCTCCAGAAAGCCGGAAGGTTTAGTACATCCTGTCTAGCTATCACATCCGTCACGCAAAGAATAAAAAAGGAACTACATGTATGGGACGTCACATACATCCAGAAGGATAGACATCAAACTTTTCATGAAAATTGTAATGACGGTCATAGCGAAAAGCACTAGAAGTATTTTCACCTTTAAATTTACGTCATGGAATGGCTATGTGGCATCAATCAAACCAAAGTAAAACAACGTTATCAAAAGTGTGTGATTAACTAAAAAATTCTTCAGACACTACCTTTCAATTTTTTCCATAATTGGTTTCGTTGCAGATTTCATTTGGGTAGGCATTGGAAAGACTGCAGTGAATAAATATCGAGTTCATTTGTTATATCTCATTTAAAGAATGATTGTGAAAATGGAGCCTTGTTTATGTCATTTTGATTTCTCTTACATCTGATACAACAATAAAACACTCTATTTAACGAACAATTTGGCAATATATATGATAAATGCTGATATATATTGTTTATTAAGCTGCTGCGTGTAACACAGTACAGGCCTGTCAAAAATTTATCAATAAATGGAAGCATGGCAATCCAGTGGGCGAGATAAGGATAGCTATGTTACGCCACATAGCGGTATCGCCGCATAAATGCACCCGACACGTCTACGAGGGTAATTTCAAAGCATAAAGAGGTCGGCCATCATCATCATCATCGTCGTCGTCATCATCATCATCATCAAGATGATAGTGATGGTGGTGGTGGTGTTTTTAGTGAAGACGGTAATGATGATTGAGGTGTAGGTGATGATAGTGAAGGATATTATGGTATCGTGCTGTAAATGTTTTCTTTATGCGGTGGAAGGTAGCCTTTTTGCCGCATAAAAGCGTCTTCTTTATGCGTTGAAATTTCCCGCATAGACGTGTTGGAACACGCCGTGAGATATTATACAATAATTGCCCTCTAGGTATGTGGACATTATAAATTATTGCCTTTGAGTGAGGGAGAAGCTCTCGGGAAATGTAACTTGTTGCGGGTGAACAAATGTTCATTTCTCAACCACTCAAAGGCAATAAATGTATAATATATAGTGGCTACGGAAAAGCTGTCGAGATATTTAAGTAACAAGAGACGGAGATATGAGCTTTCGAGTTGGCAATAACTTGTTAGCTTAGTGTTAAACTTTCGACAGGCCTGTGCGGTATATATATATATATATATATATATATATATATATATATATATATATATTATAATAATAATCATTACTTATTGTAATAACTTATCTAGATATTGTGTGTTTGTGTATTATTTGTGTGTGAGTTAACAGTAATGTGATCTTTTAGAGTAAGTACGTACGGTTCTTCTCAATCCATTCCCTTCATTCAAAGTCGCTGGGTCCTTTGGAAAGGCCTTAAAACTGATACTCCGTGTCACATAAAAGAATTCTTCCCTCACAATGTACTGAGCTCACTGCAAAGTTTCTGCGTGACGTCTCGATATAAGTTAAATATTTTTGACTGTGACGTAAAACCCCATTCAATCAATCCATAACCGGTTTTGTTGCAAATGATCATTTTTGTAGTCATTGAATAGATTTCAGTGAACGGATATGAATGTTATATCAAGTTCATTTGTTACATTAAAAAAAACAAACATACTAATCCGTGTCCGAATCACAATCCATAAGCAAAGTAAAAACTTTGGAACTAACAAGTTAGGTTTGACACGCGAACTTCCCCCAGGGAATCCCCCGGGAAATGAGGCCGGGTGCTCCGAAAGGGTTGACACCTCCTATTTAGCTAGACACACCCGCCACGTGTGTAATCAAAATTGTGTGAAAGGAACATGGAACTATGGGACGTCAAATATACCCAGCGCAATTCTGGACACAGAGACATCAAACTTATCAACAATACTGTGATGACGACCATAAAACTTTTTGAGGGCCTTTTTATCTTAGTTAAAGAATGCTTGTGAAATAAGAGCCTTGTTTATGTCATTTTGATTTCTATTACATCTGATACAACACTAAAACACTCTATTTAACGAACAATTTTTGCAATATACATGTATATAATATATACTGATATATATTGTTTATTAAGCTGATATGTGTAACACAGTACTGACCTGTCGAAAGTTTAACACTGAGCTAACACAAATGAGTGGGATCTCGGCAATCCAGTTGGCGAGATAAGGATAGCTAGCTACCCTGAGATATAAGTATGCATATAGTAGCTGCGGAAAAGCTATCGAGTATATATATTATCTTATCTTATCGTTTGCTCAGTCTGTTTCATTCGCTTCTAGTTGTAAGCGTCCTCTGTAGCGGCCACAGGTGACCTATTCTTTTTCGAAATTCTACAGAGGTGTCTTTAGCGTGCACTGAGACACGGGATCTCGGTTTTGAGTCCCATCCGAAAGACTATTCTTATAATGAGCTTTTTATGGCTCTAATATGAGCAGGATATGGAAATCATCACAGAAAATTTCTAAGTCCTGAGTGAGGTTTGAACCCACGACCCTTGACTTCGGAAGCCAGTGACAGTACCACTCAGCCATGTCCACCCAATGACAATAAAGGGATATGAGCTTTCGAGCAATAACTTGTTAGCTTAGTGTTAAATTTTCGACAGGTCTGTACAGTATATATAATCATTACTTATTGTTAATAAGTTATCTAGATACAGTACATAATTCTATGTTTGTGTGTGAGTTATCAGTAATGGAATCTCTTAGAGTAAGTACTTACGGTTCTTCTCAATCCTTGTTCTTCATTCACTTGTCTGTATCTTACCCGTCAAGTTTTATTTGTTGTGGAAAAGAAAAGTCTTTTTTGTGGTTTTGGGTTTTGTTTTGTAATTCGTCTAGTTTCTATTTTCAGTATTCATATTTCACTTACTTGTCTCGGCTTTCAAAGAAAGAGGGGTAAATTTAATTCGAGTTTTCCCTTCGCCTTTTAGTCCTTCCGTCCGTCTGTTCGAATTTGTCTGCGCAAACTCTCTTGAAACTTGAAACAAAGCACCAACACTGGTAAGAGATGCGCATATTGTTACCCGAAATGGTTTGATCAATTTCCTTGTAGTTATTGCCCTTTAAACAATAGTGCAAATCACAATATCGCAGTATCTAGCTTTGGTCTGTAAACCAAATCACACACACACACACACACACCACACACACACACACACACAGAGAGAGAGAGAGAGAGAGAGAGAGAGAGAGGTTACTATATAGAGGACAGAGGGATAACAAGCACACGTATGTCGCACCAGTAGATTTGCTAATTCGATGATTTTACGCCACATTAGCAATTTTCATTTATTCGTGACATTTTTTCTTAAACTCAAGATCTTAACACAAATTTATTGATTGATTCCTTGATTGATTGAATGGCGTTTTATGTCCCAGTCAAGATGACTTCCCTTATATCGAGCTTTAGGTGAAGTTGCTCAGGCCAATGTTCAGGGAGTTACCATGGCAACGGACTTCGGTTTTTAGATCTCCTCTAAAGTAACCAACTTGATTATTAGGTACATGTTTCTTATCTGCTTTGTACTAGTGGGGACTAATACTAGTACGAACCAACAAGACATTTAGTAAAGGGCTAGGATAATAAACCCTTTCTCACTCGTGGTTGACCGTGGTCAAACTTACAGGGGTGAGACACTAGGGTTTTGAAAGATAACACCCTAACCATTCGGCCACCGCGGCCTCCTGTGGACATGTAGGAAAATGAACGTTATCTTTTTTAAGTCCAGAATACGTATTAATTAAACTCTCGGTTTTGCTACACACTTCTTAAGAATAGTAAAGCATGCCATTCTGATCAGTTGGTTTGTTGCCACTGCTTTGATAATTCGAGTTCAGTGGACCCAGTAGTACTATGATAACCACACCACCGTATTTGTTTTAGTGCCTGACCAGAATCGTGATTGATGTAATAAATGTTTGCCTTGTTTTGTTTGACAGTTTCTGCCAATTACTTTTATTGTGCCGTGTTCTCGGTTGTGTTGGCTGTTGCAAAATACATGAAAACATGTTTTTTCAGTTTCACTATTTTCTATTTTGAAGCCGTAGTGACCTAATGGATAAGACTACAAGTCCAGGGTCTTCCACCCACCGCTGTGAGCTCGAGTGCAACTCAGACCACAAGTGAGAAAGTGAATTTTCCTTGCCGTTGGCCTTAGCTGGTTCACCTGGTGTCAGTATAATGTAACTGGGAGAGTGGTACGCTTGTCTGCGGCGTACTGACTCTGTGAGCTAGCATGTTAAAGTCGCCCTGGGTGGGCGCTAGTACAAGGCAGACCATACAACACACTCACACTTCACATGTTCATAGATTAATTTATAGAGATTAATGAAATATTTCTCGTCGCAAATAGCTGAAAAATTGCTGATGCGACGTTAAGCTACATTCAACCAACTAACCAACTAATCTTTCCTCAATTTTACACAATTTGCTGGTTAACTGATACATCATAGCAGAAATCTCTTTATTTTTATTTTAGAACATCCCTGACCGAAAAACTAGCCTCTTATTATGGAAATTTTAGAACTCGTCTGCTCGGAAGTAACCTTACAGGTCGAAGGTCAACCTATCAGATGCAGGAAGAGGGATTTCCGGAAGATGCGCAGTTGACATCATTTCGACAGGAGAGTAAAGAAGGTAATTCTGTGGTCGAGTTTACAGGTAAAGTGTCGATGTTGTCATAGATGTGTCGCTTCTACTGATCAATAATGGTCCTGTTGAAGTTTTATCTTTGTTGACGTGTTGTGTTGTGTTTTTCCCCGATGTTTTCGAAGTATTGCCGTAGTTCGTTAACTTTCGCGAAATTGAAGGTTACTTATTTTGTTGTTGTGATGCTTTCGATGTTTCCAAGATATTATTCTAACTCAAGTTTTTTTTTTTTTGTTATTGTTTTTTTTTTTTTTTTTTTTTTTTTTTTTTTTTTTTTTGTTAGTTAATTATCGCGAAAAGTAATTTTTGAAGGTTCACTCCTTTTGTATTACATTGTCTTCGATGTTTACAAAATATCATTGTAATTCGAATTAATTTTTTTAGTTTTCGCAAGAAGTGTATTTTGGTGATGCACTACATTTGCATGTTGCCGTTTCGTACTTACGATGTTTCCAAATTCGAGTTATTTGTTTTCGTTAGTTAATTTTCGCGAGAAGTGACTTCTCAATTTATTTGCGTATTCTTATTTTGGCGTTGTTGGGTGACAGTGCAAATGTTATTAATTTTTGTTAAATCCGATACTAATTTTGGCTACTAATTATTGTTTCAAATTTATGGAAAATAGATTTGATGAGACTAACGAGTAGATGCCCACTTTTATGTAACATTTAAGTCTTGTCATGTTTGTAATTGTGATGTTTAATGTAACTTGAGTTAACATATTGATGTTGTCTAGATAAAACTGATACAGGACCAGCGCTCAGCTCACTCGCTGCAGTAGTACTCTAACCAAGCTTAGCTGCCGCAGTAGGCAATGCTCAGGCTTAGCTGACATACAGTACAGACCGTCTAGCGTTTACCGTTCAGCTGACAAAAAGGATTCAAAGCTCGGCTACCAGCTGGTCGAGATATAACTAGCACATAGCTGGAAACTCCCAGGAGAAAGACAGCATCTGTCGGAAAGCTGTCGAGATACAGCTTACGAGAGACCAGACCGAAACGTGCTGTACTAATGCTTTATAATGTCTGAACTGCAGTAGTCAATGAATTAAAAATGAAACGCGAAGTCGGCTTAAGGGTCATTTAAGTAGGAAAATTCAAGTGAAAACCATTTGGTTGAAAAGCGTGAAAGAGGGGTATAATTATGAAATTACCTACACAAGTGTGACGATTTATAAATAAAAATACAACAGGAATTGGTAATTTAAGAGTTTATAAAATATTTGTTGCATTTTTTAAAGAAAATTGTGCAAAAATACACGTGTTGGGGGGGGAAAAAGCTTACACCTTGTACAACGAATTAATTTTAAAAAATGAAAAGTTATTAAGATAGTCAACGTCATAGAGCAGTGCAAAGGGGGCAGAGTTTGTTAAAGAAATACGAGGTTTTTGAAAAATCGACAATTTACGGTTGAGGTTTTCTATGATTTGTTTTCCCTTTAAAAATGCGTGTACCAGGCGTGATAGTTCATATTCTAAGGCTACCAACGATCCAAGGGAAGATTTTAAAAGCTAAGTTTGTATATTACTTGATTATTGTTGAGGCATATTCGGCTTTAAATAGTTCAACATTGTTCAAACCAAACAATATTCACCTCAAATCAAATAGAACAGTATTGTGTGACCGTGTACTTTTAGTGACTTGTTGTATTTTGGATTAATAGTGGTCTTAGAATATAAATATCACGCCTGGTACACGCATTTTTAAAAGGAAAATAAATCGTAGATAACCTCAACCGTAAATTGTTGAGTTTTCAAAAACCTCGTATTTCTTTAACAAAATCTGGTCCCTTTGCACTGCTCTATGACGTTGACTATCTTAATATCTTTTCATTTTTTAAAATTAATTCGTTATACAAGGTGTAAACTATTTCCCCCAACACGTGTATTTTTTCACAATTTTCATAAAAACATGCAACAAATATTTTAAAATTTCTAAAATTATAAATTCCTATTGTACTTTTATTTATAAATCTTCACGCTCGTGTAGGTAATTTCAAAATTATACCCCTCTTTAATGCTTTTCAACCAAATGGTTTTCACTTAAATTTTCCTACTTAGATGACCCTGAAAACCATTTGGTTGAAAAGCGTAAAAGAGGGGTATAATTATGAAATTACCTACACAAGTGTGAAGATTTATAAATAAAAATAAAATAGAAATTGATAATTTAAGAGTTTATAAAATATTTGTTGCATTTTTTAAAGAAAATTGTGCAAAAAAAAACACGTGTTGGGGAAAAAAGCTTACACCTTGTACAACGAATTAATTTTAAAAATGAAAAGATATTAAGATGGTCAACGTCTTAGAGCAGTGCAAAGGGGCCAGAGTTTGTTAAAGATATACGAGGTTTTTTGACAACTCGACAATTTACGGTTGAGGTTATCTACGATTTATTTTCCTTTTAAAAATGCGTGTACCAGGCGTGATATTTATATTCTAAGGCCACTAATAATCCAAAATAAAAACAAGTCACTAAAAGTGCACGGTCACACAATACTGTTCTATTTGAATTTAGGTGAATATTGTTTGGTTTCAACAATAGTGAACTATATAAAGCCGAATATGCCTCAACAATAATCAAGTAATATACAAGCTTAGCTTTTATAATCTTCCCTTGGATCGTTGGTAGCCTTAGAATATGAACTATCACGCCTGGTACACGCATTTTTGAAAGGAAAACAAATCATAGAAAACCTCCACCGTAAATTGTCGAGTTTTCAAAAACTTCGCATTTCTTGAGCAAACTCTGCTCCCTTTGCACTGCTCTATGACGTTGACTATCTTAATATCTTTTAATTTTTAGAAATTAATTCGTTATACAAGGTGTAAGATTTTTTCCCCAATACGTGTATTTTTGCACAATTTTCTTTTAAAAATGCAACAAATATTTTATAAATTCTTAAATTATCAATTCCTATTTATTTATAAATCTTCACACTTGTGTAGGTAATTTCATAATTATACCCCTCTTTCACGCTTTTCAACCAAATGGTTTTCACTTGAATTTTCCTACTTAGATGACCCTTAAATATAATGCTGCATAGCTACCATACAGTAGTATACAATGTGTTAGAAATGCAAAGTAAGTTTGGCTTCAATATGATGCTGCTTATTCGCCATAGCAGTCAAAGTGTTAAAATGCAAAGTGAGTTTTTGGTGATATTATGATGCTGCTTAGTTAAATGATGCTACTAGTAATTAAATATGTACAGTTAAACCTGCTTAAGTGAGCATTTCTATATAAGGACCTATCGCTCATTTAAACAATTGTACCTTGTCCATTTTCTGTATATTTTAACAAGAAACCCCCTTTTTGCCATAGAAATGCCGGGCGTCCGTCCGTCCGTGTGTCCGTGCGTCCGTGTTTCCGTCCGTCACACTTTTTTGTAAGCGCTCTCATGCCTACAAATTTTGACGGATTTTCATTAAATTTATACCAAATGTTTATACCACTAATACCTTGGTGGGGTTCGAAAATCAGCCTTGGTCGATATTTTTTGTTGGAGTTATGGGACTTTGGCCACAATAATGACTCTTGTTTTATCCAAAACTTGACCTTGTAAGCGCTCTCATGCCTACAAATGTTGACGGATTTTCATTAAATTTATACCAAATGTTTATACTACTAATACCTTGGTCAAGTTCGTAAATCAGCCTTGGTCGATACTTTTTGTTGGAGTTATGGGACTTATGAGTTATGGAGTTATACAGTATACTAGTATACTGTTTTACCGGCGGGGGACCCGGGAATTCTATTCTTGTTAACATAAAAAAAAATCCTGCCTATTGTTAGTCCATATTCCTTGGGCCGTGATTGTGGTACATGTTTGTACATGTGTTACTGTATACCATTTAAATAGTAACGTTATTTGTTATAAAATGTGTTCGAACGCAGCGGGGACCATTTTGTTTTTGTTGCCGTTCTTTTTTATTCTTCATTCGATCCGTTGCATGATCAGAAGTGTTTCTCGAAGATGGCTTGTCGCACGTTTTTAAACTACACAGGAGTAATAATAAGCAACGAATGTATTTGTGCCTTTTGTTCTTCTTTTTTGGACCAGGGTCTGTTTAGACACTTTTCGTGGCAAATCATCATCATCATCATCATGAACCTTATGTTGCTGAATTATACAGTAAAACCTGTCTATGAAGGCCATCTAAGTGGCCTAAATGGGCAGGTGGCCTTTATACACAGGTTCAAATAGTATGAATAAAGAATAATTGGGGAACAATTCTATTGGCCTTTGTTAGCAGGTGGCCCTTATATAGAGATGGTCTTTAAGGCGGGTTTTACTGTACATATATTTTACACAGTACTCCAGACCATTCAAACACAAGTTGTCTATTATTAATGCTTCTTTATCATCATCAATTGTATAAATAAACAATGTCTGCCTTAAGTGATTTATAAACGATAGGCGCCATTAAAATCTGATTGTACAAAAACCAGTTTCCAGGTGGTTCATCACTTTATTGCTGATAAGAACTTTGTACATTACAAGATTAATACAAGCTATATTGCTTGCTGCAAAATATCTTAAATATCTTAAATTCCATACATATGTACTTTTGAGAAAATATTTATAAAAGTTCAAATTCATCATAAACAATTTTGATTTTTTTGATAAAATATCTGAAATAATGCGTATGCCAAGTCAAGGTCTCACAATCATTTCTTAACTAAGATTTTCCTTAACTTAAATTTAGCAAATTTTTGTGATATTTTTGGAACTACTAATGAATATTTTTTTGACAAAAATAAAAACAAATATTTAAAGCTCGCAGTGATCTTAAAAACAACATCTTAAATTTCTGGATATATTAAAAATTAACAAAATTTAAAAGATTAGAAATTTTACAGATTTAAGTTAAGGAAAATCTTAGTTAAGTGATGATTGTGAAATCTGGCATTGGTATACACTTCAGATGTGTTGACAATTAAATCAAACTTGTTTACGATGATTTTAAACCTTTAAATATTTTCTTAAAAGTACATGTGCAGGAAATTTAAGATATAGATTATAGATATTCTGCATCAAGCAATGAATCATCTGGAAACCGGGACCTGGCCATAAATTTGGCAATTTTGTACCTGTACAAACCTTATTGTTTAAGACCTAAAGACCTAATAACTTATAAGGTATAAAGTTGATTTGATTGGGGAAACATGAGTGTTGTACTTTCTGTCATTGGTATTGTAATTCTAATTGGTTCACGTGAACGATTGCTCGTCTCCATTAATTGAAATTGCTCCAATGAATTTTTAAATCAACATTGTAAAACATCAACTATAGTAATGCCATGCTCTAAAAAATTTCCTAAGAGTGTGGTTTTGTCGAGATATGTTTATTTATATTTCGGCTGATAATTGTATAATATTGTAATAGTTTACACACACTATATGCTAGGACACCTCTAGGTTGTGGTAAAGAAAAAAACTGACTTTCGGGAAACTGATCATGGTACGGGAAACGTAGAGAGTGTGAGAGTACTTTGAGTGAGTGAGTAATGGTGTTTAACGTCCCAGTCAAGAATATTTCACTTATATCGAGACGTCGCCAGCTATAGGCGAAAGTGCAGAAATTTTTCCTGTGCGTTGCGCTTATGGCATTATACAGCAGGGTTCTTTAACGTGCCAAGCCCACCGTGACACGGGACCTCGTTTATTTTAAGTTCCCACCCGAAAGAACCGTGACTTTCATTTCGTAATGCCGAGTGCTTGGCGAAAGAACAGTCACTACCCACTTTCAAGTCTTGGGTCAGACCCGGCCGGGGTTCGAACCCACGACCTCCCACTTACGGAGCGAACACTCTACCAACTGAGCTACAGTACTTTGAGAAAGGTTCTTGAGAGTGTGTTTAAGTTTTAAGAGTTGTCTCGCCTTGTTTATTGTGGACGCTAGGTAAAAGATTACTAGTAGTTATTGCTTAGTGCTTCCATTTTTTTGTCTGAAAGAAGCAGTTTCGAGGCGTACGGCGAGTACATTCATAATGCTGTAATAATTTGATCGATACATTAAAACTGCATGGTAAGATGTTTGGGAGATAGAGGGGGTAGTGGTAGGGGGTATCTTAATCTATCTATACCTACCTAAAACTTTTAAAATCAATTAATAAACTTTAATTCTTACTTTTGTATTTCTATACGAGTTTAGACATTGTTCGGAAAATGACCATTAGATGCAATACTACTTTATCCCTGTCAAGATTCTTCCACTAATATTCAATCGATCGTGGATAATAAAATTCATTAATTTTCTAATTTTAGGACCGTATTTAAAACTATTTATATATTTTTTTGTTTTTATAACAAAGCCGATTGATTTATAATTGCCCTTCTATTTCTTACAATTATACAAGGACAATTACGATTTAAAGAAAACTCAAATAATATATTTTGACGTCATTGATGACGTCATTTCCAGCAATTAAAGCTTGAGAAACACTGAACGGAAATTTAAGTCTCTGGCGTTAATTATGTTATAATTTATTGCCCATTCATTTCTAAAGGTCTGAAATTCAACAATTCGATCATCATTGATCGTAATTAAAGAAATCTGTTTCTGGCAGAAACATTTCGAATAATTACGTAATTTTACGAGATTTTATCGATTATGCGAGATTTTCTCGTGTCATACATCATTGTGAGTGCATTAGGTTCGTTCTTGCCGCACATTTAGGTAAAGAACAGACCTGTCGAAAGTTTAACACTGTACAAATGAAAAGTGGTCTCCGATGCTTGGCTACCTAGTGACCAAGATATAGATAGCCAATAGCTGAAAGGACTTAGAGACATGTACATATGGCAACTGCCGAAAAGTGTGAAGATAAAGGTAACGAGATGTACTGCCGATTCGGCAGTAATTCGTTAGTTAAGTGTTAAACTTTCGACAGGTCAGTACCTGTATTCTAAAACTATGAATAAAGCATTGAAGATTGTTTTAGATTTCTCACAATAAGTTCTTGAACTAAATACGGTACAGGTCTGCCGAAAGTTTCACACTTAGCTAACGAGTTTGTGTCAATCGGAAACCGACCTTGACCCTTCGTTAGCTTTATCTCGATAGCTGCTTTGTATATCTTGGTAGTTTTTTTTACCACTAGCTATCCATATTTTGACCACTCGACAGCTCCGAGCTTCGACTCCTTTTTCGTTAGCTCAGTGTTAAACTTTCGACAGGTCTTTACTGTAGGTCTTAATTCAACAGCGCGGAAATACGCCATCGATTCCGGCATTATAACTGCAGATGTAAATCGTTGGTCTACTCGAAATCATGGCAATTCCACACGCATACAGACTCTATCATTGTAACAATCCTTGGACTATCAACTTGTTAGATTTAATTGTCTGGAAGCTATTAACCTCTAGTATTTTTAATTCATTACTCTTTTTGAAAGTTTTGTTTTTCTTCTTTATGGGAAACCAGAGTTAAATTAAGCGGGCAAATCTTTTTCTGAATCTTTTGATGCAGACAAATTAAAAATGGCCAAGTAGCAAATAAAACAATTTCCATTCTGTTTGAAGTGAGCAATTCAGCAAAAAATGTCCGGATAGAGCATCAATTAGGAATGGTTGTTTAAATTACAGAAAGCATGCTCCGAGGCAATCAGGACGAAAAGGTATCGAGTATGACAATGTACATCAATTTCTATGAGCGTGGGCAACACCGATCTCGAAATGCATTAATCACTGTGACTGCTTAGTTTTAAGAGTGCTCGCTTCGTATGTGGGAGGTCGTGGTGTCGAACCCTGGGCGGTTCTGATCAAGACTTGAAATGAGTAGTACTCTTCTTTCGGTAAGCATTCGTCAATTAAAAAAAAGTCACCGAGACCTTTAAAAATGATACCCATTGCCATGGCAGGCGACATCTACATATCAAGAACCAAAACAAATGCTAACAAAAATGAAATAGACATCTAAACATTGTCAATTTCTAAATTTCAATAATAGCTTCAATATTTGCATTTATTGACAAACGATTAGAATTATTTCGGTGGTTATAAATTGCAAGCAAACAAACAAGGAGTGTATCAAGAACCGAAACAAACGACAACAAAAATGATATCGACATCTTAGAATTTGTCCAACATCTAAGCATTTGTCCGTTTCTAAATACAAATAATAGCTTGAATAATGATATTTTATTGGCAAAAAGAACACGATTAAAAAAGTAATTTTGGTGGTTGAAATTCCTACCATTTGGAAGTCGTTTTATTTGATTGTGAGATAACAAGGGGAATTTTCGTAGAGAGACGAACAAACAAGGGGTTATCAAGAACTGAAACAAATGCCAAACTTTAAAGAAAAAATTAAATCTACGTCTTAGCATTTGTCCATCTCTAAATCCCGATAATAGCTTCAATAATAGCATTTTATTGGTAAACAGAACGCGATTAGAAATCTTGTGGTGGTTGAAATTTTACAATTTCAAAATCATTTTATTTTATTGTGAGATAACAAGGGGAATTTTTAGGGAAACGAACTAACAAGGGGTTATCAAGAACTGAAACAAATGCCAAAATTTTAAGAAAAAATGAAATCTACATCTTAGCATTTGTCCATTTCTAAATCCCGATTATAGCTTCAATAATGCATTTTATTGGCAAACAGAATACGATTAAAATCAATTTAGTGGTTGTAAATAAGAAACTCCTAAACAATAGGTATTACAAGAATCGAAACAAACGTTTTAAAAAATGATATAGACATCTAAGCATTTGTCCATGTCTAAACCCCGATAATAGCTGGAATAATAACATTTTATTGAAAAACAGAATACGATTAGTATCCTTTGGGTGGTTGTAATTCCTGCTATTTGGAAATCATTTTATTTGATTTAGTGATACAAGGGGAATTTTACAAGGTTTATAGACAGATTGGTAGATATTGGATATGATATAGATTAAGATTGAAGGGTTAACATGAGGGTGATTATAAATGATTGCTCCTTTGTCGTCATACATTGAGATAAGTAACCAATGATGAATGGACTACTTTGTTCAAATCATAAATAAACATCTATATATCATCAATATAATTATTTATACTCTCTCTCGCTCTCTCTCTCTCTCTCTCTCTCTCCTCTCTTCATTGGAAACCCCGTCACCGTCACCGTCATCACCACCACCACCACCACCAACATTGAGATAAGTAACCCATGATGAATTGGCTATACAATTCAAATCATAAATATACATCTATATATCATCAATACATAATTATTTATTTTCTCTCTCACTCTCTCTCATATTGGAAACACCGTCATCACCAACACACACAAACATTTGGAAACACACACACACACACACACACACACACTTTCTCACTCTCTCTCTCTCATAATGAAAATGATAAAACACACTCATCCCTATCATATTTGGAAATCTTTAAACACACACACACACACACACACTCTCTCTCTCTCTCTCTCTCCCTAGCTATCCCTCTCATATATGGACATACACGTGTTCTCTTTCTCTCTCTCCGTATATTTATTACATCTTGTTATATATCTTGAAAAATTAAAGTCTATTAACGAACGAAAATACGTTTTAAGCACCAATCAATCCTTAAATTAGACAATCAATTAACGTCACTTCCGTGTCTGGTCTAGAAATCCATTTTTTAAATTATATAATTGATCATGTTAGACCATTCAATTTACCAATATTCTATGGCGCTTACCACACACATTTCAGTTTTTTTTAACAAAAAGATACAGTACAGACCTGTCGAAAGTTTAACACTAAGCAAATAAATTAAAATGCTAAATTTGCTGCTTTTTGTTACCTTTATCTCCACAGGTTTTGACAGCTGCTATCTTTCTCTAGTCTTGGAGGTCGTGGGCTTGATCCCCGGCAGAGTCTGACCCTAAACTTAAAAGTGGGAGTGACTAATCTATCGCCAAGCACTCGGCATTATGAAATGAAAGTCACGATTCTTTCGGATGGGAAAGGTCCGTGTCACGGTAGGCTTGGTACGGCTAAAGAACCCTGCTGTATAATGCCATCAGCGCAACACACAGGCAAAATTTCTGCACATTCGCCTATAGCTGGTGACGTCTCGATATAAGTGAAATACTCTTGACTGTGACGTTAAACACCATACTCAACTCAACTCTATCTCTAGTCAGCTTATCATTCCTATTTAAGCTATCCATATCTCGACCATTCGACAGCCGAGCTTTTTGTTCTGTAGCAACTTCTTCTGTCGAAGCTGGTCTGTTTGTGAACAGTACATGTACTTTAATTCTATAGAAAGCCAAATAAATCTGAATAAAAATTGATATTTTTCACTTACTACTCAGTCGTAACAGGAAATCTGTATGCGCATCCGTGATTACTACACAGAGCAAAACGTTGGCGCTATTGGGATTTAACATGTTGGAAAAAAAAATCGGGAAAATGGCGGACCCTGTTTAGCATATGGCGTAAAACGTCACTAAGGACATCATTTCCGGTGTAAACATCGTCAATTTCGCTATGTTAAATCACCATAGCCATAACATTTTCCTTTCTACAGACATACTTTATGACAACCACGGATGCGCATACAGATTTTCAGTTACGACTAGTTACAAGTAAGTGAATAATATCAATTCTTATTCAGATTACTTTGATTTTCTATGGAAAATGGCGTAATTCACTGTCAAAAACAGACTTGCTTTGACAATAAGTAACATCGCTCAGTGTTAAACTTTCGACAGGTCTGTATATGTCATAGCTATGTGTCTCATTTCTTCCGGTTATGTATCTTTTTAAGGAAACATGTTCTATTTTTGTTTTAAATCCATATTTTACTAACGACGTCAATTTATTATTTCTGAAATTACAAAAATATTTATTACTTTTATATACATATAACTCTGATAGACTCATCATTATTTTTTATATGGCTCTATTTGTTAATTTAAATCAAAAGACATCGTAGCTCACCTGGTCTACCAGTCTGTCAATTAATAGCTGTTAAAAGACCGCATATCTCATCAATAAGTTTATCTGGTCATTCAAACAACAGCTGTCAAAAGACAGCATTAAACATTTGCTCATCAAGTCTGGCAGAAAGAAACTCTCAAAAGACAGCATGACTCTCTGCTCATCTAGTCTGTCAAAATACAGGTTCAAAATACTGCATAACTCTTTGCTTATTCAGTATTGCCAAACAACGTAGAGTTGTCAAAAAAGTATGCCTTTTTGGTCATCCAGTATTGCCAAACAACGTAGAGTTGTCAAAAAACAGCATAAACTCTTTGGTCATCCAGTATTGCCAAACACCGTAGAGTTGTCAAAAAACAGTAAGCCTCTTTGGTCATCCAGTATTGCCAAACACCGTAGAGTTGTCAAAAAACAGCATAACTCTTTGGTCATCCAGTATTGCCAAACACCGTAGAGTTGTCAAAAAACAGTATGCCTCTTTGGTCATCCAGTATTGCCAAACACCGTAGAGTTGTCAAAAACAGTATGCCTCTTTGGTCATCCAGTATTGCCAAACAACGTAGAGTTGTCAAAAAAAACAGCATAACTCTTTGGTCATCCAGTATTGTCAAACACAGTAGAGTTGTCAAAAAACAGTATGCCTCTTTTGTCATCCAGTATTGCCAAACACCGTAGAGTTGTCAAAAACAGCATAACTCTTTCCTCATTCAGTATTGCCAAACACCATAGAGTTGTCAAAAAACAGCATAACTCTTTCCTCATTCAGTATTGCCAAACACCATAGAGTTATCAAAAAACAGCATAACTCTTTCCTCATTCAGTATTGCCAAACACCATAGAGTTGTCAAAAAACAGCATAACTCTTTCCTCATTCAGTATTGCCAAACACCATAGAGTTGTCAAAAAACAGCATAACTCTTTCCTCATTCAGTATTGCCAAACACCATAGAGTTGTCAAAAAACAGCATAACTTTTTCCTCATTCAGTATTGCCAAACACCATAGAGTTGTCAAAAAACAGCATAACTCTTTCCTCATTCAATCTTGCCAAAGACCATAGAGTTGTCAAAAAACAGCATAACTCTTTCCTCATTCAGTATTGCCAAACACCATAGAGTTGTCAAAAAACAGCATAACTCTTTCCTCATTCAATCTTGCCAAAGACCATAGAGTTGTCAAAAAACAGCATAACTCTTTCCTCATTTAGTATTGCCAAACACCATAGAGTTGTCAAAAAACAGCATAACTCTTTCCTCATTCAGTCTTGCCAAAGAACAGTTGTCAAAAGACAGCATAGGTTAAGCCAAGTTTAGGTTTGTTTTTGTCGTGTTTCTCTTAATTCTTGTCCCATTCCGTTTGTTTTCTGTTGGTTACACTGATGGCTTCATGACCAAGTACACGTACCTCAGTTACAAATTAATTATTTTTTAAATAGTGTAACAATGGAATCATTAAACTATGTTTTCAATATTTTTACAGTTAGCATAGCCCCATTTAATCGCATTTTTAAAATTCATATGTAAATAATCCTACTTATGTTTTCGAAATTCATGTATTCATCATAGGTGGACACGCATACTGGGAATGTTTCAATAAAGTAAATAATTTACGAATGATTTCAACTAATATCGACAAATGATTAAATATCTAACCAGAAAAGGGCAAGTTTTAGTGTATTTTCTGCATCATATAAGACTCTGCACATAGTTACTGGTTACATAATATAAGTAAGAGATAAGTTAAAATGTTTTCTAAAACATAACTGAATTTATTCTTTGTAAAACATGTTTCACCGTTGTGTAGTGCACGGTTCTTCTTGTTACAAATAAAAGAATAAATAAATGAATCATTAAAACCCTACACAACGGCGAAACATGTTTTACAAAGAATAAATTCAGTTATGTTTTAGAAAACAATTTAACTTATCTTTTAGTTTTTTATAAATAAAAAAAATTATCTCACACAAAGGATAAACTTTATCGACATATTTGGAATTATATATATATATATATATACTTTTGTATACATATATAGCGTATTTATTTGTATATTGTCGCGTTTCTATGAGAACTAAATCAATTATACACCAATTACTGTTGTTAGTATTTAAGACCGACTGCAGTAGAGATTCTGAACCACAGAAATATCAAATGCTCACTACTGTTGAATCAACTGTATTGTATACATGTATTTGTTTCGACGTGTAAGCACGCACCTTCGTAATGTTTCTTTTGATTTGTGACATGGTCAATTAGTATTACCATGTACAGGATAACTCCAGAAGCCTTCCGGATTTAATGGAGGGATTTTAGCGGCAGTTGTGTTGTGTCTTAAGAAAGATGGATATATGCAATTTAAAAGGAATATTTTTTTCATTTTTGGAATTGTAAAATGTTGAGCTGTTTGCATCGTATTGGTAGCAGTAAATCTTCAGGTAAGATGGTTAATCCGATAATCCAATAATATAAATCGTTTTTAATATACTACATGTCTCTAAAATAAATAGAGGGGTTTTAAGAATATCTTCCAGGTGTTGTTATGTACTTAGTTTCTTTCAAACGTGTGTGGTAAATTGTAAAAATTGTAAAACATGAGTTTTTTACCGAAGAACTAAACCTGGTTATAGCGTCTCATCAGCGCAACGCACAGGCAAGATTTCTACACCTTCGCCTATAATTGGTGACGTCTCGATATAAGTGAAATATTCTTGACTGGGACGTTAAACACCATTACTCAACTAAACTTATTTCGTATTTCTGACATGTTTTTCTTTGTTTTGGCTGTTGTTGCCAGGGAATTTTCCTTAATTAAGCTGTAAATGTTAATGCATGCCCGGATTTGTGTGAATAAGCAATACTCTCTGGGAGCGCAGCATATTCATCATAACCTCATCAAAATCCTTTATACAATACAAAAGTATGAATACTAGTAATTTTCTAGACAATAGATGGCTATTAACATTTCAAATCCATCTATCCCTTTAGTTATTGGATTTTTATGACTTTCATGTACAACATGTTATCAACCATCAAGATAAGGTTGTTTTATCAACATACGATTAAGATAAGATAACAACCTTTAAAATTATCCATTTAGAAAATAAAACCCAAACGTAAAAGCTCTTTAACCAACATCAATGCTACAATTAATCGGCATTTAATTGCAGTTTCATTGAACCATTCAACGGTCAAGGACCTTTTCGGGTTTTGGTAAAACTCTAAAGTCTAAAATTTGTTTCAATTCCTACAAAATACGGATGCATGGCTATTTTCATGTTTATTCGATTTTTTTTTTCTTTTTTCGTCTTTTTTCATGTGACGGCAAACCATTTCGGTAGCTGAATTGGTAGAGTGCTCGCTCTAAATGTGGCGGGAGGTCTGGATTCGAACCTCGACTGGGTCTGACAAGACTTGAAAATATTGAAAATACATAGTGACTGTTTTTTCTCCAGTCAAAATTTGGAAATGAAAGTCATCAATTTCTTCGTAAGAGACCTAAAAACGGTAGACATTGCACAGCAAAGACCCTACTGCACCTTTTCCTGAGCTATAAAGGTGATAAATTTTACCGTTTGACCTATAGCTGGTGACACCCCGATAAAAGTGAAATATTCTTGACTCGGACGTAAAACACCCTTCAATCAATCAATCAATCAGTAAATTAGTCAATCAATAACGTCTGTAGCTGCAGAGTACGGACATACAGCGACCCCTTTCCTGTGTTTATTTATATATTTTTTTCATTTTATTTATTCTATTTTATTTTATTCACATACATAATGTATATTCAGCATTTTTATATGTTCATTCAAATATTTTTCATATTTTTTCATTTTCATTTATTTTATTTTATTTTTATATTTTAATATATTCAGCAGTTTTGATTGTTTATTCAAATATTTTTCATATTTTTTCATTTTCATTTATTTTATTTTATTTTTATATTTACGTATATTCAGCCGTTTTATATGTTTATTCAGATATTTTTTCATATTTTTGATATTTTTATTATAATTTATTTGTATTTTTAAAATCTATATTCAATAGCTGTTTTCTGCCGACAGGTTGCATGACTAGATGACATAATGGCATAACTGTCATAATAAGGTTTATACCGTGTACATTTCATCCGATGTACATTACATAATCAATAACGTCTTTATTAATATTCCAATATGATGACATTGCTTCAAGATAAGGCAACGTTTATAAAACCATATTCCTATATAATTTATAACCTTATTATAACCATTTGATAAGGTTTTGCTTATCAAAATAATATAAAAACTATAAATGCACAGTGAATATCAATATTGGTTGTGAATATCTGCTTTTATTATATAATTAATCAATTTCATCTTTATAATTGTCTAAAATGGTTACACATGACCATTTGATCTTACACAATTATGGACCTCAAAGTAGTTCACTTAAACTTAATTTTGGGATGGGATGGTCAAACAAGAGTACCAAGAGAAAACCCGAGCCAAGTTGTTACCTAGAGAAAACCCGAGCCAAGTTGTTACCAAGAGAAAACCCGAGCCAAGTTGTTACCAAGAGAAAACCCGAGCCAAGTTGTTACCAAGAGAAAACCCAAGCCAAGTTGTTACCAAGAGAAAACCCGAGCCAAGTTGTTACCAAGAGAAAACCCGAGCCAAGTTGTTACCAAGAGAAAACCCGAGCGAAGCTTTTACCAAGAAAAAACCCAATCCAAGCTTTTACCAAGAGAAAATGCGAGTCAAGCTTTTACTTTAAGCGAACCGAGAAACTTTCTCACACTTTGTCCGAATATTCGCGAATCGAACCTAGGCGGAGGGGGGGGGAGGTACCGTGATCCATAACCTGGCGGTTTTTTAATACTCGATCACAAAATGGCCCCCGTAACAAGGAAGTCTGTACATATTAAAAAATTCGGTATTTCTTATTTCATCCATCTGACTTTCATCAAACTTAACGTACTGTATTGTTTACATCATCCTAACATCAATCAGTCGATTGTACACGTTTATTTTTGATGTATTCTGTTCTGTGTTTCGTTTGAAGCTACAGTCTCGTCGAAAGTTTCAAACCATGCTTACAAATTGGTGCTGAATCGACAACTTTTTTTTGACTGATGCATACACTATAGACCTGTCGAAAGTTTAAAACTATGCTAAAGAATTAAGTACCGAATCAACAACTATCTTACCTTTTCGATAATTATTGGCAGCTGCTACCTATCTTCCCTGTCTGTACAGTAAAACTCGGTATTGTGTCCACCTCTACATAAAGACCACCCGTCTATACAGTAAAACCAGGTATATTGAACCACTGCGGTAGCTCAGTTGGTAAAGTGCTCGCTCCGTAAGTGGGAGGTCGTGGGTTCGACCCAACTTGAAAGTGGGTAGTGACTGATCTTTCGTCAAGCACTCGGCATTACGAAATGAAAGTCACGATTCTTTCGGATGGGAACTTAAAATAAACGAGGTCCCGTGTCACGCTAAAGAGCCCTGCTGTAAAATGCCATCAGCGCAACGCACAGGCAAAATTTCTGCACATTCGTCTATAGCTGACGACGTCTCAATATAAGTGAAATATTCTTGACTGGAACTACAACAACAGGTATATTGAAAACCTCTATAGAAAGTATTCCTATCTATTCAGTGAAACCTACGATAGTGATCACCTCTTTATTAAGAACATCTGTTTATACAGTAGAACTTGGTATAGCGAATAACTCTGTATAAAGACCACCTGTCAATTAAGACTAGTGTAATACAGTATACCCTGCTGTAGCAAACACATAAAGATCCTCTGTGAATTAAGACCAGTCGTTAAGGTGAATATAGATCATATTTTAACCAAAAGACCCACTGTATAAAGATCACCTGTCTATAAAGAACAGTATAGTAGGTCCATTTCCTTCATATTCCCACCAAGAAAACATCAATATTTAGACCCCCTGACTATAAAGACCAGTATCTTAAAGTAATTTTCTTTTATGTTTCAACCAAAACGAACATTTATAAAATGACATTTTGTCCACTGATACCAGTGTTTCAAGGTCTTTTCTAAAAAGCCTTTTTAAAAAGACCACCAATCCAGTAAGACCAGTGTTTTAAGGTCAGTTTCTAAAAAGCCTTTTTTTCATACAGACCATCGGTACATTAAGACCACTTGAGTTGAGTAATGGTGTTTAACGTTCTATTCAAGTATATTTCACTTATATCGAGATGTCGCCAGCTATAGGCGAATGTGCAGAAATTTTGCTGTGTGTTTATACATTATACAGTATAGCACGGTTCTTTCGCGTGTCAAGCCCACCTTGACACGGGATCTCGTTTAATTTAAGTTATTTAAAATATCATCCGAAAGAACCGTGACTTTCATTTCGTAATATCGAGTGCTTGGTGAAAGAACAACCACAACCCACTTTCAACCCGGCTGGGGGTCGAATCCACGACCTCCCATTTACAGAGCGAGCACTCTACCAACCGAGTTACCGCAATGGTTCACATTAAGACTAGTGTTTTAAGGTACATTTGCTTTATATTTCAGCTAAAAATAACCTCTATATAAATATCATCTGTATAAAACGCACTAGCCCGGTTTCACAATCATTCCTAACTCTTAAATTTAACTAATTTTGACCATCTTTTTAGGAAATTATCATTTTTGACTAAAACTGAATACCAATGTTATAAGCTTGAAATCATCTTCAAAATGACTCCTTAAATAACTCAATGACTTATAAATTAACAAATAATTTAGATTTGAATTTTGTTAAATTTAAGTCAAGGGAAATCTTAGCTAAGGAATGATTGTGAAACCGGGCCTGATACCTTAGGTCCAATGTGGCGTGATCTTCATATACAGTCCAGCCTGCCTTAAAAGTCACCCCTGTAAAAGGGCCGCATGATCCTAAAGGCCAATAGAATCATATCCCAATTGTTCCTTATTCATATTATTTGAACCTGTATATAAAGGCCACCTGCCCATAAAGCCACATTTACTGGTTCCCTTAGGTGGCCTTTATAGACAGGTTTTACTTATTTTACGACATCTTTTCATTTATATTAACAATTTATGGATATGTAAACTTATCTATAATCCATGATCTAAGTATGCTAGTACTGACAACCATGTATCTAGTTCTTAGTACGCTTGTACTAAGCAAGCTCATATCGGAATAATGGTTTATATGAGAATGAAACTGACATATGATCTAATATAGAAATCAACTGACAAATACAGAAATTACTTTCAGTACAGGCCCGTCCAAAGTTTAACATATAAGTCGAAAGTCGTTTAGTCGAAATAGGGATAGTTTGTGGCAGTGAAACGGTCGAGAGATAGATAGCAGCGGCTGTCGAGATATAGCTACGTTAGACTTTCGACAGGTCTGTACTGTATTGCCGAATCGACAGCAAAACTCATTCCCTGGTTTAGCTATATATCACGACGGTTTCAGCAGCTGCCATCTATCTGTCTCTTGCCAGCTTGTAGGCCAATAGTTTTCCATATTTCGGGCAATCGGCAGCTTTCGACTTCGTTAGCTAGCTCCGAATCGACAGGTCATCTCTCCCCCTCGTTATAGCTACATATCACGACAGTTTTTGACAGCTGCCATCTTTCTTTCGGCAGCTTGTAGACCCCTAGCTATCCATATATCGGGCACTCGACATCTTTGTTAGCTGTTCAAAGCTGTAAATAACATATCTCCATCATATATTTCTGATTTATTTAAATCTTGTTCTGATTGCAATACATATCAACTTCGATCTAGCCATTCTAACAATTTATTATTCAGAATTACAAAATCATCAATTTCATACTCAGGTTCAATAATTTAGAATTCATTACCAACACAATTAAAAAATGCGACATCTTTGAAGAATTTCAAAAAGTTATACCAAAGTACTTTTTTACATATTAATATTATTAACATTTGGTTGTTTAATATATATATATATATATATACACTTGTACATAGTTTTATACTTAGCATCTTAGCATATGTTTTATATTTTGCGTGATTATTATTTTAATTACTTTTAATTACTACATGTAAAGAAATGTTATTTTGTATTAATAGTATGTAATCACTCATATTGGAGGGCCTTATGTAAGATTGGCTCAGTCCAAATAAGCAACCCTCAAAAAATAAAGTCATTATTATTATTATTATTATGATTATTATTATTATAGCTAATGCCGAAAAGACACCTCATCTCGCTCACTGACTCGTTATAGCAGTTATTCAACAATTGCTATCTATCTCTCGTCAGTTTCTCGGCCACTAACTATTCATATCCCGGCCACTAGACAGCTTTCGACTTCATAAGCTTGTGCCGAATTGACAGTTCATCTTGCTCTCACGACCGTTTTTCGACAGCTGTTATTTATCTGTCTCTCGGTAGCTCATCTCGTTCTTTCGTTAGCTATTTCTGGACAGATGTTCTGTACCTGCTATCTATCTCTTGGCAGCTTCTCAGCCATTCATTAGCGCACTGTTAAACTTTCGACAGGTCTGTATACTATATTATGTCATGTCTTTTTCATTAGGTTTGCCAAATACATATAGTTGATCAATCGTATCCTCATCGAGTATTCCTTCAATTGCTTTATTATGTAAAATAAGACAAGCTACTTCAAAAGCAAAGTTATTGACATTGAACATTTTTTGAAAATGAAAATCGGAAATTAGCTCAAAATCGTCAATTTTACGAATTAATTTTAATTTTGACAAAAGAAAGGTCGACCTGGCACTAATACGTAATATTGAATTACGATTCGTGAAATTCCAAAATGTGGACGAACATTAGTGGTCCTACAAGGGGACCTTTTACTACCCATTACATTTCCAAAATTCGTACAAGTAAGAATTACAAAGAATATTGACATATAGCATATTTTGACTCCTTATCAATATATGCATTACAAAGCTGGTACAGTCACACCTGCCTTAAAAGCCAGTAAAGTTGTAACCCAATTGCTTTTTATTCATGTAGTTTGAACCAGTATAAATAAGGACCACCTGTTCACAAAGTTCGCTTTATTGATTCCATTGGGTGGTCTTAATAGACAGGTTTTGCCTGTATATTACAATATGCAAAAACTTTTTCATGCACACGTAGGAAGTAGCAATTTTACATAAGAAGGAAAAACTTTCAAGTAATGCCATCGTTTGGCTGTTGGTAACTATGGCGCATCGATGTCAACAAAATGTTCCATTCATCTGTCTTGAAGTTAAAACTTCATCAGGCTTCGAAATTACCAACGCTTACTGAAGTCCAGACTTCATTGGGCGTGGATAATTTCGACGCCTAATAAAGTCCAAAGATTGGGTCGTTCAGTATTGAGAATAATTTTGTTTTGTAATGGCATAAAGACTTCTCGTCTGGAGTCTCAAATTTGGACTTCATTTGTCGTCGAAAATGTCAACGCCTAATGAAGTCGGAACTTTATTAGAGGTGTTACAACGCACTGCTGTTAAACTTGCGTTCCAAAGAAGTAGACGTGTACTGAAGTGAGCGATCTCGTTAGGTATTGTACTTTTCCTCGTTATATCTAACAATATGTTGAAAGATAAATAATTACAGTAGGCTTCAACATTAATAATTTAACGCCTCAAAACATCATCGCCCTTCCTCCTTTCCCAATCAATCATTTTTAACATGTTTACACCAAAATGTACTCTATACAAAATGTACTATATGACTATAAAAGTACATGTACACTCGATATTTCATGTTCAATTCTGAAACTTTTATAACAAAGTCAGTTTGTTTTCTCAAATAAAAATCAAAGGAGTTGGTATGATAAGGGCCAAATTCAGCCCCCTTTCAAATCATATTGAAAACATTATGTTATTTAAACATGATATAGGTATTTACAAAATAAAAAAAATATTTGGCTGCAATGTCTTAACGTGCGCAAAATACATTGTATACAGGCCAACAAACAGAGTGCAAAACGATCAAAACGGTTCAAAACGAGAAAGAAAAAAGAACAAAAATAGTGTGTTTGCTCTGTCCATATTTAGTTCACCAATTGATTAAACAACTTTTTAAAAATTATACAACATAAGCAACTTTAAAATATTTTTCGTAACTAACAGTCTAACTAAGTGAATAGGCATGCGTGAAATGAATGTAATGCACACATAATGGCCTCGCTTAACATCTAGTTTGCATTTCAACAAACTTAATTCAGTTTGTGAAAGAGTTCATAGGTTTCCATGTTTATCTAAATACACCTATGAGACAACTAACAAAGTTTCAGGTCTCTGAAAATAAAAATAAAATTAAAAAATAAAGTTGTCAAAATCAACAATCTCCCATTCGTTCAAACACATGGAGTAAAATTAATAATATTTCAGTAATGCCAATGTTCTCTGCCCTACCAGTCTGAAAGCAGTGATTACAGGGTATTAGACAATATGAATTTTGTTGTCGTGACAACTGCAGTAGATATTATAATTATACGATATTATACCAATCTGCTGTTATAGTAATATGACATAGTACAGGCCTGTCAAAAGTTTAATACTGAGCTAACCGATTGCAGAGTTCTGAGATATTGAAAACTAAACGTCGAAAGGTGCCGAGCGATTGATATATAGCTGCCGAAAAGCTGCCAAAAGAGCTAACAAGGGGCGCAGATAGGCTGCGGATTCGGCACTAATTCAGTAGCTTATTGTTTAACTTTCGACAGGCCTGTACATTAATGACATGTAAAATCGTGTAGGGTGTACCCAGTAAATAACCCACTATTACATGTATCATCAAAATTATGTGTGATTTTCATTAGTGTTCAGTACATACTACGATAGCTTAGTCGATAGAGTGCATGCTTCGTATGTAGTAGTTTGGGGTTCGAACCCAGGTCGGGTCTGATCAATACAAGACTTGAAGATAGGTAGCTGACTGTACTTCCAAAAACAAATACCGATATTGTTGGAAGCTTAACCAGTTTTGCGCCTCTGTAGCGATACAGACAATCTCTCTCTCTCTCTCTCTCTCTCTCTCTCTCTCTCTCTCTCTCTCTCTCTCTAACAAGTATAAAAAAATCCTCCAAAGTGTTAAGAAAGCGATAAATAATTGTTGCTCTTTTGCGTCTGTTTGTTTGAAAGGTTCTTCTTAATCAAGAGTTGTCGTCCCTGGTTCTAGTTCTAAAATGTGTAAAATAGACATTAAATTGTTTATAATTTGTACTCCATCAGTTATCACATTTGAAAAACCTCATGGGAAGAATATTTTATGAGCTGATACATATTTAAGACTCTAAAAATGTCACTTACGCCCAAAACATCAATAAAATGTTAGAGGCGTGAACATTATTGCGATCAGTTATCTATCATTAAATGCCCTAGCTGTCTGTCAGTGTCGCTGCTGTCTATTAACGCCAAAATTATTCCGGTTAAATATTACTTTTTCGTGTTTTAGTCATGTATCATGCAAGTGTGTTTCACGTAATTCATCATGATGATCACAGCAGACATGCTGGTTTATTCGAAAGTGAAGGTGATAAAATAGACAAAAATGTGAATTTCTAAAATACCACGACTGTTTTAAACTAAATGTTTATTTGTCAATTGTTGTAAAATATGTAAATATGTTAAATCCAACGAATTGCATGTAGATTATCGGGACCTCTTTATATCCCTGGTCTAGTACGTGATCTT
Source organism: Anadara kagoshimensis (assembly GCA_021292105.1). Classification (NCBI taxonomy): domain Eukaryota; kingdom Metazoa; phylum Mollusca; class Bivalvia; order Arcoida; family Arcidae; genus Anadara; species Anadara kagoshimensis. Next base: position 11,630,043 of record CM037875.1, on the reverse strand, counting down.
AACAATCCACAGTCCCTGTCAACGCCAGGTTCGATTCCTACTGGAACATCTAGTTACAGAAAGAATCGGTTTAAATGCCTAAGGTCGTTTTCAAGTTCGTGTGGTCCAGTTTAAGAGTTGTTATATATATGGTTGTGATCAGTGGCGTAGCTAGCAAACATTGACCTGCACGCAGTGCAATTATTGATTAGGAGAGTTTATGATGCGCGTGCCGAAGGCACAATGATTTAGATGGTCTGGGGGCACGCTCCCCGGAAAAATTTTAAATGTTGATGTCAAGTGGTGTAATCTGTTGGCATTTTAAAAAGAATTGGTGTGACCTGATGACATTTAATAATGATAAAAAATTAAAATTGATATCCCAAAATTGTTGTATTTGAATTTGAAAAACAAAAACAATAACAAAAACAAAACAAAAAAAAAGAAAGAAAAAACCAGCCAACAAATTCTGTATACATATTAGTCAGTGTTCCAAATTTCCTAATTAGTCAGGTTCGCTGCTCGAACTTGAAGTTGAAGCAGCCTTTGATGTTGATTCATATGATTGTGACGGCGCGGCTGGTTTAAGAAACAACTTATTTTTGCATTAGAATCACAAGCCTTTCGTCATTTTGAGGGCGAAAGAAATCAAGACAGCAAGACGCATGGGAATTGAAAACCTTTATTTGGAAACGTACAGGGCTAATTATATTTCCGGAAAACATACTAGTGCGTATGACGTAAACTTAAAAGTATAGTTTCAAAGAACTCCATTGGATTTGTCCGGTTTTTGTTTCATTTTTATCTTCTAGAATGAGACATTTTATAAATAATGATAATAAAGAAAAATAATGAAAGAAAATTGATGTGCACGCCTGTGCGTCGTGGCGTATAGGGAGCTACGCCACTGGTGATTCAAAATGGTGACGGGCCTTTGATTCGCCCATACAATAATCTAGAGGCAGGAATGATTATTTAACAGGGGTTTTACGCCCCAGTCAAGAATATTAAACTTATATCGAGAACTCAACAGCTGTAGATGGCGTGATAGAAATTTTAACATCTGCATTGCAATAACAGTAATATTTTTTAAGAGCTCTGAAACGTGTCATGGCTGCCGTGGCACGGGGCATCGGATTTAAGGTGTCTTCTAAAGAACCACGTGACTTTTTTAAAATGCCGAGTGCTTGGCGAAAGAACAGTCACTACCTATTCTCAAGTCTTGGTCACATCCCGACCTGGATTTTATCCACGATCAAAAACATACGAAGCAAGAACTCTATCAATTGAGCTTCCATAGTTGTTGTCTCATATTTACCATTTTAAAATGTATTCAATTATAAATTTTTAAAAATGGCATTTGAACAAATGCAGACAGAAGATACATTTACGTTATGTAATCAAACACCATTGGAAACACCATAAAGGAGAATTGTTGAAAATTATCACTTCTTTATATCTCATTGTAACAAGATAAATGACTTCCTAGACAGGATACAATTTCTAGCCAAGTGAACATAATGTTTGGTATCGATGTTGTTTGCACGCTTGTAAATAATGATTGCAGAAGCTGTTTTATGATGACAAGTTTACATTAATTTGAAATACACAGCAAATTAGCAGATGAAATATTTGCAGACAAACAACATTGTATAGTTATATAATCTTGTCTTTGTTCTTTATTGATGTAAGCGGTTTTGTGGGTATGTTATTGTTGATTTAAGCGACCCTTCCGGATATGAATAATCTTTAGATGATAAACATGGCTTGATTGGAAGAGTTTCTATTGATATTTTATTTACTTGTAGCAATAAACATGGTTTTTATCGGTAGTATAATTATTGTAAAAACTTTATTTTACTCCTGTGAATTAATGTTTCATCTTTTGTATAAAGATAGCTTGTTTATCTTTACAATTATTTAATATTTTTCTCTCTGTGTGCGGTACTGATATATCTTGTTTATGGCGGATCTGTTTTACAGTTAATGTAGGAAGGAAATTAAGACTATATTGTTCTTTACATTGTTGATAAAAAATTTACGAAAATTGAATTATAAGAATTGAAATTGATTTTTTTTTTCATTTTGTTATTGAAGTATGAAAGAATTGGACATTTTACACACTAAATAATTCGCGTATTATTTTACGTGTGCAAATTGTCCAATTCTTTCATACTTCCGTAACAAAAAAATAAAATTAGTTTCATTTCTTGTAATTCAGTTTTTTGAAATTTTTCATCAACAATGTAAAGGAACAATATAATCTTAGCAAGTAAAAAATAGCAACGAAATGGCTTGGGAATTAAAATTAAATGACGTCACTGTGAGCCAATACATTCATGCAAACGTAACAGAAAAATCTGACCAATCAAAATGCTTTTAACAAATGAGATTTGAAATATTACGCTATAGCAGAACTGTCATGTGCTGATTTTGAATGCATTATTTAAATCAGCACATGCCACTACTACATGAACATAAACTTAATACAATAAAGTGTAATGTTGACCCAGGGATATATCAAACCTTATCTTAAAAAACTCTCATGTATACCAAAACAATAGTTTTGACAATTATGATGTTTATATGTCCATTATTATCATATTATTATTATTATTATTATTATTATTATTGTAATTGACGCCCCATAGTTTTATTTTTCTTTCATTTTTAATTTCATTCCACACGTGGTAGGTGTAGCTAGCCTTACAGAATGTGCTTTCCTTCAAGAGCACCTGGCATCACTTCCCTAGTAGAGGGTCGCGTGTTGAAATTAATTTGACAGTTTTCAAAGATTTGACTTTGAATTTTGGGATTTTGATTTGGAAATAGCCTGGTATGTTTATTTTCATTTGCAGCATAACAAATTTCTTTCATGTATACACTTATGCAACAGGCTATAGAAGCTTTATCGTTTCTTGTCTTGTCAATACCATAGTTTTTTCTTTATTTTCAAAGTGGTTTGGAACGAGATATTACGAATATGGTGTAAAAAATGATATTACGAAATCTTGAGGTTCATAAATCAACAGAAAAGATAAAGTAGTCGCTTTAACAGGATATTGGAGATTCAAAGATTTTCAAAGATCATCGTCCGCCGTTTAGCTAACAATTTGTAAGAACTTCTCATTTCGATAGTTATCAAAATGGAACTTTGCTGTTTAAAATTAATTTAAAACTTGCGCAACGAAACTGTTGAATAACTAACAAAATATTGCTTTTACTGAAGCTGTTTCTATGGGTTTGGGTTTTTTTATTATCAACGTAATCAACTTTTACTTTTTGTCTTTTTGACTTGTCAAATTTGTCATGTTATCTCAAAAGACGATGTGCTTAAAACCATTTCAATCATATTTTCAATAGAAATAAAAATAAACATACTAATCTATGTCGAAATCATAATCATAAAGCAAAATGGAAACTTGAAAACTGCCAAATTAGGTTAAACACTTGTACTTCCACCGGGGAAGTGAGAGGGTGCTCCGAAAGGGTAAGTTTTTTCTGAGGATTTATCAGTTGGATTCGGAAATTCGGTAATTAGCCATATACTTAATTCCTTAAACAAGAAATGCCAGTAGAACGCAGTATCTCACCATTTAATTTTTGGCCAACGACTTTCCAGTGATATCGGAAAGTGGTTTTTTTTTTGTTTTTTTTTTTTTTTTTTTTTTTTTTTTGTTCATACAAAAAGTTTGGATTTTGTCCATCAACCATTTTTCAGATTCTTCTTGCCTAAATATTACTCACACTATAACAGTGAAACGGTCTTCGTTGTGAGTGAGTAAAATATTGATGATTCTCTCTCTCTCTCTCTCTCTCTCTCTCTCTCTCTCTCAGGGCTTACCCCTCTGGAACACCCGGTCTTACTTTCCTCGTAAAAGTTCAAGTGTATAGATTAACTCACTTGTTTTTGATAGATACGTGTTTCTAATATACATATATGTTCAATTTACTGGCAATATACACATATTCGATGTATGACATAAAACAGAGATTACAAACTTTGTCACGTTAAGTGATTTAAAACATCTGCGTTTCAGACATTTCATATGTAAATTTAGCAAATGGCGTCTACATGTTGTCTTATATCTATGACAAATGCTAATAATGTCTAATTTTTAAGATCTGGTTTCCAGACTGAAAACTGCGACATAAACGTAGTTGTACAATATACTCTTTTAATTATTTCCTTAATTCTGGATTTAAAGATATCATTTACTTAAAAAGATTTACGTCTTGTGGCTAGACAGACATTTCAATAATTTGTCAATTTAAGGAATTTATCACAGTTTCAGAAACGTTACATGTTCAAATTACATTCAATTACAGAACGGCAAGTAATGTACTTTTCTTTTGTGTTATTTATAGAAAAACAGTAAAAGTTAAAGAAAACATGCATGCGGAATTGAATTAGTTTTGTTTGGCTTTCTACAATATGAAGTCAAATGCATATGCATACTGTGCAGTGTGTGAAATTGCTATTAGTATAATGTGATATTTATGCAAAATATTGCAAAGAGCATTTGTACATTAATTCTCTGCTTCATTTGCATTAATAGAAAAGACAATGACGTCATTACTTCTAGATGTCAACACCATACAGTCACAATATTGCATGACGTCAGATTCTTTGTAAACTTAAAATAAAATCAAGCATGAAGACTGAAAATCAAATAATAATTTAAATTACATTTTATTTTTACATTTCCAAATTAATTAGAATCGGCTAAAGTCATTTAAGTTGTGGATTTGTTATCAATTTCAAAGTTCACATTTCATTGGTGCCAACGAGAAAATTTGAATATATTTTTTTCGGAAATACTACCCTTTTATTCTGAATAGATATGATTTCAAACGTGGCGGACACGATTTGCTTACCCTTCCGACTCACTTCCCTGGTGGAAACTAACGTGTTTAACTTAATTTGTCAGTTTTTTTGTTTTTGTTTTTATTTTGAAGTATTCTGATTTGGATTTCGATTGAAGGGGTATGTTTTTTTTCGATTTTAAATCTTTGAAGCTCTAGGTTTAGACATGGATTAGTATGTTTGTTTTTGTTTATTAATCTGGAGAGATATATAAAGATTACCAAATCATCAAACGAACAGGTATACTACAAAACTATCTTCTTTACTAGAAATTGTACCAATCATATATTAATTTGTAAATATACTTTTTAACATTTCAGAGATACAACTTAAACCAAAGACTGTGGATTTACAGAGGACATTGAATAGATACGCCCACAAGACAAGTGACTACGAAATCCCTAATCTGATCATCAGAAGGGGACAAGCATTCGAGATTAGCATTGTGTTTGACAGAAGCTTTAACGAAACTGATGATGAGTTAACATTGAAATTTGTTACTGGTAAGTTCAAGGTCATTCGAATCGTTTACTATATTATATCATTAACGTTTAAAGTTGGCTCAATATTGATGTATCAAAAACAAACATACTAATCCATGTCGTAATTTCATTTTGTCTTTGATGTTTCTAAATGCCAATACGTCTAGGGAAATAAATTCAGTTTCTGTTGCAATAAATACCATTGTTAAATTTTTTGTAATTTTTGTTGTTAACCACAAAGGAAATGTTTAGGCAGAAACGCTGAAGGCCAAAACACTAACTATATTTTCTTCTGTTGCTCCATTAGCAAATTAAAAACATTAAAGCACAAACAGCAAACGGACTCATAATAAAGATTTTTTAGTCTTGAAATAACTAAATTAGTCACAAGAAAGTGTTGAGGTTATATTTTTTACATCTTTAAGAAAGTTCAATTACTTGTTTTTTATATTTGGACGACATCTTAATTTTTTCCGAAAAACAAGTTTTATCATGTGTTGCAATAATTATGTTTAGATTTCTTAAATACATTTAAGTTTTGTCATATATTCCATAAAATGTTTTGTATTTTAGCATATTGACAGATTTAACCAAAAATTGAAGCTTTTGTTAGACCCTGAAGTTTATTACAAGAGGGTTCAACAGCTTATCAACTGATGAATTACTTATTATACTAGTTTTAAATTTTACAGCACTAGGCGGCCGTTTTGGAATACAATGCCTCATCAGTAGTGCTTGAACCAAAATAATGAAACCAAAATTGCTTTAAAGTTGTAACTTTTCACACGTTTAGAGTAGCTACATAAATAGGAAATGTTTACCTTTTCCGGTGCACACGATCTTACTATTTCGTTGACGTTTACGTGTCTAACTGAAATTAACACTTTTTAAAGTTTTTACTATGCTCTTTGAGGTTGTGATTTAGACAAAGGCCGGTATTTTTGTGTTTGATTTTATTTTAATTGTTCTGAAAAACGTGAACGTTAAGATTTTTCAATTCAATGTGTAACGGAAATAATAGTAAAAAAGTAAAAGAACTATAGGGTAATATCTTATTGGTTTTTATATCGCTGATGGCCTCGTGACTTTACCTTGCGGACACAGAAGACACGAGTTATATGCAGTTTCTTTTTCTTTATATGCTATACTAATTTTGAGTGCCTATTATTGTACAGGTGTTGTTGTAGATATAAGGGAGGGGTTGTTATTTTTCGTTATTATTTCATTAAATCGAACAGGGAATGTTAAAAAAGGTCTTGTTTCAATGCGAAAATTGTCAGGGTTACACTGCCATTCTGCATTTTAGCTAGTTTCTAAGTTTTACTATTTAGGTATTTCTTTTGTTGCGAATGTCTACCTTTGTTTGGCTTTAAAAGTATTTAAAATATTTAAATTGTTCCATCATGCGATACAACATTTTTTATGGGTCTTTTTTTTTGTTCCGAATGTCTACCTTTGTTTGGCTCTAAAAGTATAAATATTTAAATTGTTCCATAATGCGATACAACATTTTTTATGGGTCTTTTTTTGTTCCGAATGTCTACCTGTGTTTGGCTCTAAAAGTATTAATATTTGAATTGTTCCATTATGCGATATAACATTTTTTATGGGTCTTTTTTTGTTCCGAATGTCTACCTGTGTTTGGCTCTAAAAGTATTAATATTTGAATTGTTCCATTATGCGATACAACATTTTTTGGGGTCTTTTTTTGTTCCGAATGTCTACCTGTGTTTGGCTCTAAAAGTATTAATATTTAAATTGTTCTATCATGCACTACAACATTTTTTATGTTAGACAATAAATCGAAAATGATTTATTCTGGGGAAAAACTATTGACCAAGAAAACAAATTCACCAGATTATATTTAAAGAGAAACTCCTTTTTTGTGTTTTAGCTTCAGCTTCTATACATGAATTGGCTTCTACTTGTTAGAAATAGCTAAGTCTTCAGTTTAAATCCCAGATTTTTGAGTTCTAACAAAGAAAACATGTGAAAAATGTACCAGAAAATATCAGAAAAGAAGCACTTTTTATTTTTTTTGTTTTAGCTTCTACATATAAATTGGCTGGAAATAGTTAAGTCTTCAGTCTAAAAACCAGATGTCTGAGTTTTAACAAAGATTTTCAATCGTTCTTTATTTCTTGTTGACCATTTTATTAAAGTGGTATTGGATGATAATAAACGCGCAATATTGTTCATCTGGAATATTTTCTTAAAGTGTTGTATAAACATTGGAGTCCTTAATTTACTAACACTCCGTAAATATAGACTGTTTATATCGACGATTTTATGGAGAAAATTTATTAATTAAGACTTCAATGGGATTCTTCTATTAAATTATCTCCGTTTCGTCCTCCGCCAGTATAATAAGAGAATCAGAGTCTTTGAGGGTCATCTTTACCCTGGAGAGATGAGATCCGACGTATATCTAATTAAGGGGTAACCATTCATTTCACATTTTATTGATGAATCGTGTCAATATGCGTAACTGCACGTGCGCTGTTTTGATTAAGAGTTGTAATCATAGAAAACACAATTAACAGTAAATTGTAATCAACAACAAACGGTTATGATAAGAAAGTTATCTCTGTTGTCTTGGATACATGTAAACAATCATGACCAGTAATAAGTAGATGCTTTGGGTTTTTTGAAAGAATTATATTAATGTCACGCGGTTCATGCACATTACATTATTCCTCTTCCTCTTGATTCCCTGGGGAATAAAGGGCCGCAACAACACCTCTCATCTGACACGGTTCTGGGCTATCTTCTTCAGTTTCGGCCCAGGTCTTTCCAGTCGTTTGTGCCTCTGTGTGTTAACTCCTTCGCGAAGTCTGTTTTTGCTGGCCTCTTTTCCTCTTCCCTTGAGGGTTCCAGTCAAGAGCCTGGTGGCAATGGAATTTGTGGCCAATCCATCCCCATTTTCGTTTCCTGATCTCAGACTCGATTGGAACTTGCCTGGTCCTGTCCCATAGTTGTTTGTTTGAGACATTTTCAGGTCATCTGATGTTAAGGATGATCCTGAGGCATCTGTTGATAAATGTACGCGGTACACTTTACGTTTATTTTCTGAAGACGTATAAAATTTGTTGAAATATTGAGTTTTTGGCTCTGGTATACATTAATTTTGGTAACATTCAATCAATATTTTATAAATGCTTGCTTAAGGTCATTTTCATCATTTAAAATTTCGAAACTATTCTTTTATTAAATTATTTCAGCTAGCTAAACGAAATGTTTTTATCCGGACTTATTTCCTTGTAAAAAGTTCACATGTTTAACTTATTTTGCCAGTTTTCCAAGTCTTTATTTTGCTTTAGGATTGTGTGTGGTTTTTGTTTTTGTTTTACTTTTATAGGATTGTGATTTGGACATGAATTGGTATGCTTGTTTTTAATTCGTAGGAACGCAGAACTATTGCATAGGAATGAGTTATCATTGGGTGGGAAAGCAAACATAAAATTTATTTCAATATCCCTCACATAAAAGTGTTTAAGAATGAAACAAACAAGAGGAGAAAAGAAATTCTTCATATGTCTATTCTACTGCTTAGCTCGGTACCGATACAATTGACAAAGGAATTTAGGGTGTTATTCTGTCACATTTTAGAACATTGTACTAACTGTGTACAAGGCGCCATCTGAAAATCTGAAACACTGGTAAAATTAAATCACATGGACATGTGTAAAAAATTAGTTTGTGTCTTGTCTCTAACAGTTGCATTTCAACATTTTTCTTAATGATTAATGCAGTGCTAAACTCATGAACTATACCCATTGGATCAACTTGAGGAACATTTTAATATAAAAAACTAATCAATGTTTTAGCTTTGTTGAGATGCGCATTTATATTTGGGAATTAGGGAGTTAAAACTCGTGAATCGAAATTTGAAGTAAATTATACGTCAGTTGCAATTTATTTATTTTGAATTTTGGATAGTGAAAACAACAATACTGGTTTTAGATATGAAAAAGTTGATCGATTTTTTTTCAAATAAAAAAACTGAATGGATGTAGAAATTGCAGTTTTTTTAAAACCATTGTACAAGTTTTCTTACTCATTGGAGTTCCCCACCAGCGCAAATTGCACAACGTCAGTTCCGGGGTTTCTGTCCATGTTACGTGTTATGTAAGTGTGTATCACTTGCTCAGATTGCAGGAACTTGCAGGATTTCGGAATGTTATGATATATTTAAAAACTTCAGAGACCCCCATTGATCGTCCTTCAAAATCAACGAAAAAATCCCTCTTGCAAGAAGTCCTTGAACCGCCACTGAAAAGTCGAACTATTGACTCTTATTGAGAACAACTAACACCTGCTGTTCTCACACTACTTCTTTATTAAATTTCACTTAACTTGTACATAGTTTTAAACGCTACATTTTTACTTTATTTTCTTCATTTTTTACATAAATCCGATCACAAAAGATTATTTTTTTTAATGTTTACTGTAATTGAAAAAGAAAAAAATGGTTTTGTAGGTCGTCAGGCATTACAAAATAAAGGAAACTTGATCCCGGTCACAAAATTGCGTCAGCTTCTAACTGGACAATGGGGATTTCACATTTTTTTCAAAACAGTATATCAGTTGTTTTCAATTGTTTTGTAGGTCGTCAACCACTACAAAGTAAAGGAACTGTGATTCCGGTCAATAAAGCACACCAGCTTAAAACTGGACAATGGGGATTTCAGATCACAAGTGTGGAGGACAAAAAGGTCAATCTAAAAGTCTTGTCCAGTTCGGACGCCATTGTTGGCAGATATCAGTTGTTTGTAGATACACTTCACAAGAATTCAGATGGAGTTGTAGAACAAAATCGTTATACACATCCAGATGATATTTATCTTATCTTTAATCCATGGTGTGCAGGTAAGTTTTATTTTATTTTTTATTTTTTGTTAATCCTCTTTCTGCTAAATTTTATTTTAATGTAACGTTGGTAATGCCAAATCTACGTCACAATTCAAATATGACGTCAACGATTAGTTATGACGCTATATGAGTTTTGCAGTCATATGGCATCATTTGTTAATGGAAGGTTTAATCTTAATAGTCAACATTTGCTTTTTGTTTACTTTGCCAAAGGATTAAAAGTCATTTGTTAGTTTTGCAATCAAGCGTTATCATACGACGTATATGGGTCCGTGTGACAGGCTGTCAGTAGAAGACACACGTATGTCAGACTGGCAGCTAGAGGGTTATGATGGGGTTTCCTTTATTGGCTATTTCAAGAACATGTTTAAAATAGCATTGGTAATGTTTGTGGTTTTAACTTTAAAGTAATAAATTCCAAGGCCATTCAGTGTTAAAGTTGTTGAACGACTTCACAGTGTGGCTCGCCAACGCACAACGTGGCCAATAACCCTTGACGTTTGCGCAATACGTTTTAAAATTTCAGTAATATTTGTGATAAATGTAAAAAACACAAAGCCCCAAATACTTATAATATCAATTTAACCGTATCTAAAATGGATCCGTTTATGCGTTATTTGGTTACAACGTGGTTTAAAGGTACATTACACGTGTGTTTTTGGAGAGAGGTTTAGCGATATGCGGGTAAATTACACGCTGTATTAGATTTAACGTGGTACGCACATATATTTCGTTTTTACAAATAGATACTAGTACATGTTTGTCTGCAATAATTAAAAATTACTAATTAAACCTATTATTTGCTGCTTTCAATTATCATTTTGGAATTTCAAAAATGACTGATATTTCTGTTTCAAAGTGGCGTGAAATTGGAAAGATGTTTTTTCTTCTGTTCATTTAATTTATGTTTGTACACCATTCCAAGTTCTCATTGATTTCTACATACCATAGAGGAAAGAATAACATACTGTTGATGCATATTGTAGCATCAGACGAACTCTGAAGATTGTTTTGTAACGAAGCTGACCTCACTCGACAGTTTGACGATTACCTCAATCGGTACAGCGTCCCGAGTCCCATTTTTCCCGCTGTACGAGTAGTACATAGCATTTCGGGGTGGTGGTCCATCTATAGGTTGATGTCAAGGGTAGAATCACGTGGTTTCGATATAAGGACGTCGAATCGATGTAGCGTTTCTCTAGGTAACCGATGAGCTTATTCAATAGAGCGCAGCGCAAGTATTAGGAAGGTGTCTGGTTCAATTCCAAGTTTAGCTAAAGCAGGATGTCCCTGTTAAAAACATGTGATTTTCTAATATGGAAACAAAAGCAGTTGCTTATGATTCAACCTAAGACTTGCAAAATTAAGAAAAGATATAATTCAATTTAATTCAGAAAATGTAAGTCAAACTTTACATAACTTACTTAATTGAAACAGAAATAAAAGTAATTGGAATCTTAACATTTGTTTAACCAATGCAACAAAAAACCTCATTGCACTGTTAATTTAGAAAAATGCAGAAAAGCAAGGTGTCCGTTTCGTCACTTTCCTCCCATTTTTATTAGGCATGCTTTGTTTTCCTCTGTCTAACATGTTTATTAATGGACTCAATGAAGAAGTCAAAAGTATGAACATTTAATTACACGTGTTAAGATAATCTATCAGACGAATTAAGTTTTAAAGAAATAAATTACCAAGGAAGAATACAAAACCGTTGTTGAATATTTCAAGCACGACATATTTACTCCCAAGGCGGGGGGAGTGTAACAAAGTATCTACAAGATTTATGGATCTGTCGCTTGAAAGTCGAAAAACAATTACAACAATAGTTAGATGAAACACGTAAAAATTTGAGCAAAGTGAGAAATTTATAGGAATCCTTTAATTGAATGCTATGATCAATATCTCTGTAAGCTCTTGTGGATGCGTTGCTAAGTGTATTATTCTGATAGGAAACTTGCTTATGTTGTCCCAGTCAAATGAAATTAGACTTACAGTATACTAATTTTGCGTCTGTATGTTTCGCTTTTTTAAACATTTAAAGAAGTCAGGATATCCAATATCCAGATTGACAGTGGTTTAAAAAAAACTTATTTATAAAGAATAAATAAAAATGTAACAAGAGAAAAAAGAAAAACAAAAAATTAAAAACACAGAAAAACAAAATAAACAAGTTTTTCAGTTATGTCATGTGTTACTTTTGAATGCATTATTTTAAAAAAGTTTTGAATTTTTATGAAATAATGCATTCAAACGTAGCACATGACACTAATGTCACAAGAATATGATCTTGCAAATTGTGTGTCAAGTAACAGAGCTTTCATTACGACAATAAAATAATTGCTTTCCCAAAATTTGTACACCTTAACCAAACAAACACATAGTAAATTTAATAACTGAAACGATTCCATATACAGTGACACAATGTACGATCCAACTAGAGCTGTCTCTTGGGAGCCAAATGCCCCGCCTAATTGAAATTTCAGCTTGTGGCTTTTAGATTTGACTTGTATGTGGTACGCGACATATCCATCGACTCATTTTTGTATACATTTGCCCCATGTTTGAGCAAAATTTACCTATAAATCGATGTGAACTATCGACTCATTTTTGTATACATTTGTCCCGTGTTTTAGCAAAATTTATCCATAAATCTATGTGAAAAGGAAACTTCTTAGATTCCGAATCAAACATTGGAATGATAGTTTCTCATGAATGACTTCTCGAATATTTTTTAAACTTAACAGAGAAAATCTATATTATAAGGGAAGGGTCTAGCTGGTTGTTTCCTTTCCAACTTGAGGTCTTAATTTGGACCCATATGGACCAATAACAATAAGACTAATTACATAATATACCAGTTTTAATTTTACAGCACTTCCCAGTCGTTTCGAAGTATAAGTCTTCATCAGTAGTGTTTGGACCAAAATTTTGACTTCAAAACATCATTATTAAGGGGTTGAAAAAATATCCAAAGGAGCAAATTATATTTAATCAAATTTAGCTAAGGGAAACTTTACATTTATCATAGTTTTGAGGAATTTCAAATTAAGACAATTGTATATTTCTGACAATAGAAAAAGTATTGCCTATTGAGTTTATGATATCGTCAGGGATGCTTAGTCATCCAGCAGATGGTTAATTGTTTGTTGCTTAACGTCGCAACAACAATTTTGCGACGAAAAGTACTTTATTAACCTCTATGGATTAATAAATATGCATGTGAAGTGTGAGTGTGTTTTATGGTCTGCCTTGTACTAGGGCGCACTCAGAGCGACTTTAAACTAGCTCACCGTGTCAGTACGCCACAGACAAGCGTACCTCTCCCAAGTCACATTATACTGAAACCGGGTTAACCAGTAAAGGCAAGCGGACTCGAACTCACTGCGGTTAAGACCTTGGATTTTTAGACTGACGTATTATCCATCAGGCCACCGCGGCCTCTGTAGTCCTCCATCAGATCTAGCCCAATGGTATACCAGTCTTAATTTTACACTTAAACATAATTATTTATTTATATGTTTAGATGACGCCGTTTATCTGGATGATGAGAACCAAAGAGAAGAATACGTTTTAAACGAAACAGGAAGAATATGGATGGGAACTGTCGGCAAATTTTGCGTGAGACCATGGAATTTTGCTCAAGTGAGTTGACTTATAAATTCTCCATCAACGATCATGTTGACAGTTTTAGTGTAATTCGGAATGACAAATCAAATAGCTTTTTCGAATTAAATGGAAATTTTTGTTATAACTATTTAAAAGCATGTGATATAATGCCTGTCAAATTAGTGTCTAAATAATGTCGTTTTTCAATTTGGTTTCTTTAGAAACGCTTTTAGCGAGAAAATCAAACAAGGTTAGAGGCCATCAGTGCCAACTGGGTATTCTTTGTGGTTTGAAATAAAACAATTGTGTTACATTCATGTATGGCATTTATGGTACCGATAAACTTTATTTTATTTCGTTAGAAACGCTTTTAGTGGGAAAAATCAAACAGGGTTAGAAGGTCATCAATGCCAACTGGATATTTCTTTGTGGTTTAAAAATTAAACAATATATGCTACATATGACACTCACAGTACCGTTGAACTTTATTTTATAAGGAACAATGAGACAAAGACAGATTTAGGAAAGACAAGACTCTCATTGCGTTCAGGTTCTTCTTTAATAAGGAAATCAGTGTTACCAGCAGTTTATTATACAGCAATTAATGTTCAGAAAACATTGTTAAAGACCTAGAAACCTTATGTAATGCTTGATGATAGTAATTGTTTAAGAAATAATAATAATAATAATAATAATAATACATGTAATAATAATAATAAAATAATTTTACCACTGCTAGGGACGTTCAGTCATTTATGATGAAGGGCGTATCATAAAGATATCTAATCAAACCGAAATTTGACAAAGGGCGTTTTATATCCACCATAGGTTTGGTTTACTTGAATTAACTTTAACATGTACTTTTTAGACACGACACGGAATGACAAACACAAACAAACTGTCATATGATAAAGTGAATCAAAAATGTTAATACCCAACTTGTAATGTTATATATTTTTTCTTGCAATGTAATAACAACTTGTTATGTAATAAAAACGACGTGTAATGTAATAAAAAAGGTTCATTTTTATTTTTTATCTTTCATTTTTACATTACACGGAAATATTACATAACGCGAACACGTCTTTAACAAGGTGTTATTACATTACACGGAGAAAGGAGAAAATTATTACACTACAAGGTGGGTATTACATTACTTGACATATATCACATAATACGGTGTAACAACACGGCGTTACAAATATACCCTTCAAACCTCAATTACTGGTTTACAATCAGATTCTTTGATGTATCATACTTACTTTTATTGTTTAAATTCCAGTGTATTTTATTGAATACGATTTTTTTTAGTTTGATGATGTTTGTTTAGTGGCTGCATTGGCCATCATGGAAAAATCAGAACTTGGTGACCCCGCCCGTGGTAACCCTCTCCTAGTGGTCCGAGCGTTGTCCAGAGTGGTAAGTTCATTTTACAGTATATAAATCCAGTTTCTAAATTCTTCATTTAATTTAGATGGCTGCTTATTCATAAAGCCAAGTGAATTTAAAAGCTATGTGTTTATCTGGAGCATTGTACTCTAAATACGGACAAACACGTGGTACTGTCATCTCTTTAGTAGAGATTTCTGGCTGTCCTAGTGGTCTAATGCGCCAACCTATTGGTTTATGTTTTATAGATCACAGCCCGTCTCGTTTGGTATGTCGGAGGTCGTGAGTTCGAACTTAGACCGGGTCTGATCCTAGACGTAAAAGTGCGTAGTGACGGTTCTTTTGCAAAGCTCTTGGCATTACTACGAAATGAAAGTTACGTTTTTTTTCGAATGGGAACTAAAAATAAACGAGCTCCTGTGTCACGATATATAGGCGTGGCACAATAGATGTGCGAGATAGATGTGAGAAAATCTTCACTGGTTGTAAACATCTTTTACTGGAACATTGTTTTACATCACATCAGCAGTTATCATCTATTCACGATGAGGCAATTTTTTAGCATTACTCTAAACACAAGTTCACATGATGGTGAGTTTTTTAAAATTATTTCTGATAAGCTTTATATATAAAAATGCCCAAATCAGGGCGACCTTTAGAGTTTAGTCTCAATCTCCCGAAATGTGGAAAATAAACGGACCACTCAGTCAGTTATACTGAACCAACTAGTAAAGGTCTGCAACAAGAAAAAAAATCCTTTTTCAATTGTGGTCCAACGCACCAATGGGACGCCATGTGTTTGAAGGATGACGCCTTAACCACTCTGCCACCACCCCCAAATCTGATAAAGTTTCAGGCGAAATTTTAGAGAAAAAGTAGTTCAATAAATATATCGTGCTAAAGAAAACCTCATCCGTAATCATATATTGCGAATATCCATGATGACAATGTAACATTCAAACAATGAAAATATCTGTTTTTTATTTGGTTGATTTAAATGTTTTTATTGTAATGTTATTTCATTCACTATATATCCTCTACAATCATATGAATCGTTCAATATTTATCTTGAGGTAATTATCCCTAATGCTCAGTCTGACAGCACTAATCTAGCAACCAGGAATCAAGTCACACGGCTTAAATACATGGCTTATTAACATTTTAAGATTTTTGCTATTTCCAAAGATTTTTTTCAAAATATGAAGTATTGCTGTTCCATTAGCCATTAACTAAACCACGGATGCCATTCCGCCAACACTTACGGTCGAATTAAATTTGATGTCGCGGCAGCGGAAGTGATGTCATACTATTTCCGGTTGTACTCTATAACGCGTAATGGACATTTCTCCAGTCTGCCATGTAAAAGATTTAAGTGACATGTTCATTCTGAAGGAGACAAGATTAGATACCTTTATATAGCAATATCAATTAGCCTGTTTTCACGTTTCACAAGACAAATCAATTTGAACTTTAAATATTTATAGCATGAAGTGATTTTTTCTTTGAGAGAACTTGCAAACTAAGCAAAATAATGAGGATCAATCAGTTACTGTTGAAATTACACAATTTTATTAGCTATGCAATATGCATTAATCATATGCTATACGTGTATGTCTTCTTAAATAACATCACACATAGCTAGTGTAGTCAGCTAGATATGATGAACTTTAACTTTCAGAGCACTTGGTGTCACTTCCCTGGTGGAATTTCATGTGTTTCACTTAATTTAACTTTCAAAGTTTGGAATTTTTATTTCAACATGTGTACGTATGTCTCTATTTAATTCATAACATATAAATATTGTCCTTTGAGGGCAATAGTACATAAATAGGGCCCTTGGTTGAGATAAATATGGTGGATTGTCTCCCTGAGGGAGCATTATCTCCCGAACAATAGGCAAGGGAGAAAAAGATTCCAAGGGGAGACAACCCTCCATATATTTCCTTCAACCAAGGACACTATTTACTTTATTATACCGAACAAAAACGGCGTTATCTTTTATTCTTTATTTTGATAACGTGGAATATTGACCGAGCCAAGGTATTTTGGAGCTCTGGATGAGAATAGAGAGTTATACGGGCAGAAGTAGGATTACGGATTACTCGGTAGTTTTCGCGAGTTGCCGTGCCTACCGGAAACATTGCAATTTACCTTGCCTATGTTGACTATTGTTGCAAACATTGTGATTTTATTCATACCACGTGATTGGAAATTGACCAATTAAAGTTTAAAAATTTTCTGTGAAGTATAAAAATGACAAATGTCAATCCGAGGGAGCATTATTTATCGAGATTCTAGGCAAGGGAGATAACATATGCCTGTTATTTTGGCGCCGAGTGATGTCTAGTCAGTTTTCCTTCACTATTCAATGGATTATGGTATCAAAACAAATATTGTAAATTTGAGAATTGTTCAGTTATTTACACATTGTTGCATTATATATTGCTTAAATCCATAGCTTCAAATAGCAGAATTAGTAATACTGCGTATGTGACTTTAAAAGGCTTAAACTTGGGTAAATTTCAGCACACCAGCCGTGTGATGGTTGGTTGGTTGAATGTTGCTTAACGTCGCATCAGCAATTTTTTAGCTATTCGCGACAAGAACTATTTTATTAATCTTTATGGAATAATCCATGAACAGGTTCGTGTATGCGTGAGAAGTGTCTGCCTTGTACTAGCGCGCACTTCTAAAGGGCGACTTTAACGTACTAGTTCAGACAAGCGTACCACTCTCCTAGTCAAATTATACTGATACCAGATGAACCAGTTAAGGCTAACGGCAAGCAAAATTCACTTTACCATATGTGGTCTGAGCGGGATTCGAACTCACAGTGGTGAGAGACCCTGGATTTGTAGACTGACGTCTTATTCATTAGCCCTCTACACCAGCCGTGTGACATTGTTGTTTGAATTCGTATCTCCAAGTAGCAGAAAAAATGCTTATGTGGTTTTTGACACGCGCATAAAGGTTTATTTTGTTTTTTATCAGCAAAAGAATTTAGATGGTCATTAGTCGTAATTACAAAAGGTCTACATTGCTTTTTAAACCCATAGCTGCAAATAACAGTAATAATGCTTATTGGCTTTTGTCACTCGGATTAATTTCCATTTTATCAGCACAACGAAACAAACTCGACAATTTTGTGTCAAAACAAGCGGTTTCACTTAAGCAAATGATTTAATGAAATGGGATGCGTACGGCAGCACATAGGTGACATGGGAAATATTTTACATTGCGTGCTCTCGCGAATGTTATCGCATGTTCGCACAAATATTTCCGTGTGCTCACGCAAAACTGATAACATTCGCTTAAACACTCGATAGTTTTTGCGTGAGCACGCCATATCGTTCGCGTCAGCATGCAATATAAATAATATTTTTCATGTCACCTTTGTGCCGCCGTAGATGCGGTATATTACATTATCCAAAGACAGAATTTAACCATCACAAAAATGACTTAATCTTTGACTATAAGCTAATTCCTAGATAAGGAAAGTCAATTATCGTTTTCTCTCGCGTGATTAAGTTTTATACCGCAGGGATAATTTATATTTCTCATTTAACGCCATTTAAAACGGACGGTAATGATGATCTAGAATTAACATGTCACGTGACGTCTGGTATTACGCCATTAAGTCAATCTCTCTACTTCCGTTTTGTATTATTGCGCATAATGTTGGAGCAGACAATGGGTAATAAAACAGTTAAATAGGACCCAACAATGTACTTAATTAAAATTTACTGAGTTGTACTATTAAATTGTTAAATCCCTGTGTTTACTCTGTAAATCAATAATGCAAGGTTACAGCGTATGGAATGGAATGTACAAACATTATATATAAAATAGAAAATTTAAACACTTCAACAGGGCAACTGCCTACGTATGGAATGGAATACTAGAATACAAAACTATATTTAAGATAGGAAATTGAAACACATCAACAGGACAGCTAACAACGTTAAAAAGAACACAAAACAGTAAAACTTAATCAAATAAAAAACAAACATACTAATCCGTGTCCGAATCACAATCCTGTAGCAAAGTAAAAACTTTGAAACTTACAAGTTAGGTTAAACACGTGAACCAGGGAAGTGATACCGGATGCTCCGGAAGAGTGAGCAAGTCATATTTTGCTAGCTACACCCGCCAAACAAAGAAACAGCCAAAATAATGATAATTAATGACATAGTGGTATATACTTTAAGCGCAGACGCTGCCTTGCGCACAAATAAAAAATGCGTAAAAGTCTTAAAAAGTGTTATCTTTAGTGTCATGTGCTACTTTTGAATGTATTATTTCATAAAAATTCAAAAGTAGCACATGACATTAGGAATAAGAATATCTACTGTAAATCGAAACAAATTCGCTGATGTGTGTGTGTGTGTGTGTGTGTGTGTGTGTGTGTGTGTGTGTGTTGTTTGTTCGTGAAAGTGACAAGACGCAAAAATAAAGGTCTCGCGATTATTTTATTTGGAATATAATTCCCCTGCAATTATATTTGTCATCACCCGATGCGCTAAAATAAAAGTGCGCGACTAATTTAAAATATTAAAATAGAGCATTCAGCGCACTCAAATTTTCCTGTTTCTATGGTTCCCTTAAATTCCAAGCGTGATAAATAACACACGAGTTAGTTCGGTGCAGATATTGATTCAAAGGATTTATTCAAGTATTGTTGCAATCTCCTAGTATATCGGAAAAGGGTTTAGCAGTATCGACAAAATCGAGAAAATTTGTCTTCAATGTTTTTCAACTGTCAAATATTCTGGTACTCGAACCGACTTAAGACTTTATAATGTCTGCTTTAGGACAGCAATAGCAATATGGTTTGATAATAAGTATATTGATGTGATTATTAATTTTGAATTGTAGGAAATGACACCAGGTCAATATAATCGATAAGAAATGTTTTTAGAGTGAATTGCAGTCATCGAGTTTTACGTCAAAGTCAGGAGTTTTATCATATTGTTGAGGCATCCATGGAGGAAATTGGTTTACCGATTTTTGTCAAGCAAAATGGCAAACTTTCTTACACTAGAATCTTCCCGAGCAGGATTCGAACCTAGGCTATAATACGCGTTTTGATCTCTGAGCGCGATGCAGCAATATACCTGCTTCTCCTGCTTATGGTGTATTTGTTTCCTAATTAATACGCTATGGTAGCGCTTGTTCCCACTACGGAGACTTTGTACAACGGAGTAGGCTGCTTGCAAATAAATTGTTGACTCAGGGATATTGCAAGCCTAGGCTTATCAAGGCCCTCAAAAAGTTTTATGGCCGTCATCACAGTATCGTTGATAAGTTTGATGTCTCTGTGTCCAGGTTTGCCCTGGATATATTTGACGTCCCATAGTTCCATGTTCCTTTCACACAATTTTGATTACACACGTGGCGGGTGTAGCTAGCTAAACAGGAGGTGCTTACCCTTCCTGAGCACCCGGCCTCAATTCCTTGGTAGAAGTTCACGTGTCTAACCTAACTTGTCAGTTTCAAAGTTTTTACTTTGCTTCTGGATTGTGATTCAGACATGGATTGGTATGTTTGTTTTTTATTTAGACCACTCGGTGACATGGCAACTGAGTTCCCAGTCATTGATGAAATGTTATCAATAATTTATGAGAACTGATGATGTGAGGAAAAAGTTTTTTGAAAACATATGGTACACCAGAACTGGGTTCTCCAGTGTACCACGTAATAGTCCCTAACAATTATACTACTGTATTTCCACAATTTTTTTAGTGCACATGGAAAATGCAAGAATAAAGTCGTATTTTCCAACAAACTCACAAAAATTTGTCAAAACTTAATACAAAATATACTGACCTAATAGGAAAAAATATTTTTCATTCCTGAAAAAGTGAACTTAATTCTGTACATAGAGCAATGTTTGAACTTTTTAACAAAACAACAAATATGACTATGTCAAAATTATCCCGTCTGTGCCTTCTTACTTGGAACAACTATAAACGTTATGTCATAATTGGAATATTCATGATGATCACACCTGGAAAAAACACGAACAACAATGACCTACCCGACCCTAAATGCCCTGTTGTAGCTTTAAATGAGGCCCAATTAGTGTATAAACTTGATCAAAATTCAAAAATTTTCGCAAAATTTCTCAATGTACAGGAGAACTGAACAATAATGTTTTAATGACAAATGTAATGTGGTTAGGTCAGTGCATTTTAAATGAATTTTATTGATAATCTAATAGAAAAATTATAATTGAAAGAAATAAATAATAAAAACATGTGCACTCAATTTATGGAAATACAGTAAACAAGTATTCTCATACATCAGTTGACAAGACGAGGTTAACGAGAATAACGGCAAATTTTGCATTGCATGTAGTGTTGTATTAGTGAGGTAGGCGTGTTGATTTAAGGCCCAGTCACACAGCCGATCACGCATAAATGACGTATAAATCACGTATAAAGTTGGCTTGTGCGTGATTGTCAGTGGAGAAATAGACCATTTTGGGGGTGTGCGTGGTCGAAAATCACCGATGAATTGCGCATGAACTACGTACAAATCACTTACAATCACTTACAAATCACTTACAAATCACGCACATCAGCGCATAGGGCCAAAACAGGGACAATTTCTGGTTTTTATTGACAAATACACCACGCATAAACTGCGTATGAACCACGTATAAGCACGTATGAACCGCGCACGAGCACTGATGAACGACGCATAGAGCGCGCATGGATCACGCATGGATCACTTCTGATTCGCTGATGGCTCGCGAACAGCGGGCGTCACTATCACATCCGCTCCGCGCACAATAAATAGCCTGCATTGACGGGGTTTTGCCAGTCTCGTTCCAGTAGCCGAAGCAGCCACATCAGAATACTACTTGAATACTACTTGAAGATGCCACCCAGGAAAGGTCATCAGCCCTCCAAGACCAGGGTCCAGAAGAAGAAGGCTCCAGCTGCTCCAGAAGAAGAAGTTCCTGTAGATCTCCCGCAGATAGAGGCCGCTGGAGATGAAGAGGCTCCCAGGAGGTCTCCAAGACCTCCACCTCCTGATCTTGAAATCCAAGTGGAGGTTCATGCTGCTGATGAGTCTGCTCCCACTGCTGCTGCTGGTGACCAGGCTGCTGCTGTTGATGAGTCTGAAGAAGATGCACGTCCTGTGGGCAAGGGCAAGGGCAAGTCCAAGGGAAAAGCCATTGCCAAGCGTGACTATTCCCTTGAAGCTGAGATAGAAGAAGGTCTCCTTGAGTGGATGGCGGAGCACGACGAAGTTTGGAGGCGGGGGCATCGTCTCTACAAAAAGCGCAGGGAGATCTGGGCTGCCAAGGCTAATGAGCTGGGTCTGACAGTGGACCACATCATGGGGTGGTGGAAGTCTTTGAAAGACTGGTACGTCAGACTCAGCAAGGTCAAGTCTGGCCAGGCAGCGAAGAAGTACACTGACAGGGAGCAGTACATCATCAACAGCTTGCAGTTCTACAAGACCCAGCTGCCATCAACCAAGTCTGAACCCATGATGAGCTTGCCCCTGACTTCCACCCAGGCATCCCGTGTCAGTGACAGTGAGCCAGACAGCGACCAGGAGCGAGCACCCACTCCCCTTGACGAAGACCTGGAGGCAGTGGAGAGGACATCAGCCGAGGTAGCCCAGAGTTCCAGCCAGACTTCATCCAGGCAGCTGAAGAAGAGGAGGAAGAGGGAGGTCGACCATGAAGAAGAGTGGATGAAGGAGCTCAGAGAAACGATGAAGGCCAATCAGCAGCTGTTGTCCCAGCTGATACAAGAGAAACCTGTACAGTCGGAACGTGAAGCCTTCATCAAGTACGTGGCAGACAGTCTCCGTGCAGCACCTGCAGAACACTACAAGCAGATGATGACCAAGATCTGAGCATCTGAAGCGGAGCCATTACCAGACACGTCCACCCACAGGAACTTGTAATCAGACGTCACCATGACAAACAGGATGATACTGAAGAAGCCTTTGTAATTGTAGTACAGAGATCCAGAATCAGGGGGAGCCTTGCATGCCATGTGCTTGCCATCAATAGCACCGATGACGTGGGGGAAGTTCCACCTCTCGTACCAGTCATTTGCCAGTTGCAGCCAGCTTTCTTCAGTGGTTGGAGGTGACATCTGCTCTTCAAGGTACTCCTCTATGATGGCCTTGCAGACTTCTCTGACAACAAGGCTGATGGTGTTGTGGGGGACCCTCCAGGCATACTGCATGTCATGGTACTTGGATCCAGATGCCAGGTGACGAAGGGTAATGGCAACCTTCAGACCAGGATCAAGGGGAGCTCTCCAGTTGGTTGTCTTCTTGGTAATCGTGGGGGTCAGCCTCTGGACAATCTCGTCAAACATGGCAGGAGGCATACGCATGAAGTTCTGGAAGGATCTTGGGTCTTCATTCCGGAGCTCCACCATCAGGCGATCATACAAGCCCTGCTCTGGTCTTCTAGTGATCCAGTCTCTCACCCAGACGTTCCAGATCTGTCTTCTCCTCCTTCTTCTTCTTCTCCTGGCCAACATCTGATGAAGTTGCAGCAGCTGATCATTCTGGTTCTGGATCAGGAACTCCAGGACATCTCTTCTCTGGGGGTTCATGCTGGATGTGTACCCCTTGGCAGCAAGGACAAGACTGGCAAAAGTTGAAGAAATGGTTGCTTTCATACGGCAAAAATCATACGTGAGTTGTTAGTGATACATAAGTGATTCATAAGTTTTTCATAATTTTTTTATGCGTTTTTGTAAGTGTTCTGTAAGTGTTTTATGCGTTAATACTTTTTTGTCAGTGATTGTCAGTGGATATCAGTGAAATGTACGTGTTACTACAGCGAGACATGCGTGATATGTGCGTTATTCGTCAGTGAAAAGTCATCGACGTGCACGGTAGCGGTAAATTTCTTGCGAACAACCACTAATGATCCACGCATATGTCGCGCATTGTCCGCGTCAGAACTACGCAAAGGACGCATGAATTACGTTAAACGGCGCACAATCGCGCAAACTTGTGCGTGATCAAGATTTTTGAGCAGCTCAAAACCTGGAATCGCGCACAAACCCGATTCGACGAATATCCACTGACAACTACTGATGCTCCACGTCAGAAAAACTTATGAATTACGCACAGCACCGATGAATCGCGCACGACTCAAAATTTCTGCGCAATTCATGCGTAAATCGTAAGTTTTGGCTGTGTGACTGGGCCTTAAGTAATGGCATAGCAAAGTAAGGAAATGAACTATACCAAAAAATATTTAAGATTACACCTTTGAATTTTAATATCAAACATTGCTTTTACAAAATATGCATACATAAGGTCATACTTTACTTTTTCCTGTATTACTAGATAAATAACAATGAGAGAGACGGCGGGGTTTTGGTGGGTAACTGGTCTGGGAAATATGACGATGGTGTGGCGCCTTATGCTTGGAACGGAAGTGCAGCCATATTAGAAGAATTTTTAAAGAAAAGAAAAGGAGTTAAATTTGGACAATGTTGGACGTTTGCCGCTGTAGCAACAACAGGTATAGTTTTTCTATCATGAAGGATCTTATGCTTTCGGTCGGGTATTTTTTTACCATAGGCCCAGTGGACCCAGTGGTCTAAAGGGCACGTTTACTTATAAACTACAGATAGGATTTCCACTCGGGTACGATCCTATTGTGAAGAAGTTTGTCAGGTCGTTTACTAAAGGTCGACGGTTTCTTCGTCGATAGAAGTGAAATACTACAGGCCCAATGGACCCAGTTGCTAAAGCACTCTCGTTTACTGATAATAGTGCTTTCGCAACCCATCTACAGATCGGATTTCCACTCAGGAAAGATCTTAGTGCCTTTGTCAGGTCGCTTACTAAAGGTCGAAAGTTTCTTCGACGATACAAGTGAAAATCTTAACTATGGCGTAAAGCAACATAACTCTACTGAACGCACTACAGACCTCGACAACAGGTGTTTATCTGCGTCTTTTGCCTTATATTGTAAATTTGTTGTGATGTAACCTTGGTGTTCCGTAGGTGCACAATACTCATACCTCACATGAACTAATTCTTGAGATTAATAAAAATAGCTGAAAACTTGCAGTGATGTAAACTACATTCATCCAGGCCAACCAAACAATCCATCCATATTAAATATTGTTCAGCTGGAACATTCTATTATTTCATATCATTTGTCTTATGAACATACTACGCATGTTTTAAGGTTGTTTGACTGACTTTCATGAAACAAAACAAAATACCTTTATCTAGAACATTCAATCTTAGATCTATAAAATGTGCAAGTACAAAGGATGTCTTCAAAAATATAAGGAAATGACCCATAGGAAAATTTCATGCATGTCAAAATTTACATTAATAAAATATTGGTTAAAAGTACTTCCTATCTATAGAATAAAGTATATTCTAAAGTGCCATGTCAAAAAAGATATCTCTGGTAACGGATAAGTGTTTCTATATGTTCATGAAAACGGTGATTCAAAGCAAAAATGGATATTTCCATACATTTGACTGCATATATATTGCAATTACATAACCGACATTAAAATGTAGGTATTTAATGTAGTTTTCACTGACCTAAAGATTATCCACGGGCATGCCTGCCATCATGGTGAAAAATCGAAAAACGCTTAAAAATTAAACCATTATCCTTGTTCTTTACTTATATATTATAGCTTATACAAAGCGTTAGTAAGCTTCGGTAGCTCAGTGGTAAAGTATGTGGACTACTAAGATCTGACGATATGCTATTCTTTTTATTTGTGGGTTCGAATCCCATACATTGCACGGAATTTTGTTTTTAGATTTTTCCTAATTTCTATACCTTGAAAACACATTACTAGTATTTACTAAATTATATTTAACTCAATTGTAAGTGAATAAGTAATGATACTTTTTTTCGCCAAAAGTTAATGTCTAAGCAAGTTGTATAAGCATCGATATTAACATATATATAACAAGGCAAAGCAAAGTGAAAGTCTCGTATATAACATGCCGTCTCAACAACGTGCTTGTTGTATACTGGTATATGTAACAAAAGAGTGTCATGACTGTAGGTTTGTTTGTAATCTGGAACAACGTGTTGAAAATGCTGCTGGGGCATTGGTAAATCACAAAAATAATTTAAAGTAGATTTATTAATTGTACAGCCACTTTTTATTACTGATTTAAACTGAAACATTATCACCGATTAAGTGACAGAAAACATAATTTTATATAACAGTGGCCTCATACAGGTGAAATATTCAAGCCATACCATCAATATTCCTGTGGGTCGATCGCTTGCAAAAACCGAAAACATCCTTTCTGAAATTTTCGTGGTGAAATGGAGGTTTAAAAACCTAACAAATATTATTTCCCGAATGCTCAAGTGGTTAATAACAGAACTATGGAGTTATACATACATGTAATGATATCCACCTACCATTGGCAAGCGAAGTGACAAAGGTTCGCACACTTTTGGTCCCAGTAGGAGTTGAGAGGCCCTAATTTATTTCTGTGTTCCAAACCACTAGGATACCTTTATGGTGAAATTAATTTCCGTCGCACATTTGTGACAATTTTTATGCATCTGTTTTAATTATTTGAGAGGTTATGTTTATTTACGGATTTTCTTTTAGTTTTCCGAACATTGGGTATTCCAACACGCTGTGTCACGAATTTTAAATCTGCTCACGACAGCGACTACAGCACACAGATAGACAACTTCTGGACAACAGATGGACGGCCACGAAAAATGATGGATGACACCATATGGTAGGGCAGCTTTTAAACCCTTTACAATTTATTTCTCTTGTATTTGTGTTGTTGGTACTTTTCTATTATTTTTGCATGAAATAATTTGCTCTTGACGTCATGTTGCCAAGGGAGACAAACATTTTCATTCCTACGCCTGATGGTGATATTTACTTTCATTTTGTTTATTGAAGTTGTGAAGTATTACATGTGCTGATGATTGATTGATTAAATTGGGTTTTACGTCCCAGTCAAGAATATTTCACTTATATCGAGACGTTTCCAGTTATATATGAAGTGTCAGAAATTTTGACCTTTGCAATGCCCTTGGGACAATGTGCGAGTAAGGTTCTTTTATATTTGGTGCCGCATCTGTCATGATACAGGATACTAAAAACTTAGTGCTTGGCGAAAGAATAGTCACTACCTCTATTCAGGTCTTTGTCAGACCCGGTCAGGGTTCGAATTCAAAACCTCCCACTTACGGAGCAAGCACTCGACCAACTGAGCTACCACAGTCATTGCTGATGATGGAAACAACAGAAAATTTATTTTATCTCTTATATAATTTTCCTTTTTTTAAAATCCCAGACGGAATTAAGAAATAAGACAGTAAACTAAGTTTTGTAAACAATTTTCTCTCTTATACTTCGAATAAATATTTAATTTTCTTTTTAAAAATCCCAGACGGAATTAAGAAAGAAAACAATAAACTGCGTTTTTTAAACAGTTTCTAACTTAATGGTTTCTTTATTGTTTATTTATAGATTTAGATCTACATGTTATTGTTTCAACTATCGATTACTTTTGTCAGTTTACAAGAGTTTCCAATTTTCTAAGAAGTGTTTGGTTGTTAAGATAATATAATTTTTCTAATGGAATTACTTTTTTATTCAAAGTGGGTTTTTTTCGTTCTCTCGCAGGGATTTCCATGTGTGGAATGAGTCTTGGTTCCGGCGCCCTGATCTCCCTGTTGGATACGACGGGTGGCAAGCCTATGATGCGACGCCTCAGGAATGCTATGAAGGTGACGAATCGATATAAATTACTTTACATGTACAGCACAGGACTGCCGAAAGTTTAACACTAAACTAACAAATCATTGTCCAATTAGCAAATTATCTCGCCTCCTCGTTAGCTTAATTTCGACTATTTGGCGTCTGATGTCTTTCTTTCCACAGGTTTTCAGCGACTTGCTATCCGTGTACAGTGTATGTACATGTAGCATATACACCTCGCTTATCGCCACACTATTTTGAAGTCCCAAAATCCATTTTGTTTATGTTTTTCTTCATCCGCCTCCTCCGATTTATCGCAAAACCCCTTTATAACGCCAAAATTTGACTGAACAAATGGTGGCGATGAATTAAGGTTTTACTGTATAGCCGACTTTTGTCTCTTTTTTGTTAGCTTGGTGTTAAACTTTCAACAGCTCTGCATTGTATATTCAAGGCCAGTTTGGGCAAAACAACATCATGAAATCCCTATTAAATTAAACTTCATTTGAAAACAAAAATGCCAAACTAAGCAGTGTTGAAACGTAGTGCGAGATAAAGTTATATGAAATTTAAAAAGGTTGTGAAGTTTCATTAAAATATAACTATATCCGCAGTTCTAAATTCCCAAAAGAAAAACATCGTGTTAGTAATCATATAGATGAAATGAAACCAAATAATGTATTGCTGAAAAATATGTACACAGCGGTTTCAATAGAAGCCAGCAACCAGCAAAACCTGTCGTCTACTTTGGTGTTTCTACACTTTGTCTGGTGCCTACTTTCATTCATCAGTATTACATTTATATATATGCTGTCTACTCCAGAAAACTTGTCGGCTACTTTAAACTCTGTTGAAAGGGCTGTGTACACACACTGAAAGAAAGCTAATAGCACAACAAATAAACAATATAAAAATAAATGGAGTTGGGTGGGGCTTTGTGTTTATAAATACCATACAGGTAGGCGCAACCTCACGAAATCTGAACAAAAGGCGAAAAATTACGCAGTACTGCACGTGCATGCACAAAATACAATACAGACCTGTCAAAAATTCAATACTAGGATAACGGCGCCCTGATCTTACCCTGTTGGAAACGGCAGGGTCGCAAGCCTATGATGCGACGCCTCAGGAATGCTATGAAGGTGACGATTCGATATAAATTTGTACAACACAGGCCTGTCGAAAGTTTAACGCTAGACTGGGAAGTTAATGCCGAATCGACAACTCATCTCGATCCCTCGTTATCTACCGGTATATATCGACATCTTTTTGGCAGTTGATATACATCTCTCGACAGCTTTCTTATCAATAGCTATCTTTATCTCGGGCACCGAGCTTGACGACTTTTCGTTAGCTATAGCTCAGTGTTAAATTTTTGATAGGTCTGTACTGTACATGTTGACGCACATTAGGATCGGCCTAGTTTTGGACAAGCTTCAGAGAAAATCATCAAACTGTCTAGTGGCTCATTATTTTTTTCAATTAGAATACACCAATGATGAAAATGTTGTTTGGCAATTATATATATTCCATGCATACCAGTATTTTCCAAGCACCGAACAAAAGTGGTTTTGGGACAATACCTTGCTCACTCAAAACTCCCAACTATCCATCCCAATCACTCACTCATCACTCACTCAATCCATTGCCATCATAAATGTCTTTGTGCATATTAACATTTTCTGAATCGCCGTGTTTTTAACCATTGTTGACGTACTCCCTTTATCATGAAAAAAAAGAAATTACGTGATAAGAATTTGAAAAAAAAGTATTTGCATGAATGTAGCAAAGGCAACCAAAAAAGAACAAATGGATTAAGCAAGAATTTAAAATGAAACATGTAGATGTGTATCGATTATGGAACACTGCTATTGCAATCGGTACAATTGTACTTGTATATGATGAGCAATCGATATATGACAAAAATTATTTTTAATGTATGTAATTTTGCATGTTAAGCGGATTTTTTTTCTTTTTTTTTTTTTTTTTTTTTTGATCCTGATATAAGCTTTAAATAAGAATGATATCAAAGTATTTAAGTTCACACAAAAAGTAAGATTTTGGGAGTGGCATTTCAATAACATGTAATTAAAAGTCTGGCGATGGCTATTTTCAAATAACAGTAATTTCAACCAAGTGTCTGTATGTATTTTGTTATTGCTGAGAAGATGAAATCGACACCTTATTCGACATGTCAATCATTACTGTCTTCTGAGCAGAATGATGCCAGGTGTTCAATGAATCCTTACTGAATGTTGCCATGGTGATGTCGGAATCATAGGGAAACATGGCATACATTTCAAAGTATTCACAAATTACAATGATCAGATTTGCGTCTATGGTTTCGGTTTTTAATGTATTTAACTGCGTCGCAAAAGACAAAAGCAGGTCTTAGTACATGTTTGACTCGATTCACCTGTCCACCAGTACATGTTTCACTAGATTCGTCCGTCCGCTCGCTTGTCCGTCCGTCTGAAACACTAAGGTAACTCAAAAATATAAATTTAAAATAAAATTAACACACAACGGATGGTAATGTTGGTATAATAATTTTTTTTACAAAACTATTGTCAGTAGAACTTTGCAATTTCCTCATTTCAAGGTTCAAAATACCTCCACAAAACTGGTTTTGATCCTGACGATGTATGAGTCCTTTTATCTTTTTATTTATTAATTTACATTTTATTTATTTATTTTTATTTATTTATTTATGTATTTAGTTATTTATTTATTTATTCTGTAGTTGTGATAGTAGGATTTTTTTGGGGGGTGGGGGGGTGGGTTTTTTTTTTGTTTTTTTTTTTTTTTTTTTTTTTTGTTGTTTTATATTTTTCTGTTTGTTTTTCTCCCAAAAAGTCTTGATTGTCTTATTTTTTCTTTTTAAGGCGTATTCACATGTGGACCAGCCTCCGTAACAGCGATACGAAAAGCCGAGTTGTACCTGGGCTACGATGCAAAGTTTCTGTTCGCCGAGGTCAATGGCGACAGAATTCACTGGAGCGTGGATGCCGAGGGGAACATGACACCTATAGCAAAAGAAGATGGTATCATTGGTTGTTACATCAGTACAAAAGCTGTAAATACTATTTCTAGAGAAGATGTCACACTTTTGTACAAAAATAAAGAAGGTGAGAAAAGATTTTGCACAGCAACTTTATTATTAATCCACTGTTGGGATTATAGGTTTAACCTCCGTCTGCTTCTCTGTCCGTCCATCTGTCTGTAGTACTAGTTCTGTCTTTCTGTCTGTTATTACTTCTCACGCTCGATGCGGATGCATTACACATCCATAATAAAAAAAATGTAACGGAAAACATGAACTTGGCAATAGGCAACACAACAAAAAACACAACACAATACAACACAAATAAATGATAAAACAACAAAACAAGGATAAGCACATTTTGGGACCATTGATCATAACATACCCGACTTTGGCGTTTGTTACTGAAAAAATCATGAACTTGGCACCGACAAGCGCAACTAAGAGCACAACACTTTAGGTGAAAGATAAAACAACCAAGCAAAGACATAACAAGAAAGGGTGAACATATATTTAGACCATTGACTATGAAATCCCCGACTTTGGAACGGCACTGGAGTAAATGTCTAGTGATGTGGTTATAATAGTATTTATAGGGCTCTTAGCTATCACACTTTTTTTACAACCATTTGGTACAAACATTTATATACTCATATTTAAAAAATTAAAAATAAGCGTCGTTTTGAATAACAAATGTGCTAAGTTATAATTTAATGTATTTTCTGGAAGATTATTTTTCTTTTCTTTGGGAATAAACAAAAATCAATACTTTTATCACAAAATGAGATTGAAAATATTGTATTTGAAATTGAAATGATTCCATATACACAGTACACACGCGTCTAAAGTTTAACACTGCGCAAACGGAAAAGAGCCGAAGTTCGGCTGCCGAAAGGCAGAGATATGGATAGCTAAGTGATCGAAAAGCTGCCAAGAGCGATATGATAACTGCCGAGAAGCTACCTAGTTATAGCTAACAAAGGGGCAGATATTTGGCACTAATTGGTTAGCCTAGTGTTAAACTTTGGACAGGTCTGTACTGTGTATGTATATATATATTGCATGAATCATCATCATTAAGTGAATAAAAAGAAAAACTAACGAGAAAAACAACATCATTAATATTTATTTGAATTCAAATACGGTACAAACCTATCGAAAGTTTACCACTAAGTCAAAGAATTGATGCGACTTATTGAGGGTTCTGTTAGCTATATTCTGGCAGCTATATGGCAGCTGCTATCTAGGACTGGGCAGTTTTATTGCCGGTCGCTAGATATCCATATCTCTGCCATGTGGCAGCCGAGTCTCGACCTCCTTTTTTGTTAGGTCAGTGTTAAATTTTCGACAGGACTGTACCGTACAACGGATCAATGTATATATAAAAACATAAAGCATAATTTCAATAAACACAAACACATTAAAATGGAATTGTAAAGTAATGGTGTTGTCCCAGTCAAAATATCGAGGCAGTTAGTGCTGGGGTGGTGAAGTGGAGTATTAGTGTTTTGCGCCACAGTTCGATTCTGTCACTTATATCGAGGCGGTAAGTTCCGGAATGGTGAATTGGTGTAATGGTTTGATCCTTTTTATTTATATCGATGTGGTAACTTCTGAGGTGATGGAGGAAACCAAAGTACCAAGAGATCCTTGGAAAACGAACTGAAAAAAACTTTCTTCTCATTACAGAATTAGGTTCTATTCAAATAAGATTCGAACAATCTTTGAGCCTTGGTGGCTGAGTGTTTGTTCTTAACCGCTGGCTCAAAGATTGTTCGAATTCTATAAATATGTGCTATGATAGATACCCCTTTAAAACTAGTACATGTAGTTCTATTACCACACCACTGAACATTTATTTTAGTTAGTGTACGTCAAAAACCGAGAATTTTATAATCAATGGTCCTAGTGTCAAATACCTTTTTTATTTAATCATAAAATACTTTGAAAAATGAAATATGGCACTTGTATGTGTTTGTCTCGTCTTGTTTGACTGTTTCACTTGTATGTGTTTGTCTCGTCTTGTTTGGCTGTTTCACTTGTATGTGTTTGTCTCGTCCTGTTTGACTGTTTCACTTGTATGTGTTTGTCTTGTCTTGTTTGACTGTTTCACTTGTATGTGTTTGTCTTGTCTTGTTTGACTGTTTCACTTGTATGTGTTTGTCTCGTCTTGTTTGGCTGTTTTACTTGTATGTGTTTGTCTTGTCTTGTTTGGCTGTTTCACTTGTATGTGTTTGTCTTGTCTTGTTTGACTGTTTCACTTGTATGTGTTTGTCTTGTCTTGTTTGACTGTTTCACTTGTATGTGTTTGTCTCGTCTTGTTTGGCTGTTTTACTTGTATGTGTTTGTCTTGTCTTGTTTGGCTGTTTCACTTGTATGTGTTTGTCTTGTCTTGTTTGGCTGTTTCACTTGTATGTGTTTGTCTTGTCTTGTTTGACTGTTTCACTTGTATGTGTTTGTCTCGTCTTGTTTGACTGTTTCACTTGTATGTGTTTGTCTCGTCTTGTTTGGCTGTTTTACTTGTATGTGTTTGTCTTGTCTTGTTTGGCTGTTTCACTTGTATGTGTTTGTCTTGTCTTGTTTGACTGTTTCACTTGTATGTGTTTGTCTCGTCTTGTTTGGCTGTTTCACTTGTATGTGTTTGTCTTGTCTTGTTTGACTGTTTCACTTGTATGTGTTTGTTTCGTCTTGTTTGGCTGTTTCACTTGTATGTGTTTGTCTTGTCTTGTTTGACTGTTTCACTTGTATGTGTTTGTCTTGTCTTGTTTGACTGTTTCACTTGTATGTGTTTGTCTTGTCTTGTTTGGCTGTTTCACTTGTATGTGTTTGTCTTGTCTTGTTTGACTGTTTCACTTGTATGTGTTTGTTTCGTCTTGTTTGACTGTTTCACTTGTATGTGTTTGTCTCGTCTTGTTTGGCTGTTTCACTTGTATGTGTTTGTCTCGTCTTGTTTGGCTGTTTCACTTGTATGTGTTTGTCTCGTCTTGTTTGACTGTTTCACTTGTATGTGTTTGTCTTGTTTGACTGTTTCACTTGTATGTGTTTGTCTTGTCTTGTTTGACTGTTTCACTTGTATGTGTTTGTCTTGTTTGACTGTTTCACTTGTATGTGTTTGTCTTGTCTTGTTTGACTGTTTCACTTGTATGTGTTTGTTTCGTCTTGTTTGACTGTTTCACTTGTATGTGTTTGTCTCGTCTTGTTTGGCTGTTTCACTTGTATGTGTTTGTCTCGTCTTGTTTGGCTGTTTCACCTGTTTGTTTCGTTCTCTTGTTTGGCTGTTTCACTTGTTTGTTTTGTGCTCTTGTTTGGCTGTTTCACTTGTTTGTTTCGTCTTATTTGGCTGTTTCACTTGTTTGTCTCGTCTTGTTTGGCTGTTTCACTTGTTTGTCTCGTCTTGTTTGGCTGTTTCATTTGTTTGTCTCGTCTTGTTTAGCTGTTTCACTTGTTTGTCTCGTCTTGTTTGGCTGTTTCACTTGTTTGTTTTGTGCTCTTGTTTGGCTGTTTCACTTGTTTGTTTCGTTCTCTTGTTTGGCTGTTTCACTTGTTTGTCTCGTCTTGTTTGGCTGTTTCACTTGTTTGTTTTGTGCTCTTGTTTGGCTGTTTCACTTGTTTGTTTCGTCTTATTTGGCTGTTTCACTTGTTTGTCTCGTCTTGTTTGACTGTTTCACTTGTTTGTCTCGTCTTGTTTGGCTGTTTCACTTGTTTGTCTCGTCTTGTTTGGCTGTTTCACTTGTTTGTTTCGTGCTCTTGTTTGCATGGTCTGTATCTTCAATTACATTTTTTTCTTTTTATGTTTAACATGTCAACGAATAACGTTTTATTATATTCGAAGCGGGGGGAGGGGGGTTACTGATTTACAACTGTCCTTCCTTCCATCCAACACCAACATTTTCGTAATAGTTTTCTGGCAACTACTAAACACAGCCACTGGAAAGTTTATATGCGAGTTCAGTATAAGGTCCCATATTACAAGTATAGATTTCAAGTTTACGAGACGTGTATTTCCTGTTTTCTGACTTAGTTTATATTTAAATATTATGGTCAATCTTGTAACAGTTTTCTCAGCAACTACTAATCACAGACACTTGAAATTTCGAATGTGGCTTCAGTCCCATACCGCAAGTACCAATCTCAAGTCTGCTGGTTATCTACTTCACATTTTGTTAGTATTCTAACATAAGTTAAAAGCGGGTGTGTACTAAGTGAGCAGTAGCTCACAGATTTCTTGTTCTAATTATTCTTATTGTTATTATTTAAGAAAACAACAACAGCATATTGATTATTTCTTAGTTTTGACAACTGAGAAAATTGGATAATTCAAAATTACCTTCGTGCTAATGACAAGAAATATGATATCAATAGATGTTATCACGGTACTATCTCGTCTAACGGTATAGTGAAAACCTGGACTACCTGGACTCTGAAGGGGACTTGGACTCTCGACCTGGACCCTTGACTTGGACTCTGGATATGGACAAATCACCAAATGTCACAAAGTGCATATTTTCGTTAATTGATCGTAATTGAATTATAACCAGTGGTTGGTTGGTTGGTTGAATGTTGCTTAACGTCGCATCAGCAATTTTTCAGCTATTCGCGACGAGAACTATTTAATTAATCTCTATGGATTAATCTATGAACAATTTTGTGGATGCATGTGAAGTGCGAGTGTGTTGTATGGTCTGCCTTGTACTGGCGCGCACTCAGGGCGACTTTACCGTGCTAGCTCACAGAGTCAGTACGCCGCAGACGAGCGTTCCACTCCCCCAGTCCATTATACGGATACCAGGTGAATCAGTAAAGCCCAACAGCAAGGACAATTCACTTTCCCACATGCGGCCCGAGCGGGACTCGAACTCACAGCGGTAGGAGACCCTGAATTTTAAGACTGACGTCTTATCCATTAGGCCACCGCGCCCTCGACCATATAACCAGTGATGATATAGAGTTAATGTTATAAACGTTATATCAGTTTTATCTAGTACACTAAGTCTAAATTCCAAGTCCAAGTCTAGAGTCCAAATCCAAAGTCCAAGTCCAAGTCTAGAGTCCAAGTCCGGGTCCATGTCAAGGATCCAAGTCTAGAGACCAAGTCCGGGTCCAAATCTAGAGTCCAAGTCAAGGATCCAAGTCTAGAGTCCAAGTCCGGGTCCAAGTCTAGAGTCTAAGTCCGGATTCCAAGTCTAGAGTCTAAGTCCGGATTCCAACTCCAGATTCCAAGTCTAGAGTCTAAGTCCGGATTCCAACTCCAGATTCCAAGTCTAAGTCCGGATTCCAACTCCAGATTCCAAGTCCAGAGTCTAAGTCCGGATTCCAACTCCAGATTCCAAGTCTAGAGTCTAAGTCCGGATTCCATTTCCAGAGTCCAAGTCTAGAGTCTAAGTTTTCCAAGTCCAGAGTCCAATCCCAGAGTTCAGCTTCAACATCCAAGTCCAAGTTCAAAGCCCAGTCAAAGTTTTCTATAGTACCGCATGTAACCCGGACACTGCCGATGTTTATTAAATTCCAATTTTCTTTTGTATATCAAATTTCTCGTCTAATGAAATCTACATGACTGTGATGGACAGGTAGAAATGACAATTACACATTGTTAGATTATATGATATGGTTGCATTAGCCTAATTTGTACATGTAATTATAGATTGGGTTACCGATAGGAAATTACTTGAACATAGTAAATAACTGAATTACAGTAAAACCTCTTTCATTGCCACCATTGGGGTTCAGTTCAGTCAGATTATGGCGTTTTTTAGAGGTTTGGTGATGTCAGACTTTTGCTATATATAGGGTTTAGAGAGAAGTCGAGCAAGACTAAGATAAGAAAAAAAACCATAAAAAATAGATTTAGGGCTATTGCTCTCCAGCAAAACAAAGTAAACGAATTTCAGCATAAATGACGCCCATAGATTTTTTTTATTATTATAGAAGGAAAATAATCTTTATTCTTTATTTTGAAGCAAAACTAGAACGAGTAAATGAAACAAGAGCATTCCCAACATGAATGCCGCCCATAAAATTTTTTGTTTTTATTATTACAACAATTAAGGAAAGATTTGATTATCCTTTACTTTTAAGCAAAATAAGAGAAAAAAAGGTAAAGCGTCAACATGAATGAGGTCCATATATTTTGATTTTTTTAATTTTATTTTATTACTCCAGGATCTCAGGATCAAAGAGAAGCGATCCAACAAGCCAACAAACTTTGTTGTCATAAAACTACAGAAGTATCACAACCATCTCTAGCTGATGTCGATTTCAAATTTATTGGAGAAATTACCAAGTCTGGTGATATTAACATATCCCTATCCTTACGTAATACCAGTACTGATTCCAGAGTAGTGGACTCTTATATATGTATTGTATCTACAAAGTATACTGCCGTGCCTTCTGGAGACATCAAAGATACCACAGCTACTGATGTACTAGAACCACAAACAGGTAAGAAATAATGTGGGCGTCATCACAATATTGTTGATAGGTATGTGTATCCAAAATTATCCTTGAGATAATTGACGTCTTATAGTTACATGTTCCTTTCATTCATAATTGGGGTCATATTGAGCAAAACGTGATGTAAAGCTAGTAATCTTGACAAGAGGTGATTGCCCTTCCCGTGCAACCGGTCTCGCTTTCCTGGAAGGTTTCAAGGTTTTTTACTTTGCTTTTAGGATTGTTAAAGAACTTTATCGTCTTTTCATTAAATATAAGCTTGGTAAATAAGTACATATGTCTATATAAAACTTTTTGGTCTTAGAAAAAAACAACAACTACGAAGCATGCAAATATTCTTCCCTAAATATGACCTATACAATTGTCATCGGTAAGCATGACAAGCTATGGATCCAGAAGCTTCCCTGCAATTTGCCTTGAGCGCACTACAAAAGGTGCAAATTCATGCCAGTATGCATATAGTTGGTGAAGTCTCGATATAAGTGATCCATTTTGAGTTGGATGTTAAATTCAAATCTATGTGTCGTAGTTTTGTATAATGTTCCGTTGTGAACACCGTAAAAGACCCACATGCTAACCCTTTATGTATTTTTCTATTGCAGATACTGAAGTTAAACTAAATTTAAAAGGCTCAGAGTATTTGCCGTCCATTGATCCAGATAGTCACGTGAATGTTTACGTCATGGCCAGTGTCAAGGAGACGGGACAGAGATTCATTAAACGAGAAATTTATCGAGTAGAAAAACCCAATTTAGAACTCAAGGTGTGAATTATGTGCAGTATTGGCATATGCTGATTTTGAATTTTTATTGAAATAATGAATTCAAAATTAGCACATGACAGTATGAATTATTGCGCTATAATACAGATCTGTCAAAAGTTTAACACTTAGCTTACGAATTAGTACCGAATCGGTAGCGCATGCGCATCTCGGAACCTCATTGGCTGTATCAGCTCTATACAGCTTTTCTGAACAGACCTGACGAAAGTTTAACAATAGGCTAACGAAATAATGCTGAATTGGAAACTCGTTCCGACCTCAGTGTGTCCCATGTCAAGGTCAACAATCTGTTCAGCACATTTTGCTGGATTGTGTTGACTTTGCACCTACAAGGGATATTTTTTATTCAGCAATATCAATGCAAGATCTTTTTAGTAATGTCAGTGGACATCAAATTTTAAACTTCCTTCGGGAAAATAACTTGTATAGTAAAATATAATTGTTTTCTTGGTTATTCTTAGCTTTCATTTTAATAGTTTGTGTTATTGATACTACTGTATCTTTTACTTTTTCTAGCCGCGAATAGCTGCAATATTGCTGATGCGGCTTTAAACAACAATTCACTCACTCGCCTACCTCTCGTAATAAGCTATATCTCGACAGTTTTTAGTCAACTGCTATATATCAGACAGCAGCTATCAATATCTCGATCACTTGGTAGAATCTTCTTCGTTAGCTAAGTGTTAAACTTTGGGCAGGTCTGTATTGTATCTATGATCTATCAGCTGCTTTTTGGACCGTGACTAGGTATCCAAATCTCTGTCACTGAACAGCCAAGCTCCGACTCTTTTTTTCTGTAAGTTCGATGTAACTTTTCAACAGGCCTGTGTTATAAGATTATGTCGCCGCGGTTATCTTATCAATGGAATAGTATTTTAAATCCCTAAAAAGATTAATTCACTTATTTCGAGACGTCATCTCTGGAATATCGGAGGGAACTGGAGTATCCAAACAAAACCACTTGCTGACAATCATTATCTCACTACGATATATCCCTCATCCTCAAAAAATATATCTCAACTTGTATCATTACTTGGGTATAAAACACCAGTCTATCTAACCCACATTCCACTTTTCGTGAATTTTAGACATTCGATCTCAAGGCACATAGTCTTAAAAAGACAGCAGCGCGTTTGCGTTTTTGTATATTTGACAGTATGTAATAACAATGACCTGACGATTGACCTTTTATTAGGAATATCCCATTAAGAGGATCCGACCAATACATGGGTATTGTAGGGATTCGCACTTAATACATAAATGATGCATGTTTTCTTGACGGAATAAACATATATGTTCCCTAGACATAAATATACTGGTCCATAATATATATTTTAAATAAAGGTCAAGCGGACAGGTCAATGTGGTTTGCCTATAAACGCCTCGACGGTACAGAACAAAGAAAGATAACTCTTGTTACCTTATAATCGCAACATTAAGAAATGTAGACCAGACTTCAACACCTTTCTGAAAAAACACCACGGTAGCTGAGCTGATAGAAGCTAGCTTTCGTATGTCAGAAGTCTTGAGATTTAACCTCGACCGGGGTCTAACCAAGACTTGAAGACAAGGGGTGACATTTTCTTCGCCAAAAACTCGCCATTTAGAAACGAAAATCACATCGTCCTTCGGAAGACCTTAAAAACCGATACCCCATGTCACGGCAAGTGTGGCACGTTAAAGTTTAAAATTTCTGTTACCTCACCTATACATGGTTACGTCTCGATATAAGTAAAATAATCTTGACTTGGACATAAAACCCCATTTAATTTTCAGAAAAACAGACATTTTGTTGGTGTTTTTATAAGCTATAGTTTGAAAAGTACAAAGGGCCATTAAAGTTCTAAGGTGTCGGCGTAAACGTATTTTTGCGTTAATTCAATGTCAGGCACACACCCTAGCTTTTTGTTAGGGATTTTGCAAAAACTAAAGAAGGATACAAAATTCTTCTTCTTAATTGTAGACTGAAGGTAGCGCACAGATTGGAAAGCCTTTCGACGTCATTGTAAAATTAGTGAATCCATTATCAGTGCCACTGACTGGGGGCTATATCAACGTTGAAGGTCCAGGGATGCAGAAACCACAGGCCTTGAAAGTCAAGTATGTCTCTCTCTCTCTCTCTCTCTCTCTCTCTCTCTCTCTCTCTCTCTCTCTCTCAGAAAGACCACTACGGTAGCTCAATTAGTAGAGTGCTCTCTCCGTAAGTGCGTAAGCGGGAGGTAGTGGTTTTGGGGTTTGGCCCCGGCGGGCTCTGACCTAGACTAGAAATATGTAGCGAGTGTTCTTTGGCAAATTACTCCGCATTTAGAAAGAAAGTCACAGGGTCATTCGGAAGAATCTTTAAAACCAATGGTCCAAGCACTACTGGTGAGGATTTTATTCTAAAAACGCCCGTCCTAGTGCTTTGGTATTTTGGTCCTTTGGATATTTTTTCAACCCCGTAAAAAAGTTTGGTTTCACAATT
The DNA here is from genome assembly GCA_021292105.1 of Anadara kagoshimensis. Lineage (NCBI taxonomy): Eukaryota > Metazoa > Mollusca > Bivalvia > Arcoida > Arcidae > Anadara > Anadara kagoshimensis. Next base: position 11,589,391 of record CM037875.1, on the reverse strand, counting down.
TTGGTCCATGCATTACCAATGAGGAACTGTACTCGGAAACGATTGTGTAGTGCTGTAAAACCTACAATGGTATAATGTATAAATAAAAAAAAAATAAAAATGGTATATGACAAATCAATTTCTCTCATATCCTTGTTTGTATTTCGTCACCTTTTTTGTTGTTGCCCATTGAAAGCGCGTTATTTATTTTACATTCATTATTTGTTTTTTTTCTTTTGACAGGAAGTCTATCGCACCAAGTGAGGAAATAAGGGAGACAATTCAGGTGAAGCCCAGGCGAGCCGGAAGAAGGGAAGTTATAGCAAGTTTTCAATGCAAACAACTTTGTGACGTCACAGGAGTAGTGGAAGTTGATGTATCCGGTGACACGAAAAATTAAGAGAGTTCCAGGAATTAAGATTTGTCCGAAATTTCGGACAGAATTGTTCTGCGTGATGCAGTGATTCAACGCCATTCGAGATTCAAACATTTACGATATTTAAAACTCGTTATTGTCGTTATATTTGCGATTTATTTTGGATTTTGGAAATCACAGTCATCTGATTATCAATATGAACACCTTCTCGGAAATTCTTCAAATTATCCGGAATCACGAGACGCCTTATGCAAACGGGAAAATGATTGGAGTTGCCTTTTCAAATTTATGTCTCGTAGTAATTCCGGATTTGTAGTTAAAATGTTTAAAAATATTCTGTATATTTGTTGTGATTTGCCTGAGAAAAATATCTTAAAAATTTCGATGACGTAGATTTTTTGGTGTGTATTAAATTAATCTTTTTTTATTTATACAGTTTAACATAGTGGATTAAAATTATACATTTTTATTAATCTGTTGTTTTGTTGGTTTTAATTGATACAAACATTTAAATTATTATTTAAAAAACAACAAATGGACTAATATGTAATTGAAAACACATTTTTGTCACACTCACATTTTTAATTTATATTCACTGTTACTATAGCACAAATGCTGCTTAACTTATTTCATAGGAACAAAGCAGCGTGTTGGGCGCATTGCATTTCCACAAAGCCACATTTTTACTGAAATCTGGCCAATCAAGGACGAAAGGTATAAGCGGAAATGAAGGGGAAAAATACGGGAAAAAAATCAGCTTCTTTCATCCGGAGATATTATCTTTTATAGCGGAAAACCATATCAAATTGCGGAAATGAAATTCACCGATTGTTGTTTTTATTTGTTTTAATTATTGATTCATTTTTTAATATTTTTTAAAAAATTTATTCTTAATTTTCTGAGAAAAATAGTTTTAATGACGTTTACACTTAAACTTACAGTTAATATACATGTACATGTATATAAACCCATGTGTTTTCGTATGAAATTTAAGATGACATATTTTTAAATCGTAGTTAAAACAAGCATTTAGCAATACGAACACCTATCATCGAAATGAGAAAAAAGACACAAGATTAACACACACCATAGATTAGAACAAGAGCACCGCCGAGCGGAGCATTATACGCCCGTGTTATATTGATCGAGTAGTACTATTTACTGAGAAGTATAAGTACAACTAGGATATATGTATGTAAAAATATATTACCAACTCCGTGTTCGGGCCATAACTCATAACCCAAAAAAGTTGTAATTCAAATTTGCACGAGATATTACCATGATTAAGGTGTAACTGTATAACAAATTTCATTTAAATCCATGTTTGTATTGTCTACTGAATGGAATACAAACCACATGGTCATACATACAAAAAATTCTAAGTTAAAAAAGGGGCATAACTCCTCCAAACATAATCCGAAAAGGTTGTAATTCGAACTTGCACCAGATATTAACATCGTAAATGTGTATACCAAATTTCATTTGAATCCATAAATAGTTGTAGGCTCTAATGATCGGAAACCACATGGTCATACATACAAAAATTTCTAAGTTAAAAAAGGGCCATAACTCCTCCAAAAATAATCCGAAAAAGTTGTAATTCGAAATTGAACAAGGTATTACCATGGTAAAGCTGTATACCAAATTTCATTTGAATCCATAAATGTTTGTGGTCTCTATTGAACGGAATACAAATTGTTAACAGACGCCCGCCAGCCCGCCCGCCCGGACGGACAGCACCGTAACATAATACGTCCCGTCATATGACGGGCGTATAAAAAGTCGTCCCTGGTATATCTGGCCAATTTCACAAACATTCCTCAACTAAAATTTTCTTTAACTTATATCTTACAACTTGTGATAATATTTTATTACATTATATGTAAAGAATTTTCAGCAAGAATACAGATCTGTTGACCGTAGAGTGATCTTCAAAATGATACTTTAAATTTATTAATATCTTGGAAAAAAAACAACAACAACAACAGATCTCAAATTTACCAGATTTAAGTTAAGGAATAATTATGAAGCTGGGGACCGTGTACCTTAAGCAAGGCTTCAGCATTGCTTTAACGGAGACCTCAGTTACATTAAACGAATGTTGATTTCAATCAAAGTCACCCATGATATTGGAAGGAAATTGGAGGCCCAGAGAAAACGACTGACCTTCAGCAAAAGATATTTAATTAAAAAAATAAATCAATAAATTTTACACAATTATAACAATCAAAAATAAAAAAAACATGCTGACAAAATAATCAAATTTATATAAATATAGCTATTTGCAACCGTTGTTACAAATCTAAGAAAGACGTTGACACGACACATCCATATGGCAAAACGAACACCCCTTGAAATTGACGACAATGAAGTTCCTGTCAGTGAAGTATATTATAGCTACATGTATCTAAAAATCGCCAGGAAGACATGTCATTTGTGAACCCCGAATTTTATTCTATTTAGGAACAAATGCACTTCATTAGGTATTTTTGAAATATTTACGTTGACATCACAGCATTTAATTAACAGGAAGTTTCCGCCTCAAGATTTTTATTTATTGGTGCAACGCGGTCATCATTATATACGTGCATAAAGGTTAGATAGAGAATCTATTATGTTCGTTTTAAAAAATCATTACTTCGTCGAATGTTTTATCTTTTTTTCGTTTTAGCAGAAAAATTGAACCAAGTAAACCCGACAAATGAATACATTTAAAGGACCTTGTCTGCCAGATAAATAGCACCGGGGAAATATGACATTAAATTAGTTAGGGGGTTTGACGGTGATTATCATACATTGTAAATCCTTTAATCTATTCCTCTAATCGTAATCGTGTCAGATAAAGAACTGTTCCGGGTTTAAAATCGTTCAAATGCGTACTTTTGCACCTAACATTATTATTATGTCCCCCAAACCAAGTGGTGGGTGGGCGTGTTATATAGTGTTGGCGTCATTTCTTCAACCCAACGTTTTGTCCGTTACTATTCTCGAAAACTTAATGAAACAGCAATTAAAACTCCACAGCAACTACGTATACAGGTACCCTTTTGGAGAAGATGTATCATTGGCTAGTCGACTTTTATTCTTGCACATGTTTGGGACTCAAAAAAGGTTGGGGTTCATTTTGGGAGACTCTTCATTCTAATTAAGTTATAACTATCTTTACATGCAATCAAGAGCAAGCGATCGGATGCCTCTCGCAATTTGAACAAATAGCTGCAGCAAAACTGTCGAGATAAAGCTAACGCAGGGCTGCCGCTGATGACGTGAGCTGCCGGTTCTGCATTTATTCGCTGGCTCAGTGCGTCACGCTTCTTTCGGATGGGAACTTAAAATAAACAAGCAAGGTTCCGTGTCACGATAGGCGTGGCACGATAACGAACCCTGCTGTAAAATGCCATCAGTCTAACGCACGGGCTAACTTGCTCTACCGTCTACTATAGATGGCGATGTCTCGATATAAGTGAAATATGTTTGACTGGAGGTTAGACACTATTACTCAAATCACTCAACTCTTAGTGCTAAATTAGACAGGACTATCATGTACCTTTGTCATAAAATACATGGTATATGACACGTGTAGTTTGTTAACTGGAAAAAAAATCTACATGTTCATGTCCGTAACAACCTACACATCCAAGAACACCAATCCAGTTAATGTTTAAAACAGACAAGCCCATTATTGTGAACACTGATTATAACACACCGTGGATGGACTTTGGACATTCACTGGGTAATTCCATCGATGTAGTTTAGTACTAATAAAGAAACCCTCAACCTTCCCATGTGCTTAGTCAATGAAATAATCACATACAAAAATTAAAGACCAGCCTTTTTCCGATCAATAAATAAACAACACCCACGTGATTTAAAGACATTGATTTGTTGAATGGGGTTTAAAGTCCAAGTAAATGATATTTCACTTATATCAAGACGCCAACAGCTATGGGGGAAAGGACAGAGATTTTGACCTTTGAGGGCAATATGCAGGGAGGGTTCTATAAAGTGTCACGCCTGCCGTGACTCGAGGCATCGGGTTTTAGAGCATCTATACCGAAGGACCCCGTAACTTCCGTTTTTAAATGTCAAGTGCCTGGCGAAAAAACGATATAAAGAGAAACTGTGAAGTTACACGGTCAAGAAACAGCACGTGGTCCATATTTTGTTGTACAAGGGGACGGTATGCTCCGAAACATTGATTTATAAATACAGAAACGAGCCATTTCTCGTATGAGAGCGAGCCATGTCATTATTTCTTGTTCCCGCTTGTAAACTTGAATAATATCGTTTAATTAATTGCTTGCAAGTCTAGGGAGCACCTCGGGATTTCTTAGGTGTTTTAGATTACACAGTACGACTACTACTACTACTACTACTAAATTTTTATTATACTGTCCCACAACAAGGTTAAAGAATTTGTACATATTTTAAAACACATTTAAAACCTAATTGTCAAGCCGCGCGGGCTTACGAGGCAGTTAAAATATGAAAGTGAAATTTAAAAACTTTAAAATTATATACACTATTTTAAAAGACAATATTGAATATTAAAAGTTATATTAACCGATCTAGCTAAAATATTCTCTGTGCTTATACATCTTAAAAAGAACTTTGCTGAGTTTAAGCTGTATAAAACAGTCACCTGTTTACACCGTTAACTATTGTTCTTGTCTTTTAAACAAGTTTTTCTAAGTTAATTTCATAACATTCTTTCATAATTGATTATAACTGCATCGTTCATATCCGCAGTTTTACATTTCTCTCCATACAAGAACCTTAGTCTACAAAGACCACTACAGTACCTCAGTCGCTTCGTATGTTGGGGTCGGGGTTCGAATCAGGACCGAGTCTGACCAAGACTTGAAAAGAGAAGGTGACTTTTTTTCGTCAAGCACCTGACATTTAGAAATGACAGTCATTTGATCATTTGCCTTTAGGTAATATCAATTTTTTAGTTTATTTTGGCTGGTACTACATAAAGTCAAATCTGTCTTAAAGTCCACTGTATGTAAGGGCCACCTGTCCATTAAGACCAGTAAAATTTGATCCCAATTGTTCTTTATTCATGTTATTTGAACCTGTTTATAAGGGTCACCTGTCCACAAAAAATGCAAAGACCACTGGCTTCCTTGAGTGGCCTATACAGATAAGTTTGACTGTATACGCTTAGCTTATTTTATGTCTCTAATCTTTAGGAACAAAGCAGTGTGTTGGGCGCATTGCATTTCCACAAAGCCACGTTTTACTGAAATCTGGCCTATCAAGAACGAAAGGTATAAGCAGAAATGAAGGAAACAAATACGGGAAAAAATCTGCTTCTTTCATCCGGAGTATATTAACTTTTATAGCGGAAAAATCATATCAAATTGCGGAAATGAAATTCACCGATTGTTATTTTTTTTATTTGTTTTATTTATTGGTTCATTTTTTTAAATTTATTTTGTTTTCTGCGAAAAATAGTTTTAAATCATTTCATGACGCTTACACATAAACTTACAGCTTGATCGGGAAGCGTCCTTTTGCACCAATTACATATTTTAAGAGGTACATGTATCATGTCTGCCACTTATTTATTTATGGTGTTTTAATTCCACAAGAGTCTGGAGGTCTTTTGCGCAAGTCTACCTGTACACGTAATTATAATTCATGTTATTAATGTTACTTTCCTATGTAAGGGTTTCAATTACGTATGGTGAGTAGTGATCTGGGGATAAGTTCTCTGTTCAAAATAAATAAATACAAAACAAAAAGAAAATAAGTAATTTAGTCACAAGTATAGATTTACAAAAAAAAGAACTCACTGGAATAAAATGTAAATCTGTTTTCGTTTTGAAATCAATGTTGAAATTAGGAAGTTTGAATCTAATAGAGGAAAACCAGTAGTCGCAATTGAAAATACGAGTTTCGCCAAACATTTGTCAAAAACAGTGGTGAAATACGATGGCGATGTCAAAATTATGATCACGTCTCCATCGCACTCTAAATTAGGTGAGGTCGTTGGGTACCATATTGGCGCAAAAGGACTAAGGGTTTTTGAAAAGTTGGTGGTGGAACTGATATACTGGCGCAAATAGGTTCGCTAAAATGGCACAAACAGATTCCACCCTATTAACCCATGGGTTAAATATTTTCGTATAAAATTTAAGATGACCATTTAAAATCGTAGTTACAACAAGCATTTAGCAATACGAACACCTACCATCGAAATGAAAAACAAGACACAAGATTAACACACCATAGATTAGAAAATAATGCACTTTTGGCGGCCCTTGTGTATCTGGACAGTTTCACAATCATTCCTCAACTAAAATTTTCTTTAACTTATATCTGACAACTTGTGATAATATTTTATTGCATTATATGTAAAGAATTTTCAACAAGAATACAGATTTGTTGGTCCGTAGAATGATCTTCAAAATGATACTTTAAATTCATTAATATCTTGAAAATTTAATGAAGAAAAACAGATCTCAAATTTGCCAAATTTAATTGAGAAAAACCTTAGTTAAGGAATAATTATGAAACTGGGGACCGTGTAACTTACGTAAAGGTCCAGCATTACTTCAGCGGAGAGAGAGAGAGAGAGAGAGAGAGAGAGAGAGAGAGAGAGAGAGAGAGAGCTCAGTTATATTAAACGAATGTTATCATTTTCACCAAACAATAATTATTTGAATAACACAAAAGATAAAGTTAATTGGGTGGTTGGAATGGTATTAAACCCCTAGTCATGTCGATTTCACTCAAGGTCACCCATGATATTTGGGGGGGGGGGGGGGATTGGAGGCCCCGTGAAAACGACTGACCTTCTTCAAAAGATATTTTATAAAAAAAATAAATAAATTTTAAACAATAATAACAATAAAAAATAAATTAATATCATGCTGAAAAAATAATCAAGACTATGTATATAGCTATTTGTAGCTGTTGTTATGAATCTAAGAAAGACGTTGACACGACACATGCATATGGCAAAAGGAACACCCCCTTGAAGTTGACGACAATTTCCTGTCAGTGAAGTATATTATAGCTAACGTTACAAGTATTAAAAATCGTCAGGAAGACATGTCATTTGTGAACCCCGAATATCTTTCTATTTAGGAACAAATGCACTTCATTAGATAATTTGAAATATTTACGTTGAAATCACAGCATTTAATTAACAGGAAGTTTCCGCCTCAAGATCTTTACTTATTGGTGCAACGCGGTCATCATAAATACGTGCATAAAGGTTAGATAGAGAATCTATTATGTTCGTTTTAATAAATCATTACTTTGTCGAATGTTTTATCATTTTTCCCGTTTTAGTAGAAAAATTGAACTGAGTAAACCCGACAAATAAATACATTTAAAGGACCTTGTCCGTCAGATAAATTTTACCGGGGAAATATAACCTTAGTTAGGGGGATTTGACAGAGATTATCATACATTGTAAATCCTTTAATCTATTCCTCTAATCGTAATCGTTTCAGATAAAGAACTGTTCCGGGTTTAAAATCGTTCAAATACGTACTTTTGTACTAAATACTGGTACTTTATTATTATGTCCCCAAACCAAGTGGTGGGTGGGCGTTATATAGTGTTGGCGCCATTTCTTTCACCCAACGTTTTGTCCGTTACTTTTGTACCTAACATTGCATTATCATAATGTCCACCCAAACCAAGTTGTGGGTGGGGGTGTTATATAGTGTTGGCGTCATTTCTTCAACCCAACGTTTTGTCCGTTACTTTTCTGGAAAACTTAATGAAACAGGAATTAAAACTCCACATCAACTACGTATACAGGTACCCTTTTGGAGAAATTGTATCATTGGCTTGTCGACTTTTATTCTTGCACATGTTTGGGACACAAAAAAGGTTGGGGTTCATTTTGGGAGACTCTTCATTTCAATTGAGTTATAACTATTTTTACATGCAGCGACCGGATGCCTCTCGCGAGTTTGACAGATAGCTGCAGCAAAACTGTCGAGATAAAGCTAACGCAGGGCTGTCGCTGATGATGTGAGCTGCCGGTTCGGCATTCATTCGTTGGCTTAATGCCAAAGTCACGCTTCTTTCGGATGGGAACTTAAAATAAACATGGTCCAGTGTCACGGTAGGCGTGGCACGATACAGAACCCTGCTGTATAATGCCATCAGCAAAACGTACAGGCAAAATTGTTGCACCCTCTACTATATATAGATGGCGACGTCTCGATATAAGTGAAATATTCTTGACTGGACTTTGAACATCATCACTCAAATCACTCAACTCTTAGTGCTAAACTCGACAGGTCTACCATATACCTACATTTTAAAAACTTTGTCATAAAATACATGGTATCTGACACGTGTAGTTTGTTGCATGTAAAAACCTACATGTTCTTGTGAGTAACAACCTACACATCCAAGAACACCAATCCAGTTGATGTTTACAACAGACAAGCCCATTATTGTGAACACTGATTATAAAACACCGTGGATGGACTTTGGACATTCACTGGGTAATTCCATTGATGTAGTTTAGTACTAATAAAGAAACCCTCAACCTTCCCATGTGCTTAGTCAATGAAATAATCACATACAAAAATTAAAGACCAGCCTTTTTTCCGATCAATAGATAAACAACACCCACGTGATATAAAGAAATTGATTTGTTGAATGGGGTTTAAAGTCCAAGTAAATGATGTTTCACTTATATCAAGACGCCACCAACAGCTATAGGTGAAGTGACAGAGATATTGACCTTGGAGGGCAATGTGCAGGAAGGTTCTTTGAAGTACCACGCCTGCCGTGAGTCGAGACTTCGGGTTTTAGAGCATCCGTATACCGAAGGACCTCGTGATTTCCATTTTGAAATGCCGAGTGCCTGGCGAAAGAATAGTCACTTCCTATTTTCAAGGGTGGGTTAGAGCCGCTGACTGGGACTCGAACCAATGACATCCCACATGCATATACGAAGCTATCACTCTACCATCTGATATAAAGAGAAAATGTGAAGTTACACGGTCAAGAAATGGTGGTCCATGAATAAAAATTAATATTTTGTTGTACAAGAGGACGGTATGCTCAGAAACATTGAAACGAGCCATTTCTCGTATGAGAGCGAGACATGTTATTATTTCTTGTTCCCACTTGTAACTTGAATAATATCGTTCAATTAATTGCTTGTAATGATGTTTTAGATTCCACAGTCACTGACCAGATAACATTTCCTATCAAACTAACTGGAGATGATAAACCAGTTGTTTACACCGTTAGCTATTGTTCTTGTTCTTTAAACACTTTTTTTCTATTTTGATTTCATAACATTCTTTTATAATTGATTATAACTGCATCGTTCATATCCGCAGTTTTACATTTCTCTCCATACAAGAAGACCACTACGGTACATGTAGCTCTGTCGCTTCGTATGTCCGGTCGGGGTTCGAATCAGGACCGAGTCTGACCAAGACTTGAAAAGAGAAGGTGACTTTTTTTCGTCAAGCACCTGACATTTAAAAATGACACTGGATCCTTTGCCTTTAGGCAGATGACCTGTGTCCCTGCATCTTGCCCTGAGCGTACTGCAAAGGTAAAAAAACAATCTGTCACCTCACCTCAAGCTGGAGGCGTCCCGATATATGTGAAATACTTGATTGGGACCTTAAAAGTAAAAACAGTCCAAAAATTAAGTCAGAATCTAAGTTTGAACTTAAATGACCTTGCTCTAGAAAAAGGACATATAGATATATTATATATATTAAAAAAGGAAAGATAAATCTACATGTACATGTATGTAAATATCCGGATGTTGATTTAATGAGAAATTACTTCCTATTAATCAGGTTATCATTATCCTGGTTGAGCCGTAGTTTCGCACTAGTACATGTTGACAGAAATGACCAGTCCCTTTTCATTTTTTACGGAATTTCAAACTCGGTTATTCAGAAGTTGTAACGCATTTAAAAAAACGGTCATTTATGTATCAAATGTGTACTTTTCATCCCTTATATCACTTGTACTTCTCCGCGTTATTTCCGACACAATATCCGGTTATTTTACACTCATATCCGGACTTTGATATGACGTGATGAGTTAGCCTTTTAGGTTTACAAAGTACTTATGTATTAAATTTAAATGAACATGTTAAAGTGTATTGGCACTTGCGTGTTTTTATGAAAGCCCAAAATAGATAAATTTTGACTTGTTCTAATTTTTATAGCAGGGAACTTAACCGTCTCCGATATTTATCTAGTCGGTCACTTTGAATGCATTGATATTATTCAAATCTGGCAAATCCTAGTAAGAGAGGTTTTGTCAGTTGGTGGCATTGTCATATTCTATTTTTTATGTATTTTATGATTAAATTTAAAAATTGGTATATGACAGCATTATTCGGGTACTTCGGTTTGTTCCGACATCACAAAATTGACCGCCTTGATATAAGTGGAAGAATCTTGACTGAGCATAAATTACCATGTTACGCAATCCACTCTCTATTCTTTGGTGTCCAATACAGAGAAGTTTATAAAGTTCCAAGTTTGATTGGAGTTGGACATCTTGTAACAAGAACTGTATATAGGACAGTTCATGTTTAGAAATACACAGTGACCGGATTCTACTCACTGTCGTTTTGATTGAAGCTGTTTATCTTGCGACAGATACATGAAATACACAGACTGTGTTTGGTGTAATGTTATGTACTATTCAAGGTATTATTTCTTACACACATGTCACTCTAACAATAAAAAACCCTGACTATTTACCATTAGATTGCAATAGTTTTAAATATAAGTAAAATGCACTTGAGCCATGTGATATAACATATACTTTCATTTCCTTAATGTATTTATGACTAACACAGACTGTTTTACCAATATAAAATTCTTGTCATACAGTACAGACCTGTCGAAAGTTTAATACTGAGCTAACGGAGAGGAGTCGATGTTTGACTGTCAAGTGGTCGAGAGACGGATGATTAATGACCGAAAAGCAGTCGAATGATGTAGATAGCTAATGTCGAGATATAGCTAACGAGAAGTCGAGATATAGCTAACGAGAAGTCGAGATATAGCTAACGAGGAGTCGAGATATAGCTAACGAGGAGTCGAGATAATTTGTCGATTCGACACTAATTCGTTATATTAGTGTTAAACTTTTGGCAGGTCTGTACCATGTTTTAGTAGTCATGAAATGATTATGAAATATTAATTAATTTGCGGTAGTAAATTCTTTATTAAAAATCGGGTCATTCATTGAACTTTGTTTCTTAATGTTTCCTGAGAAAAATGGCATGTACACTTTATGCCTATTCAGGTATGGAATATTATATACAGTATGGTCCTGTCAAAAGTTTTACACTAAGTTAACGAAAAAGTGTCGAATCTGTAGCTCATCGTTACCGATATCGTGACAGCTTTCTGGCAGATGCTATCTATCTCGTGGCAGCTTTTTGTAAATCAGGTATTCATATCTCGACCATTCGAAAAACCGAACTTCGCCACCTTTGCGTTAGCTCCGTGTTAAAATTTCGACCGGCCTGTATTGTAAACCAGCATACGGACCAAAATTATTAAATACAAAACAGTTTGTAACACGCTTTTGTAATTTTTGACGTATCTTATTGTAACCCTTGATCAATTATCGATTGATTTTTCATAAACCTTACCTTTAAAACTTACTACATAATATTCTTAAATTATTGATTTTAATCAATTGTGCCGACTGTTTTAGTTAAACAGTTTGGAACATTTCCAAAATCAATTTTTAAACGGTAAAAACTTTTATTATGTGTATTGTATTATTCTAGTTATAAATGGGTATATGACCTGTACATAGTCAACAGTAGGGGATACCTGTGTTTTTTTCTATTGTCATATAACTTCAGATAACGTCATTCATTCTAACTAGGAAAAACTGCAGGTAAGCTTTATTATAAAATCAAGGTTATATCATTTTTATTTTTAAAATTGCACCATTATAGTTCCATATTTGGACATAGTTTCTTTTTGGAATTGAATGGGAAATTACAAATTTTGTATTCCTTAGTATATCAAATGTTTACAGAAACAGTTTATTACAAGACTTAGTGTGTATTACCTTGTACACATGAACATGCAAAAACTGCTGATAAGCAAAAATCAGTTTTCTAATTTCGTTTTGGAAAATGCACTGGAATTCCATTTCAAGCGTGTGTCACCTGGTAAAAATCGAAACATTTGATTTTTTAAAATAAACACACCTGCTTATTACGACCATGGCAAAAACTGCTGATAAGCGTTATTCTTAAAACTAGTGCTATTTTTTTTTTTTTTTTGAAAATGCACTAGAGTTCCATTTTAAGCGTGTGTCAGCTGGTAAAAATCGAAACCTGTGAATTTTTAATAAATACACCTGATAATTATGGCCATGACATAATTTTGATGATACAGGTGCGCAATTTTATGTACAATTATATGTAGGTTTCTTTCTGGAAAACCCTTTATTGGTCATTATCACTAGGGTCATCAATCATTTAGTTGTGGTCTAGATTAAGGACGACATTATTCCGAGTTTATTTTTAGGGGTGTCTTGCTTACTTAAATACATATTGTCATATGTACCGTTTTCGTTTTTTACGGTATTTTATGATTAAATTTTAAAAAAGGTATATGACACGTGTATATATATATAGTTAAAATCTCGTCCGTTTGATCAATATTCAAGTTTGGTTTTATCATTAGTTTCACTTCTGGAAGTTCTGCAGCTTTTTCCGAGCACTCGAGTTTCCTTCAATATCTCAGAACAGATCGCCTCGTGAAATAATCTTGACTGGGGCGCATAATCGATATCACCCCAACATTGGTTAATTTCATTTGAGCATAGCAATTTCCTGACTCCATTCCAATAAACGGACACCGTCCAAAATTGCTTTGCCCATAAATGGATGTAAATGGATGTCGAAAAGGGGCACAGAAACATTTTTGTTTAATAAATCTTATATAAATAATAATGAGTAACGATACTGCTTATATTGCTAGACTTAGCACAATGCCAGTTTATAAGTTTGTTATATTTGACACAGTAAGATCAAAGATACACGCTATAAACATGATGGTTCACTGGTTAAGATCTATAATAAATATATGTAATAAAACATTATTCAATATTTGTTTTGAATTAAGGCCAACTAGATGTAATATGAGTAGGGTCGTAAGGTTCCTGCAAAATGTTTTGAACTACATATATTTTGACATTATATCAAATACACTACCACATATTATTTATGCGCCTGTACAACTACGGTGGCTGAGTTTGTAGATTGTTGGCTCCGTCGTGGGTTTGAATCTTGATCAAGTCTGACCAATACTTGAAAATGCGTATGGCTGTTCTTTCGCGAAGCACTTGGCATCTGGATACGAGCCAATAAGTCATTCAGAAAAGACTTTAAAAACCAATGCACCGTGCCACAGTAGGCACATTGCCCTGAACGCACTGCAAAGTTCAAGTTTCTGTGACTTTACCGAAAGCTTGTTACGTCCCGATATAATTAGTAAAATATTCTTGACTGAGGTGTTAAACCCCGGTCATTCATTAATCCAGCACTGATTACAGATTATTAATTAACAACATGCGTTAATAATAGAATATCTTAAAATCAGCCCCACCAGTTAATTTACAAAGCTTGACCAATACGAAATAAACTTTACCAATATAAAAATGGACAAATAGGTAAAAAGACTGAGCCAATACAAGCTGATTTTGGCTAATATGAAGAAAAAAACGGAGCTAATATCAGTGCATGCAACGATTTTGAATATATTTCACTAGGATGACTGACCAAATTTCACTTTGAAATACTAAACAGGGGCATGTACCCTTCGGCCTCGGGCCAATATGACACCCTGATGTTCATTGTCGTTGTGGCTATTGCAATGTGACATACAAAACTATTAAACGGATATAAGTCATCAACGATCTGATTGCAAAGTATACAGCATTTGTTTTAGGGTAATTGTAAAGAATAAAGCGTGAGTCGGCGTGATTATACACATATGGGGATACGTCACTTGCACCTTTATACGTTATTTAATCCCGTTCGTGTTTATAAAAACTCAGCTATCAGATCTTGGACGACCTATAATATTTGCAAAAATGGATATTTATTTATTTATATTTATTTATTTATTTATTATTTATTAATTTATTTATTTATTTATTTATTTATTTATTTATTATTATTATTTTTTATTTCAGAATCGTTTTGGATATGAGCGACCTTGTTTGGAATCTGAGGATGTCGATGCGTGGTTTGGGTCTAAATGACTATAATTTAGACAGCGCCATCTGGTACATAGAAAATGAGTACATGCCATGTGTGAACAAAATTTCTGATATTCTTCCCAATATGAGTACTGTATATGCCAAGAAAGATTTCGGATTGGTAGACAAGCTTCGATTTGGGGGATATAAGTTCATACGGAATCCTGAATCGTTTAACAACTCAATGAGGCAGGTGTCTGAAGCCGTCTGGAATGTTTTGACCGTCTGCTTATCTTCCATGGATGACATACAAGCAGCCACGAGGGAGACCAATGATAAATGGAACTCAGCAAAATGTAAGGGAAAATCTGTTGCCATGGAGACAAAAGTTTCTGAAATAGTTGACCTGATTGGAGAATTCCTAGAGGCTTGTTCAAGCTCTAAAGCATTGACCGAGAGGGATGCCAATATTCTCAAGATAGAACTAAGAACTTCCGAATCGCAAAGAGAGAAAGCTTCTAGAGACGAGAAGGAGGCGAGGGAAGATTTCAACATGTGGAAAAGTAGAGTAAACCGAGCTCAGGGGACCATCAACAAAGCACAAAGCATCAAG
The DNA here is from genome assembly GCA_021292105.1 of Anadara kagoshimensis. Taxonomy (NCBI): domain Eukaryota; kingdom Metazoa; phylum Mollusca; class Bivalvia; order Arcoida; family Arcidae; genus Anadara; species Anadara kagoshimensis. Next base: position 11,574,224 of record CM037875.1, on the reverse strand, counting down.
CTCGATAATGTGAGAAAACTGTTACGTTATTCCAAAGATTGTCATCGTCCTCAGAGGACCGGAGAGTTTGACTCCATGATACGCTATGATTCGTCCATTGAATCACGTGACGAGTTAAAAGCACAAGGGGAAAATGTCAAAATGTTTATTTGCAATATAATTGACACAATCACAAACTCCAGTTTGGACAAAGGCTATCTAATTTACGACCAAATACGTGGTCAGTTACGTGAGCTACACTTTGCCAAAGATCTGCTTCAGAATGTACTCCGTGATATTTATTTCGGCGAATGCAGAGGAACTCCGTATGAAGTAACATGCACCAAGAACCTCTCGGGACAGATTACAAGTCTTTGCAATAACATCGACAGAATCGCGGTCGATCTTCGAAACGCCGACAAATCTGAGCTCAGACGAGTGATTCGATCAGCACATGATCTCAAATGCAGAGCTATTGAGCTGGAAATTGATGTTGCCTACGAACTTGCCGATTTCCCTTCGGGTAACGCTACAGGCGTGTTGGAAGAAGAATCCATCCTTGATGACGGGACGCTGTTGGACATCTATAAAACCCCTAAGGAACTCAAGGATTACAATATAAAGTTGGCCTTAGATAATTACTACAACTCTAGCGAAGAATTCGAAAAGCGACTCTCAAAACTCAGAGAAGCAGAAGAAAAAAGAAAGGAAATCGAACTCGCCATACAAACCATGTCCACTGTCAGACTACCGGAAATGGACCGTCAGATCGTCTGCCTCGGTAGAGCCGTGTCAACACTACAAGTTTTACGTTTGGAGTTCGGTAAACTTAAATTTATCTTTCAAAAATGCACATTATCTTTAAAAAATAAACTGCAAGAAATGCAGGAATTTGAAGAAATTGAAAATATAACCCCAATACCAGCATGTTAGTGATTTACAATAATATTCGGAATTGGAAGAGGAATAGACAATCACGTGTGCCGGATTTCATATAATCACGATTTAGCATAGACGTTACGCTGGGGTTGAGGGGACGTTTGTATACGTAATACAGAAATGTTTATATTATGCATGTATTTGTTTAATGGAAGACGTGTTTTAGACATATTAAGCGGACATTTTCATGGGTCAAGGTAATAAGACGTTTACTCGTGAAGGGCAGATTTACTGCTTGTCAATTTAGAAAAATGAATTACGTTAATCTTGAATGATTGAATCTGTAACAAAAATGGTCGCCTTGGTTGTCAGAGATATTTATTTCATTGCGTCATTTTGGGCAATAAACGATTTATCCATTCGCTTTTGTTATTTTTAAGGCTTTGATTTTATGTAGCTCAGTCTGTTTCAAATTGCTTCTAATTGTAAGCGTCCACTGTAGCGGCCACAGGCCTGGGTGGCCTACTCTTCCGACCTCTACGGAGGTATCTTTAGCGTGCACTGAGACACGGGACCTCGGTTTTAAGTATCGTGCGAAAGGCTACCTGGTAACGAGCTTTTTACAGCTCTGGTATGGACAGGAGATGAAAATCAACCGTAGAGGAAAATTAAAAGTGACCCTAAAGCAGAAAACCCTGTCACATATAAAAAAAATACCCACGAAACCTTGAAACTTTATAGAGAAGTGTTCTGTATATATAGTGTTTTATGGTTAAAATATTAGTCAAATTGAACTTTAAACGCAGGTCTTATAGTGGGCAGGTAATTTTTAGATACAGATGGTAGCTAAAGTATTCTTATGCAGTTGAAATTGTTTTATAAATAAGTATTTAATTTTGACCCCGTTATAGGTTTGAAAATTCGTATTATCAATTAGGTTAGATACTGACTTGATGACGTCGAACATAATGCAAAACTTAATTGAAATAAGAATTAAAAGGAAAACACAAAAACAATCTTACGAAACGGGACAGGACAAGACAGCCGAGTTGAGTAATGTTGTTTAACGTCCCCGTCAAGAATATTTCACTTATATCGAGACGTCGACAGCTATAGCTGAAAGGGCAGTTTGTAACAACTCCTAATGAAGCCCGACGCCTATTGAAGTCCGGACTTCATTAGGCGTTGACAATTTCGACGCCTAATGAAGTCCACAGATTGGGGCTCCAGACGAGGAGATTTTTTTATATTATCAAAAAAAGTCTCAAAATTTTACGACTTCGATTTAGACCAACTAGCAATAGCAACGTACATTCAGGCACATACATCGTGTGCTTTGTCCAACCGTACCATACCCCCGCAAAAAATGTTTAGGGGGTATTTATACGAATCACCCTGTCCGTCCGCCCGTCCGTCCGTCTGCCTGCGCGTTCCGCTAATGGCATCATACAGCAGGATTTTTTTTATTGAATCATGCCTACTGCGACACGGGATTTCGTTTATTTTAAGTTCCCATCCGTAAGAATCATTCATTTTGTAATGCCGAGTGCTTGACGAAAGAATAGTCACTATGTACCCACTTTCAAGTCTTGGACAAGACAGGCGCGTGTCTCCTAACGTGTACCAAAAGGAAGAAAACAATAATAAACGTGTGATTTAATGTATGGAGTCAAGAATCTTGTATACCGAGGCGGTCAGTTCAGGGATGGTGGAGGAAACCGAATTTTCCGGAGAAAAATGCCGATTTTCGACAAGCAAAGTAATAAACTTTCTCACGGTAGGATTTTCCGTGAGTTTAATTCGAATCAGGCTTTGAGAGGTGCTGTTATCCAAAAGCACGTGCGCTTGATACAGTAAAAAAATATCCTGTTTCTATCCTTAAAAGGAAAAAGATGTGTCCAAAACCGCACATTTTAGACCACCTGACCAACAATTTATTGTCGAATGTTTGTGTAATCGAGACCATATATGGAAATTTTGTATGACATAATGGTAAATCCCAATACACATCATAATTATAAGTGCAGGTAAACATTTAAATATGTGTACATAATAAAACTATTTATTATAAGGTATACATTTCATACTGTGTACAGTACAGACCTGTCGAAAGTTTAACACTAACGCTTTCGAAATAGTGCCGAATTAGCTCATCTCCTCTCGGTCCGTCGTTAGATATATTTCGGTAGCTTCTCGGCATCTGTTATTTATCTCTAGGCAGTTTTTCGATGACTTATACTTTCAATAACACGGCCATTCAGTAGCTTAAATTCAACTACTCCTTTTTTTACTGTAAATCGGGTCACGTCGATGTTAATTTTTTTTCGCGTAAATTTGCGATTCATTGACTGTATGGGGTTTTACGTCCCAGTCAAGAATACTTCACTTATATCGAGACGCCGGTCACCATCTATATGTGAAGTAACAGAAATTTTTAGCTTTACAGTGCGCTCGGGGCAATGTGCGGGGGGGGGGGGGTCTTTTATGTGACATGCCTGCCGTGACAAAGGGCATCGGGTTTAATATATTAAGGTTTCCTTCGAAGGACTCCGTGACTTTCATTTCTAAATACCGAATGCTAGACGAAATAACAGTCGGTGTTGGCCAGAGTCTGCCCGGGGTTTGAACCCACAACCTCCAACATTTATTTCGCGAATGAAACAAGACGCGAAAAGGAAACTTTCGCGAATATTTTGTTTTGATATCATTCATTTAAGCATGCATCTGCACTGGTCCATTATCTGACTGCAGCGCAAAATTAAATGTTCGCGAATATCTTCTAATGAATATCGCGGCGAAAATTAGCTAACGCGATCCGATTTAACTTAGTTCAACGTTAAACTTTTGACAGGTCTGTACTGTATATATCTTGTTGACGATTAAGAGTGCTTGTATTTTAAAGTTTAATACACAATGGACTATGGTCTCTTATTTAAAAACGTATATCAAGTAAAATATCAACACGTTTAAATTTTGTAATTCTTCCTTGTTTAAAGTTTTACATAAAATTCCCGGTAAAATCTACAATCGAAAACAAAAAAGAGAAAATACCTTCGGTGAAATGATATATCGCTTTATTGATTGAATTGGGTTTTTTGTCGAAGCAAAGATTTTTTTTTTACAAATATCGAGCCGTCCAATTCATGATGGTGCAGGAAATTAGAAAAAACCGTCAACCCCTGGCAAGCGGACTGACAAACTTTCTTACTCTACAATGTGTCCAGCGAGTTGAGAAATGTTTTAACGTCCCAGTCATGAATATTTTACTTATATCGAGACGTCGCCAGCTATAGACGAAGATGCAGAAATTTTGTCTGTTAATGACATTATACAGCAGGGTTCTTTATCGTGCCAAGGCCATCGTGACAGGGGACCTCGTTTATTTTAAGTTCACATCCAAATGAACTGCGACTTTCATTTCGAAATGCCGAATGCTTGGCGAAAGAACAGTCACTACCCACTTATAAGTCTTGGTTCAGACCCGGTCGGGGCTCGAACCCACGATTTCCACTTACGGAGCGAGAACTCTACCAACTGAGCTACCGCAGTGGGTGTGTCCCCAGTGAGATCCGAACCTAGGCAGTGAGAGGCGCTGTGCCATAAAAGTACCATTTTGACAAATCAGTCTGCCATTATTTATGTGGTTTACGCAAATAGTTAAAAGATACAATTAATTTTTTAAATAAAGAAAATTAAAACAGCTCTTTGATACTGTAAAATCGTTAATTTTCGTGGGTTCCCCGTTTTCGTGGTTACTCCGACCCACGATTTAAGAGAGGATATATATGACAAACTTGCCTTAAACAGAAGCCGCAGTGGCCTAATGGATAAGACGTTAGTCCACAAATCCAGGGTCTCTCACCGCTTTGAGTTCGAGCCCCGCTCAGGTCACATGTGAAAAAGTGAATATTCCTTGCCGTTGGCCTTTACCGGTTCACCTGGTATCGGTGTAATGTGACTGGGGAGTGGTACGTTTGTCTGCGGCGTACTGACTCTGTGAGCTAGCACGTTAAAGTCGCCCTGAGTGCGCGCTAGTACAAGGCAGACCATACAACACACTCGCAATTCACATGCATACACGAACTTGTTCGATTAATAAAATATTTTTCGTTGCGAATAGGTGAAAAATTGCTGACGTTAAGAAACATTCAACCAACCAAACTTAAACAAAAACCTCAACGCTGTATGTGTTTGGCTAAGAATGTACCAGCAGTACGGTGTCGCAATTACCCCGGTTTCAGTAAGTAATGCGACTGAGCGTAGAGTGCTCTCCCCTGGATTTGACGCAAATCCATCGCAATGTTAGCCCCCAGCCTTCGTAGCTACTCCGACCCACGAATTTAAGGAAGGATATACAAGACATAATCACCTTAAACAATGTGTTTGGATAAGAACGAACACGCCAGCAGTACGGTGCCGCAAGTTATCCCGGTTGCGGTAATGCGACTGAGCGTAGTGCCCTCCCTTGGATTTGACGCATCTTCATCGCAAGGTTAGCCTCCGGCGTATTTCAACAATATCTTTAACCACCGTCTTATTTAGCTTAGTTAAACGTGTTAAAGTATATTCCAATTTTGTAGCCACCAGGGCACATGCTCCGAACAGCAACCAACATTCGTAATTTAAACTCATATGCATTTACTGGTTCAATCCCCCGCTTCAATAAAAAAAAAAACTTTCCCTTTCTCTTGCGGGTTGTTTTAACCACCAGGCAACCTTGTGTCACGCCGACTCAATGATCACATACTAGGGGTAATTTGGTCTCTCAAATGATTATTTTGATTTTGCCTCCGTTGCTTAGTGGTTTACAGGACTGACGTACGGATAACACATCTCCTCGGGTAGGTTCGACATTCGGGCATAGCTGAAAGTGAGGTTTGTCACTACTTTGCCGAATGTGGGTGGTCTTCTCCTGATACTCCAGTTTCCTCCATCATTCGAAAACTGACCAGACACGACGTATTAGGTAGCACTTATCCACTTCTTAATTCATTTCTTACCACATTAACATAGAAACTTGTCTGCGTGTCGAGGGCTTCGATGGCCGAATGGCCTAAAGAGGGCATCGCCTCATCTTCTTTAAGTTTAAATTCCAATTGGGGCATATCCCAGTGAGAACGTGAGTTCACTTCCTTCACAATCCCTGAACTGTCTACCGCATTTAATTGAAAAAATCTCGACTGGCGTAAAAACCATTACTTCTTTATAACAAGTGGCAGACGAAAAAAAGAGATAATCCCGATTGTTGTTATCAATTTCATTTTATGTTTTGGATTACAATTGACAGATCCTAGTGTGAAAACAATTGTCATTTTGTTTGCCTCAATGTGGGTGGTTTTCCCCAACACCCAATTCTGATCTTGGTCGCCTCAATATAGTTGAAAGGATCTTGACTGGGACATAAAAAACCATCACCCATTCGTCTGGAATTGCTGATATGACGTTAAACAACTACGAAATTTAAGGTGCGACACTGTCCATTTTGGTCATGTGTCAAAACGAGACCAGTTCTTTCATTAAAATACAAATGTACGATGACACGAGTTCTAGGTTTTCGGGTTCGAACTGGATGCAATTTTGTTAAATGGGTATCCAGCTACATCTTAAATTTTGGCGGGTGATCCGACTAGACCTCCAAAATTTGATCCAAATTTAGAATAAACCGGTTTCAAGCATGTGGTGTTTTCATTAAAGAACACAAGGCTTTAAAAAGCAAATAACGCTAAAAATTGACCCCAGACTTTACCGTGAAATTTTCCGAGTTCAAAATTGATAACACATGTTTATGCATACAGCTGTAACTAACGTGTCGGTGACCTTTGACCCTGGTAATTACCAGACACGGAAGATTTCATTCCATTATTCCGCGTACTATAACCGGTATTGAGAGAAAAAATAGGGTTTACTGGAAATCCAAATGGAATTCCCACGTATATATGGGTCAACGATTGATCTATGTTATATAAACACTGTGTGTACATGACATAGATTTTAAAGATAAATTAAAGTGCAATAAAGCTATTTAAATACAAGATTTTTATTTTCATTTTTTTTCATTTTAAAAAATAAATAAGAGAATAACTACATGTACATTACGAAAAAAACAATGATAAAAGAAAAAATATATCTCCCTGCATTGTGATACATTAAAAAATTACCATGGATACAAATATAACTCGATAAAGAATGCATCTCCATCCAAACAGATATTTTTAATATCTGCGAGTGTGCACTTGAATTTTTTTTGCATGCTATTTCATTCTCTATAAGCGTCTACATTGTCCGTGGCTATGGAAAACATACTAGTATACACAGTCGAACCTGCTATAAAGGTCGCCTCTATATAAGGACCACCTGCTGTACAAGGCCAATAACATTTTATTTGAATACCTAATAATTCAGGTTATTTGAACCTGTATATAAGGACCGCCTGCCCATTAAGACCACTTTTACCAGTTTCCCTTGGCTGTCCTTTACAGACAGGTTTGACTGTGTCTATGTATAAACAAACAAAATGTGTATAAATCACAAAATAAAACACGTAAATAAACACAAATTCCCGGAATTAATAGGTTGTGGAAATTCTAATTTTTTCTCAGTTAAAAAAATCCTTGTCCTAGTCCGTAATCCGGGTTTCTAATCAGGAATTGTTAGTACCAGCTTTAGTTAATAGTCCGACTCCAACTATTTCGCAAATATTAGTACTGAACAACCATTCTTGGAACTTATGGTGATTCTGGATAAACTAATCCAATCTAATCCTCGTCGTCACTATCACTGTAATCCGAATCATCTAAGCAGGAAGTGTTAGCTCCCGCCTCGGTTAATAATCTCACTATTTCACTATTGCTACGCGCGTTAGCATACATAATCGGCGTGCAGCCGTTATACGATTTTGCGTCAATGTTAACCGATCTCTGCTGCAGTAAGATTTTCGTTAGTTCAATATTATTATTTTCTGCGGCAAAATGTAGTAATGTTTTTCCACTTTTCCCATCGCCGGCATTAATGTTGCTACCTTTGTCCAATAAGTACAATAGAATGTCAACGTGGTTATGCTCCGCAGCCACATGTAAGCACGTAAATCCGTCATAATTAAGTAAATCCAAATTTTGCGGAATTCGTTGATAAGGCACATCATATTCGTTGACGCGATATTCCTCGAGTTTAATCGGCTGCAGTAATACTTCAACTATGTCTAAATGTCCTCGCCTGCAGGCAATGTGTAAAGGCGTGTCGCCATTATGGTCTCTCATTTCAACATTCGCGCCACCCACCATAAGTCGTCTGACAACGGGTTTTAGTCTTGTTATCACCGCTAGGTGGAGGGGTGTTTGGCGCAAATTTTCATTGAAAATGTCTAACCAATCGTACCACGGCGCAATCCTTATGAATTTCAAAGCTAAGTCAATGCAGCACTGAATAATTGCTATGTGTAAAAGTGTGTCGCCGTCTGCATCTTTACCGAACACTAACAAAGAATCCGAGGTAATCCGATCGTTCACATTTTCACATTTTGATGATTGGACAGTATGCAAATTAGGTGTCACAAAATGAGATTGAAAAGCTCTTTCTTCAATGTCTAAATTATTAAATTCCTCAGTAACTGAACTCAAACACACGCCTTCGTCGTCATCTTCCTCTTCATAAACATGCAAATCACTTGCACCTCCTGTTACATTAGAACTTCCAATGCACTCTACATCCGTGCGTCTGTCCGTAGTGCACACGGAAACATTTTGACTTTCCGCACTATTTTCTGTGCACTCGCGGTGACTCAATACACCACTTTCAAAGTCTTCACTGCAAAAGTTACTAACACAAGCCGAATCTGCCCTATCTTCATCAAAGTTATGTTGTACTTTAAGTCCAGATGTTGTGGTATTTTTAGTTTGGTGCATATCTGGATGCACTTTTCTTCTAGAACAATGCGCACTATCACCATCTGTTTGCAGATCGTCACCTTGTCTCGTCTGGTCCTCCATATTAGATTTAAATTTCTTTGACCTACAAATACATGTATACGTGTATGATTCAAATATAGAATATAACTTGCTGTATGCTTGTTCGTTAACAATATAGGCTATGATAACTAAACCCGAATATCGTCTTAAAGAATCCACAGTATGAAATCCCAAACTGCTTTTTTTCTAGGGACACAACCCTGGTATTTCCATATCAAAGGCGAAGAACAAGTATGTCACGTTCTGAATGGATGATTACAATCAGTCGGTAAATTCCAAACGGGAATTCCCCTAATCGGTTTTTCCCCATTCAAGTGCGCAGTGTCAATAGCCTAGCGGTGAGAAACTGTATTGAAACAATAAACAATGGGCATTCATTTATTCATTTATTCATTTATTTAATTATTAAATTTATCATTAATTTTCAATGATATTGAATGACTTTACGGTCTCTCAAAGGATGGAAAACGAGAATAAAATCAAAAAGTGTAAATGTTTATCCGGGTCATTTTCATATTTTCAATTTAAATTACAATATATATTGGATATCTGTATTTATTATTATTATTATTATTATTATTATTATTATTATTATTATTATTATTATTATTATTAAGGCTTGATACATGTTAAACAAAGCCATACTTTTTACACAATAATTGAATAAAATACCTTTTTGTACAACGAGTCATATTTTAACAAAAGTTTAACGTCTTAAGTAGTTTAACCTCAAAGTAACTTATTTATCTGAATTTGTGTAATGTATATGTTATATATATACCCTAATGCATTTATGAGTCATGTTTCTAAATTTAGATTCTGTTTTGCTGATTAAATGTAAAAATAGAATTACGTTATCTAAATTAGGTAAATTTGAATCTGCGTTCATAATTTCCGTTTTATGAAAAAGTTACCCTTAGTCAGGGGCTTCACAAATATCTTAATTTTAGAGATTATGCAATATGTAGAATTTTGGTGAATTTCTCTGTATTATATGCACAAAAATTCTGAACAACGAAGTGCCAAATAATTTTTTGACTGGTACTTGCATGCTAACCAGCATTCATAGAAATTATATACTCGTATATACAAGTATATTATAAATTCCGGAACGACAGACTTCTTAGTAATTTTGACGCTAACCCAGCGTTGATAGAAACGACGTATGCACCAAAATTCCGGAACGTCAAAGTGCCTAGTATTTTTGACTAATACGTGTACGTGTACTTCTTAGAAAAAATATATTGTATTATTTTATATTGAATTCATACAATGTAAGTTTTAATTTTATATTTTTTTCTCATTTCATTGATTTATTTTATTATTTTTATTTATATATTTATTTTATCTATAGATATATTTATTTATATTTGTATTTTTGCATCATATATATATATATATACATGTATGCAACGAAAATTCTGGAACGACACAGTCCCAATGTAAGTTTTAATTTTATATTTTTTCTCATTTCATTGATTTATTTTATTATTTTTATTTATATATTTATTTTATCTATAGATATATTTATTTATAATTGTATTTTTGCATCATGTATATATATATATACATGTATGCAACGAAAATTCTGGAACGACACAGTCCCAAATGATATCGATTAATAGTTTTATATATTTTATGCGTAGAGGTTTGGTGGATTTTTTTCATCATAAATGCACAATAAGCATAAAAATTTCGAACAACAGAGAACCAAACAATATTGACTGGTACTTGCATGCTAACTCTCGTTCCTGTACATATAAATCCCATTACAGACCTGTCAAAAGTTTACCACAGAAGTCGACTATCGTGGTCTATAGCTTGTGTCCAATCAGTTACCGAGAGGTAGAAAACAGCTGCCCAAAGTTAAAGCTAACGAGGGGTCGAGATGAACTGTCGATTCGACAACGAACACTTGGTGCTAAACTTTCGACAGGCCTGTACTGTATATTAATTTAAAGAGTACCTGTAACGGTTTTTGATTTTAATATATGTTATTCTCCATACTGAAATGTGACTTAATGCGAAAATTTCATAAAAATCTATGCTGAAATAAGGGAGAACTCGGTATTTTGTAGTATAATTATTTCCTTGTTACACTGTGTTTTTTGTACAACGACCCCATTGTTAGTGCCTTTCTGAAAGCTCTATTGGACGGAGTTCGCGGAAGCACTTTCCGTCAACTCATTAATCAGTTTTAAAACAGACTTGCTCGATATATAGATCTCACAACCAGGAAATACGAAATCTGATTTAATTTTGTAGCATTAGACGGCTGTTTCAGAATCAAATTCCTCATCAGCAGTGCTCGGAACAAAATAATGGAAATCCAAATATTTTTAAAATGTTATAATGAGTAAAAAAGAAAAACCAAAAGATATTTTATCAAATCCACTTAAGGTCATTCTTTGAATGATTAAGAATAACCTAGTTTTTTAGGAATTTTAAGAAGCAGGCCTCGGTTTCACAATCATTCCTTAGCTAAGATTTTCCTTACCTTAAATCTTGCAAAATTTCAAATCATTATGATTCTGTTAATTTTCAAGATACTCAGGATTTTAAGATGCCATTTTTAAGATCACCTCAAGATTTAGTTTTTACAAATGTATTCATCAGTGATTACCCAAATTTTCTAAATTTATGTTAAGGAAAATCTTAGCTAAGGAATGATTGTGAAACCGGGACCTGGTGATTTTAATGAATAATTTACCAAACCGATTTGTTATGTGCCACATTTGGTTGTATTATTTCAGAAACAAAATAAGAAGTACCACATGGCAGATTTGCAATTACGTCGTCTGCCAGTGTAATTATTTTGGTGTTCTTGAGTTAAAACAAAATACATACGTCATGAAATGCACAATTTAATAATGAATTTTCATCCAAAACAATGAAAAACTAGTGCTTAATAATAGATAAATTTTACAGTAGGAGACGATAGGAGCTGAAGTAATCAGCACAACGTAACGCAACACAATGCAAAGAATGGCGTTCGCCGCTGTACCACGTAATATCTTAACGTTTCGGCAGAACGGTTTGGAAAAACGTCAAACTAACGTAACAAATTCCCGGAATAACGTCGATTTATATTTAAGGCGCTGTCACACTCTAGCGTATGGAGCCAGCGTATGAGGTACGGGAAAACGCCATCTGTTTCGATGCCATATCCATTGAAAATAAATGTTCCACACAAGGGTATCACGTGTTACAGCGGGCGAACCCCATTCACAGTGGAAAATATAAAGTTCAAAATGCATATTCAACCTGATGAGCTTGAATATTCATTATAATTGTTTGAATTACTTGACAGCAGAGTGAGGTAATGGTGTTTAAAGTATGTTCAATATCATTTCAATTATATCGAGCCAGACAGTTCTGGGATTAAGGAGGAAACCTGGATACCCTGAAAAAACCACCGACCTCTGACAAGCAAAATGACAAACTTTCTCACACTAGTGCCCTTGAAGTGGAATTTGAGCCTAGGCGGTGAGAGGCGCTGTGATCCGTAAGGCACGCGCTTTAGAATATCCAGCCACCTTAACTCTTAGAAAAAATTGTGATCAAACTGTTTCGACATTGCCACTAGTGTCCATATTTGCCGTAAATATTAGCGATAAATATCACGTGACCGCCATTGATGTTGGTCAAGGGAAATAACTCTCATACTGCCTAGATATATATGGAACAGGCCTGGCCCGATATGGACTATTCGGTAACCACGTAACCAGCATTATCGAATGAAATTTACAGAAACTAGCAAAATGTAGGATATTGTGTTATCTTGTGTTGCTCGACATTGAGTTTTCTTTTGTGTATTGACGTTGCGTGGCCTTGTGTTGCTCGCCATTGCGTTATTCGACGTAGCAGTACGTTGTGTTGTTCGGATTGCGTTATCCTGAGTTATGTTACATTATGTTGTTCAACTTTATGTTGCCTTGCATAACTTTGTGCTGAGCGACATATGGTTGTCTTCTGTTGCTCGACGTCCTTCCATTGCTCGATATCGCGTTGCCTAGCGTATCTTGGCGGTGATTTTCGTTACCTTATTTGTTTGCTTAACGTTGCCTGGACCTTAAAATGATTACGATGATCCAATATTGAATCCAGGTACAAGATTTTTATTGTCCATGTGATGTGTTTGAAAGTCAACATGACAAAGTGTCCGGCACTCGCTGAACGCAGTATGATGTATCGTGCTTTTTCATCGTAACTGACGGTCATTTTCATTCATCATCACATTTGTTTTAAAGGCAAATTTTCGTCTAACACATGATTCACATTACCATTGAACCTTCACAGAACATGTCATAACCAGTATTAATAAGACATATAACCATTATCACCTTATCAAAAACCTATAATGACAAATGCTCCCGCCCACATTAGTTGATTGATTGATTGATTGATTGATTGAATGAATGAATGAATGATGTGGTATTTCACAGTCAAGAATATTTCACTTATATCGAGACGTCGCCAGCTATGATGGAAATGGCAGAAATTTGGACAGTGCGCACAATGCAATGTGCAGGAAGATGTCTCTTACGTTCCACGCCTTCCGTGACACGGAGCATCGGTATCGATTTTTAATGTCTCTTCCGGAAGACCCCGTAACTTTCATTTCTTAATGCCAAGTGCTTGGCAAAAGTACAGTCACTGCCTATTTTCGAGTCTTAGCCAGACCCCGGCCGGGGTTCGAACCAACGACCTCACACCAAAATGACACCTGATATCATACCGAATAACCACATAGTAACCTTCTAGAGTAGAGAATGGGGTGGTTACGGGTGAGGTGCTCTAGAATTTTTTTTAACGTACTTGCTGTGTTGTCTGTAAGCTTGGGTTGTCAAATCATTCTATCAAATGGACTGATATGTCAATAAAGATTTTATTGTGATGCGCATCATGAGCATTTCTAATCAAATCTGATCGGGGCGGCCAGTTTGATGGTAGAGGAAACCGGAGTGACCGGAGAAAACCCACCGACCATCGGCAAGTGAACTGACAAACTTTCTCATCCGACATGCACTACGGTTTTTCCAGGTGGGATTCAGACCTAGACGGGAGAAATGCAGTGAAGTGTAAATATGCTTTTTATATTACTCAGTCACCGAGGCCCAAATACATACGACAGGTCGAACTTAATGATGGGCTTTACACATATGAACCTATTTTTTGACCCGGTAAACCTGCGGAAAATTAAAATATTGTTTTTGAAATATTTAAAAAATTTAAATTTTGTAAATCCCCAACATATAGCTCATTAATTTATTTAAACAATGATAAAACTATGTAGGAGGGAAGTTTAAAGGTTTTTAAATACTATAAATTATTTATTTTTAATGAGTCATATTGACTACACCCTAACGTTGTTACAAGCGAGAAAAATGCTTTTCTTAATGGGAAGGAAGATATTTCACATTGCTATGGGATGTAAAATGAATTTTCTGATCAAGATCATTCTAGCTTTTCCTGACTGATTATTTTGTTATCACGGATGTCCAGAAAAGATCGATCCCACAATCATTGTGATGTAGGGGTATCGGTGGTCAAGTTGTCTAAGCCATGTGCTTACGGGTTTTAACCAATCTAGTTCAAATTCCACTTTTCACAGATCCTAGTGTCAGCATTTTTTAAGTTCGCTTGCCGATAGTTAATGTTTTTTCGTCAGGTACTCCGGATTTTTCCACCGTTCCCGAACTAATCGCCTCGATATAAGTGAAAAATCTTGACTTGGGCGTAAGGAACAAAAACAAATTCTAATTACATCTATCACTGCCACATAGTTGAAAAACTGAAACGTTTTACCGTACGGTGCCTTCGGATCCCTTAGGAGCCTAAAGGAGGCCTGTCTATAAAGGTCAACCAAGGGAACCAGTAAAAGTGACCTTTATGGGAGGTGGTCTTTATATACAGGTTCAAATTCTATGAATAAAGAACAATTGGGATACAAATTAACTGGCCTTTATAAGCAGGTGACCCTTATACATAGATGGCATTTAAGACAGGTTGGACTGTATATACGAAAATTAATTCGAATTATTTCGTATGTTCGAAAACGTACTAAATTAGTATTACGAATATATGATCTAGTATTCCGAATATTCGCAATATTTATTTTGTTAAATCTAAATACATGTAGTAAATTCTTTCATTTGAAAAAGTGATTTCGTATTTTGCTACATAGAATTTCATATTTTTGAATTTTAGAATATTCGTATGAAGTATTATTTCTTAAATACGCAATAACTATTGCGAATAATCAAAATACCTTTTCCGGAATTACCGAATATACGAAATAGTATTTCAAAAAGTTAAATACTATTTTAAAAAATACGAAAATAGCTATTGCAAATAAACGAAGTACTATTTTCGGAAATACTGTGACGAAATAACTTCTTTTTTTACACATGTCACCTCCATACAGCGACTTCGTCGAAAAATAGGGTCATGAAGCTACGCTTGTGCAAGATAAATTCCATGTAAACATCTTTCTTCAATCAAATTAAAGTGTTCATCTTTTTTAACTGAAACAACGGGATGTAAAAGAAAAAAAATGTGTAAAGTCATGCTTGTTACAACTCGAATTTTATCAGTGTAACACGCCACTTCCTGGAGCGGTAAATACCACTTCCTGTAGGGATCGAGACTGCTTCTTGTGTGAAAATAGAAAGGGTTTTCCCGATCATCCAACTCCTGGAACACGATGCGAAAAAAATAATATCTACTAACGAAATAAAACATTAAAATTGACGGAAACCTTTGTCTGATTGTGAGAAAAATGAAATAACTTTTTTGAGAAAAAACGTATTTCAAATGTTTTTTTTTTCACATTGCGTTTGTCAGTTCGCTTGTTTTCGAACAGTCCTGTTTTCTTCACAATTTCTCAACTTACCGCAGAAATTAGTCACAGAAAGTTGACTGGGACATACTTTACGTCATTTATCGATTTCAGCCTTTTATATTGACAAAACGAAGATGAGCCTGTCTGTACTTTTATTCCGTCCAGATGAACACCTGGTGTTTGTTCTGTTTGATTGACAGATGAGGTAAAGGTGTCAATTTCAACTGATTTTCTACTCTTACTTCTATTCTAGCATCACAGGCCCCATTTTTCAGCTAAGTTTTTCTTAAATTAAATTTAGGATATTTTGGCAAGGTCTTTTAAATATTTTTGTCAAAACTAAATGCAGATGTCATAAACTTGATATAATATTTAAAATGAC
Organism: Anadara kagoshimensis; assembly: GCA_021292105.1. NCBI lineage: Eukaryota > Metazoa > Mollusca > Bivalvia > Arcoida > Arcidae > Anadara > Anadara kagoshimensis. The sequence goes on along the minus strand of CM037875.1, from coordinate 11,558,176 downwards.
ACCTTAAATTTTCTAATATCATAACAATTAACAAAATTATTTAGCTTTATAATTTGCCAGATTTAAGTTAAGGAAAATCTTAAGATATGATTGTGAAAGCGGGGCCAGGAAACGTTTATTGCAATAACGACATATAACAGTCAGGATATTTTTTACTAGTAGACGCAAATACCGTTTAAAGGGAAATAATGCAAAAGAAATTCAACACTTTTGATTTTTTAAGATCTCAAGAGTAATCTACCTTTGCATGATGTAGCATGGGTGATTAATATTTTCAATTAGTACAATGTATATAGAACGTGACTGGATCGAGTTTAACAACCATTCTTTATCCGAAACGGCAAATTTTAAATCTTTATACAGTCCAACCTGCCTTAAATGCCACCTCTATATAAGGGCCACCTGCTTATAAAGGCCAGTAAAATTGTATCCCAATTGTTCTTTATTCATATTATTTGAAGTTGTATATAAAGGGCACCTGTCCATAAAGGCCACTTTTACTGGTTCCCTTGGGTGGCTTTTATACACAGGTTTGACTGTAATTTTGTTATTTTTTCAAGACATTTTCATTCTACGTCAAGTTTCTTATTTCAGCACAAAAACCTGTAATTATAATTATTACTTTTAGATAACGGTCAAGTCTTCACACACAAGCTCACAGCACAGTACAGTACTCGGTTATAATAAGAAAGGTAAAAAAACCCGCAATTTCTCTAAAAATAAAGCCCAAGATTAGTGGCTAATAGCACTAGCTTACTTTGTGTTGCGTTCCATTTCTTGGTTTTGTCACATGGCTCCACATAGTACAAATGCAGTACAGAAAATAGCTTATGTCGAATGCCCACGGGTTGTAAAACAAATTTTACTAGAAAAACTGAGCCACAAGCTAAAAAAAAATACCCCCGCTCCCCCACATAAAAAATCGGATCAATTTTTTTAAATAGAAGGTGCACATCTACATTATATAACAAAGATTGTGTGAAAGTGTCATGAAAATCCATTGAAGGGTTTAGAAGGAGTTGCGGATAAGAGATAGGTATCCTAAGGTGTAACGGAAGGACAGAAGGACGGACGGACACCCCTATCACTATATACCCCCACTTTTTAAGCGGGGGGTATAAAAATGGTTAATTACGTCTTAAAATACTCCACCCACACAACTGGATATCATTATGTCATCATGTACGATTCCTGTCCTAAGTCGGGAATTTCATGATCAATAGTCTAAGTCTGGAATGTTTTTATCTTGCGTGTTGTATTACATGAGATTGTTTGTCGTATCCATGGGGACCGCATCGTTAACTTTGAAATCAAAGGCTGCTGTAGGATCGACCCCTGTCCACATTAAGTGAAAAAGAATTTTGCTTTTCATAGTACTTTACTGGCTGTTCACTACCAGTATCACGAGTTAATGAGTGGCGTGGAATAATTAAAGTATGGGGTGTTACTTATATCGAGGTGGTCAGGTCATTGATAGTGGAGGAAACCGAAGTGTCAGGTGAAAACACGAACTTTTGCAAGCGTAACATTTTTATACTAGGATCAGTCCCGTGTAGGATTCGAACCTACATGTAGTTGATGATAGGTGTTGTGATCTGTAGACAACTCGGTCACCGATTTCTCCAACCTAATGAATTGAGAACATGTAATCTGGGGTTTTGAAACTTTGATCACTATTACTTTAAAGATTGCCAAAAGTGTACAAACCAGATTAACACACACACACACACACACACACACACACACACACACACACACACACACACACTTTAACGAGTGTTTAGATTAATCCTTGAGATTAAAACTTTGAATTAATTCTTAACAAAAAGCTGAAAAACTAATGTGTCGTAAAACAACATTCAATGAACCAATCAACCAATCGTGTCCATGTTTGCCTTTATCACTTTATATACAGTAGAACCTTCCTTAAAGGTCACCTCTATATAAAGACCACCTGCTCCTAAAGACCAGTAAAATTATCCCCATTGCTCTTTATTTATATTATTCGATCCTGTATATAAGGGCCAGCTGTCCATAAAGGCCACTTTTATTGGTTCCCTTGGGTGACCTTTATCCTGAGACAAGTTTGACAGTACATGTTATTAACTACACGTTTCTAAACCAGTGCTGAGTAATAATGTTTTGCGCCCCAGTCAAGACTGTATCACTTATTTCAAGGCGGTCAGTTTTATGGATGGTGGAAAAAACAAGAGTACATGTGGTCTGAGCGGGGCTCGAACAGCGATGAGATACCCTGGAATTGTAGACTGGCGTCTTGTCCATTTGGCCACCGCGGTCTCCTCCCTTTTCGTTAGCTTACCGTTAATCTTTCGACAGGACTGTACTGTGAGAGCTTATCAAAAGTTTATCGTATTCTTAACGTTTCCTTATTGATCTCATGGCAAGCACTTTAAATTAATTTAAAATCTTAAAATGTCATATTCAGAAATGTTTAAATGCACACTTTTACATTTGCCATATTAGCAATAACGAAAAATTGACACCAGAAGAATGCATGTTTGTTTGCGCATATACGATTGCACATTCGTGACATGAAATATTATTACGTGTGTTTGAATAGGGTTCTACGTCCCAGTCAAGAATATTGCACTTATATTGAGACATCACCAGCTAAGTATGAGGCGGCAGAAATTTTTTACCTTTGAAGTGCCCTGAGTGTAATGTGCAGATAGGATTCTTTAACGTAAATGTACCACGCCTGTCGTAACACGGGGCATCGGTTTTAAGGGACTCCGCGACTTTCATATCTAAAGACAGAGTGCTTGGCGAAAAAAAACCTAGACACTACCTATTTCAAATCATTTAAGTCTTATATTACGGTTATAGATTAATATGTGAACACATAATGCAAAAAAAAAAAAAAAAAAAAAAAAAAAAAAAAAAAATCATGACACTTCTGTGCCGCCGTATGCGTGTATGTGCTCATGTAATATTAGTTAAACCTAAAATAAATAAATATTTTGAAAAAAAATGGTTTGTTATTGACAGGATATGTTTTTGTTATCAATAATACAAGTCCTAAGAACCCTTATCAGTCGTTAGCTACGCATATCACGGCGAAAATTTTAAACGCCTAGTACTCTTGACAGAGTGATTTTTTTAAAACCAGCACGTTTTAAATTTTATTTTATAATGGCATACAGTTTATTGAATTAAAACTGCAGCAGCTAAATAAGAGAATTTAAAGAAAGTAGAAATGACCCGAATTTGCCGCCCCCATCTTCGAATGTCCAGTTACGGTCATTAGCTTTACTTTCAGTTTTATACAATAATATTTACAATACCTATTGAATGCTTATGATGAACTCATTGTAGAAAATTTGGGACATTCGGCAATGACCCACGCTTTTTCACATACATTGTGCGTATTAATACACCTATGCACTATCCAGTCCAACAAAACAACGCTCATTGATGTTTCGGATAACCTGTTATTTGTACAATCGGGATTTTTTAACAAATTCAACATTTAACAGTTTTAATTTGACAATCACTACGAATCTGTAACTTTGTTTGTCAATTCGAATAAAATTTTATGAAATGTTCTTTTGTTTTCATCGTACTATATTTTTAAGCCGCCTATTGCGTCACATGATCAATGAGCAGGCGGGAATTATCTTGATTGACTTATTGGCTGTTACCAGAATGTTTACATTGCCGACAGATTCGATATTTACCGGGGTTTTTCTCTTAATTGTATGATGCAATCGAGAAGTTTGTAAAAAGAATACTAGGAAAAATATTGTAAATATAAGAATTGACTTTCTTTTTATTCGGGGACATCAAGTGATGACAGATTTTAAAACCATCAAATCTTAAATGAACTGCTTCGCAGTTCATTGGATTTGCTAGTTTTAAAATCTGGGTCATCACTTGATGTCCCTGAATAAAAAGAAAGTCAATTCTTAATTGACCAACCCGATTTACAGCGCTAGTAAGACCATGTTCCGGCGATTTTATTTTATTGTATGCTTATTTGCTCCAGAATTGTGACTTGTAGATTTGTAAATTACTAAAGCCAGAAATAATAAAATTAATTCTCAAAGCCAAATTTGAAATTTAATAATGAAATGTCATTGTGCCCGGGTATTATCCCCAAGTAAAACTCGTATTTATATAACACGTGATTATAAACAATTTCTAGCTCCCTGTCGTCCGCGTACGCCTGCACTGCCGGGATACTGAACACCATTATTTTATCTGGGGATAATGCCACAGCGATTTAATAAAAACTAACGAATTTAAGATTTGACAAAAGTATATAGGGATTCAATTTAAACGTTATAATACTTAAGCCTTTGGTAGTTTCCGGTATTTCAAAAGTGTCCGACTAAAGTAGGGAATTATATAATCAGTGGTCACAATATGTTTGTCATTTATTTTTTTGTTTTTAGCTGTTACGATTTAAACGCCTTAACTGGAATTTTCCTCATCTTGTCAGTTCACTTGCCCAAAGTCGGTGGTTTTCGTCGGTCACTCAAGTTTCCTCAAACGAAAAATCTTCACTGGAACGGAGCAAAAAAGATACAGGGAAGAAATTGTCTCAAGGAATTTGGATATATAGGAACATTACAATATTACAAATAGATATGTTACTCGTATTTTTATTCTCTATCAATCATAAATATGAAAATAATTTTTCTTTCTGTTGTGAAAAAATGAAAGAATTGGATATTTTTCAGGTACAACACAGCGCCAATTATGTTGCGTTTGCAAAGTGTACAATTATTTCATTCTTCAATAACAGAAAAATTATTTTTATTTTTTATAATTCAATTTATAGATATTTAAACAAACAATCGACAAAATGTTGTCATGGCAAGGTAGGGAGCATTGCTGTGACGAAGGTATTCAAGTGCCCCTGTGTCCCCTCCATAACAACATTACGTAACTGCGACCATATATATTACGCCATGCAAAAATTACAGGGAAAAAACCTGACCAATAAAAACAAAACAGAATCAAATTATAAGAACATTATAATGCAGCCAATTCTCTTTACAACGACACCCTTTATAACGATTATCAGTTAACAGCAAAAATTGTTTGGAACAAATCCATTTCAGCATTATTTTAGCGCTTTATAAAGACATAACCGGACACCGGCTCCGGCAATTAAAAGTCGGGAGCAAATGTATCACTAACTTTTAAGTAGAATATATGTAAGAAATAATCAACATTTACCCGTGGTATATCGTCGAATAATACACGGACCGGAGTTCACATGCGGAAGAATATATCACGAGGTGGCTTTGCCTCCGAGTGATATATTCGCCGCATGTTAACAACGGCCCGTGTATTATTCGATGATATACCACCGGTAAATGTTGATCATTTCAATTCTAACATGACTTAGATAAAATAGAATGAACTAAACATTGCGAACTCTTTCTTCGGAAGTACATGCAAAAAGGTCCATTGAAAAAATTCGGCTGTTAAGATAACCTCCATTGAAAAAAATATTTTATGAATGAAAATTACGTCACAACCATTGTTCGCGATACATAGCATGACGTCATAAGATAGGCAAGGGCGTACGTCATGAAAACGGAATATCGATGGGTATATCGTTTGTTATACCACGGCTGGCTCTCTTCATGTTTCATAGGAAGGAAAACGCACGTCATGTTAGAATATGCAACACAATAACTTTTATCTATGCATATCTAAACAGTACTTTAATTTTTTAAAATAAATTATACTCGTAAAAGTGATTTTCTGTTGAAAAGAACTTTCGCATTTTTTAAATTTCTTTCTGGCAGGACAAAAAACCTATTTATGGGTATACCCAACTGAAATTTTATCTCTTCTAGGAGAACACCGTGTAATTGAGTGAAATCCAACATGAGTCCTAATCTTGAAAACGCTTTAACCTCCCTTTGATCAATTTCTGCCGTTTCTAATTGGTCAAAATTTACTACGATTATTTTGCGTGAAACATCTTGAAGAAACAGATTCCACATATATTTCCATTCAAGTCTTGACCACGGCATTTCGGAATTGAAGTGAGATTCTGAAAGAATCAGAAGAAAATTTTTGCTGTTAGAAATAGAATTATTCATGTTTTCTTCTTGGAAGTCCCCCGGTAGTAGATCACGGCATGGCAGAAATACTCTGTATCCGTTCATCTGAAGTTCTTTAGCCAGAACCCTGATCGTCCAGAACCTTAGATCGTCGACATTGTCGTCAATGGATATATAAACATCGAATTTAAATTTTGTTTGATATTTTGTCTTTCGATTTCGTATCAAATTTCGTTTGATTAGAATTAATTCGATTTGATAAATATTGTAAATAAATCCTGTTATTGCGCCGATAAATATCGCAACTGAAAAACCAACTGCTATAGTGAACGGTATCGGGTCCCAAGGGAAACAATTCAAATACTCGGATGTCAGATGCAATGCTGATATAAACCCCTTTGATGTTTTGCAAGTAAAGTTATTCACGGTTTTACAGGATTTCAACCCGTGATTTTTTTGCCACTCCCGAAGCCACAGAGTATGACAAGTGCAATGAACGGTGATGCTACCAAACTGAACTTTACAAGGATCCATTCGTTCCATTCTTTTTGAAATCTCAAAAATTTTGTTGTATTTTAAGTCGACAAACTCAGCGTTTTCTATCGATGTCAACTCGTCGTCGTCTAAACTCGTTATGTCGTTATACGACAAATTTAAGAACGAAATTTTTTGGAAATGTTTTTGTATTCTCAATTTTTTAATACGATTCTCAGAGTAGTGAAGCAACATTGGAAAATCCGACGATATGTTGATTAAAGGTATTTCACGGATATTTTTATCTGTACAGTTCACGATAATCCTTTTTTGACTTGGCTGTTCTATACAGTTACATGGGAACGGACATTTTGACGTGTTGCTGTAATCGCATACAAATAAATCCAATTTCCTTTCATCATGTAACATGGGAATACCTTGATCATGGAGATAATCTGGCTTGTAACATGTTATGTTCATATAGTCCCGCCAGTTTCTTTGAAAGAAATCGTAAGCTATTTCTAACATTGGCTCCATCAAACAGTCACAGTTCCATTTTGCGTCCCGAAGATCAAATCCAAAACTGAACAATTTTGAAAGTAATGACAAGTCCGGTACACCTAATTCCGTGAAGTTCATCCATGATGTAAATTCGTTCCCGCTAAGAATCACCATTCCTCCTTCTCCGTATGTGGAATCTGAATCAAGTGTGAATCCGAGTTCATTGGTCATCTTCGTTATGTTATTATTTTAAAAATTATATCACAAAAAGGTTTATCTAGGACAAAATTTGTAAAGTCAACAGTTTTCAAACGGTTTAATGAAAAATCAGCTTGTAAAATACCCTGGGAAATTTGGGAAAGCGTTCTAGGATCTAAATGCTGAATCATATTATTGGACAATTTCAGTACTCTAAGGAAATCCAGATTCCGAAAGGTATCGTTTGTGACTACTTTAATTCTATTATGGGTTAATATAAGAGTATCGAGCATGGTTAAGCAGGAAATATTTCCAATTTCATCTATTGAGTTATATGACAGATCAATTTTAACTGTATGTAAAAAGTCACACATATTATCTGGAATTTTTGACATAAATCCGTGTTTATGAATCAATGTTGTGTTTAATGTTGAATTCGATTGTGCTGTATACATTGATAAGGAATTTCCATATCTACTAGTGTATTCTATCATTAGTTGTTCAACAGGAAAGAATTCCCATAAAGCTGTGGTGTCACAAGTACAACAACGTATTGGATTCTTGGCATTTTCACAACCTGACGGACATACAACATTATCTCTGAAAAAGCCATCAGTTGCCAGGATTCCAGCGGGAAAGAGGACGCAAACAGACAATAAAATCCAAAAATTAGGAACATAAATTTCCGACCTGTACATCTTCGCTGTTAACATTCTTCCACTGTGAATAAAACACTTTTCCAAAACTTGTTAACTCAATGCACTTCCTAAGATACGAAACAGTTTAAAGATATTTAAAACGGTGTTCGGTAACTGATACGATTTTAACACAAACAGGTTGGATATTGATAAACCTTTGAATAATGATAAAAGTGTTAGGTTCATATACAGACATATCGGTCCAGAAACACAGATAATGTTAAAAGGATTTAAAACTCATTTCTCATGTATTATTTAAAAAAATACTTTGGCCTTATCGTAAAACCCGATTACAAAATCATTTTATTAAAATGTCAAAGAATAACTTCCGCATTCAATTTATTCTTTTTATCTAATTTTTGATGTTTTTTTTTAATTTCTTCTTTATTTCTTTGTTGATTTCTGTTGTAAATGGTTTGTATCAAAGTTTTTTGAGTGAATTATTGTTTAAAGACGCGTCAGCATTTAAACACCTAAATTTGCTGCTAGTTAAAATTTGAAATTCCTCAAAAACTAAGGTAAACTCCCTCATGCAAAGTATTTACTTAGCTAAATTTGGTAAAATATATTTTGGTCCTTTTGGGTATCTTGAAAACAATTTTGGGTTTCATTATTTTGGTCCAAGCAATACTGATGTGGAATTTTATTCCAAAAACGTCCGTCTAGTGCTGTTAAATTAAAACTGGTATAATATGTAATTAGTGGCTACAAAATATAAACGATAAAATGCTATCCACACAACTATATAGATATACAACTGAATGAATAAAGTATATTAATGTATAAAAAATAATGTTATATGACAAATTCTAATAATATCACTGACAAATTATATAACTGTCATGTGCTACTTTTGAATTTTTATGAAATAATACATTCAAAAGTATCACATGACATAACGTTTTTGTATATTGAGTGTTACCAGAGTAGACCCAAATATCATAATGCACCTATAATGTCATGTTATAAACGGGGACTGATAAAAAGTATTTACACAGCTGTTAGTCCTTCTGTTTTTGGACTTGTCAATCTCATGAGAAATCCCTGTCAGAAGAAAGTGTGCCTAACCCAAACCTGCCTCTATTTTCGTGATGCCTGTTAATAAAGACCAGTGTAACAATAAAAACGACTAACAGAGTCTGTAAACAAACATATTTTAACAGGACTGGATACCTAAAGCTATATAAAAGCTAAATAACGTCATAATCAAAAACAAACATACAAATCCATGTTCGAATCACAATCCAGAAGCAAAGTAAAAACTTTCGAATGACAAGTCAGGTTAGATACGTGAACTTCCACCAGGGAAGTGAGGCCGGGTGCTCCGGATAATTTATAGTAATTTAAAAAATACTATCTAAAGGAACTAGAATAATGACATGTTCTGTTAAGCTGGCAAAGCTAGACTAGTTTTGTGTTTTTGCATATGGTATCCAGGAGAGACAAAATTTATTAAAGTGATGGCAATAAAGTCATGATTAAAAGTAAATACAAAATTTATAAATATGTTCTTTAAATTCATTAGGAACTTTTAAGGTAGTTCGGTACTATTAATTAAACACATCTAAACAAGCATACCAATCCATGTTGAAATCACAATCCAAAAGCAAAGTAAAAACCTTGAAGCTGGCAAACTAGATAAACACGTGAACTTCCACAAGGGAAGTGAGACCAGGGGCTCCGTAAGGGTAAGCACCTATTGTTTAGTTTGATACACCCGAAACTTGTGTAATAAAACTTGAGAATGAAAGGAACATGGAACTATGGGACGTCAAATAAGTCCAGGGTAATTTTGTATACAGTAACATCATATTTACCAAAAATATTGTGATGACAGCCATAAAAGTGTTTTAGGTAAGCAAAGACTTATAATATCCTTGCGTTAACAATTTGTTTGTAAGCAGCTAGAATCGTTGTATAAAATTCCTGTGGTGAAAACAAGCTCTTCCATAGCGAATTAATTGGGTAACAAATACACTATAAACATGAGAAGCTGGTCTACTGCTGCATAGAAAATATAAACTGTAATTGCATCATCGCAATTGCTATGTGCATAAGTTTCTGACACTTAAGTAACTTCAGTAAGATCATCCTTTATTATGTTTTATAGAAAACATTGCATGTCAAATCATCAGGTTGAATCAATAATAAGATTCATGTATATTTTATCATAATATAAAAGCCATTTCAACGTGTATTTCCTTTGGTATTTAGTATTTAAATGAAAAGCTAATCAAATCGCACTTTTTGCAAAGAATAGGATACCGTTCAAAATGGTCAATCTTAAGATTTTGTTGCTTTCTTTGTCTTTTAATTTGTCTGGTGAACTATGACGATATTTAACCTATATATTTATTGTCACAGGATTTGTTTAGTAATAGGAAAAAAATTGCAACCAAATAAACTTGGCGAGAAATGAAAAGACAAGCACATAAATGGAACAACTGATTGTAATATTCTAGACTTTAGGTCGACACTTTGGAAAAAGAAAGAATATGTCATTCATAAAATATTCAAAGAACACATAATGTTTTCTTTATTATTATTATTGTAGTAAAATATGTTTGAAAATAGCAATTTTTATGGATAAGCAATACATGATCTTCTGAGACATCTATGCTAGATTACAAGCACAAGTCATTAAACGCAGTAAATTTATATTATAAAGACAAAATTTAATGATAGGACCAGCTTTAAGAGAAGTGGTAGGAATTTTGACATCTGCAGTGCGTTTTGGACAATGTGCTTCGAGGGCATCTTAAGTATACCACGTTTATTGTGGCACGGGAACTTGTGTTTCAAAACCCATAAGAAGGACCCTAAGGAAGAAAAAGCAAGAATAATAGTAAAAGTAAAAATTCAAGAAGTAAAATATGCAAATTAAAGTTAAAGTCTGTCCCGACCCATTAGGCCCATCAGGCCGGAGCTTATCCCGGTTTCGGTGGCGTTAAGCGACTGAGAGTACAAGACTCTCCTCTGAATGGGACACCGGTCCATCGCAGGGTTAAGCCCCAGCATTTTGCTGGTACTTATTTTTTTTCAGCCGAGTGAACTGGAACAACGTGAAATTAAGTGTCTTGCTCAAGGACACAACACATCGCCCGGTTCAGGGATCGAACCCACGACCTTCGAATCATGAGTCCAACGCCTTAACCACTAGGCCATGCGCTTCCAAATACTGTAGTTTTATTGCTTACAAGACACTGATTGTCACATTTTAAACAGACATTTTAGCTATACAATAGTTTTAAAATCAAACACAAACGTTAAAAACGGATAAATTTAGATAAACACGTGTGCTTCCACCAGGGAATGAGACTGGGTGCTCCAGAAGGCTAAGTACATCCTGTCTAGCTAGCTACACCTGCGTTATATGAAATCAAAATTGAGAATGATGAACGGAACATGAAACTATGGGAAGTCAAATAAATCCAGGGTAATTGAAACAAATTATGAGTGGTTAGTTAAATCAATATTTAACAATAGAGTATGATGTCATCGATAGATAACTAAACAAAACAGATTAAAATATTTCAGTTCAAAGTGAATTGGCCATAAATTCAAATTTAGAAACATTTGTAGAACAATGTTTTTTCTTCAATTAGAGGTATCTTTGTGGGTCCTCTCGTAGCTCTGGACATTATTTAACATTAGATCAAAAGTCAAGACGTTTTATAAACAGTGGTCTAAATGTTTGATTTTTAGATGCTTAGATTTCCGGCGCATCCGGCCTCACTTCCGTGGCAAAAGTTTACGTGTCTGACCCATGTTGTCAGTTCCAAGGTTTTTCCTTTGCCTCTGGACTGTGATTCAGACATGGATTAGTATGTTTGTTTTTGATGTATATCAAATATTTTTGTATATTTCATGTTTGCCCACAAGTTTCGTGTTTTAAGTGCATTGGTTATTTGATAAGCGCACGTTTTTTTCATTTAATAAAAAATCTTTTCTTATCTCCTATTTATTCATCTGAATACTAGTAATTATTTGAAAGATTTTATTTTTTCAAATTCTTATTTGAAAATGAAAAGACACCGTACAATGATTTATTTAAATAGTGTAGAAGTATCTTCACGTTTCGTACAAAACATGTCAATATATCTGGGCTGGCACTATCTTTATGTACACTACAGTCCTGTCGAAAGTTTAACACTGAAAGAACGAAAAGAAGTCAAAGCTCTGCTACTGAGTGGGCGAGATATGGATAGTTAGTAGTCAGTTGATGGCTAGAGATAGATTGAAGCTTATCAGTTGAAAAAAACTGTTGAGGGGGAGAGATTGGCTGTTGATTCGGCACTAATTCGCAAGCTTAGTGTTAAACTTTCGATATGCCTGTACTGTATATAGATAGATAAATAACTTTGACATTATGTAATAATGGAACAACCCGGAAGTGACACACGTAACAAATCGGTACACTACCGTCCAATTAAGAAACAGAACAAGGTCATATATAAGGCGATGTGTGATTGGCTGGTCTGATAACCGGGAAGTTTGGGTCTAATATTATGAAAGTTCACCAACTTTGAAAGTCTTCAGTCTTCAAACTGGCCTAGAAACGTTATCATTATTACATGTATCATCATCTCAGGATCAAGACTGAATAACCAATATTACGATATATGACCGGTTATCAGCCAAACTCTTAACAGGTCAAATAAATCTACTTAAAAATCACTCTGTAAATCTAGGCTTGTTATAGTTACAGGACTTCATGGCTCTTAATGGCACTTGTCTTCATTTGTTTTTGATAAATTTTATCATGTATCTTGTTGTGATTTAAAGTTGTCGGACTTCTCTGTAATATAAACATTTAAGGTGAATATGTTTAAGTGTTTTAAAGGTTGAAATACGAAAAATGCATACACCTGTAATGTCGAATATCCGAGTTGTTAAAATTAAATGAAAAAACGACTGATAGAAATATTCATTTATAAATTGACTTCTAGTTTATACATGAAAAACATTCACCTGACTTTAAGCGGCACAACTAAGAACACATCACAGTACAAGTGAAGAGACAAAAGAGTGAACCAAGATAGAACTTAAGAGACAATATAAAGGCAAATATATACCTACTTCTCCTGCTTATGGTGTATTTGTTTCCCAATTAAAAATTATTGTAGAACTTGTGCACACCACGGGGACTTTAAAGAACGAAGCCAGCTGCTTACAAAAATAGTTCATCCCGGATATTGCAAGCCTAGGCTTATTAGGGCTCTCAAAATGTTTTATGGTCGTCATCACAGTATTGTTGATAAGTTTGATGTCTCTGCGTCCAGGATTGTCCTAGATATATTCGTCGTCCCACAGTTCCATGTTCCTTTCACTCAATTTTGATTACACACTCGACGGGTATAGCTATCTAAACATGAGGTGCTTACCCTTCTGGAGCACCCGGTCTCACTTCCCTGGTGGTAGTCTACGTGTTTTACCTAACTTTTACCTGACTCAGTTTAAAATTGTTTACTTTGCTTATCAATTCGAATGTTTGTTTTTGATTGGCACTACTTTTAAACACATTTACTCGAATTAATGTATAATCAAGGGCGTAGCTGAGCATGTTGGTAAATTACGCACTGTAAACGTGAACAATCCACCTTTTTCTAGGGGGTATAGGGATATGCTTCCCTAGGAAATTTTGAAAAAATACAACAAAAAATGGTGCGTTTTCCATGAATTTCGACCCTTATCTGCAAAATTTTTTCGACTAAACTTCAAAACAAAATTCAAACGACCACTGAATTGTACATTGATTCATATGCATAAATCGGCTTTGTTCATTATAATAGTTTCAGTTTCGAGGGTTGATTTGTATTGCTTTTTTGTATTGCTAGTTTTAAAATCTAGCTGTCATATAATGATATTTGACAAAAATAACTTACGCACAGTCTTATGTGCGTATGCTCAGCTACACCCTTGATAATGTAATAAAAGGAATATTCATTTAATATATTCTTTACATATTGGTCCTTTTTAGGTCTTTTTAAGAATGACTATCAATCAGGGCCCAGTTGTTCGAAACTAAATTAATTTAATCGGGGATTAGCGCGAATTTAAAACACCAATACAAATTAACACAGCATTATAAAATCAACGGTTTGAAAACATTTTGTTTTAGGTGGATGAAATTCTATTCACTTCTCGTGTTTTAACAAAAATTCACAAAATATTTGATGCAAAAAAAGAAATTTTGACTAATCAATTGATTAAAGTAATCAAGCTTCGAACAACTGTGGCCACTAGTATTTCAGTAGCATGGCTGTCAATTACATGCAAAACAAATTATATGCAGAATTTATGCAGAACCTTGTTAAATCTGGAGAGAAAACTGTCGCCAAATCATTCAACTCAATATACAGATACATAGATGACGTTCTGTCTCTTAACAATCCTAAATTTGGAGACTATGTAAATGTCATCTATCCTAGTGAGCTTGAAATAAAAGACACGACTGATTCCTCAAGTTCTGCTTCATATTTAGACTTATACCTGAATTATGACGCACAAGAAAGGCTACATTTGAAACTTTATGACAAACGTGATGACTTCAATTTTTCTATTGTCAACTTTCCTTTTTTATGCAGCAATATACCTGCTTCTCCTGCTTATGGTGTATTTGTTTCCCAATTAATACGCTATGGTAGAGCTTATTCCCACTACGGGGACTTTGTACAACGAAGTAGGCTGCTTGCAAATAAATTGTTGACTCAGGGATATTGCAAGCCTAGGCTTATTAAGGCCCTCAAAAAGTTTTATGGCCGTCATCACAGTATTGTTGATAAGTTTGATGTCTCTGTGTCCAGGATTGCCTTGGATATATTTGACGTCTCATAGTTCCATGTTCCTTTCACACAATTTTGATTACACACGTGACGGGTGTAGCTAGCTAAACAGGAGGTGCTTACCCTTCCGGAGCACCCGGCCTCACTTCCCTGGTGGAAGTTCACGTGTCTAACCTAACTTGTCAGTTCCAAAGTTTTTACTTTGCTTCTGGATTGTGATTCGGAAATGGATAAGTATGTTTGTTTTTGACTATAAATGCACGCAATATAGAACGCTTAAAACTTTTTTCAGGTAAAGTACAATGGTTTGTCTTCTTATTTCAAACTACATGTACTTTATCAGTTTTGAAATTTCAATGTAAACACCCTGTGTTATCAGGCGCACTACATAGGGATGAGGGCACCATTTTATTGACATTGAAGTAGTATCAAACACGATTTTGGATTAAATATGTCATTGTTTGCACTTGTTCTATATTGATCTTGGTTTTTTAACACGTTATACAATCTATAAACAAATCATGACCCAGTTTGTGATTGATAAGAATGTCTTACTAAAAATGTCGTGAGTTTTTGCTGCTTTTGTTTTTTTGTTTCCTTGGTTGCATTGATTATTTCCAATTAAAATGTACATGCTTTTATATTGAAAACCTAAGATTATCAAAGCCCTCAAACAGTTTCATGGTTGTCATCACAATATTATATATAAGTATGATGTATGTGTACAAAATGACCCTGAATATATTTGACGTCCCAAAGTCGCATGTTCCTTTCACACAATTTTGATTACACACGTGGTGGGTGTAGCTAGCTAAAAAGGAGGTGCTTACCCGTCTGGAGCACCCGGCCTCACTTCCCTGGTGGAAGTCCACGTGTCTAACCTGACTTGTCAGTTCCAAAATTTTAACTTTGAATCTGGATTGTGATTCGGACATAGATTAGTATGTTTGTTTTTTACTATATGAAAAAAACAAATGATACTGATTCGGAGAGGGCTAGCTTAATGTTAATAACATATAATGGATACTAAATATTATTAAGCAGTTGGATATATCTATTGTTATTTATTTTTGTACATTACATTATTGATTGTGATTGTTCTATGTCAATAAAAATAATAATATACATTACAAAAGATATTACCAAGAAGAGTTTTAAATTAATAAAACTCTAGCTAATGCTAGGCGGAAAATGTTTTTTGTCATTTAGTGTTATATAAAATATTATTATATAGCAATATATGCTTCGCACAGATTCCGATGTGTTAGCGTGCAATTAATATCGATATTTGCATGCCAACTTTGTTTCAGTCGGAGGTTTTCCGAAACTTTTTTTTCATATTAGATGCTTTGCCACATGACGCTTTCATTTATGAGGTCATATGATTGTGATTGACGTCATCGATGTTTTGTTGTCATATTTCACTAGTTCTTATATCCATTTACAAGAACTAGTGTTATATTTATGTATTGTACGACAAAATGGTATTTTAGATGAAATACTTGACGGAAGTAAACGAGATTTATTTTGCTATATAAAAAGGGTTATTGAACTGATATTGTGAAATATTGTCCCTCGTAGAAAAAAAACTTTGGGACAACAAAAAAGTTAAGGACCACATCAAAAACATAATGTAAATTATATCATTTCAACTTCACACTACTCTTTATTTCATTAATGAGATATAATACGTATCATGCACAAAAAATTACTTCATTATATAAAAATTTACATCATTTGATACAAGAAGAGAACAAGAAGAAAATACAAATGGATTGTCATATTTTTTCAGTTTTTGAATTTCTATTTAACATTTTACATTGGTCCCTAACGTTTTTGTTGAGTATATTTTATATCTTTAACTAGAATGCACGTAAGATTCACGATAGTCTTTGTATGTTAAATCGCACTTTGGCATTTCGTAAACTTTTCTCCGCTAAAGTCAACTCCCTGGGAGTTCCCAGCTGAAGCTTTATATTCTCCAACAAATTATCACGAATGTTAGTAAAATCCAACATAAGTCCTAATCTTGAAAACGCTTTAACCTCCCTTTGATCAATTTCTGATGTTTCTAATTGATCAAAATTTACTATGATTATTTTGCGTGAAACATCCTGAAGAAACAGATTCCACATATATTTCCATTCAAGTCTTGACCACGGCATTTCGGAATTGAAATGAGATTCTGAAAGAATTAGAAGGAAATTCTTGCTGTTAGAAATTGTTTCATTCATATGCTCCTCTTGAAAGTTTCCTGGCAATAAATCACGACATGGTAGGAACACTTTATATCCATTCTTTTCAAGTTTATTCGTTAGAACTTTTATTGTCCATTGGCGAAGATCGTCGACATCTTCATCTATAGATATATATACATCGAAAGTAAATTGTGGTCGTATTTTCTGCTTATGACATCGAAAGACATTTCTTTTTAACAAAATCAATTCTGCTTGAAAATAATGGTAAATAAATCCGACAATCATTGCTATCAGTATGGAAAGTGATACTGTCATTCCTAAGATAAAGGGAACTGGATCCCAAGGAACGCATTCTAAAAACTCAGATGTTAGATCCAACACGGGGATAAATCCCTTGTTTGTTTTACAAGTAAATTCATTAAGTGTTTTACACCCTTTTGTTTCTTTATTTTCCACCCATTCTCTCAGCCAAAGAGTATTACAAGTGCAAGGAAGGGTAACATTGCCAAATTCAATCTTACAAGGATCTATTCGTTTTAACATTTTAGAGATTTCCTGAATCTTATTATGTTTTAAATCTATGAATCCGATGTTTTGAAATGATCCAAGCTGATTGTTATCCAACCGATATATATTATTGTAAGACAAATTCAAGAATGAGGCTCTTTTAAAATAACTTTGAACGTTTAGGTTTGATATGCGATTTTCCGCAAAATGTAATTGTAAATTTTCTCCCGGTGGTATATTAACTGACAGAGGGATCTCGTGTAACCTTTTGTTTGTGCAGTTAATTATAATCCGGTTTCTACTCGGTTGTTCTATACATGTACATGGAAACTGACATTTTGATGTGTTACTATAGTTACACACAAACAAATCGTATTTCTTCTGCTTACGCAACAATGGTATTGATTGATTCTGAAGAAAATCTGGTTTGTAACACGTTATATTCATATAATCACGCCAGTTTCTCTCAAAATAGTCATAGGCTCGTTCTAACATGGGTTCCATCAAGCAGTCGCAATTCCAATTTGCGTTTTGAAGATCAAACGCAAAAGAAAACAACTTCGAAACTAAAGTTATATCCGTAACGCCAATATCTTTGAAATCTATCCACGACGAAAATAAATTATTACTTAAATCGACATATCCGCCTTCACCATATGTAACATTTGTATCAAGTGTAAAACCTATCTCATTTGTCATCTTTGTAATATTATTGTTTTTAAAACTTATCTTACAAAAAGGTTTTTCTACAATAAAATTTGTAACATCAACTGTTTCCATCTTATTCAACGAAAAATCAACATCTAATATTCCTTGAGAAACAACTGTTAATGATCCCGGATCTAGTCGCTGTATCTTATTGTTTGACAATTTCAAAATTCTAAGAACATCAAGATTTGAAAATGTTTCATTTGTGATTACTGTTATTTTGTTACCTGTCAAAATCAACGTATCAAGTGACACTAAGCACGATATATTTCCTATCTCCTCTATCACATTATATGAAAGGTCCATTTTCACGGTTTTCTGGAAGTGGCATATATTAATCGGAAACTTTGACAAATATCCGTAATTGTGGGTGAGCGTAGTATTAAGCTGATGTTGTCTTCTGTTCAGATCCAAGGCGACACCAATTCCCTGTCTTTCTTTATATTCAAGAGATAACTCCTGCACTGGGAATTGTTCCCAGATTGCTACAGAATTGCAAACACAGCACTTTTGCATTTTTTGTTCATCATCGGCATTGTCACAATATGATGGACACACAGTATTTTCTCTGGAAAGAATATAAGTTGACGATGCAAGTGAATCTTGAAGTACAATGATGAAGAATAACAAAATCATATTAGTGTTTGACTTTCCATCCAACCATATGTTCATACTTAAAAATTAGAGAATTAAATTAAATAACAATGCGTGTCACAATATCACATCGAATGAACATAAGATAGTACTAGAGTATGAAGATATTTCACTTAAAAGTGGCGTTTAAAACGTGTCCGGTACAATTTGTTTATATCAGGGTTGATTAGCGACGTTGACATCACAGGTAAAATCAAGAAAAAACAGATAAAGCTACATGGTTACCACGAAAGAAAGATACCATAGGGCCAAATTTTTAATCTATAGGGACAAGTTCAATTAATATTTAGACATTTCTTTAACACATAAACAATTTATCACATTTAGCTCTCTCTCTCTCTCTCTCTCTCTCTGTGTGTATGTGTGTTTCACACTAATTTGTTTCATTAGTATTAAAAAGTGGATGACCGAAAATTTGCCAACGCCTTTAAACTTTTCTCCCGTTTTCTCGTATTTGTAGATTTTTGCAACTATAAATGCCATTGTATTTTTCTCTTCATGAGACACCTTATTGTGGCTTAATTTCATTTCAGACATTGATCTTTCAGCAGACTTTCAAAAAAACTTCATTTAATGGCCATTGCATATAGATACATTGTATATATTTTGTAAAAACCATGCCTGATTTTTTCTTATAAATACAAGTTTGATTTTTATCAGTACATGTATGTGTTAATTCATGCTATATTTTATGACAAATATTATCCATTTTTCAAGACTGAGGTTATCAATGAATTCCTTTGGTGCTTGATAAACTGGCATGGTTTAAAAACACAAGCTACGGGATTTTAAAGAATGTAATGAGAAAAACACCGCATTAATTCTTAAATAAAGGTTATGATTTTATCTGTGTTTATTTATAACATAATTTAAATTCAAACTAAATCTTAGGCTGAGTAAAGTATGGTTCATATCAAGGCCCTCAGAACGTTTTATGGCCGTCATCACAGTATTGTTGATAAGTTTGATGTTTCTGTGTCCAGGATTGCCCTGGTTATATTTGAAGTTTTATATTTCCATGTTCCTTTCGCACAATTTTCATTACACACGTGGCGGATATAGCTGGTTAAACAGAAAATGCTGACGCTTCTGGAGCACCCTGCCTCACTACCCTTGTAAAATTTAACGTGTCTAACATGAGTTGTCAGTTCCAAAGTTTTTACTTTAATTTGCTTTTGGATTGTGTTTCGGACATGGATAAGTATATTTATTTTACTTCAGGCCGAAGTAATTACTTAGTTCATCAAGAGGCTACACCTAGACTAAATAGAAAGTTCTTAGGGCACATCAAGAACTTGTTTGTTTGAACATGTTCAGCATGAAAGAACTGGTGATGATTTATATAAATTGCAGTTAGTACATTTTACTATCTGTTGGACTACATATACAGCAAAGGATTTTATATTTGACAATGCTGTCATAACGAAGAAAGTCATGCAGTATTAAGCTATCTTTAGGAGCTTAAAAGAATGTTCAGATATTTAAACACGAATATTTTTACTGTATTTGAATGAAAATTTGTATTAGATTATTCATCCCTATAAAACTATAAGAGGACATCGGGTACAAAATAATTCTAATGAAAGAAATAACCATGTTTCGTCCAATAGTCTTGTCGTACCAATCAAGCTAAATTAAATAAAATTAATCTTAAAAAAAGAAGGAAAAATTAGTCGCCAAAATAGTGATTTAAGGAATTCAATCGCCAAAATTTGCCAGTTTTCAACTATTTTATTTTCTTCTTCTTTTTTGTTGTGATTTAATTCTGTGCAGTATGTTAGTTTTTTTTAATTTTCACTCGCGTTTCCATATATTAACAATCTTCAGGTGAATACTGATGCATAATAAAGTCAATAATTTCCATTTTAGATTAAAGTCATTAAGAAATCTTTTCCATGTACTCTTTATGTATCTTTCAAATTTTGGTCGAAATATCACGACTAAAGTACATGTAGTAAAGGTGGAATTCATTTCTGTTCCGGATATAAATATAACCTTTCCACCCTTTAGAGTGCTCCGTTATTGACTTTAACTCGTATACAAGTATATAGATAACAAACGATATTTAAATCGTCACTAAAAAGAACCATATTTATAAGGAATATTTACTTATAATTCAATTTTCAATTGTTAAAAGCATTTTGATGTGTCAGATTTTTCCGTTAGGTTTTCATGAATAGATTGACTTGCTGTGACATCATTTCGTTATGGATAATGTACAGAGGCATTTGATTTCCTCTGCCATTGCATTGCTATTTTTCACTTGCTATGGCTATATTGTTGTTAAAATTGTTGATTTGTTATTGAAAAATTTCTAAAAACTGAATTACATTCCTATATTGAATATAAATTGTTCACCTGAGGATATTGCAATTACAAGATTTACCAAGGCACTGGCGATTTTTATGGCCAGCATCAAAATTAAATTGATGTATACAATGTCTCTGTATCCAAATTATCCTGGGTAAATACTTCTATGTATCTTCATTTTCTATTTTATTTCACACTTGACAGTGGTACCAATTCTGGAGCACCTGGCTTAACTCTCCTGCTGAAAGTACGTGTCTCACTAAGTTTGCCAGTTTGCAAAGTTGTTACTTGATTTTAGAATGTGTTTGATTAAAAGCTAAGTCGTTTATTTATAGATAATATAAGGGTTGTTACTTGCTTTTGGGATTATCTTTCATTTTAAGGGTTTAGCCCTTTTCTATTTAAGATCATATAATGGTATATAAAGTAAAAGAAATAGACTCCATGTCAAATTATTATTTGTCCAAAGCGTACTAAAACTTTACCAGGAAAATCGATTTTAGCAAAAAATCCTCCGGAAGACGCGTCAAACTGCGCTATATTAATGTAAGATATTACCATATTCCCAGAGGGATTTTGAATATTCTCTAGACTTTGGATAAAAAAAGGCAATTAGCCATTTTCAAATCTAGCAAATGCAATTTCACCTTGTGATAATTGATGCAAAACGGAGCTATATTCTACATTTTTGTTGAAATACTTTTTCATAGTCACATTTGTTTTACGACTTTTCATTTTACCCATTACAAAGTTAGAGATATTTTGTTGCATTAATGGTCGGAAATTTTAATGATTTATTTTCAATGATCAAAGTTAACAGGCAAAAAAATGTCGATTACGTTCATATTGTAAGTGTTCGATAGCGACTATAATAATGTCGTTTAGATCATTAAAACGACAAAGTTAAGTAATTTCTTGATTGTTAACACTTTTAGTATTTATTAAACATGTGATATTTTAAACGTTCTTTACTTTAACCCTTTTTGTTGTGTATAAATAATAAATAATCGCGAATATTCAATAAGAGTAGCTAAAAGGATTTTGTTACGTATTGCCATCACAAATGACTTTTTCGTTTTAGTAGTACACGCAAACCTGGCGAATAAGATATAGCCTGTTGTATCAAGTTTTATGACCGTCATCACAGTATTGTTGATAAGTTTGATGTCTCTGTGTCCAGGATTGCCTTGGATATATTTGACGTCTCATAGTTCCATGTTCCTTTCACACAACTTTGATTACACACGTGACGGGTGTAGCTAGCTAAACAGGAGATGCTTACCCTTCCGGAGCACCCGGCCGCACTTCCTTGGTGGAAGTTCACGTGTCTAACCTAACTTGTCAGTTCCAAAGTTTTTACTTTGCTTCTGGATTGTGATTTGGAAATGGATAAGTATGTTTGTTTTTGATTATATCAGGTTGATTACCTAGCATTTTATACAAGTAAGACAATTTAATTTTAGCAAGGAAAGTTTTTAATATCAACACTCTAAATAAAATCTTTATCATTTACAGTGTGTTTATGCCTTTGTATGCTCGTAAATTCGACTTTTGAAGAGAACAGGTGCACAAGAGAGAATACCTGGGTGACTGTATTAGAATATAGGCAACGTTATTATTGTAAAGGGAAATAATTAAACAACACTTAACTGGAGTAGAAAACATCACTTCATCTCACAATATAAAACATGATTATAACTTGACATCACATCATCACTTTTCATTGGTGGTGTAAATTATGTTGGTATTGGTCCCTTCCTGGTGGAAGATAACGAGTTCAAATAACTTTACCATGTTTGTGCTTTAAACATTTAATATCGTGTTTGCTTTTTTGACGATCAGTAACATATATCCTGCATATCAAAGTCTAGAGGAAATCAAAATGTTCCTGAAAATATTAGAAGTTGCATAGTTTTATATCCCTTTCATTCTCAATTTCGATTTCACAGTGATGTCTCGATATATGTGAAATATTCTTGACTGGAACGCAAACAATGTATTTGTAAACGAGAAATACTACAACAAAATTGCATTTATCAAAAGAGTACCGATTACGTGTTGCATTTAAAATCTGGAACATAATTATATATAATAGTACAATAGTACTTCATAATATATACTGCTTAATACTAGCATGCAGAGCTTGGAACCGTCTAGTCAGGGTGCTTGTAATAGATAAATGTTTCTATCATTTCTCATAAATAAGGCATCTCCAATCAAAACAGCTTTGTTTCATGTTCTAATGTTTTGATGATTGTGTTTCTGCTTAGCTCATTTTATAAATTGATAGAGTGAAACTTGCAACTGAAAAAATGTACTTGGCAACGCCAAAGCTACACAAAATAACTTTGAAAACAGGCAAATTAGGTTAAAGACATAAACTTTCACCATGTGAAGTGCTCCTCCGGAAGTGAGAGCACCACTTTCTGTGTAGCTGGTTCACCCACCACGCGTGAAAGTAGGAATTGATAATCAAAGGGAACGTGGAACTTTGGAATGTCAAATGTATTCAGGATAATTTTGAACATGATACTAATCAACAATTTTGCTGTGACGGCCAAAAAAGTTGAGGGCCATGAAAAACCTCCATTTGTCAACATTTTATTTATAAGCAGCGTAATTCGTTGCATTAAGCTTTCCGTACTTGGAACTAACTCTACCAGAAAATAGATTCTGTGAAACATACAGTAAAACGTATTTTATCATGATAATGACTTTCAATAGACCATGAGTACATTTTCTTTATTGCGCAAAAATCGAAATACTTCTTACCTTAGCAACTAAAATAAAGTAACTTTTATTGTAATTTTTGGAAGTATTCCATGCGTGTTTTTTGAAATTGAACGTTTTAATAATAGATTTATTCCCGATGCAGTTATAATGTAAGTATACCGTTTTAGTTGCACAGAACACTTTAGGATAACGATGACGAGATTGATAGTTTGGTTATCTTCAACATTTATCTTCAGCTTTTGGGGTAAGGTATAATTTTTGAAATATTTACTTTTTTGATTCACATTCACCATACAATATTCTGACATACATGTATATATTTCTTGCTCCCCAGATAGAAAAATCCATAAAAAGATAGGTGCAAGATATCTCCATCTTGTACCCCCCTGTGCAAGATAGCCTACCCGCTGTTTTTCCCGCAAAATATTATCAACAAAATCAGAGGTGTATCGAAAGTTGAAATTGATTTAAAATTGAAAATTGTACTTTCTGATGCAAGAAATAGAATCAATCACTACTTGTTGTGCCAGATAAGGAAATCTCAACCCGAGTTCTAATATATTTGGTCCAGAACGAGGCTTTCCGAGTTCTAGACCAAATATATTAGAACTCGGGTTGAGATTTCCCTATCTGGCACCACAAGTAGTGATAGATTCTATTAATATATTACAATATATTCTTGTATAATTCTACAATGAACACATTTCATGAGAGAGAGAGAGAGAGAGATAATGAGAATGAGAGAGAGAGTCGTTTACATACATATCAAAATTAGTAGTTGTATAATTTTAAGGTAATTCATCACAATGATATTTTCATGTCCACTCGTAATAAACATATAAACATTTATAACGTATAAAATTTGTAATAAGAACATTCAAATTGTAATATTGGAATTCATTATAATTTAACCTAAATTGACAGTCTCATTATTTTGGATTGTAGTTTTGAATATGGATTGGTATGTTTGCTTTTTTATATTTAGTCTGATAATAAATAAATAAATAAATGAATGAAGCAATCATTTTGTTTAATTGTCCAGTAAAAGTCACAATCAAAAACAAACATACTAATCCATGTCCGAATCACAATCCAGAAGCAAAGTAAAAACTTTGAAACTGACAGTAAGAACAAATTTTTATAGAGCAATTAAGTAATCTTCTCTTGATATTGAATTGTATATCAAAACTTGTGTTGTTTCATTTTCTGGGCGGTTGCTTTTTGCCGGTATTGGACGCGGTTCTGCGTTAACATGATTTCTCGTTGAGTCGGCTGTTTGAATGTATTATTTTTATAGTGCATTGTAATTCATATCGTCAAATAACAACGGAAGTTTTTAATTGTCATTCCGAAAGATTTCGAAAAAGCCATAAATGAAATGAAGGCACCCGATAAACCAAAGTGTATTATTATTTAAAATGTAAGCAATTAAACAATATTACTTCATTAGCGTTTGAAAACACAGTTTTAAAAGGACATGAAAGTTTTAGCTTGATGCAAAATTGCCACAAGCATATTAAAAATTGTGTGCTGGAGTTAAAATATTTCCAATTGATTTTGCAGTTAGGATCTTATATCTAAAAGTTGTACCACTGATAAATTTATAATAAAAAGTCAAAGTAAAGGTTTATCACGTACTATCGAATTGTTTTTTTATTAAAATATTAATTTCAAAGTTTATTGCAAGTAAAACTGATCCACTAATTTCACATTACGTGTTCAGGGAGCTGAAATACTAAGTAAGTGCAGGAATTGATTTTTATATCAATACTCGTCTAAATTTGCGGGTTTCATACTATATTCCAATGTCTTCTTTAGTTGTATCTGTTATTAACTTTTTAATAAAATAAAGCTTTCTTTGTAATCTTAAATATGGAAAATTATTAAGGCATAAGGACCTCCAATAGTATATACTAATTAATACGCTATGGTAGAGCTTGTTCCAATCACGGGAACTTTATACAACGAAACAAATAAATTGTTGACCAAGGGATATTGCAAGGCGAGGTTTATCAGGGCCCTCAAAAACTTTTATGGCCACCATCACAGTATTTTGATAAAGTTGAAGTCTCTGTGTCTAGGTTTGCCCTAAATATATTTGATGTTTTATAGTTTTGTGTTTTTTTCACTCAATTTTGATGACACATGTGGCGGGTGTAGTTGGCTACCTTTCCGTAGGCCTCACTTCGCGTGTAAAACCTAACTGAATTAGTATGTTTGTTTTTAGAATCATACCTTTTGACATTTCATCCAGTGCCGTCCAAATTAGGAAAATTGCATAATAAGTATTCTCGATATTTGTTTGCCCTTTTTTGTTTATCTGTTCTTATTTTTATCTAGTTGACTGTTTTAATGCGCTATGGTAGAGCTTGTTCCCACTATGGGGACTTTGAACAACGAATTTTTGCGAATTTTCAAAGTTGTTATTTCGCTTTGGAATTGTGATTTTGACCTGGAATTGTATGTTTGTTTTTATTTATTAATTAATGTCATTATTCTCTGTTATACCTTTTTAGCTGTAAGGGGTATTGTATTTGAACAACCAAGTTTCGTCAGCGATTGGAGAATAATAAGGTCACAATCAAAACGGTATTCAGATGTTACGTTTCACCATGAATTAAATGTTCTGCCATATAAAGTTGTTACGGAGGTTATGGTTGAGTCAAATCAACAAAAATACACTTTCAAGGCTATGGGATCTTCCTATCGCGATGATGACTATTGGACTCCATATGGAGGAATAGTGTATGTATATAACGAAACAGTAGTAAGAGTTATGGCCCCTAACAATAATGGTGGTAGTAATATGGGCGTGATAATTTACACAGGTACGTTTTTAGACTTTACACTGCTGTATACATTATTACCAAGGTAGTTTTTTTTCCAATTTTTTGGTATTCGAATTTAACACATTTTTTCCAAACATTGATAAAAATTGAAACAATTAATAATATGGATTTCATATCTGATTGTGGAGGAGATTTAATCGATCAAATCCAAGATCGGTTATTTTGAATGGTGTTTATGTCCCAGTCAAGAATATTTCACGTATATCGAGACGTCACCATCTGTAGATGAAATTGCAGAAAATTGAACCTTTTCAGTTCGCTAAGGGCAATGTGCAGGGAGTGTTATTCGACGTGCCACGCCTGTCGTAACACGGGGTTTCGGTTTTAAGCTTTTTTCCGAAGGACCACGTGACTAATTTCTAAATGAGGCTTGGATGGCAAAAGAACAGTCACTTTCTATTTTCAGGTCTTAGTCAACTTATGACTTCCAACATGCGATGCAAGTACTCTTCCAACTGAGCATATACAAGAAGAACAATGATATTCACTTCTCTAGTGGCAGTTTATGCTTATAACAAAATTTGCCAAAGTGTTTACTTTCCTATTTAGATTGTAATTCGAACACTGACCGGTATGTTTGTTTTTGATCCAAATTAATTTGGTAAAACGGACCTTAATGTCGTTGTTAACTGTTTAAATTAAAGCGAGACTGAAAAATATTTATCGAAACAAATTATTTGAATAGGTAATGGGGACGCATGGGAGGGTCCAAATAACGTGGAGCGAAGTTTTAAAGAAGGTATGGTACGAGTAAAGATTTGGTTACCGTGTGACTTTCCGGAGCCTACATTTGTCCATGACTGGACGCCAATAGATGTAAATAAAAGTAAGAATTATTTGATCAATGAATTTCTTTTTCGTATTTAGTGAGTTATATTTTAAGCCTTTTGATAACACCATTTTGAAATTTATGTTGTTTTTTCAAAATTAACATAAATTAATTACTATTTCTCGTTTTAATATTTGTCTTGTAATTTAAATGTTATCAAAAATGTTTTCATTTTGATATTTTTGATACAAAAAGCAGGATGGATAGTTTTTAATATATCATTGTATTATCTTAGTTTCTGTTATCTGTTGCAAATCATAGTAATTTCAATAGTAAAATAAAACTGTAAGATCATATTTGAACATAATTTGAACATGCAACTTCTATCATTTTTATATGTCTTTTATAATCAATATTATGGCATCCTAAACAGAAATTCATTTTAAAGAAGTAAGCCATTCATTTGAAAGATATCCAGATTTGGTAGTAGTACAAGTTAAAGGACTAGACACATATGTAACTGAAGCTGAAGGTAAGTATAGTATTTTCTTGCAGATAAATATTTACATTTTTAGACCGTTTAAGAAGACAATATTATCAATTGACTTTTCAACCATTGTGTCAACAAGATAGAATGTGCATCCTATTAATGAAAAGAGTGTATTACAAATGCCATAACGTTTTGTAAAAAATGAAAACTTGTTTCGTAACAACAAATCAAACACCAAAATATCTGTCCATATCCAAATAACAATTCCAAAAGTAAAACTTTGAAAACTGACATATTAACCTGTGAACTTCGTCGACTTTCACCATGGACGCGATGCAGAATGCTTTTCAAAATAAGAAGGTTTTTTCCAGAAATTCCCTGAATTTACGATACTATTCATAGTCAATAATAAACTAATTCATGTGCGAATCGCAATCTAAAGACAAAGTACAAATTTTCGAACTGGATATTAAGTTAAACACGTGTACTTGCATCAGGGAAGTGAGAACGTTAGCTAGCTACATTCGCCCTTCGTGTTATTAAAATTACGAAATATATATTTAAGATGAGCATGGAAGTGGTGTCAGAAGCAAAGAATGACAAAATATGGTTCTGAAATAAGTGTGACGATTGAGAGCACTCCAATGGTATTATAACAAAAGTACTGGATCTTATTTTACCATTGCCTCTAGAATGTTAAAAGTCGGAATTATAATAATGACCTGGTACAAATATTTGTTTCTCTTTCCTTGTTTTGCTTACCTGTTTTATTTATCATTTCCTCATTCACTTCAAACCACATTGCAAGTCTGGGGAGTATTTTTTGTTTATTTGTTATTGGGTACATAGTGTGTTGCAATCAAAAACAAACATACTAATCCATGTCCGAATCACAATCCAGAAGCAAAGTTAAAAAAAATTGAAACTGACAAGTTAGGTTAGACACGTAAACTTCCACCAGGGAAGTGAGGCCGGGTGCTCCGGAAGGGTAAGCAACTCCTGTTTAGCTAGCTACACCCGCCACGTTTGTAATCAAAATTGTGTGAAAGGAACATGGAACTATGAGACGTCAAATATATCCAGAACAATCCTGGACACAGAGACATCAAACTTATCAACAATACTGTGATGACGGCCATAAAACTTTTTGAGAGCCTTGATAAGCCTAGGCTTGCAATATCCCTGAGTCAACAATTTATTTGCAAATACACGTCTTACAGTTATATGTGTTTCCTTCTGTTTTAATATTTGTACAGCTATATATTCATGTACCGATGTTACAGGATCTACATCTAGGCTCACAACAAAAAGTCATTTTGATCATTTTGGTGGTGTACTTTATGGATTTTCGAGACAAGCCTTCAGAATATGGTATCCAGCAGCAAGTACCCTAGGGTACAACAGATCAAGTAAATTGTTTATTTTAATTATTTACATTGGTCCTTTGGGTATCTTTTCAGCATCTTGAGAAAAAAATGGTGTCACAATTACTGATGAGTTGTATACCGAAACAGCCGTCTAGTGCTGTAAAATAAAAACTGGTATAATATGTAATTTAATATATTAAATGTTTAAGCCCAAATGGTAATGAGAGTGGTATAATTGCTATTGCTATTATGTTGTCACTCATCCCTTGCTTAAATACCTATACACTTGACATCATTAATTGACTGTTCCAGTAATTAAAAATTCATTTCGTACACGATAGTGTTTTAAAGTTATTTCAGTATTAGAAAACCACAATAATATTTTTAAAAATGGAATCACGCGTAGTTTGGTTTGCTTCGCAAGGCAATAGAATCGAAGTTATAGCACTACAAACGTCTAGACAGCTCAATGGTTAAATATTATTATATCATTAGTAGTTCTTGTATATGTTTATCTTTATTACTTTGACAAATAGTTATCATTACTTGTATTGCGACATCATTACTTGTTTTGCGTCATCATTACTTATATTGCGTCATCATTACTCGTATTGCGTCATCATTACTCGTATTGCGTCATCATTACTCGTATTGCGTCATCATTACTCGTATTGCGTCATTATTACTTGTATTGCTTCATTATTGCTTGTATTGCGTCATGTTCTAGATAACGCTGTCTTTCACAAAATATATGTGTTTCAATATTAATATATTTGTATTTTACTACAGATAATTTTCTGGTACCTGTATATGTATATTATTTTTACTAAACCCGTTTTAGATTTGCAACACTAGACGGTCGTTTTATAATTAATAACTATTAATACAGTATTACACGGACCAATTTTGTGGAAATCTAAATACAAATATATTTAAGATGTTATCATAAGAAAAAAAAGGACTAAAATTTCTTTTAATTTAAATGATTTTGTTTCACTTTTAAAATTTAATAATATGGAAAATGTTGTGTTATCTGAATTAAATACTTTTTCATGATTGCATAATCTCTCTTTGTGGACTTTACATTCGTCGTAATTGAGCAAAAATATCATACATTTTCAATTGTTATAGAAAACATGTACTTTAGATTCGGAAATTTTCGCGTCATCTAATTTTCGCGTGAGCGCACTCTAATATTTATTTGCGTCTTTTAATTTTCGCGACTCTTTAGTTATAATTTTAATTACTGCTTATTTTTGGCGAAACGTTTATTTTCGCGACTCGATTTACTCCCGAATTTATTTCCCAATTTACAGTATATGTAGGGGTTGTTGTTTTATTTTTTAAAGAGATTAAGCTTATTTACATTTTATATATGCGTTTTATGGACCATTGTAAGTGGTAAGGTCGGAGCTCTCAAATAGTACAGTAATCACACTACTGGATATAAACTTTAGTCCACGTCCGAAATCAGCTGTTTTAATGTCAGTGGTCTCAATGTTTTTGCCTGTTCAAGACCTGCGTTGTCAGTTTCTTTCACGAATTATTGTTGTTCCATGTTGTTTGCGTCAGCTGTTGCCAAGTAAATGTTTTAATTCAACAGGAATAAAAACACAATACAAGAATATGATTATATTACTAAAAACAACCATACCATGTCCAAATTAGGATCCAAAAGCAAAATAAAAAACATTAAAACTGACAAATCAATCAAAATTGAGAAGGAACATGGAACATTTGAACGTCAAATATATCTAAGGCAATTTTAGATACAATTACGCCATATTTATCAACAATATTATGATGACGGCCATACTAAAAAGGAACGCACGCCTTTTTTGTTACCAATTGATTTTATTGTTATTGATTATTATTGATTGCAGTTCTAAAAATTTATTTTGAAACAAAATTAAAGCTCTCGATGATTTGAATTATTTTTTCCCAGTTTTTCTTTATGGTTATCGTGATGGATGGGGAAACAATGATATTGGTCAGGCTGCTAACGGCTATTTCCGTATCCTCGCCTGGTTTGGGTTTGATCAGTGTACTGAAATTTTGACATCGCCACCATCAAGAGAAGAAACATTTACTTACAACATGAACAACGATACATATCTAACCGTTGAGGTAAATGAGTGGAGAGGACTTGAGTTAATCCCATCTCTCTCCTGGTGGAGAATCGGGTCAATTATCTTTCCTCTCCAGCCATTCCTATTTTTCTCTAATATGACTACCTCTTCGCATGTCTTCATTCTTAGCACTTTTTTCTTTGCTTTTTTCTTTTCCTTTCTGTGGAGAGGAGTAATGATATTTTACGCCCTAGTTGGTAAGTTCTGTATGGTTTAAGAAACCTGAGTGTCCGAAATCAGTCCTGGGCAAAATCTAAGCAGGGAAAGCAAATGCTAGCCGTAAGAATCCGCATTAAAAAACTCGGACATCGAGTCCCCGTCTAGGTAATGGAATACTAATTTATAAAGGAAAACCTGGGTTTTAACTCCATAAGATTCAGTGGTCATCCAATAATGTGGGGTTTATAATGGTTAGTGCTTCACCATGTTATGTGTTCTTTAATACAAATTATACTTTAAAAGAACACATGCAAATCTTGGTTGTATTGGAAATATATGTTTTGAGCTACAAATCGCTATAATATAACCTCATGTTCTATGTTAAATGTTGTAAATGTTTTGAATGCATAATTAATCATCAAAACAAACATACTGTTCAAAAGGACAATCCAAAGAGCATAGTAAAATCCTAAACAAAAATACCCAAACATACTGTTTGAATGTTCAAATCACAAGCCATAGAGCATAGTAAAAATCAAAACAAACATACCAATTCATGACCAAAGCACAATCCCAAAGCAAAGTTAAAACATCTGCTGGCAGGTGAACATTCAGTAGTGAAGTGAGGTTTTGTTGTCCGGAAGGGTAATCACCGTCTGTAGAAATATTAGAAGAAAAATACAACTACATTTGATTTTACTTTTTGGTAAAAAAGGTTGAAGCGCTGGATGGACGAAATTCTGGATTCAGATTTTACGGTGTTGGATCAACTGTAAATAATGGAGAAATGGGTGACTTTGGTGGATTGCTATACGCATACAGTGACATGAAAGTTGTATTTTGGATCCCTCAAGCCGTCAATGGTCATATTATTAATATTGGTGGTGTTTACAACTCCATGTATAACCAAGCCTCAAATAACGTCAACATAACAATTAAAATGTTTACATTTTCCTTTCAAGGTATTTGTTTTAATTTTGTTTTTGTAATAAAATTGTTACATACTGTACTATGTCAAAATTTACAATTTAAAAAGCAAAGTTAATACAAAAACTGGCTAATTTAGTTAAAGACTTAAACATCCATCACAAAAGTGAGGAAGGGTAAGAACCTACTGTTTAGTTAGCTACATCCGCCACATATGTAATCGAAGTTGAGAATGAAAAAAAACATGGAGCTCTAGGACGTCAAATATATCTATAGAAATATGAAAATGAGAATAAAAAGAATATAAACAAATGTATCCATGGATGCAGAGACATCATATATATCAACAAAATTGTGATGACTGTTACAATATTAAAATAAAAAAGAAAGATAAATTAAGAAAATTAAGATAAACAAAGGAAGTTCCACCAGGCGAGTGAGGTTGGATGTTCCGTGAGGGTAAGCGCCACCTGTTCAAAAGCTTTTCTCAAACCCTTCACATGTAAAAACTATTTTTATTTTATTTTTTTCAGGACAGTGTTGTAAAGCGGACGATGCAAGTTTCCCTAACACACAGACAGTAGTAATAGGGTATCAGTATAGAGATGCTGCTACCTATGAATGTGATTATGGATATAATTATACAGAAGGTGATATGTATAGAACTTGTATGATTAATGGAACATGGAATGGTACTGATCCTGTCTGTACAAGTAAGACATATCAAAAATATGTTCACATTCGTGCTTTTTTTTTGAACTTCTCAAAATATAGAATAAAATTGTTGAAATCACAGTAAACGTAGTATATGTTTTCTTTGTCGCCTTTATTATCTTTACAATCTTGAATTATGAAATTTACAACATCAATTAATCAAAAACAAACATACTAATTCATGTCCGAATCACAATCCAAAAGCAAAGTAAAAACTTTGGAACTAAAAAGTTAGGTTAGACACGTGAACTTCCACCAGGGAAGTGAGGCCGGGTGCTCCGGAAGGGTAAGCAACTCCTGTTTAGCTAGCTACACCCGCCACGTGTGTAATCAAAATTGTGTGAAAGGAACATGGAACTATGAGACGTCAAATATATCCAGGACAATCCTGGACACAGAGACATCAAACTTATCAACAATACTGTGATGACGGCCATAAAACTTTTCGAGAACATTGATTAGCCTAGGCTTGCAATATCCCTGAGTACTTATGTTTAATAAAACAATGTAATATAATTAGTCATTATAGTTCTTTTATTTGATCAGAAGTCAGTCTTTTAAATATTAAAATACTGAGAGTAAGTGTTCGTTCCGATTAGATTATCTCAGAATTGAACATTTCCAATTAAACCAGAGATTGCAAACTTTTGATTGAAATCATTGGCTTTTGCAGTAATTAAACGTTACTAAACATTTAAAATGACACTGTAGTGTCTTATTTAAATATACCAAAAATTATATTAATCTTAATATAAATAACTTATATAAATAAAATTGATTAAATAACTTGTTGATAGAAAATGTGCTTCAGACATGTTCTTTTTTGGTCATATTGTTGAACAAATAGTAGTTCTTTGCTATGTTTATCAAATATTTTCTTTTATTATTATTATTTTTGTCCAGAGGTTAAGTGTCCGTCCGACATGGAAGTGAATGGAACTATCTTATCATGGACTGGATTTGAGTTTGATGATAACATCACATATCAATATTCTCCTAAGACTGTTCATTCCGGAGGAGATCTATTTAGACATTGTACAGGTAACGGAACGTGGAGTGGAATGGACCCTATAAACAGTAGAATTATGACATCCCTTATAAATAATCTTAATAATAACGTTACTGAAGAATTATACTAATAAAAGTATTGATAGAAAGGTGTCAAACTGCTTTAGAAATTTTCCTTTTTATCAATGTGATGTCTTTTGCTATAATTATTCACATATTTTTAAACACACTTTTTTCTGTGCAGAGGTTAGATGTCCGTCTGACATTGAAGTGAATGGAACTAGTGTAACATGGACTGGATTTGGGTTAGATGATAGCATCACATATCAATGTCACCCTAAGACTGTTCATTCAGGAGGAGATCTCATCAGACGTTGTACAGTTAACGGAACGTGGAGTGGGATGGAACCTATTTGTACAGGTACATACAAACAGAATTATGAGACTCCTATCCTATGATACAAAAACTAGAGATGATGAATCTATAACAAATGAAAAGACTAATTTTTATTTACACAGTCATGTTGAAATTTTCTGATGTTTTCATAATATAACTTCTATACTGAATTCGTTTTTGTATATTGGAGTTGTTAACGTTGCTGTGAAAACAATGAAGGTACTTGTGTAATTTCTTCCATTGTTAAATATTATATAAACGGGACATACAAAACTTGTTTTCACCTTATATAGTAATTCAGTTGTTAAGGACAAACAATCACAACGGTCCATAAGTTAAAACAAGCAAACACGTGAACTTAGAGAAGAGAAGACATGTGCTCTGGAAAGGGTAAGCACTTCCTGGCTTGTTAG
This sequence comes from Anadara kagoshimensis, assembly GCA_021292105.1. Classification (NCBI taxonomy): domain Eukaryota; kingdom Metazoa; phylum Mollusca; class Bivalvia; order Arcoida; family Arcidae; genus Anadara; species Anadara kagoshimensis. The sequence continues at coordinate 11,523,144 of CM037875.1, read as the reverse complement.
TTACACCTAACACGTGTGAAATGAAAATTAAAAATCGAACATGGAACTATTGGACGTCCAGGATAAATTTGGATAGAGGTATAATACTCATCAACAATATTGTGAAGACGACCATCAACCTTTTTGAGGGCCTTGAGTTGAATAAACTTTCATAACTCCCTAGTCAACAATTCATTTGTATAATTGAAGATCTTACTTGATCTGAAAGTTTGCTTTTATCAACAATCTTTAACGAAACTTTATTGAAAAATATGAATAATTAGGATATTTTTCGAATGTTTTACTTTGCTTTGAAATCGTGTTTTGGAATGGATTGGTGTGCTTGTTTTTATTAATTCATGTAAGAAAATTAAAAATTACAGAGGGGTCTATGTTTTTGTTGTAGAGGTTCGTTGCCCAACAGAAAATCTTAACATTGATCATATTGCAGTCAATGTTACTGGAAATGGATTGTATGACAAAGCCATATACAATTACAATGACAAATACGCTCAATATGTCAATGGCGATCTAGAAAGGACTTGTCAAGAAAATGGAACATGGAGTGGCATTAAACCAAACTTTGACAGTAAAAAAAAATATCGTATATATGCACATGTATTACCATTTCACTGTATAGTCTTAATCTAATCTACTCTCGTTTGATTCAAACATAGCTAAAACACATACTATTCATTTCTGAAGCAAATTTAGGCCAAGTTAAGTTTATTTCATAATTTTTTATTAGTATAGTATTTGCAAAATTTCAATAACAATTCTAGATCAGAAAAATTAAATTGATGCATGTTTTACCTAATGTTTTGCCAAACAAACAGAAACTCGTGAATGGTTTCTATAATAATACACGACCATATACTCACGCCACCAAGCAAGCTCAAGCCCGAAAAAGAAATTGTCATATGAATAACATTACATATAAGCTGTCATGACATAGTCGTGACAACTTGTAAATCATTTGTCCATTTCTTTTTTCAATTGAGTAATCGTTCGATTAAAAAAATGACTGGACTTGATATTTGCAGTTTGGGATTTTTGGCAATAAGAAGATAAATTATTACTTGTTACTTTAATTAAATTACTAGTTTCTGTGAGTACTTGTTGGCAAAACAATATGTTCCAAGGTAATTACCACAAGAACTACTTAAATATTATGACAGGACATCTTTAAATTAATTTGGTATTTATTCTGTTCATTCTGAATATATTAGCATACAAAATCAAACATACTAATCCATGTCAGAATCACAATCCAGAAGCAAAGTAAAAACTAAACTGACAAGTTGGTTAAACACGTGAACTTCAACCTGGTGCAAGGCCTATTGCTCTGGAAGGGCAAGCACCTCCCATTTACCTAGCTACAATCGCCATGAAATGAACATGGGACGTCAAATATATCCAGGGCAATCCTGGACACAGAGACATCACACTTAGTACCAATACTGTGATGACAAAAATAAATTTTTTTTGAGGCCCCTAATAAGCCTAGGTATGCAATATCCCTCTGTTAACAATTTATTTGTAAGCAGCTTGCTTTGTTGTACTAGTATTTAAGGTTTCATATTAGCCTAGCTGAACATTTCAAACACGAGATAACAAACAATTTAGTTTTTCATTTAGCTTTAGTTCTGGTCCATCAATAACTTTTTCCAGATCCTTCAATAATAAATAATTCTACACGTTTTAAAAAATGTTACATAATAAACTTAATTTATCCATTGAGTACTTTGACTACTTATTTTACTCAAATGTTATATTAATGATCGACATTTTTAACTTATGGTTCATAAAGATCAAACCTTGTGATCTTGATGCTTTTCTGACAAAACGTTTCAACATTAAATATGCATGTTTTTGTGCAGCGTATAAAATGCTAATACAGATTATTGCATGGTGATTTTGATGTTTACATCATTTTATATTATTGACTTCTTCGCCATGGAACCTTCAAAACATATGAGTATGCTTCATAGGACGGCCAAAATTATGTTTGTCAACATCCATAGAAAAATTTGGATCTGTAGGTACACATTTATCTTTATATTTTTTTACATTGACTTTATGAGGCAAGGATGCCATCATAGTTGCATACAAACTTTTGGGCAAAAATAAAATTAAGGGTCAGCTGAATTTGGGGAAATGCACTTATTTTATGCCTAAAAAGCAACTAGGTGTCACAAGCCATTGATCAAAAACAAACATACCAATCCATTAAACTTTTTTATAAACTAGTTAAGTAAACTTTTTGTCTTTTTTTTCAGTATGCTTATGCCCTTGCCGGCTCATAAACATTACCTCTGAACAAAGACAAGAACAGTTTGTCAAAGCCTTAAGAGAACTTAAAGTTTCTAAGAAGACGCTATCAAAAGCTAAACGTGCCCTTATAAGTGTGGAAGATGACCGTACATCAGCAGTGGCGTTAGGATATCTTGGATTAATTCTTATCATTCTGACAATTCTTATATTTACCTTGCCTGATGTGTTAAGTGTTTCAGTGTACTTGCTGGAAAAGTTACAGTGATTTTCCAATAATTCTAGGTGACTTAAATAATATTTGCAACAACCCATGCAACCACAAACACAAAACAAGTCAATGATAAAACCGACAAAGAAGAGGAAAAAAGGGGAAAAAAGAAATAATACACATAATGGGACCAGTTATTAATAAAATTCTGAGTTTGGAGAAGTACTGAATAATAGATGCTGAAAACTTTTAATAAGCAATAGCCAAATAAGCATGGTTACAATTGACAGTCTGTACAAGTAGACATTAAAAACTGTCAAAAGAAAGATTAAAAGAAGTCAAACAATACTGGAACAACAATTTATAATTTATTAACAATAACTAATACATGTAGACTTTAAAATAATGAACAACAAAAATACATAAATAATTAATATACATGTACAGTAATGGAAATCACTGATAGTCTGTAAAAGCTTTATTAAACTTTATGCTAGTGCAGATAAATTCATCATTCTGTTCCAACATCAAAGTTAAGACAACATAAGATTTTCATTCTTTTTTTTTTGTTCATGAATTATATGAATACAGATCAATTGATCATTCTGTTCCAACATCAAAAGCAAAACAAACATAGATGTTATATTATCTTTTTTGTTCACGAAATAAAAGAATGCAGATCAATTGATCATTTTGTTCAAACATCAAAAGTAAACCAAACCAAAGCGTTTATTCTTCTGGAATTGGAATTTGTAAAGCAGCTCTTACTCTATTTTGAATGTCAAGTTTTTTATCCTTTGACTTGCATGAAATACCTTTTTCTTTCAGCCAAGCAATCAATGTCACTGTGTTAACTTTATTCAACTGTAAAAGAAATAGATTGGTCAATAAAAAATAAATATTAATACATTTCTGTGAATGTTAAAAAACAGACTGGGTGTAACTTTACATTAAAAAGAAACAAGACTTGAAAAGATTTCTCTTCATAAAAGTACAGTCGATTATTGTTGTATTCTCATCGTTTTGAAATCGGAAGGGTTGATCAGTTGTTAGAGGACTTGTTTCATATGTTTGTCGAGGTTGGAATCCTCGTCAGTGTTTGTTTGTCAAGGCATTTAGAAATTTATGTCACAATGTCCTTCTGAAGAGACCTGAAAAGTGATGTATGGTGTCTATGCAGACATGGCACATTAAAATACCCACCTGCCACTTCACCTCTAGGTGGTCGATGTCTCAATATAAGAAAAATATTCTTGACTGGAATGGTTAACCTCATTCAGACAATCAATCAATGATGATTTTAATTTCATAAGAAATAATTTTGGTCTTAAATTTGTATTTTTTCGATAGCTAGAATTATGACATAAAAAAGATCCTTAAATTAAGTAAATTGTGCTCAGGAATATCAATCACATACTGGTTGTATATCCCAGAAAATAGGGCAGCTAGCAGTAAAAAAGGCAATAAATTAAATAATGTCACCTTTATACCATACGATAATCTTTCAACAATTTTTTTTTCAGATTCTTATGTATTGAACAATGTTAATTCAATTTTACCGCATTCCAAATTTCAAATGGACATAATACATTCATATAAGATTTAGTTTTAATTTGGAACTTACCTGTCCATATCTTGCCAGGTTTTCAACATCTAAATCAGTCTGAACTTGAGGTTTACTTCTTGGTTTTTTCTGTTTTGGTTGGTCATCATCTTTACTGCTCTGCAGAATTGAAATTTATAACTACAGTATAGTATATAACCATTTTGATATAAAATGTCAGCTAAATAAATAACTATATTCTACTTAAGTAAAAATGCTTAATTTTCAATACGTTATTACTTTTTTGGATGAGTTGAGTTGAGTGATAGTGTTTCACTTATAATAATAAGTTACAATAATAACAGCAGGGTTTTTTCTCATACCACTCCTACAGCAACACAGGACCTCATTTTTTTATATTTCCCATCTGAAAGAACCATAACTTTCACTTGTTTATGCCGAGTACTTGGTGAAAGAGCATTATAAACTACCCACTTTCAAGTCTTTGGTCAGACCTGGTCTGGGTTCAAACCCACAACTTCCCAATTATGAGGTAAGCACTCTAATAAGTCAACTACCGCAATGGTGCCCTTTATAGATGGACAGCTCAAAAATATATTTTATCCAGGAAAAAATACTTGACAAGAATTATGTTGGAAAACTAGTTTCCAATACATTACCTATGAATGGACAGCTAACTAATATACTTTATTCAACAAAACTATCTTTACAAAAAAATGTGTTGGAAAGCTTGATTTTCATTACCTATATGGATGGCCAGTTAAATAACTAACTTTATAACCTATATAAGGACACATTAACAACCTTGATGATATCCCATTCAACTCGATCAAACTCCATGAAATGGATATGGATTCTGGTATGCAAAATATATTTTAAACAAGCAAATTCAGTGAATTAAGATTGCCTACTAGCAGGTTCTTTTTTGTCATTTGCACATATGTTCAAAGCGCTATAACTCCCAGGAAAATGAGCAAATCAACTGTGGTTAACGATATGCACATCTCCTATTAATGTTGGTGATTTGTGCCAAGTTTCGTGAAATAGCGCTTCAAGATTTTGGAGAATTTGCGCAGACAAGAATTTAGGATGGACTGAAGGAAGAAAGGATGAACAGAATGACGGAAACTAGAATTTAATACCCTCTCTTTCTTTGAAAGATGGGGGATACAAAAGTTCTAATAATGAGCACAACAGAAACCTTAACCATCCCGTTTGATAGGAAATGCTCCTCTAGTCACTGATAATGAAGTCTTCAATATCGCTAAATGTGCACTTCACAACAATTAGGTGACTAGACACCTCTGGTACTGCAGTTTAAAGAATAAAGTTTTTAAAAGTCTTACCTATTTTCTAAACACCATTATATCATAAACTGCTGGCAAGATAGAAAACAATTAAATAGAATCAGTTCCCAATCACAAATTAAATATACCTAAGAGCATGGGTAATTTACTAGATAATATATCAACAGAACAGGTTTCTTCAGAAATATCTACCATACTTATGCTATTCAGAGGTAGCTAACACATTTATACAAGTAATGTAGCTGTATATTGTTACCTGAGATAAAGGTCTTTTACATGAAGGTGTACCAGGTGTTGCGATACATGTTGATGTTACAACATGACTCTGTAACCTAGGAGACTGTTGATAAGCAACTGGGTCAGTATAATCTACAACTCCACTAGGAACTTTACCAATACTAGAAGTCACACTTCCAGAATTTGAAGACATGCTGTTTTGTTTCAAAGTTACTGAAGTCCTACTTGTTTTGTCATGACATTTAGTTGAGATTTGTGATGACCTTCCACTATTTTGATGTGAAGTCTTTCTGTTGATATTTGACCCAGACTGCTTACTTAATGATACTGGCTTTTTTGGAAAAGTTGGCCTGGAGAAGAATGGGGTATTCACCTGAAAAAAATATACAAATTTATACTACTGGTATATTACTCCAGATTTTACTCCTTGTCAAATGAACCCAAGTTATTAGCAAATATGTAATAATGGAGTAGTTTCCATGAGAACTAAATACCAAATGAGGGAATAATTTAATGCTAAGCTAAGAAATTTGCAGTGAATAGTATGTTCTTGAATAATTCCCATTGCCTTTCATGCTCGGACACTAAATTTGAAATTTCAAACTTCAAAGCATTTAGCTTGTTGGCAATGTAATTAAAATATGTAAGGGAAGTATGGCCTGCCCTGAACATGTTGAAAGGCTTAACAATATTGACTGCCCTTAAACATATTCATACACAAGACCTTCTCATTCATGAAGCTTAAATTTAAACTACAGTAAAACCTTGTTATAATGCCCCTTTATAACTTTGTCACCTCACTTTATCACCAGTAACATCATTAAATTAAATTTTGTTCTTACATGATTTTAATTGGAGCCCCCCCTTCAATTTATTGTCAAACCCCTTCATAACACAAAATCTGATAGCCCTGGTAGTGAGGTTTTACTGTACTTATTACTTACACTAGCTGTAGGTAATACAGAATGATCTGCTGGTTTCTGAGTGTCTGCAGAACAAATAGACTTATTCTGACTTCCAACCATCCAACTCTGTTCTGTAGAGGTGTTAGGTTTATCAAGTGTAAAGCTTTTAATTGAATTAAGTGGTTTTTTAGCTTGAAAATTAGGAACAATCTTCTTAGAGGCAGAACCTGATTCACCAGTGATACAGGAGTTTTGTCTAACAACAGCCTTAGGGGCAAATCTGGGGATTATCTTCCTATCACACTGCGTGTTATCAGAATGTTGGTAATTGGTTGCTGTCATTTTGCCAAAACTATTGCTAGCATTTGGCATGGAAATATTGACACTGTTCTGTGATGTAGCAGCTGAATTAATTGATGAGCTTAATCCTTGTACACCATTACGCTGTTGTGACAATAACTCGAAAGAATTTGTTGTTCTGTCTTTAATTTCTGATTTATATGAAGCCTCCACTTTATTGAAGGGTAGACTATGGGTATTTTGTTGAGAGGACATATCAGAACATGTAGCCGTCGTTGTGGGTTTCTTTGATAAAAGACGGTGTATATCCTCCTGTTTTCTGTAGATTAACTTATCTTGTTTTCTGTTTCCAAGGTTTTGTGAAGCTTGAGTCTGTAACAAAGGGTGTATATCTTAACACAATTTATATTGTAACACAATTTAAGTTTCCCTATATAAATATACACAATATACATCTTTTATCCAAAAACTAAATACCCCTTACAAGTAACATGAAATTTTGGTTCACTGCAAAATGTTTTATGGACTATTACCGGTAGTTGTAAAATAAGTGGGAAGGTCTGAGGTCCTTTCATAATATTGTAACCAAACCACTGGACATGAACTTCAGTGCCTGTCCAAAGTCACAAACGTTATAAGTTTTGTCTTTTTTCAACTGTTTTATCACTGGCTTGTTGTTCAATGGTTGCAAGTTTGAAACATTTTGCTTTAATTTATGCATTTGTGAGCAAAAAGGTGTCTTTTAAATGCTTAATTTCTAAAGTATCAGAACAGGCAAAAATTTGAAACTTTTTCCATAGGGAAAATAAATTCATAAATAGAAAACATGTTTGGGACACTAAATTACATTAAAACGCATGCTAATAAACATATGCATGGAAATTAAATGGAAACAATATGAAGTGTTGGAAATAGCCAGTCCAACAATCCAAGGGCAAGGTCTGGTATTTCTGGGAAAGACTTGTTATCTTTTCTACCACAACAGAAATGTTGAAATTATCAGACAAGCACTGGTTGAAAATTTTTCACACATTTCCATGCTGCAATATATGTGCTGCAAACCTAACAGAAACTACAGACACCATAGCGGATACATGTTTTAATTTCTTAATGTCTAGGAACCATATGAATTTCAAACAAAATGACCAACATTACCTGTCCACTATTACAAAGCCCAAGCACTGGACACCTGGCTTTGTTCTGTAACCTCAGTGGAAATCCACATATGCTGGATACTTTACTCTGTAAATCCTTCAGAAACATTGTTATTATTGGTACAGGATCTACTCTGGGTAACTTTTGTATGTCATGTGACCGTAAACAACATTCAGGATAAGTTACACAAAGTTAAGGAATTATATTGTGATAATTCTAAACCTAAAATCATTATATTGTTTCCTTATCTCTTAAGACAAAGTGAAAGTCAAATGGGGTAAATCAGCTGATCAAAGGAAATTGCATTTTCATTCTCGCCGTTATATAAAAGATTTCTAAAAGAAGTTTGAATTAAATGAAAAGGAAACATTTCCATTAACAAATTTCATGGCATTTTAAGGCTGAGCCAAATTAATTTGTAGTTAGTTTTTTTTCAGCAAACTTCCACTATTCGGCCTGTGATATTGGGACCCACAGCCCAAACATTTTGAAATTATCATTTGTAATTCATGGGTTTGTCCGAACAATGTATGGTAGGAAAAATATTAATTGACATGATAAAAGTAATTTGAATTCGAATTGATAACAGGACTTTTAGAAGGAAAAATGGTTTTTCTAAAATACATGTACATTCAAATTTTAATCACTATATTGCCTCTTTAATTTTTTCCTAAAAAATCCATAGAAATTAAAAACTTAATTTGGTGTGGCCTAAAATAGTTTTGAATGTAATGCATGTAAAATGTAATGTTTTGAGCATGACATTAAAGGATATGTAAAAAGTCTGTCTCCTAGAGGTTTGAAGTGTACCTGGTAGAATACTAAATCTTCTTCTGATTCTGGTAATCTATAGCCATACTAGAAGAAAATAAAAAACAATATCACCAAAGTAAATTTTGTAGATTCATCAATGATCAACTGAGAACTTATGTAGATGTTAAGATTTACAAATTAATATTTTTCTTAGAAGTACAAAACATGCATTGATTGATTGATTGATTGAATTATGTTTTACATCCAATTGAAGACATTTCACTTATATCAAAATATCACCAGCTATAGATAAAGTAGCAGAAATTTTTACCTTTGAAATGTGGTCATGGCAATGTGCAGGGATGGTTCTTTAGTGTATCAAGCCTACAGTGACACTGGACATCTGTTTTTAAGGTCTCTCTTTAGAAGGACCCTGTGACTTTCATTTCTAAATATCCAGTGCTTAAGGGAAAAAGTCACTACCCTTTTTTCATATCTTGGTCAGACCTGACCAGAGTTCCAACAATCTGCAACATAAAGACTAAGAGCTAGCAATCTACCAACTGAGCTTCCCTAGTGGTCACAAAAAATGCATTACATGCTTTAAGAAGTTTTATGACAGACTGCTTAGGACTCTCTCATAAATCTGACATTGCCTGCTCTCAGTTAAAAAATTTGTCCCTCTCTAGCTGTCTGCACTATCATTCATAAAAATTCAATAAGAGAGTTCTTTTCATTTCATACTGGATAAAATTTCAGTTGATAGCTTTCAAAAACAATTTTTTTCCTGTTACAATTAATATTGCCATTTGCATAATGGAAGTAGCAGATACAACATGTAATGATGATATCAAGAAGAAACTGCATGACAGACAGACAGAGATACATTACTGTATTTTTCCAGTGACGTTTTATATCTTTATATGACTGGAATGGACCATCATTTGTTGGTAGTTTATGTGATATGTTTACAATAACTCCTTTCTTCATACTGTAAATTAAAATTGTATAAATTATTAGATACATTAAATAAGGGGGTTTCAATGAAAGAGTTGTGTAATGCTGTTTAACATCCTAGTCAAGAATATTTTGCTTATATTGATATGTCGCCTGCTATAGGCAAAGATGCAGAAATTTTGCCTGTACATTGCACTGATGTCATTATAAAGCAAGGTTCTTTATTGTGCCACACCTACTGTGATACGGGACCTCGTTTATTTGAAGTTCCCAATTAAATTTTAAAAGACCACACACATAAGTGAATTCATCAAAAATAAGAAATAAGATGCCCCCATCGCTACAGTTAAGCAGTACATTGGATCGTAAACAAAACTTTAAAATAATGGTTGGTGTCTTAATGGAACTGTTACCTGCCTCATACTACCTGACTACATGATGTGGAATAAATACATGTACTTATTTAATTTTACAGTGAAGTGAAAATCACAATTTATATCTTCTATGAGTGAAAATCAGAATTACCCATATAATATTACCTTGGAAGAACATGACACCATCCTGAATATATAGCCTGGTGATTTATCTGAGCTTCTGGATTGTTCTTGAAGTTCTGATAGCTAGCTGGACAAATATCAATATCATATACCTGTTAGAAAAGAAGTTATAACTAATTATAACTTAAAAACAAGAGGCCCATGGGCCTGATATGCTCACCTGATAACTAATGGCTAGCTGATAGATTTAAAGAAAACATAAATACTAAACCCCAATGACTTTTTTTTTCATCATGATAACTGTTGTATCAATACCTACAACATTCTAGTATACATGCCTATACAAAAAGTTAATAGTTTTCAAGGTAATTAACCATTTCAGTATTGTTTCACATCTGTGACCTTGACCTTGGAACCCATGACCTTTTTCTATACATCAAAATGATCATTGAATCGATACCTACAACATTCTAATATACATGCCTATACAAAAAGTTTATAGTTTTCGAGATAATTAACCATTTCGGTATTGTTTCACATCTGTGACCTTGACCTTTGAACCCATGACCTTTTTCTATACATCAAAATGATTGTTGTATCAATACCTACAACATTCTTATATACATGCCTATACAAAAAGTTTATAGTTTTCGAGATAATTAACCATTTCGGTATTGTTTCGCATCTGTGACCTTGACCTTTGAACCCATGACCTTTTTCTATACATCAAAATGATCGTTGTATCAATATCTACAACATTCTAATATACATGCCTATACAAAAAGTTTATAGTTTTCGAGATAATTAACCATTTCAGTATTGTTTCACATCTGTGACCTTGACCTTTGAACCCATGACCTTTTTCTATACATCAAAATGATCGTTGTATCAATACCTACAACATTCTAATATACATGCCTATACAAAATGTTTATAGTTTTCGAGATAATTAACCATTTCGGTATTGTTTCGCATCTGTGACTTTGACCTTTGAACCCATGACCTTTTTCTATACACCAAAATGATCGTTGTATCAATACCTACAACATTCTATTATACATGCCTATACAAAAAGTTTATAGTTTTCGAGATAATTAACCATTTCGGTATTGTTTCACATCTGTGACCTTGACCTTTGAACCCATGACCTTTTTCTATACATCAAAATGATCTTTGTATCAATACCTACAACATTCTAATATACATGCCTATACAAAAAGTTTATAGTTTTCGAGATAATTAACCATTTCGGTATTGTTTCGCATCTGTGACCTTGACCTTTGAACCCATGACCTTTTTCTATACATCAAAATGATCGTTGTATCAATACCTACAACATTCTAATATACATGCCTATACAAAAAGTTTATAGTTTTCGAGATAATTAACCATTTCGGTATTGTTTCACATCTGTGACCTTGACCTTTGAACCCATGACCTTTTTATACATCAAAATGATCGTTGTATCAATACCTACAACATTCTAATATACATGCCTATACAAAATGTTTATAGTTTTCGAGATAATTAACCATTTCCGTATTGTTTCGCATCTGTGACCTTGACCTTTGAACCCATGACCTTTTTCTATACATCAAAATGATCGTTGTATCAATACCTACAACATTCTAATATACATGCCTATACAAAAAGTTTATAGTTTTCGAGATAATAATTATAATCAGAGGTAAAAAAATTAGGTCACGACCTTCACAATTGACCTTGACCTCATTTTGAAGATACTAACAAGAAGATGTCAAAACTGAAAACCCCATGTCATTATCTGGTCAAATAGTCAAGTTATAACAATTTGAAGCTATTTTAGGATTTTTTCAAAATTTGACGCAAAAACGCGTAACCCATTTTTTATCCGAATTTTACAAAATGAACAAACTATAGGCTTAAGACCCTAGAGAAGCCAAATATCACATCAGATTTTTTCTCCAATCAGTACTTTCGGAGAAGAAGATTTTTTAAGATTTTTGCACCCCTAGGTCACCTTGACCTAGTTATGGTAGCCATGGCAACGCCACGAACAAATCTGAATTGCACCGGCCCATATATACTTCTGACAAAGTTTCATTAAAAACTGTCCGGTAGTTTCAGAGGAGAAGTCAAAAATAGGTGTTAACGACGCACACACGCACACACGCACATACACACGCTGCGCTATGCCATAAGCTCACATGACCTTCGGTCAGGTGAGCTAATGATATCATTTCAAAATGTCCCCAAATACCATTAGCCAATGGGTCATTTACTCCATCCAAAGATTGCTCCTGTGAATTTTAATAATTCTGGAGAAAATGGTTGACAAAATGTCTGCAGAAGAAATAATTTATGAGTAACCGAGCAAACATGCACTTAGCAATGGCCAATGTATCCAAAAACATGAAACAAACGTAGCTAAGTAATAGTGTTTCTAAAGCTCAACTGGGTCATTACAATTAAGACAAAATTTGGCTCTAATTGGCCTTCTAACTACAAACAAGATTTTCAATGAATCTTCTAAATAAAGCTATTAATGTGCCAACAACAGGCTCATTATGAACCTGAACCTCTAACTTCTAAATCATGGCCAAATAAAATAATACAAGTTTATTCTTTAAAAACAACTTACTGTATTTCAACAAATTCAGTGCACATGGAAAATGCAAGAATAAAGCTGTATTTTCCAATAAACTCACAAAAAATTTCAAAACTTGATAAAAAATATACTGAAATAATATGGAAAAATATTTTTCATGCATCAAAAAGTGAATTTCATTCTGTACATAGAGCAATTTTTGAACTTTTAAACAAAACAATAAATATAACTTATAATAAACCATCCCTTCTGTACCTTCTATAAATGTTGTGTCATAATTGGAATATTCATGATAATAATACCTGGTGAAAACCTGACAACAATGACCTACCTGACCCTAAATACCCTGATATAACTTTAAATGAGGCCCAATTGGTGTATAAACTTGATCAAATTTCAAATTTTTTTGGAAATTTCTCCATGTACAGGAGAACTGAACAATGATGCTTTTATTTAAAAATATAATTTGATTAGTTCAGTGCATTTTAAATGCATTTGATTGATAGTTTAATGGAAACATTTTCAATTTAAAGAATATGATAATAAAAACCATGTGCACTCAATTTATGGAAATACAGTAGATGCCAATTTGGCATTAGTCAGTGTGGTCAAAGGGAGATAATTCTTTTTTTTTTTTTTTTTTTTTTTTTTTAGAAATGCTGAACAGTGCAATAAACTTTTTGGTATAAAATGAAATTCACAATGCCACCATTGTGGAACTGGATGTGTCTCAGACAAAGAGAATCATGAGGAAACTAATGTTGTACAATGCATTTTTGGGGAAAAATTTTAAAAGACATGCAAATGCAGCAACCATCTATAGGTAGAGAGTATGATGATAATCAATGCATTTACATTAGAATAAATGTAAAATTCTTACATTTAAACATTTTCAACAGTTTATCTAAATGTGTTTTGACATACAAACAAATGACCTTGAACTTGACTGTAAAATTCAGTTTCAGCAACTTTCTCTATCTGATTTTAAATTATTATAATGATCTTAGTTTGAAAAGGGGTGAATAATTCTGCACTATCTTGTGCTATTGATGGACCTTTTTGTTTGTTTTTTTTTTGTTAAATTTATACATGTATTTAAATATTAAACTATTGCTAGTTCATTGAAGTAAAGTGCACTTGTAGTGCAATCTAGATTACCTTCAAAGCTGGAAAACGAACAGTTGTAGCTTCTAAAGCAAAGAACTTTTCATTTACATTTACTGATAAATTCATTTCTGAAAAGAAAAAAGATATTCATTGAACTACATTAAGAAATTTAAATAATTTGACAAGATATCTTGATATATTCAAAAATATATATACATGTATATATTTTAAAACATGGACATGATGGGGACATTCAAAGTGTAACTACACTGTATAGATTTATATCAAAATTTCCCATTATTTTGTGATAAAGGGCCTCTGTGGCAGAGAGGTCTATTAGCACTTCCTCGTGGATCATAGTGCCTTTCACTGCTTTAATTGGTTCAAATTCTTTCCTGACAGATTCTAGTACACGTGAGAAAGTTTGTCAGCTCACTTACTAAAGGTATGTTTTCTCCAGAATCCTCCACCATCCATGAACTAACCACCTTGATAGAAGGGAAAACATCTTGACTGGGGCGTAAAGATCAATTATTCCACTTTACTCTTTTATTTTACATGTATAACATATAAAGTGTAAATGCAAAAATAATTTGTATAATCAATCAGTCTTTATTGACAATGCCAAAACAATCATACATGTTTTGTCTTTCAAAAAGAGAAAATAATTTGGTGGTCTCAATGCATTGGTCAATTTTGTGACTTTTGACTGTGTCAATATGAATAACCTAACATTTTGGGTCTTGTGTTTGCCTCTAACAAAAGTTAAACCCAAACCCTGAGAAATCCAAATAATCAGAGAATGTATATGCAAATGTTAACACATTGTGTCTGTAATATTGGCTCAACTGCTGAAAAAATATAAATATTTTTTTACAATTTTGATTATCTCAGTGAGAATATGTAATTAATTTTCATGGTAATATCATGAATATCCAAAATCAACTTTTAACCATACACACAAATCATGATTATATTGTTATAAGACTATTAGCACTGTCTTTTACAATAAAGTAAGACATTTGCACACACACACACACACACACACAGAGAGAGAGAGAGAGAGATACACACACATACACACACACACACACTTAAAAAATACTTACTTACTGCATTTGCATATCCAGTATTTGTTAAAAAATCACGACCTAAGAATTGACATAAAATGATTAAATTCTAACTTTATAAAACCACTCAAGAAATTCTAAAATCAAGGACAATCATTTAAGCTAACATATAAACATGGAATGGAGACAAACACTAACCAAACGCATTGAAACAAATCTCTGCTAAAATATAGTTTAATCATTACTAACAAAGACAATTTAATTTCTTTGGACAACTCACACTTGTTATTTATCATGTTTATTTTTATACTTTTCCTAAAAATTATTCTGACTTATTGATGACTCTTGAATTTCTTTTGATAGTGGCACTATTTGCAAGATTTTCTGACCTCTTGATGTTTTCTCCATTCACAGTTGAACAAATGGAATCAGTTCTTATTTAAATAAGCTGAAAAATGTTTTATCTGTATTCTATGTCTTAATTTACCTTGAATTAACCATTCTCCAGCTTTGTTCCAATTTGGTGCCATTCTAGCTAATATTGTGTACTTTAAACATGACTGATACAGTGCAGGAGTTACTACTTTTGGATTGCTTGCCTGGAAATAAAAGTAAAATAACAAGAAATTTGAACTGTCTTTATAACAATGTTTTCAAATAGTCAGATTTCATATGTATCCAGCAACATGTTAACAGTAGACAGCCTAGTGGCTTTTGTTGCCGACTTTCAAAGTCAAAGGTGGTGGGTTCTAATGAGACTGAAATTTTCAGGTAATTTTTCAACTTCTCCTACCAAAATAACATCCTGTAAAAAGTGAAATTTCTAGAAGAGTCTAGAAGATTATCTTAGACTTAAAATCAAGGTCTGATGTTTCAGTTAACATGTTTAAGGCACTTCTGTAGAATTCGAAAAAAAGTTAGCCACCTGTTACACCTTATAACACATTCTTAAATAAAACTTTACTGTTCTAGCACTTAATTATTAGAAATCTCAAATTCACATTACAAGAATTGCAGACCCTATTAACACCATCTGATGTTCATATAAAGATTATAAACCTGTTTATAGGTGACTCAGCAAGTAAGCACTATAATCATATGCATTACAGTAAATATATGTACATGAAATAAATTTCAAAACTTAATACCTTTCTAACAGTACAAATATTAAGAATATTAAGAAGTCTGTTCTATTGAGCTTTGAGTATGCATGAGTTGAACATTTGAACAGTGTGGTTTGTGAATTAATTCACAATGCATGCACCTATGTTGTTGGGAACAAATTATGGTCAATGTGCGGAAAGACAAAATAGAAACTATAATAAATAAGAAGAAATAATTTGGATAGATTTATCTTATTGCTATATTTTTATGATTTAACTTGCAGACAGATGGATGGACAGACAGACAGACAGACTAAATTACCTGTAATCCTATTTTCTGAAATCTGGCCTGTAGCCTCCCTGTTTTAAAAAGTGATTGCTGTAAATATAAATTTAGCACTTTATGTCAAATTTAAGTCATGTGAAGACACATTTGGCAGATCCATCAAGGTCGGGTATTCAAAATTCAAGGGTAATAGGTTTGAACCCAAATATTAGGAAATTTTACATAGTATACCCTTGAACAATTTGAGACATCTCTTCTTCATTTGGCTCTGCTTCTAAATGACAAGATACAGTCAGAAATGCCACAGGTTAATTTTGCTATAGACTGATGTCCCATCTTATGGGGGTTCTTATATATAGTCTCAGTTGCTCAACTTCTCAGAAACTGAAATAAGTACTGAGTATTAAGAGGTCTTAATTTAAGGGCAGACTTCTACTTATATTATTTAATTTCATAACTACAATTAATCATTTGTTTGGTCAAAATTTGGAAATAAAAAAAACTTATGTTTGTCACTATATCAAGGATAAAGCAATTTTTTCTGATGTGCACATTGGCTGACAAGCCATATGTAGATGTAAAATTCTTCTAAATCTGCCAAAAAAGGTAAATAAGATAAGGGATGGTACCAACTAGGTTGGTCCACCTGATACACGCTATGGGGCAGACGTATGCTGTGTTACGTGGACTGTTGGATAATAGCCTGACCGGTTTCGGATTTTAGTAATCCTTCATCAGAGGAAATAATTTACCGGACAACTTCTTGCTGGTAACATTAGATGTAAGTTCACTTTACACCAACATCCCTAACCACGAGGGAATGACAGCGGTTGCAAGATGTTTCCAAAGAAACGATCCTCAATCATCTTCATTCAATCGTAGCATAATCAAACTACTTGAATTCGTCTTACATTGTAACAACTTCATGTTTAACAATATACACTACCTCCAAATCGGGGGCACAGCCATGGGAACAGCCCTGGCACCATCTTACGCAAACCTCTTTATGGCTGACCTAGAACAGAGAATGATCAACAAATTCTCTATGAAACCCCATACCTTTTACAGGTATATTGATGATATTTTTCTTATATGGACATATGAGAGATACCAACTCTTAGAATTTATAGAACATCTCAATAAATTCCATAAAACAATCAAGTTCACATCAAGCATCTCAACACAAGAGATAGAATTCTTGGATACCAAAGTCTATAGAACATGTAGAATCCCAGGCACAAACAAGCTTGGTGTGAAATTATACACTAAGCCCACAGATACACATGCGTAGATACATTGTGACTCGGAACACCCGACATTTCAAAAAGATGCTGGTACTTATGGCCAATTCCTAAGAATCAAAAGGAATTGTACCGATAACACAGACTTCGAAAATAATACCGAGAAAATCAGGCAATTTTATAGATTTCGTAACTACCCGGACTCTATACTAGAGGAAAGTCTAGACAGGGCAAGGAACGTACCTCGCTCCACACTGTTTCAACAGAGAACTGATAAAGAGTCCAAGGACCGCATACCGTTTGTACTTACATACAACAGATGTAATACTAATATGAAAAGTATCATCAAACACAATTGGGGAATACATAAATACTCAGAAAGAGGCAGAGAAGTGTTCAAACACGAACCAATCTTTGCCTATAGGAGAAATAAGAACATTGGTGACTTATTGGTTAGGGCGAACTTTATTCACCCCGACAATAACCCGGGAAAACAAGGCAAGGTCTTAAAAAACCAAATCGTACCTTGCAGCAGATCTAATTGCCAATACTGCGCAAAGATCACACTTAAAAAGCAATTTAAGTCTAACCACACCGGAAATAAATACATCAAAAACTTCATAGGCGACTGCGAGACAAGAAATGTTATTTACCTCATCTCTTGCTCTAAGTGTAAACAATATGTTGGCCAAACGAAGAGACCATTTCGGGAGAGAATGTACGAACACACCCGATACATTCTAAAAAACTTAGACGAACCAACTGGCAGGCACTTCAATTTGAAGGACCACAGTCTCGATCATATGATCTTTGAGATCATACAAGTACTATTTAGTGACCCAGATAACACGGTATCCCGAAAACACAGGGACGATAGCGAGGACTACTGGATCCTCAAACTCAAAACGCTAAAACCTAATGGAATAAATGACAGACTCTCGGCAAGGCGACAACACTCCTTCATTTAATTTATTCTGCCAAAAAAGGATCAACAACAGAAAAAATTGAAACAAGACGTACTTTAACAAAAGTCAAAGCGGGCAAACAACAGTAGGCAATCACCTCGACTCAAATGAGCCAATATTTTAACTCATAAAATAGTAAAGTCTTAGTGTTTTGCCTTGCAAATAAACTTACTTGCAATATAATATGAAATGTATTTTCTACACCAAATGCTGGTGAACCAATAATTTCAGGCTCTGTGAATATCAGCTCTCTAAAATAATAACAAAATACAGTTATTTATAAACATTCACTTGCAATGATAACACATTTACCATGTTTACCAGATCAATGAATTTCTAATGGTTGCAGCTTATTAAAAAAAATAGCAAAAATACCATGCTCTAAAGAATTAAATTTGAATTTAAGAAATCTACTCCATAATATTATTTAATTTACCTGTCCTTAATAGATCTAAGCCACATATTTTTCTTTTTGATGATAACATTATCTGAGTTGTCTCCCCTTTGACCATAAAGCATGATATAATTTACATCTGTACCAAATTATGGTATTAAACGTTTTTCTCCCTTTTGAACAAAATAACATGCCACATATGGTGAATGTTGCATATATCTTAAAATGTTTGGAAAATATCAGAAATATGAAAAAAATAAAATAAATAAAACTGTTATTATACTTTGACACAATGATTTAAGTTGAAATGAAGTTGCTATGTTTCAAACCAAATATGACATTCATTCATTTATCGAGTCAAAATTTAGAGACTGCAAGATTTTGTCCATTTTCAACAAGTTTTCCAATTAACAGTTGCAAATTTACTATAACTGTAAATCTGGTTTCCCTTAAAAATAAAATTATTTTTAGCTAGTTACCAATAAGGTTAACATATTTTACCACCTACCTGCATCTTATTATGTGATGTTGGAATTTATTACTAGGTGAGGAAGATGAATCTATCAACCTCTGTACACTGATATCAAGTGCACATAGGCAATTCAAAGATGGTGGATCAGCAAACAGGATTATAGGGTCATCTTCTCTTTTAGGCCTATCATACATTTTGATGGTAATTTTATAATTCTTTCTGGAAAACAAAATATAACAGTTTTAAAATGGGTCATAAAAAGAATGGAGCAGAATACATGGAATAGACTTAATAATTACCGTAACATGATTAATGTATTTTTAATTTTATACCCCAGTCAAGATTAATTCACTTATTTCTGGCAGGACTTTGAAAAACAATATCAAACTGCTTGGTACTGTACATCTGTTACTCAGTATCAAGTAGATGTAACCTGGCACTAGAACATTTTATTTTTTATGGGTTTTTTAATTAGTTAATTTTTCTAAATATTTTCAGTATAACATGGTGACAATTTTTTCATCAGGATCTAGGATGATGTCAGACAAATAATCTACTTATAGCCTGAATGCGAACATAAATCTCATCTGCTCAACACTGACTTGTTTCAATTTGGTCAGGACCAGTAGCTTTGACTGAGGCCTGATTTTGTGAAAGGTGAAAATGTAATCAATAATTATTATCCAGGTGAAAATGTGTCCTGGAGGAAATAATTTCATATGTAACAGAAAAGGGTAAAATGCAACAGCCAAACTGGGACTCTTACCTAGGGCCTTCTCATTAATAGCGGGATGCTCTACCCACTTAGCTACCCGGCCACCTATACAATCATTGTAAAATCTATCCAGGCAGAATAAACAAATTATTATTTATTTAGCCTATTTCGGAGAACACAAGATCGCAAAATATTTTATGATTTCAATATGATGGGTACAAATCAATGATTCTTTTACTTACATGAGTCGAGTTGTTACTAAAAATTCCTGTTTCGACTCCATCCTAGCTCCATATATCATTTTAAGCGACAAAATATTACCTGGGTGAGCGTTTACAATGGTAATTTGTTTTACGAAATGGCGGGGTTCTTTATGTTACGTAGTCATGACGAAAGAGTTGACTATTTACGTAGGTTAGTGCAGCTCAAGAACAGATTGATTTTTGCATAACTGGGATGACCAAAATTGATTTAATAAAGTAATAAAGTCAACTACCTTTCTGCACTTTCAAACTTTTGAAAAATTGACATAAATTCAAACTTTTAAACTCAACTCAACCCTTAAGCTACCCTACATTGTACCCCTTGCACACCTACATAAAGAATAAATTCTTCCGTCATCATTACGTCACACGAAAGACACCGCCATTTTGTCAAAGTTTTTACCATGATTAATTGATTTTTAACTGTGTCATTCAAATCTTTGAAATATTAGCATTGTTCCTTTCTCTCCAGTAGAGTATACGAACAGTAACATTATGGCATATGGCTGTAAATATTATCCATGGAATAAATCTCACAAGAAAACTTTATCCCGGGAAAATATTTCATGGGCATAAAACAAACTGTTACAAAATTAACTGCTATCTGGAGTGCATGGTAGAATTCACAGCTAAGAATTTGGTCCTACCCAGTGAATTATGAGAAATTTATTTCCAAATTATTCACAAGTACACATAAATAAACACATAATCAGACTCAGTCAGAGAGCATTCCATTTACAATTTTTGCAAACAACTGATCATTGAAAACATGTCTGTCTCTCTGATTAAATTGTAGAATCTATAGTCGAATAACGAAACACCTTTGGACTAATGGAGGCAAAACCAGAAATAAAACAATGGATTGAATAGTGTCAAGGGTCATCTAAGTAGGAAAATTCAAGTGAAAACCATTTGGTTGAATAGCGTTAAAAATGCAACAAATATTTTAAAACTCTTAAATTATCAATTAAAACTTTATTTTTATTTATAAATCTTCACACTTGTGTAGGTAATTTCATAATTATACCCCTCTTTCACCCAAATGGTTTTCACTTGAATTTTCTTACTTAAATGACCCTTAAAACTCCCAACTTTGAACACGCACTGCCACTGGAGAGTAACCACTCCACTAATCTTATAAATGAATCTGAACCTGCTGTCTACATCATTGACTACTGACCTAGATCGAAGCTTAAAGATGAAAAGGGTTAGAGAACGGGATGGATCGCTTTGTCCTTCAATCACGGCAAAAGCATGGCCAGTTTACAGCACTTGAACACTGACATTGACTCAAAGCACCTGTCGAATTTCGTCTGCTGACAACTGCAGCAACAATCTGGATCTTCAAAACGCATTCTTTTACCTAGTCGGAAGTTCTCCGTTTCAAACATTTTTGCTACTTTGACTTTACTCGCGTGTAACAAAAAGCACATGGCACAGGAGCGGAAACACTTCACCAAGAATGGAAAAAGCGTGAAAAAGAACTGAGAAGTTTCCTGACATTGTATCTTTTATTTTCAATCAGATTTTGGTTAATGGTGAGACTTTTTTGGTGATATTTACATTGATTATTCATAAGGTATTTTTGCAAGCGCTTTTGTCACAGTTTTGTGCACGGAGTTTTCCCCGTGCGCGCGATTTATCTTTCAGCTATGCGAGGATAACTCCGCCATGATATTGTCTAAAAGTATATTTTTATATATGCACACTTTTACACTAAATAGGGTACAATATGTAACTAGTATTTACTAGCATAATTATATATATAGCCAAATGACTGTCAGGCTAATATAAGAACCCACTTACTAAATTCTTTGTACATTTGTGAAAAATTATTTTCCACAGAAATCTTAAGAAAATGCTTGATTACACTCATTTTTAGGTTTTTCAGTTGATAAAAAGGGTTGATTGGGTTAGGAGAAATGCACATTTAAAAAGGCCTTATTGTAATCTTTTTTTCCCATTTTCATTCAACTGTTCATAGCCATTGGGTCTGCATATTTACTTTTACAACTTTTCTTCAGAACTTTCAACCAGTGCACCAATACAATTTTACCCTATATTATTGATGGGAAAGTTACTTGATCCACATTTTTAAAGTTAATTGACCTTGACCTACATTTAATGTGAAAGTGACCATAGACCATAAAACTTGGAATATCTATAATGTTAAACAACGAGGCTAGACATTTCAACTGTATAGCACCTGCAGCTAGTGCAAGGAGTGTTAACATTATTAGTTTGCAAACTTCTTGGCTGACCTTCACCTTCAATAAACATAACAATTTAATGGCCTTAATTAAGAATTTTAAACTATATTTAGCATTTGTGTATAAAGGGCTACCAGTTCAAGTTTGTTAAGCTGGTTGAGTATGAATTTTTTCAAGGTCACAGTTCACTTTATTAATAAAACCTACAAATGGCTTCTTTTCATGAATCAAATACCTAAAAGCCATGTAGGCATGAAACTTGTACAAGGAGTTAACTACCGCTACTATTAGGAAGTTGGTTGACCTTGACTTTTGTTCAAGGTCACAGTCCACCTTATGTTGACTAGTAAAACCTTAAATAAGATTCATGAACATAAAGTCCAGAAGCATGGAACTTTATATTTAGTATCATTTGTTGATTTAATAAAGTGCTACCAAGTTTTTGAAGTTAGTTGACCCTGACTTTAATTTCAAAAGGGAAAAAGGAAAAAAAAATGGAGATAGGGATAAAAATAATTTAGTACCATAATATTGTAAAGCCCTAAGATTTGTAGCAGGAGGTGGATTGACAAATCCAACAGGCCAGGATGAGAGTGCCTCCTGAAAATGATTTTCACTGCAAGTGAAACCACAATCATTCAAGTGTCATACTCTTGACAACAAACATAGCTTAAATGACAGCTATCATTTGAGGGACTTTTATTTGGGAATTTAGTTCAGGGAAAAATGACCTTTTTATTTCAATTTTATATAAAAAAAAATTCCTGGGAAATTCAGAGTTTAAAGGTCACCGGTCACCAAAAACCGAATTTTTTTTTAGTGCTATTTTCTGAAAGATTACATAATAAAAAGTCGATTTAGCCACAAATAACATTTTTTTAATCATTTCTGTCATTAATTAGAGCGTAAAATAAGGTCCTAAAACTGTTGAAAAACAGTGTTATCTCCCTTTGGTAGTAAAAGGGCATAAAACCGGAAGTGACGCAGAAGGTGTTATCCCAGCTATTTAGTAACTGAAGCTTGTATAGTGAACTGTATTTATTACCCAGATTTTTCAATAGTAACTTCTCATTTTTTTTTACATATATTTGTTTATTTTTAGCATTGGTTATATCAATTTCCTTCAGCAAAAAAAAAAAAACAACAAAATATAAAAAAAACCATAATAATAATAAATAAATAAAGAAAGAAAGAACTGTGAAGTATGATAAACTTTTACTATTACTTTTACAAAACATAATTTTACATTTATTTATTTATTTTCATCATTTCTTTTGAAATTTATTTATTTATTTATTTTTATCCAGTTATCACAATAAAATAATAAAAAGAACGCAAATTTTCGTTTTTTATTTAAAATATTATTCATATTAATTTGGAGTTATTTATGTATTTTCATAATTTCTTTTGAAATTTATTTATTTATTTATTTATTTATTTTTTATTTATTTATTTATTTTTATCTATTTACCAAAAAGTATTAATAAAAAGAACAACACAAATTTTCGTTTTTTATTTAAAATATTATTTATATTAATTTTTATCAGAGACATATAAAACCCTGTTTTCATTAATATTTAATATCATTTTAATTATTTTAATATCTCTTTTTGGTTTTTTTCTTTATTTATTTATTTATTTACTTATTTTTTTTATTTATTTCGGAGAACTAATAATAAACGGTCAGAGAGAGAGAGAGAGAGATTCTAACAGGAAAGAATATGCACTTTAATTTTTGTATAACAAGCAATTTTCGAGTTCTTTATATCGGAGTTTGTAGGTTTTTTTATCTTCTCTCTAAAAACAGTTATATTATGACCTCAAATTGTCCGAGACCTGTAGTTTTTTGGTACAACGAAATATCAAAATACGGGTTAAAAAATAACTTATATCAAATATTTCATTCCAGGATAAACGTTTATAAACAATTTCCGATTAAGAATAATAATAATAATAATAATAATAATAATGAAAATTGAAGTTTATGTCAGTGCGTAATTTTTAAAAAAAAAAGTCTTTATGTTTGATTCTGTTTAAATTTATTTCAGTGTTTCCATGATAAAATTAATAAAAAATGTCATCATAATAACAATAATACTACCGTATATTTCCGTATATACGTCGCCCCAGTAGATACGTCGCTACCCCACCCCAGGCCAGCAAGCCCAGTATTTTCTAAAGGTCGTCTACATACGTCGCAGCCAAAAAATTGCCAGAGAACATTAAAGATTTGCTCGGCAAGAACCATTAATTTTCAATTCCATGAATAAAGAAACAAAAGCTTTTACCGGTGTTATTTATTATTTTTCTTCTTAATAAATATTGTTTGAATAGCTTGTGTAAATTAAACAAGTATGTAGATATATTTTTTACATGTATGGATACAAACGATGAAGATTGCTTGAATATAACATATACTTTTTGGCTCCCGATCATGAGATCGGTTAATTCACATGTTGTTGTCACCGACAAAGGAAGTCAAAGTTTGATCATGCGCAAAGGTTGCGATATGTATTGCATAATTTGTTAAAACAAGGGGGTCGCTTATAGCGTTATTAGACTCATGTTTCAGATTTTACAATACTGGACTGTCGATATTATGTTAAAGTTGACGATCTATTGCTTACCGGGGGAAAATATCGCCATTTTATATTGTTCAGAATGACATGTGGTTTTCCATTCGAGAGTATTGGTCAATATCTAGGACGACCTCCGGTTGTTTGAACTTTTGTGAAAGAATAATTTGTATTCATTTTTTGTTGCGTTTAAAATCTAAACATATCGTTAGAATTGCAAATTAAATTTTAATAAAATTTTTTAATATCCGATCAGCGATTGTCGAATTCTGACACTTTTTACTTAAAACCGGCAGATACGAAACTGCCGTATGACTTCTGACATAGGAATATATAATTAGTGTTTGTAATGGCGGCGCTTTCTTCTTCAATATATAAACATAGGTACCGGTAAACATGGACAATTATATCAAAGGATAAGTTAACGGGAATGGCTTCAATCATTAAACAAACAAGATACACGCGAGGTGTTACCGGGAAGACTTGATTATTTAAAGTTAATTACAGGTGACCAGGTATTTACTTCTTTGCCGACGGCTATTCTGTTACACGTGACAACTTGACAGTGAGACTCATACTTACCTTAATTAATCAATTATTTGTTTATTTCAAAAACTTTATTGGTCAAATTTAATAATAAAAAAATATCACATATAATAATAATATATTATACAAAAATATAATAAAGAGCAAAATTTACTTTCAACTAGAAAAATACCGTAACTTCCGGTTTGTCGATCTTCTAAAATGCCTTGAAAATTCGAGACAGATTATCAAAATATTTTAATGTCGGCTAGTTAAGTCGCATTGGATTTTAAAATATTAAAATTTAGTGAAAAAGTTGCGACGTATCTACGGAAATATACGGTAATAAAAATAACAATACGCCTAATTATAACTCGGATCGAAACGTGATACCAGTGGGATTATGCTTAATAAATAACGTCTAAACCAAAACACGAGTGAAACTTTCTTTCATTTATTCACAATAAATTAATATCGTTTAAAGTACACCCCGTCACATACCAGTAATTAAAAGATTATCAATATGCTACATTGGGAAACATCCTGTTTAGAAGTAGACATCTACCTGTAATCAACAGAGTTCCAATATGCAACATTAATTGACACGTGTGTACATCTTTATGATATACCCGGTAAATATGTGATTTGTCATTTTTGATAGATTCTGAAAATCGAATAAATTAAAGTTAAGTAAGATTGGTTGATTTGAACAAGAGGCATACAAGTCTCTGTTTGAACGTATGAACTGGTGAAATGATTGAATTGCGAAATTAAATTAATTTTAAAAATTAAAATTGATTAAAATCAATGATTTTTTTATTTGACAAAATTCATTCATAATAATTGGAATAGTCTCAAATGATTATATCACTCTTATTTCCCTGACTTGTCTCGTAATATTGAATCTGAATACATTCAAAACTGCATGCAGGTCTTGTCTAAATCTGGCTTTAATTTGTTTTGAAATTTGTGAAAAAAATTGTTTATCGTTTATTGTGGTATTATTATATCTAAACTTCACAAAATATATCATTTTGACTTGAAATCAAACTTTAAAACCCTTCAAAATGCCACACAAACCCCCATTTAACATATAGATACATATATAGGTAATGTGTCTTTCCTCAGCAGCTTAACACCATGTACGTCATCAATTAGATCGCCGGAAAGTTACGAGCGGTGTCGGAAACTACCGAGTATTAGCAGTTCGTTCAGGTAAGGTTTAAGTGTATTACAGGTAACTGTAAGGTGTGGGAAACCGCCAGACACATCAATATTGACTATTCTACCCATAGGGATGAAAAATACAAAATTGATAAATTTGGTGACCGGTGACCTTTAAGGTGGTCAAATCAGCTGTCTGCAGGCTCTTTAACAAAAAACTGAATACATAGAAAAATTATAAATTAAAGTTATACAAATGCTAATAAGATATCACTTGAGCTTGTAACAGGCTCCATATGATTATTCACAGTTTATTTATTTGTTATATTTATTTATTTATTTATTTATTTATTTATTTATTTGATCATTTATTTATTTATTTATTTATTTATTTATTTTTATTTATTTATTTATTTATTTATTTATTTATATCAAGGTTGAAGTAACAATTGAAAAATAATGAAGGAATCCAGTGAGAATATGGAATCTGCTATATGGATTGCAGGCATCTCTTGTCGGCTACCTGACTCCAAGAATATTGAGGTAACTTAATAATAAACAGTTGAATCTCAATCGTTATCTATAACTCGAATATTTCAATGTTCCAGATAAGTAGATATTTTTGGAAAACCTGGAATGAGTTACTCTTTATAAGTTTTATAAGTCAGGCCCCAGTTTCACAATCATACCTTAACTAAGATTTTCCTGAACATAAATCTGGCAAATTTGAAATCTCAATAACTTATTAATTCTTAAGGTATTCAGAGATATACGTTGTTATTTTTAAGATCACTTTTAGCTTATAGTTCCAACAAAAATGTTTTTTCATAGAATCAAAAAAGATACCCAAAATTACTAAATTTCAGTTAAGGAAAATTTTGTTTCTGGAATGATTGTGAAACTGGAGCCAGGTGATCTTGAACTCAGATATCACAAATTTTCAGATAAGTCAAAATGATTTTTAGTCCCCTGAATGGAAATCCAATGAAAATAGTGTTCTGTAACTCTAAATTTTTTCAGTCAACTTTAACTAAAATCTTGAGAACTATGAATTTTATAAACTAACAAAAGATCTATATGATGCTTCGTTGGAACAATCTTTGGGTGGAGTAGATGGCATAATTATAGTTTTTTTTAAAAAATATAACAAATGACACTGCATTTCAGTTGTAACTTGTTTTACATGGCCGTAACTACCATTGAGGCAAGTGAGGCAGTTGCCTCACCTAGAATTCTGCCGATTTTTTTTTTCTTTTTTTTAACCGATTTAAAATTTTATGGGAAACAGACAATAACAATAAAAAAAAACTTGCCCATATAAATTCTCGTTTCCCAGAGGAAATAAAACCGTTGTTTTATGGATCGTATTTGATCCAATGTAAGATTGACAAGATTACCCCAGAGATAGTTGATAGTATAAGAGACATCTATGGTGCGGATTTGCCATATTCCGACAACTTTCCTCAAGAGATTGATAGGTGGTTAACTAGATGCAGAAACGGCAATTTAGATGCAAAATCTCTGCTACATGTAGATACCATGCCATTAGCAGACAAGACATTGCATACGAATATTCACATTATAGTCAAACTTTTACTCACTATCCCTGCAGGTTCATGCTCATGCGAGAGATCATTCTCTGCCATGAGACGACTGAAAGTGTGGAATAGATCAACAATGACTGGAACTCGGTTCTGTAGCCTGTCACTGTTACATATTCATCGTGATGATGTTATTGGAAACGTTTGTCCTGAAAAAGTCCTTAAGAAGTGGGACAGTACTGGAATTAGAAAAATCCCACTTGCTTTTGACATTGATGAATAGATTAGTCGACTCGATCAGTATGTCCGATTTAGTGTCATGTAGTTATTAGATGAAAATCTTCAGTCGTCATTATATCTGTCACTAACAAGTAACTCAGCTTTTTTTTATCTACATATTCTAAAACTTTGAAAAAAAAAATTTCTTCTTTATGTATGTAAAAAAAGTCATAAGGGAAGATTTAAATGCAACACATGATGTTTAACTACACCATTCACAGAATTTATTTTTATAGAGGATGTTAAGTCACTTTTGGTAGGCGGCACTTCGGTGCCTCATTGAAGAATGTCACCACAACTGACTTAAGATGAACATATCCAATACATCCGGAGATGCTAGCTCAAACTTTGGCATTACACTTGAAGCTTTATCAACTTGATCTATTTTTTTTTTTCAGATCATTCCCTTCTTTCTTTTTTTATACCGGGCTTCAGTTACAACCCCATTTTGATATCAAAATACATGAATTGAGTAAACATCTTTTAGCCTTTGAAATGCCAGGAAAATGCAGGAATTTGGCTTAAAGTTTTAAAATATGTTCAGGGGGGCATGCCCCCGGATCCCCCTAAAGAAACGCGCCTTCAGCGCATCAAATTTCTGCCTCACATACAACCAAGCCCTAGTTACGGCCATGTTTTACATTGTGTTTTGAAA
Organism: Anadara kagoshimensis; assembly: GCA_021292105.1. Lineage (NCBI taxonomy): Eukaryota > Metazoa > Mollusca > Bivalvia > Arcoida > Arcidae > Anadara > Anadara kagoshimensis. Next base: position 11,493,855 of record CM037875.1, on the reverse strand, counting down.
TGTTATTGCAGGAGTTTTGGGAAAACTTAAAAAATAAACAAGATATGATTGATGAACACCGCTGGCCAGTGGGTTTATATGATATACCATCTAGAGCAGGACTTATACCAGATATTGACAAATTTGATTCTTATTATTTTGGATACACAGAAACTGAGGTAAGAATTCTGGATTTTTAGCTTGCCTATCATCTTGTACTAGATTATTTGATTATTTTTCTGATTTCCCTTGGGGAGTATCATCCTCAACTTTTTGGGGGCCTCTTGCATTCCAAGAAATAGTAAATGCAGGGTTTTACTGGACGCCCATTTTGCACATCCTTTACACACATTTTTGCCCTTTGGACTCTCCAAAAATAGGTATGTGCTTCCACTTGGATGCATAAAAATCATTTATAACTGGACACATGAAAATCATTCAAAAGTCATCATGGTTTCATAATTATTTACCCAGTCCCTTTCTATTTTCAGTTTACCATTTATAATCTTTGTTACCGCAACTGATAAAAACATACGATTGAACATGATTATTAACACATAATAGTGTTCATCATGTCTGTCAGACAAGCCAATATTTCTGGTCCTTTAGGCTGAAAGGATCCTAGGATGAAAATATTGTCATTTCGCTAGTCAAAGGTTAGTGGTTTTCTATGGGTCACCAGTTTCCTCCAACATCGCAGAACTGACTGCCCTAATTTAAATAAAAGAATCTTGACTGGGGCGTAAACTGAGACTGGCTCTACTCTACTCCACTCATTAAAAAAAGGAAAATTGAGTTGGTCACTATAGCAAGCCTTGCTGTATAGATTGATGGTCTTTATATAGAAGTGGTTGCTAAACAGGAAGTGCTTACTCTTCCAGAGCATCCAGCCTCATCTCCTTTGTGAAGTTAAACATGTTAAACCTAGCTTGCCAGTTTTAAAGTTTTTACTTTCCTTCTGGATTGTAGTTCGGACATGGATAAGTATGTTTGTTTTTTATTTCTATAGCAAGATTAACTGCATTTTGAGTCCTGTTAACTCAAATAGTTATTTGTATTTTTGGTTTCTCTTTTTCCCAACAGGCACAAAATGTGAACCCAATGTTGTGGCACCTGTTGGAAGTAACAAGTGAATGTATCATAGATTCTGGCCTGTCCCTAGAAACACTACAGAATAATCTGACTGGTCTATACACAGCTTGCTTTATTCCTGATTTTGACTTCATTGAAACATCAAGATGTGCCAACTCCAGGCTCTGTAAGTATGAGTGTAATAAATAACAAACCTCTGGATAAATATTGAATGGATCAGAACCATAGCTAATGATGTAAACTATATTGCTCATGCGTCACAATCTCCAGTTTGATTGGAAGTGTTCATACTGGTCAGTCACTATGAAATCTTAATAGATTATACTGATATAGTGGTAAACAAAGTTAATGATTATTGTAAAACGATTGAGGTATCTCTTATTATCGATCCTGATTACTAATTCAAACACACTTTCAGAACAGTATTTGTATATTAGTATTACTCAAAAGATTAAACTGTAGTGAAACTTTTTAAAGGCAAGTCAGTTGTCGAAATCATTATTGTACATGTGAAGATTTAAAGATCAAAATTTTAAAAAAGTGGCTTCTGCAGTGCCACACATATGCCCTAGTAAGAGCCTTAGAAATGTTTTAATTTGCCCATTACTGGTAATTGGTATGAAATGAATGAATGAAGTTTACAACTTGCCAAAGAATGGTTTTCTCTAGGCTCTTTGATTTCCTCAACCATTCATGAAGTGATAACCATATTATAAGTGACAGATTCTTGACTAGGTTGTAAAACTCTATCAGTCCACTCTATGCCACTTCTTTTTTTAATAGAAATGCACAAAAATAATGGGTTATTAAATCTTTGCAGGTACAACAGCCTCCATGATTTCTGGACATTTAAAGGATCATTTTCGATTAGTTGGACCAATGCTAACAGTCGATACAGCTTGTAGCTCTAGTTTATCTGCCTTGGAAATGGCTGTAACAGACCTTCAGATTGGTAAATGCCAATATGCTATAGTTACAGGTAATTGTTTAGATTTTATTTAGTTCACTTGAGCAATTGCTTATTGAGTAAATTTGATTAATATATATTGTCTGTTTTTCATAGTCTGTCTTCCATTAATTGTCCTTTGTTCATTGTCCATAACTTTTTACTTATTTAACTTCTTTAAGATTGGGGGTTTTATTCCAACTTTGGACAGATGTAGGATTTTAAAAAGTATATTTATGTAACAGGAAGAAGACAATGATGCCTCCAATTTAGCTACCAAGACCACTACATTTAGTGTTGTTGCTGAGGGACAGTGCTTCTTTTGAGTACTCTGATTGTTTTGTATATTGCCAGATTTCTAATACTGTAAACCGCTTTATATTGGCGCATTCTTATTTTAGCGATTGATGACTGGTAAACATATTAGCGCAGTTTAATTTTAGCGTAATCAATTCCAGTCTGAACTGTTTAATACCTCTTTATATTGCCGTATTTTCTCGCCTAAAATCCACAACTTTTAGCCAAAAAAATAAAATTTGAGAAGGGAGTGCCAGGTTATAAGATAATCATAAAAATAACTATGTAATGTTTGACTTTTACTGAGAGAAAACCTCCGTAACTGACCCAGAAAGTCACTAGATTGACAGATGTCTGCAGGAAGCTTTCATCATAATCTGGTCCTCTCGTTGATTAGACATTTTACTGGATAAATATTTAAATCAATAATAACATATTTTGTTTTTATTCATTTAAATACCAACTGGTGTTTTTAATACAAATGTTTCGACACACTGTCGATGTGTCCCCGATAACAGCCGCTTAGATCATTATAGAGGTCAATAATTAGGATTTATATTATGTTGCTGACACCACAGCAAAAAATAAACAATTTTGGCATAACGGGTCTAACTTGTTGATATATGTGAATATTTTAGTGGTTGAAGCCAACTACTGGTAAATTAAAAAAAAATACCTGAAAAGGAGACTTGTCAGATTGAACGTATCACATACAATGGCCAATAATTAACAGCTATGCCAGTGTTCCCTAATTTATCCGTTTGTCGGTGGTCAGTCTACCGGGTCTGGGTAATTAATCCCTAATACTTATCATGTGCGGGTTTATTGATGGAAGCCATACCAGTGTCATTCAGAACTGTTATTTTAACACTGACTATATAACCATTTAACGTGCGTCGATACCTATTCATAGTCACAGCCGTGATGTACAGTACTGACCTTTTTTGTTGTAATTTTAGCGGCAGTTTTATTTTAGCGCTGACACTCTTATCGCCAATTGCGCTAAAATAAAACTGCCGCTAAAAAAACACGGTTTACAGTACATTCACCTACATATAGATAATTTATACCCAACTTTAAAGAAAAGGGGGGGGGGGGTATACTGGTTTACTTCTGTCCTTCCATCTATCAGTCAGAAACAAACATTTTTGTAACAGTTTTCTCGGCAACTAGCCAACTACTAAACACAGCCACTTGAAATGAGGTGCAATACCGCAAGTTCTGATTTCAAGTTTGTTGGATGTCTACTTCCTGTTTCCTGACTAAGTTTATTTTTCAATATTTATGGTCAATGGTTGAAAATTTTTGTAACAGCCACTTGAAACTTTGAATGTGAGTTCAGTATGAGGTCCCATACTGCAAGTACCCGTTTCAAGTCTGCCCGACATCTACCTCACATTTTCTATTCTAACATATGTTTAAAGCGTAGATGTAAGATTCCTTGTTCATTTTGTTTCAGCTGTGAACTTGCTGTTGATGCCGAACTTGTTCCAGCAGATGACAGCTTTAGGTATGCTTAACCCTACGGGAGAGAGTAATGTGTTTGATGCTAATGCTGGAGGTTATGTAAGGGCAGAGGGAGTGGTATCTATACTGCTGACAAGGTATGTCTTATCAACATAATTGTTTTAAAGTTATTATAGTTATAGTGACAGATCATTTTGGTCTTTGACTACTGCTAGATCAAGGCTTCCATGAGTACAGGATTATATACTGTAAAATCTTATACGGTAGATATTAATTTGTTAAAGTATTAAATTAAATTTTTTTGTAATATTTCGAGTAAGCAGAGCCATTTTGTTCAATAGCATTTGTAAAAGCCTTATCCTAGATCAATTTTTATTTTTACACACCTTTGTTGACCTTGTATGGCCTTCTAAATGCTTACCATTATAAGTATCATAAGAATCAAGTGTAGTGTACTACTTTACATCAAGTACAATGTAGTTACCCCCAGTCTTTCGAATGAAATTATAGTTTGCATCTGTCTTTCGTCCCTTCGCCTGAAATTCTTGTCTTGGCTAAATCTCCAAAACTATGAAGCACTATTTCACAAAACTTGGTGCAAAGCTTCAATATTGATAGGAGATGCACATATTGTTAACCCAATGTTGGTTTGCTCACTTTCCTTTGAACTTAAGTGCAAATTACAAAAAGAACCTGGGGGATCCTAATTCACTGAATTTGCTTGTAAGTTAGCACCAGAAAAAGATGTAATTTGATTTCATTTAGCATTCCATTTTGACAATTTGGTAAGAATTGTGGATGACAAATAATCTACTGGGCACTGGACAGAGTATGAATAAAATTCCACTTGTCATCATTTGTCCATTTCAACTCGGTCAAGACCAGGGGCTGAGTGCTTTATTTAAGGCCTCTATTAACTAGGACAACAGGCCCCGGTTTCACAATCATTCCTTAGCTAAGATTTTCCTTAACTTAAATTTAGCAAATTTTTGCAATCTCTTTTTGAAACTACTGTTGCATATTTTTGTCAAAACTAAATGCAAATGTTTAAATCTAGAAGTGATCTAAAAAATGACACCTTAAATTCCTCATTATCTGGAACATTAACAAAATTATTAAGATTTGAAAGTTTGCAAGATTTAAGTTAAGGAAAATCTTAGCTAAGGAATGATTGTGAAACCAGGGCCAGACCTCAAATCTTTAGTAAGTCACAATCATAATAATATTGGTTCTAATTACAGGAGATTTGACAGCTGTAAACGTGTTTATATGAAGATTGTAGATGTAAAGACAAATACTGATGGTTACAAGGCAGATGGTTAGTACAGTAACTAGTATAACAAAACATTGGATACTCAGCACTTGAATATGATCATCAAGGGGTCTAGCTGGTAGAATGGTGTAAAGTACTGGCTTATAAATCACAGTAGCTCTCCTTTCCTATTTCCAAATAACTTTTAATGGGAGATTTAGTCAGTTTACTTGCTGATACCGTATAACTGGAAATTTTTGCGGTGTTAATTTTTCACGATTTTATGAAAATATACCTATGTAAAAAATTTTGTGTTTTTAATTTTCGTGATTGAATGACTGTAAATAAAATGTAACTGATGAGGCTGCCAATTCTTGTTTTTATATGATTAGTTCTTTCTTAAAGTTGTCACGTGTAACAGAATAGCCGTTGGCAAGGTAGTAAATACCTGGTCACCTGTAATTAACTTTAATTAAGTCTTCCAGGTAACATCTCGCATGTGTCTTGTTTGTTTAATGATTGAAACCATTCCCGATTCCTTATTCATTGATATACGGTGATTGTCCATAATTATTACCAATACCTATACTTATATTTTGAAGAAAGTGCCGCCATTACAAACACTAATTATATGTTCTTATGTCGAAGGTCACACGGCGCTTTCGTATCTGTCGGTTTTGAGTAAAAAGTGCCAGGATTCAACAATTGCTTATCGGGATATTATTAAAATTTATTAAAATTTAATTTGAAATTCAAACAACATGTTTAGATTCCAAACGTAACAAAATAATGAATACGAATAGTCTTTCACAAAAGTTTTAACAACCTGAGGCCTTTCTAGTTATTGACTAATACTCTCGAATGCAAAACCCCATTATTCACAATTTTATTTCCATAGCGAAAATTAGATTACCGCGAAAATTTTCAGTTATACGGTATTCAGAAGTTTTTGCTAAAAACTCACCACAGGTTTTATCCATCTCTTGTCAAAGTATAATAGTTTTCCCTGGGCACTTTGCATTCCTCTTTAGTGAAAGAATTTTGACCAGGACATAAAAATTTATATTGCTCCAGTAAATTGGTGACTTTATTGTCATTGATTTGATCTCCGGACAGAATCACAATTCTGCATGCGTTTTAGTATGTTTAGGAATGAAATTAAAGTCACATATTTAGGAATGAAATGAAAGCAAGTTTGATGCAATGTCCTGTGTGATGATGTAAAAATCAATTGCACTTCATTCTGTCCTGTTTCTCAGAGCACATCTTCACCACTAGTTCTGAAAAATTTTGATCATGTAGATAAAAGTAAGAAAAAACCTTTTAAGATGTATGGGAAATTTTAATCAATGCTACCTACTTATTAAAATTAAAAACTGAATATTTTGTTGATATCTACTTTTTAAAGGTATTACCTTTCCAAGCAGCAAATCACAAGCCAAGTTAATGAGAGAGATTTATGATAAAAATGGAGTAGACATGTCACAGATTGTATACTTTGAGGCCCACAGTACAGGCACAAAGGTATGTGACTCATTATGATATACTGCTACAGAAACGGTCAGGCACTTGGTGACTGAGTAGACATGTCACAGATTGTATACTTTGAGGCCCACAATACAGGTACAAAGGTATGTCATTATGATGCACAACTGCAAAAATGGAGGCCTTGTTGGCTGAGTGGCCAAAAGAGTAGGCCCATTGTTTACAGTACCTTAATTAAACCAAAATTAGACATCGTAACGCAAGAAAGTTTGGTTTGCAAAAGGCCTGGTTTTCTCTTGGTTATTTGGTTTACCGTATCGTTAATATTCCTGAATTGACTGTCTGAATGTAAGGAAATAATCTTGACTGCAGAGTACAACCTTTCAAATAAAAATGACCATCAGAAAAAAAGTTGTTGTTTGATTATAATGTGAGAAAAATTATCAGTTAATATGCCAAAGAGACTTGTTTTCTCTGGATACTCTGATTTCCTCCACCATTTCAGAAATGTTCATATGTATATGAGCCTTGACTAGGGCTCAAAACACACACATCCATTTCAACCAACCAACCTGTTTTACTCTATGATGCCATTATCAGAATAGTCACTAAAACTTTTTCTGGATCCAGATGTTCGAAGCTTAATTAGTTAAATCAATGATTAACACAAGCTAAAAACATCAATAAAAATCAACAAAACACCATAATATTGATATAACAATGTGCTTTAGTTTGAAGTGATTCTATCTATTTTTGAAATTTTCAATTTTAATTTCACAACATATTCAATATTATGCAAATTTTGACTAATCTGTTGATTAAACTGATAAAGCTTCGAACAACTGACCCCTGATGTTGTTTTTATGATAATAACCCGTCATTTTTCAAATAAGAAGGGTTCTTGCAAATCCTCTACATATGGCCATGTTAACTAATACTGGTAGTTACTGATAGAAATAAATGTTTTACTTTGATGTATATAGGCTGGAGATCCGGTAGAGATAGCAGGCATCACAGAAGCTATATGTTCACAGCGTACAAAACCGCTACTTGTCGGCTCTGTTAAAAGTAACATGGGACATAGTGAGGCAACTGCAGGTAACTAATGCTATAATATCTGACCCCAGTTTCACAGTCGTTCTTTGATTAAGATATTCTGGAGTTAGGGTGTCATTATTTCAAGATTGCATCAAAGCTCTTTAAGTATTTTAAAAATAATTTGTTTGGTCAAAAATGAATCACAGTGCCTCGCACCACCTAGGCTTGAACCCCACTCAATGCAGATCCTAGTGAGAAAATTTGTTTTGGTGGTTTTCTTTGGGTACTATGGTTTTCTTGACAATACCACCTCAGTATAAATGAAAGAATCTTGACTAGGACCTAAAACTCCATTACTCCACTCCACTAGGACAAATTCAATTACATTCAGTGTGATATGGAATATATATACATGCATAATACAGCATTTTGGTTTCAGAATAGATTATATTTTTCAGGTTTGGCAAGCTTAACAAAGTGTATTTTAGCTGCAAGATATGGTTCCATCCCATCACAGTTAAATTTTAATGTTCCAAATCCCAAAATAGAAGCACTGACTACTGGAAAAGTTAAAATTGTGGATAAAATGATGCCGCTAGAAGGTACAGTAGCCTGCTTTTCTAATAATGACCTGTTATAAATCTAATTTGTTTCTTTTTTGTTTAGTAGTAATCCATGTGAAACACAAATCAAATTAAATTGGCCTGAATGACGTTGAGCCCAGAAGCCCACAAACAAAAGTGTAAAAACCGTAAAGAGCTATATTACTGTTATTTTATCGTCTCTTCCCCCTATCTATGGTAACTTCAATGGTATCATTTAATAATGATAGACATGTGAAACACAAGTCAAATTAAATGGGGTTCGCCGCTTTACCACGTGATCAATACTTCTTAACGTTTGTGCGAAACATTTTGGAAAACATCAACGTCACAAATTCCCGGAATAACATTATTTTTACGGGAAAATGTCATATTGTGCGATTCCATGTCCATTGGAAACGAGCGTTTCGCAGACACTTTAGAAGGTATCACGTGGTACAGCGGCGAACCCCATTGACCTGTGTGACATTATTCCTTCCCCTATCTGTATGGTACCTTCAATGGTAAATATTTATGACGCAAGGCAAACTTCCAATATCTTTATGAACTTGCTATTTCAAATTGCATAAAAGGCAAAGTCTTTTGTGCAACAATTTAAGACAGCCCGTTATACTTTGCAAGTACATAAAGACATTGGAAAATTACCTTTTTTCTTATATTTAAAATATTTATCAACAATGATTTTATTGCCATCTCACGTTTTCCATGTTAATTTGGAAACAATTTTAAAATGCAATGTGGTTCCCCTTTTCATAAAAATGGGTTGTGTCCTGTCAGTCAATGAGAGCATTTGACATCATAGTTGCAAAGTATAGTCGATGTCAAATACTTTATTGAAGCAAAGATAAATGCAATTGTAAATATTAATTATAGTTATATGAAATTTACTCAGCCAAGTTTTTGTTTCTTGTTTTCATCTGGTTTTTAAGAACAGTTCTATAAATCTTGAATGTAAAGTATTCCAGATTATGCTTGAGCCAATAATGCAATCATGCCAAACTCTTGACAGCAGTATATAAAATTATCAAAACATGTTTTGTATTTTATCAAATTTTACACAGGAACAAAATTCTAGGTGACTTAAAATTTTAATTTGAGTCATTGAGCTTTTTTTTCTGGCTAGACCAAATAGGCCATCTTTGTTTTCTTCTGGCAACTAATGTTGACTTTGTGTAAACTATAATTTCATCCAGGTTAAAATGCTTCCGGGAGAATTAATTTCATAGTAAAATCTATCCGGCAAAATAAACATCATGGCTTATTCTGTAAAATATTATCCATGGACAATATTTACCTATAAAATATTATCCATGGAACAAATATCACAAGAAAATATTATCCTAGGAAAATATTTCATGGGGATAAAATAAACCGTTAAATTTGTTCTACATGTTTGTATTACAGATGGCTTTATTGGGTTGAATTCTTTTGGATTTGGAGGTGCAAATGGCCATGCAATTTTGAAGCCATTTATCAGCTCTACAGCTAAAGGTAATAAATGGATATCAATTTGATAATTGTCAACAGATTTCACCTGGGGTTCTTGGCAGCTGAGTGATCCAAAGTACACAATTAGGAACCACGGCATCTTTTGGTGGCTGAGTGGTCTAAACTAAGCACATATTGATCAAGCACCTCTCATCCCCCTCAATTTGAATCCTATTCTGAAGGTCTTAGAGCAAGAAATTTTAATAGTTGACTTACTGAAGGTTGGATGTATTCTCCAGAGTACTCCAGTTTTCTCCACCGTACTATAACCAACAACCTTTATGTTAATGAATGAATCTTGACTTGGGTATTAAACGCCATTATTCCACATGCTCAATATTGTTATTGTTGTTTCTTTTCAAAGTCATTTTATAGCCACTCATCTGTAAAAGCAGATCTAAACACTTGTATCATACCGGCCAAGGGTTCAGACTTTTGGACCATAGTGCCTTTCATTGCCTAAGTTGGAATCCCGCTTAAATAGACTATGTGTGATAATGTTTATCAGTTCACTTTCTAAAATTGTTTTTGGGGGTCACGTCAATTTTCTCTACCATCTCAGAGGGGCTATAGTAGCATATAGGTCTAAAGCATGCACAGTGTCTCTTACTGTTAAGTTTGGATCTCACTTGAAACAAATTCTAAAAAAAAAAGCTTGTCAGTTTGCTGAATTAATTGCAAAAGATCTGAGGTTTACCCAAAACCTCTGGTTTTCTCCACCATCAGTGAACTGACCGGCTCCATATAAGTGAAAGAATTTTGACTGGGGCGTAAAACACCATTACTCCATTCCACTCTACCACTCTTTCGATGTTAAAATAAATTGATTAAATAGTAAATTACATGTACTATATGTTAAATACGAGTGTTGTTTATTTTCCACCAGCAGGACAAAGACAGCAGTATAGCCTTGTTCCTGTTACAGCTCGCTCCCAGGAAGAAATGTTAACAATAGCAGACTTTGTATCTAAACATGCTGATGATAATGATGTTCTTAGTCTTCTGGGTGGTTCGTTATTATCGTGTGATACCAAAAGACCAATCAGAGGCTATATAATCACTGGTCCTGATAATGGTAATTATTATTTTACTATGTATAGATATACTGCTCCAATATATACAGTAAAATTATATTCATTGCCAACATTTATTCAGTGAAGTTTTCGTATTATAAACAGGTTTGGCAATAAATCAAGAAGGTTTTATAAAGAAAAAAATAGATATTGTTGGGCATCAAAATATTGTGGCAATAAGCAAAGTTATTGAAGGGCATTATATTGAGGTTTTAATGTATTTTAGAAACTGATAACTAAATGTGTTCAGAGCTCAAGGTGCAATAGTGTTTTTATACCACTGGCTAAGGGACTAATAGAGAGGGTGTATATTGTTTTACTGCTATGCATCCTTTAAAATTTGTCCTTCCATTCATAAATCATCTCATAAACTTTTATAGATCTGCATCTCTAAAAGATTTGGTCTTAACAGTTAACACAGAATATCAGCATGTTGAGTCTTTTGTGCTACTTGTTATTTCTTTAAGTCATACACTATGTTTTTTATATGCAATACATAAGTAATGCTTCAATATTATGTTAAATATAAAAAAATAATATTGCCCATGTGTTTTATTTATTTTCTTGCTTTGTATTTCCTTTGGTCTTAATTCACTGAACAAGGTTCTATATTCCAAGTGAATTCAGGTTTTGTAATCCGTTTTAACTCCATTTCAGCCATGACAGAAAGGATAGGTGACCCATCAGTTATACGTCCCTGTGGAGTGTGGATAATGTTTCAGGATATTATGTGGGACTCTATCAGTTGTAGTAAAGACTTGGTGGAGAATCCAGCTTTTACAGACTCCATCAATGAATCACAGGAGGTTTGTCTGATAAACAAACGTTTGATCATAACATCATTATGAGATGAAACCTTTTGTTCAGTTTAGAAGATTCTACTAATTATGATTTTTAGGTCACTTGCTTGCATCTTCTGTGTGACTTTTTGTTTTATGCACACAATAAAAAAAACTTTTCTAGTATGATTACGTTTCTGAAGGTGGGAGTTTTTCTCCTGGTTATCCAGCTTTCCCCACCACAACACAACGGCAATTTAAGTTGAAAAATGTTGACTGGGATGTAAAACACCATGACTCCATTCAACTCCACAATTAAAAACAGGATATGGTTCATAAAAAATATAATTCAGCAAAATGGCTGAATTTTCTAGCATCATGTACAGCTGAAGGGAGACAACTTGAAATGTAGTTGCATTTCATGATATTTTTCCATATTATGAAACTCTATTGAATAACTGAAGAAACACTACCACAGGGTACATCTTATGGGTGTTTGTGTTTCCTTTATTCCATATACATGTATTTTACTGCTTCTTATTTGTTTTGACAGATATTATTAGAGATAAGTACAGAATACAAGACTTCAGACATCTCCGTTCTTGATATCTTGTCCTCGGATCAACCTTGTTTTACAGTCTCAAGTTCAGGACTTTCAGTTGCTATGGCAACTATGATAGGTAAGCATGTAGGAATTCTGTAGTATAATTGGCCCAATTTATTCCATATATAATAGAATCAACTTGAAATCTAATATTCGATGGATAATCAAAAAAAAATTATTAATATTATGAAATTGAAACCCAAAATCATTTTCTATGTTATCTGTCACACATCTGTTTTACAAATGTTTTGGTTTTTAAAATATCCCTGTGTTTCTTTCAAAATAGAGAACTTTTTGCTATTTTTCAAAGATCTGAAAATTTAAACTCAAAAGATGAATGTTAGACTTTTTATCATTATCACCATTATTTTACTGATTATTACATGTTTTTTCCGTATTTTATGTACTTTGATCAGCTTCAGTTTTAGTTTCATAGAAATAAAAGTCATTAGCACAAAAAAAACTTTTAAACAATAAGGAAAAATCTATTGGGATCCAATTCCTCTTAAGATTTCAAAACTTTGAAAACATAAAGACCAGAAGTTTTTCAATTATGAATGAAGAAATTTACATGAAAACATCTTGTCATATTGTTTCAACTATTCAGCAGTTACAAGTATATAGACCTGTCAAAAGTTTAACAATAATCTAAGAAATTAGTGCCGCATTGGCAGCACATTTCAGCCATTTGTTGGCTAAATCTCGACTGCTTGTAGACCCCTGGTTACCTATATCCTGGAAGCTTTTATAGTGTAAAAGTAAAGGCAAAAACTGCAGTGGCCAAATCAGGACTCGAATCGGGGACCTTCATAATTCTAGTGAGACGCTCTACCCACTGAGCTACCCGACCACCTATCGAGTCCACCCCGCCACAATAGCAATTGCAATATATCTCTCTGTCACTAGCTATCTTTATCTCATTCACTGGGCAAACCAGTCAAACTTTTCACAGTGTTAAACTTTGGACAGGTCTGTAGTGTATTATTGATTCATTTTGCGATGATTTGATGATTGTTTTACTGTTATTTCAGGATTAGTTGATAGTCTGAAGGCCTGTAGCGTACCTGTAACTGGTGTCATCGGCTGTGGAGTAACAGAGTTAGCAGCTGCTTATGTAGACAACTGTCTGTCCAGAAAACAGTGCTTACAACTAGCATTTATCATTGGTAAAGCCTTAGAAGATTACACCAAGGAAAATGGTGAGAAAATGCATGGCTAATAGCCCTACTTTTAGGTTTCAAAATTTAAGCTACTCCAAAGGTCCAAATTATGTACATTTTCAGTCAGTCTTGTATATTGTGTTATTTTGTAAATTTTCTTACAGAAAACATTGATTCACTATCAGCTGAATAATTCAACACTTAGCTTAAGCAAAATGATGTTTTCAACAATGTGAGTTTTTGTTTTTAATTTTTTGGAGACTGTTTAGTCTGTAATGATAAGACTTCTTTTAAACATGTGTGGTAATTTATATGGATCGCAGTGTATACACACAGAATTATAATTGGCTGATGATTATAATATTGTTCTGTAATCAGTGTTTTCCTGTAGAGTCGCCAACAGGCAGATTTGACCACCTAAAACTCGAAATTGGCTAGTTAGAATTCATAAAATTGACTTGAGAAGACCTGACAATCATTTTCCAATTAAGCGGCCCCCTTGACCTCTCGCCTGTTGGATTAGTTAATCTACCTCCTGCTACAAATTTTAGGGAAATCACTGTGTAATACAAATATAATTGAAGAAAGTTTAAAATTCACCTACCATGCTTACTGTACTTAAACATAATCTACTTCAGAATCTATGAAACTCATGTTAACATTGTTTTTTATTATTTTTCGTATTTCCAGAACCTAGCCATAGTTTGTACCTAGTGACATTGGAGTATTCTAAAGCCTATCTACTGGGCCCAAAAACCCAAATATTATCAGTTTTATCAGAGACCAAATGTGTTGTAGCAGTCGCTAAAGATCACATTGAAAAAGTTCTCAGAATCATTCATGAAAATGGTAACATGATAAAAGCTTTTTTTGGCTCTAAAAATGTAGAAAGAAAATGAAAATTTGCTTTATTTACATGTTTACTTTAAATCAGAGTCGGGATTACTTCTGTCAAAATGATGCTTTATCATGCTGACCACTGCGGTAGTATAGTTGGTTAGTGCTGGTTCCGTAAGCCCCACTCGAGCCTCAACCGGGTCTGACCTAAGACATGAAAGTGGGTAGTGACTGTTTTTTTGCCGAGTACTGGGCATTACGAAATGAAAGTTATGGTTCTTTTGGATGGAAACTTAAAAAAAAAACAAGGTCCTTGGCTTGGCACGGTAAAGAACCCTGCTGTATATTGCCATCAGCGCAATGCACAGGTAAAATGTCTGCACTTTTGTCTATAGCTGGCAATGTCTCGATATAAGTGAAATATTCCTGACTAGCACGTTTAACACCATTACTCTTTATCATGCTGGATTTAATGTTTTAACTGATGATGTGTCATAATGATTTCATGAATATGACATTGACATGGTTGAAGTAGGTTTTGTCAATTTAATGCCTTCTTGAAAAGTTTTGGATAGTTTTCCCCTGTGAAAATGGTGAAAAAGCAGTGCAAACTATGAAAACAACTTTATACTTTGCAGGATAGTGATATATTATGACAACACAGACAATTAAGACACACAAATTATATCTAAATTTGCCAAGTCAATTATTTTGGAAATGGGTGGTATGTACGTGTTTGATTTTGACATAATTTTACTTAATAATTTATTAAGAGAATAATACCAGAAAATACATAACACTACATAATCTATTAGCAAGATTCATGAGATTATCATTCGAATGATATATATATATATATATTTTAGGTGGATATTACCAGGAGATACAACACAACATACCTGTGTATAGTAAACTGTTAAATGAAGATCTGTGTGACAAAATTAAAGATGACATCAAACCTGTACTTGTTAATCCTAAGTTAAGGTAAGTTTTACTCTCACACAAACTAAATACTTCAGAGCAATATTTCAGAAAATGAATTGAAACTCTAGTTTGTCTTATAATGAGAAAATATGGAATTCTTTCCTACAGGATATTTTAACTGTAAAATAAACAAAAGTCTTGCATTTCTTATATTTTTCAGATCATGTTGTTTGAATTTTATCAGTTTGCTTGCCAAATGTTTTAGGTTTGCTCAGGTCACTCTGGTTTTCTCCACCATCTTAGAACTGACTTTCTCAATATCAGTGAACAAATCTTGACGGGGAATAACACATTATTACCACACTCCACGATCTCAGAATTGACTGTTTCTATATTAATGAAAGAATCTGAATATAAAATACCACCACAAGTAAATTAAATTCGAATGACCTGTATATTGCTTTATTTTCACGGTGTCAAGATTTTGCGGTTTGACGAATGTATTCTACTAGTGTATTCATGGTGTCATATTTTAGCAATTTTATCTGATAAAAGGAAAACGACTCTAGCAAGATTATTGGGCTGGTAATACCCATGTATTTTCGCAGCGGTTTTATTTCCGTGCGAATATAGTGAAAATCAAACCACAGTGAAATATAAGCACTTTACAGTACATATACATACAATGTTCTAAGTGTATTACCACATGTTTCAATAATGATGTGACATTACTTTATTGTCTATTCCAGCTCCAGTTTTTTCCTGAGTTGTCACCGTGATATCAGGAAGTCACAGCTTTACAACAGAGCTATCCGTTTTGATGCCCAGTATGTCTGTGATATGTTACGTAGATGTGTGACGGGGTACTCTGTATTACCTTGTATTTCCAGTAATGACGTGGTCGTCAATGTGTCCCTGGGAACTACGGAGATCAGTCTCGGCTCATCAGACATCGTATACAGTCCTTCAGATACAGTAGATAACACACCCAGAGATACAATCCAAATGAAACCTCATCAGAATTCTTTTTTACAAACTCTTGGAGAACTTCATCTTAGAGGTATGTTATCATCAAAAGTGAACCTAATAGGATAATGTGGGTGGAAATAATTTTGTATGTTCCCAAACTAAAATGACGGAGGTACATATAGTGATACAGTGTTTACTCTATTTTTTTTTTTTTTTTTTTTTTTTGCAAACATTGTGTTTGCCACTTTTCTCAAAAATTATCTAAGCAATCTTAACAAGAACAATCTTTGGGTGGAGTAAATGTTCCATTGGCTATTCATATTTTGATGATACACATGGTTGGAGTTTTCTCAGTCGGGGTTCATTTGAGGACACTTTTGAAATTGCATCTTGTTTTAGTGAAGCAGATAATTTGTTGAAGGTTGAAATCATGATATACCACTCTTTACATTACTGATGAGTTTGGCCTCTTTTATTGTAATGCTATATTGACAGTCTTTATCTATATAATATTTGATATTTTATGTTTTATAAGGTCATAAGATTGACATATTTCCCATTTGTGACACCAAGTTTCCGTTGGATGTTCATACACCATCTATTAGTCATTTAGTCAAGTGGGATCACAGTACAACATTTACAATTCCTTCTTGGACAGAATATTGCTGTACAGGTAAGTGATTGTTTACGTACATATATAACGAGCAGCATCAGCAGGGTAGTGTCTGTAAAAATTCTTAGAATGGAGTACTGGTGTTTTTACTCCAGTCAAGATTTGTTCACCTACATATATCATGTATATATCAAGGTGTAAGTTCTTGTAAGTTGACAGAATAATCTGAGTTGCCCTTAAAAATCAACATCCTTTGACAAACATTCCTATACTAGGAACCTCCCAAGTCAGATTCAAACATATATGTGGATAGTCAGATTCTAAGATTTTTTTAGCATTTTATATCATTCAAACTTTAGATCCCTCAGTCACAAAGCCAAAAATGATTTTTAAGACATATAAGAAATCTTTGAAATGGCAGAGGAATAAGGTCAAAATCATTATTATTCCAAAGTTTTAACCCTTTTGAAAGTTTAGTTGTTTTTGATCAAATAGATATACTCCTGTATAATTATTTACATGTGGCACAGTAAAGTTATAGTCTTCTGTCATTTCTGCTGAAACGATTGTCAGGACCATTACGAAATTATTCCTGTTTTTAGATTAACCTTACAACAAACATTTAAAATATGATGCTGCTCATAAGGTTTTCTTGTTTTTCAGTTAAGAATGATGCAGTATGTCATTATACAATTGACAGTATTGATGTTGAGGGAATACATGCTCCAGTGTCCTTACTGATTTATCATGCCTGGATGGCCATTAGCCAAAGACATGCTCAGGTATACAATTTTGTGAAATTTAAAGGCTCAGATCAAGTAGTTTTGTTTTTTTTTTTTTTTTTCTAACTTCAAAGAGAATCTTTTATAAAAATTGTCAATTTATTAAACCACTGCAAAAGATATGAAACATGCTCTCAGGTGAGTGATAATACCAATGGGTCTCTTATAGCCGGCCAGGCCTTTCAACAGTCACTGTGGATTGGAAGCCTTCAATGTGTTTTGACATTGCTGTTCGGTAGTGAATGTTAATGCAAGTGCACACTGTCAACAGTTCACCTAATTAGATTCAAGATGGAGTCCCAAAGACATAATTGGAAGAATTGGTTTTAATAATTTGTGTTTTGTTTCAGTTCATTGATTTTCATAATATATTTATTTGATATTTGCTTTGTATCCAACAGAACACGGACTCTGGTCCAGTACCTGGTGTAGAGTTGAAGCATTTAGTACTACCAATAGATGTCACAAACCTGGCTGTTGACATGCTGATAGGGGCTGTGTGCCAAGTACAGACAGGGAGACAGAAATTTACAGTTCACAATGATGGTTTGTTTGTTAAATAGTTTGAAGTTGATATTGTTTAAATTTTCCAGCCATATTAAAAGTGGAAAGTCATTGTGTATATGTAACAGATTTAAATGAACCTTTGAAACCTGATAATTGCTTGCTTCACTTTGCTTTAGGTTTCTGTTTGACTGGTAGGGTATGGCAGCAAACTTTGCCACTGCTGATGTCTTTATGGGCCAGGACCTAAAAGCGGCCCTGGTTATGCTCTAGTACAAAACAGACATATGCATAATACACATCATCATTCAATGATTTTATTTGGGCTAGCCAATACTGCTACTGAGTAACGCATAAAAACCACAGATCAAGAGTTCTTGAAAATTACATTGTCTGTTTAAACATATGTACTAATAAGCATAAATAGAAAGATTTAATTTTTTTACAACTACAGGTGACCTTTTGTTAAGTGGAAGTTACAAGTTACACAGGGAACAAATGAAATTTCCAAAAATACCTGGATACGACCTTGACATCAACAAAAATATTGAACCTATCGATGAAGATATGTAAGTGATCAGAATAATCATCATAGTGCATTGAAGGTAAAATCGGGAAAGGGAGATAATTTATATTGAATAGTGTTTGTTGAAGTTTTGTTCTCATAGTTTTAAATTAAGTCTAGTACATCTGAATTAATTTTTTTTAAATCGGCTAAAGGGACTATTAGATTTTGTTTTTTGTTGACAATGCCATATGGAATCTAGTAATTGCATTTTATGCAACAGTCAAGAGTCTATTTCACTTGTATTAGATCAGTAAATTCTGGAATGCTTAAGGAAATCAGAGCACCCAGAGAAAATTGTTGACCTTTTCTAAGGAAACTTACAAGCTTTCTCTTGTTAGAAACTGCCCGACTAGGATTTAAATCTTGATGATGAGAGGCACTGCATTATTATACCATTTGGCATTGGTAAGGCCCTACAACATAGTTTTGAAATTACTAACATTATGTCGCTATGTTTGTGACAGTGATATTTGCAAAATTTTCGAGAACTTGAGCAATGTGTTCACTTGCTTGAACTTAGTCCTAATAGAAAAGTGCTATAGGCATTCTTCGGTTACCATAAAATATGAAATTAAAAAATTGCTGCTTTGGGGATTTTGCATGTTGAAAATGCTGATGTTTACACTGGAAGTGATGCATTTGGTGATGTATTATGTTGTATATGCGAAATTTTTGTCAAATCAAGTGAAGTATTTGTCAAATCTAGAATTTATTCGATACATTTAAAACACATTTAATTACAGGGATATCCAGAAGTCTGAAATTATCTGGGAGGACAGCTGGTTAGATTTCTTTAATGATACGCTGGAATACGCCATGCAGTACCTGACGGGTCCATTAGTTAGAATCATGATAGATCCCCAACAGCACACAAAAATTGTCCAAGACTGTGCCAATGTACTGGCTGTAGTAGAACCAAATACAGGTATATACCTTGTATTTTGCATATAGCTTATGTTGCTCAGTCTTTCAATCGTTTCTAGTTGTGAGCACCCTCTGTAGTGGCTACAGGTGGTCTACTCTTTCTTAGAACTCTTCAGAGGTGTTTTTAGCATGCACTGAGACACAGGACTTAGGTGTTGAGTCTCATCTAAAAGACTATTCTAGTAACAAGCTTTTTACAGCTCCAATATGGACAGGAGATGAAAATCATCTCAGAAAATTCCCAAGTCACAAGCAATGGTCAACCTACAATCCTTAACTTCGAAACCCAGTGCATGTTCCACTCAGCCATGTCCACCCATATCGCAAATTTTTTCATTAACATTGATGCATAATTCCAGAGTATTGACTAGGCTTCTCTTGAATACAAGACTAAAAATCTGTCAGGTTGTAGAATTTAGACAAAATAAAATTCTAAGCATTTATAGATTGAATTTATGCATACCTACTAAGAACAACAGATAAACTACATGTATGTTACTTTGATTTAAACCTAGATCCATTTTAAAAAACCATGCCAATATTAGCACACAGTCTATGTACTGAGCTACCAGGCAAACTAGCCCACTTATCATTGTGGATATTTAACCCTTTATTTAGAAACATAGCACTGCCGTGCTGTTGTACAGCGTAGTTGGGAAAATGGTGTTGTGGCAAGACAGAATATAATCGAAAATTCGAGAGGGGGTGGGGGTCGATCTATGCATAGTCCGACGGATGTGGTTTTCTTTTTTTTTTTTTTTTTTTTTTTTTTTTTTTTTTTTTTTTTTTTTGGAAAAAGAAACAATGTACCAAACCATGTATTGCTGAATTAAATGGTAGAAAATAATAATTTCATAAATATATGAAAAAGACAATCGGTAATTAAAATTTAAAAAAGTTGTACCCGATCGTTTTGTCATTTCGGATAGAGAGAAAGTAGAGTTTTGCAGATCCTACCGTCGCTATGAGGGGGTACATTCTAGCGGTTGTATGTAACTGGATCATTTGCTGTTAATCTGGGTTTTAATTAACTGCTGATTACGGTATCACTCACAATATTCCTGTTTCATGTTAATGGTGAAGTATTTAAAATCCACATGTGGTCATTTGCACACAACACTGTACGGATTATCTCCCTTTCACGAAAGTGAAATCTAATCGATAAACAGTTTTAAAATATGACACAATTGCCTCAACATCAAAATACGTTATCATAACCTTCAAAATAAATTTAAATTTCCGTAGATTTCACGAAGAATTAATTAAATCAACCTGCCGTTGCTGTTCATTTCATAAAAAGTTATGATTTTACATCGTAGGACGCAAACTTCTTGGGACTACTTTTTATTGTAAACATGAGATCAGTTCGCCAAATTGCAGAAATTATTAGATGCATCCCGTCACAATATTTTACTAGATTCCGAAATGTATTCCGAAAATTTATTCCAAATGTGCATATGTAACCAAATGCATTACCCGTCTCAGAATACATATCTCACGATAAAACAGATATACTTCTTTCACGCTCATTTACCAGGCGCACTATTTCCATGTGTACTCATATCTTATAATTTCATAGCAAAGAAGCTCGATATCTTGGAAGAAAGCGATAGCAAAGTAAGCGTTCACTATCGTGAAACGCTGTACAAAAATTATCATCTTCCTCATTGTTGAAAGAAAAATTACTCTCCAGTTTTATCCATGTGTTTTCTCCTGCCTTACCCAATTATATGACTTCAGAATATGTTTTTTGACTTTGAACTATGATAAAGTGTTGCAGATGCTCAAATGCTCTCTGTTCGCAGTAATTATGAAGCTTTGCCTCTAAACAATAATTATTATTTTTAAAATCTTGAGTTCAGATTTCTCTTTCATTTGTCTTTCTCACAGAATATGTAGTGATGGATTCTAATAATGTGCTATATTTGTGTATTATTAAGGATTATGTAAGGCTGGAGGATTAATGGTGCAGATTCAAGTCACAAGACAGAAAAAAGAATGTCACCAGAAGTCTATATCTATCGACGAGGCCAACAAGACCTTGATCACTACAGCAATGGTGTATAATATAGGTGTCAACAATGAAGACATGGTACTTCTGTACCAAGGAGAAAACCAAGTGTCAGAGGACCCAGTAATGGGCCTTGTGTTAATTACAGGTATGTAAGTATGTAGTGTAGGTGTTGACAGTGAAGACATTGTATTATCAATATACCTGTATACCTAAACAAAAACAATTTTAAACAAATTCCACTAATATTAAAAATATATAGTCTTTTTGCAGATTTCATTTAATCAATTATTCTGTTCTATATGCCCTTCTCTAGGAACAGGGCATATTATGGTAAGATGATGTCCATCTGTAATAAATTGTCCAGCCTACTCCTCAAGCACTGTTGAAGATATTTTTAACCTTGCAAACAAAGTTTGGTGGGGTATATAGGAATTGCCCTGTCTGTCTATCCGTTTGTTTCTCAATCTATCTGGTTGTCCGTCCCAATATCTTGTCTGCTCCATATCTTCCATGTCTATGGATGGATTTTGATCAAACTTGGCACAAATGTAAACCAACATGAGACGATGTGCCGCATACCATTACCAGAATTTAATGTTGTGTGCACCAGAATTATATGAGAAGAGATGTTGTAACCTTTAAATTTCTCTTCATGTTTTTCTTATCCAGCCTACTCCTCCCACACTACTGAACAGAAAAGGGCATATTGTGGATATGAGCCCTAGTTTTTGTTTCTCTTTTACATGACCAATCTACTTAATATTTAATGTCCCTTAAAGTTTGTACTTTACCATCATTGCATACTTCACAAACAGTATTTAGCCATAAATGTAAGCAGGCATATCTTGCTCTGTCTAGCACCACAACTGTCTTATAAAATAGTACTGGTATCGCAATATCAGGCATTTTGTTATGAATTTTATAAGAAATCAACATTTTCTCATTATTGTTTTTATGTTCTATCTGTAGATTCTGCAGTGAGTTGCCGTGAAATATCATTTAAATCTAAATGGCAGCCAGAAGAATTGGAACAGATTATTCCGTACCTGTTGGCATTTTACATTGTAAATGAAGTCGCTGAAGTGAAAGATGGAAGTCGTATTCTGGTTTGTCCTCCAATAGGTAGGTCTGCTATATGCATGTTTACAGAATAATCTCCTTGTAATACCCATTAATAACTTTGTTATCTTGTTCATCCACACAGTAATACTTCTTCATTGTCAAATCCCTTAATTATTTTGACATCTTGGTTATCACTTAGTAAAACCTTGTAAAAAAATGCCCTTGATAAATTTGCCTTATTGCTTATTGTCATCCCAATTTGAAGTCCAAAAATACAATTTTGATGTATTTTATTGCTCAACCCCAGTGCTTTTAGCATTAATCTGTCAAGGTAATCAGGGGCAATAACTTGTGTCCAGCTGATTTTGCTAATGTAGCTTTATGTTTCATTAGGGATGAGGAGGATAAGGAAAAATTTGCTAAATATGTCATGGTTTATACATGTAAAGTATATGTTGAAGTGCAGTCCTGTTGATTTATCTTAAGTCATGATTTGGTTAAATTATATTAATTCTGTTGAGTCATTGGAAGGTGAAGAAATTGGTATATTCTGAGAAAACAACCAACATTTGTAAACTGATGAACTTTCTAGAAAGTCAGGGTTGGAACCTGGGACAGTTCTGACTAAGGCTTAAAAATTTGTAGTGCCAAGCCTCAGCATTTAGAAATGAAAGTCACTGGGTCTGTCTGAGGGCATTTTAATGGCCCGGTTATGGAATTTAAAGACATGGCACATTAAAATACCTCCCTGCACATTGACCTTAGCACACTGCAAAGGTAAAATTTCTGCAACTTCACCTATATGTGGTGACTTCTCTATATAATTGAAATATTTTTGACTGGGACAGAAAATCCTAATCAATCATCTGATCCTCATTTTTTGCATGGTTACATTTATTACTCAGGAAACACATAAATGTATATATCTTTTGTTGGCCTGTATAATATTTGATATTTTCCAGATACACTTGGAGTTTATATCATGGCTCTAGCCTCTCAGTATGGATGTAGTGTATTTACATCTACCTATGACATAGAACTCCGTCAGCTGATCGAGAGTATCTTCCCCTTTGTACGGGTTTTACCAGGTGAACGACTAAATCAGAACATCAAAACACTTACCCAAGGTGAAGGATGTGATGTCTGTATCAAGTTTACTGGAAGAGGTAATAAATGTGTATCATTATCTTTGCAGAAGCTGATCTTATTGCCTTTGAAATCATCAGTACACATTTTTCAAAACACAAGTTCTCTGATGACATCACCCTGTAGCTGTTCCACCACTATTTATTCAAAAATAGACCATCAAGGTCACATATGCTTTATAGATTGGCTTTAATATACATGATATAACAATGTTGAAATGTTATTAAAGTTGATTAAGTTTGCATTGAAAGTAAAAGTTTATATGGACGTTTTTTATTAAACATAAAAATTTGGTAACCTCATTTCCGTATTGCATACTTGCCTACCCTTACAATTTTGGCTTAAGTTGTACACTTTTGAAGTTAAAGTTACGACTTTACAATTGCCAGTTAAAACTTATGACTAAACAGAAAATCTTGTAATTCCCGGAAATTAGCTGCCAATCAGGATCTTTAGCTCAAATTAAAATGGTGAAAGAAACAGTGGGATTAAAAAGTCAAACCTGAGTATTATACAGAATATCAATGTTTTGTCATGTCAAATACAGGAATCCTTATGACTGATTTTGTAAAACTTACAAACAAAATTTACCAAAACTTACTCTTAGTCTCAAGAAAAGGTAGGCAAGTATGATATTAGAAAATCTGATCATTTCTGGAAATTGAAGACAAATTTTTGAAAAATGATACTGCAAGCAATCACTGAAGAGTGTTATCACATAAATGACATCGAATCAACATGAACAGTATAGAATGCACAAGTTCAATTTATAATTGACTATCACTGCCATAAATTTAGACAAAAAAAAGAAAGAAATATATGAAAAATTTAATTTGATAATTATTGCAGGACTTCCTGAAATAGCAGACTTGATATCAGAAGATGGTAAAATGATTCAGTGCTCACCTGTCATTGATCATCGAGAATCCATCACCCTCAACTCCATGTCAAAGAACAGGTCTCTACTAATGCCAGATCTGAGGAATTGTTTTCAAGATTTGATGATGAAAACTGATGATGATTTACAGGCTATTCTCTATGACATACAGAATGGCAGTATATCCAAGGTAAAGTAGTTTTATATGTCATTTAGCCTTGAATCCAACCCAGACAAATCCTTATGTGACAGTCTGTCACTTTGATAGCTTTAAATTCTGGGTTCTCCATCTTTCTCCACCATCTCAGAATTGACTGCTTTAATATATGTGAAAGAATCTTGACTGGGGCATTAAATACCATTATTCCACTCCACTACACAAATGGATCAGACTTTGTTAAAATGTGTCAAAAAATGTAAAGACTAAAGGCAAAACAAAACTAACCAATGGTGCCAAGTTCTAAAGCACCAACAAAGACAGGTTCTATTATGTAAGGAAGTTTGTCAATTTGCCTTCCAAAGGTTGGTGGTTTTTCTCCAGTTTCCTTCATCAACACAGAACTGGATGACCACTTTTGATCTTGACTGGTGTAACACATCTATTCCTCATTAAATTAAGTTATATTAAACAATGAATTTCAGAAAATGATTAAAACCCTTTAAACTTTATATTTTATTTTGTCCTCTGTAAAAGTACTGCTTAAACTGCATTTAGACATTTGAAGGCCACTTTGTGCCAAACTGAGTCTTCATCATCAATCAAAAATGAGATGATAAAAGTTTTGTTCTTTATATTTTGCATTCTGCCAAAAATAAGCTCAATTTTCAAAACCTTTTTCTACTTTATTTTAAGTCTATAGTTTTTGATACATAGAATATATGTTTGTAATTACAGTTGTCCAGTGAAGGTTTTCCAGAGTCTAAAGGTTTATTGTATAGTATGGAAGAAAAGTCCTCATTTCTACATCCTGTATCGCTATCCAGACTGCTATCGGTGTTAGACGAGCCGGGGCTTACATTGAAGGATGGCATCAGTGATATGATGGAGGCTGATGTCATCGCCATGGAGAGACTTCATAACGTCATCATCTCTAAACCAAGGGTAATAATAGCAGACTCAGTTTTACAATCATTTCTTAACTAAGATTTTCGATAACTTGAATCTGACAAATTTGAAATATCAGTAATTTTTAGCTCACCTGAGCCAAAGGCTCAAGTGAGCTTTTCTGATCACAATTTGTCCGTTGTCTGTCGTCGTCGTCGTTGTCGTCGTCGTCGTAAACTTTTCACATTTTCATCTTCTTCTCACGAACCACTGGGCAGATTTCAACCAAATTTGGCACAAAGCACCACTAGGTGAAGGGGATTCAAGTTTGTTCAAATGAAGGGCCACACCCTCTTTAAAGGGAGATAATTGAGAATTATTGAAACTTTGTTGGTATTTTTCAAAATCTTCTTCTCAAAAACTATTCGGCCTGTAAAGCTTAAACTTTTGTGGAGGCATCCTTAGAAGGTGTAGATTCAAGTTTGTTCAAATCATGGTCCCCGGGGGTAGGGAGGGGCCACAAGAGGGGGATCAAGTTTTACATAGGAGTATATAGAGAAAATCTTTAAAAATCTTCTTCTCAAAAACTATTAGGCCTGAAAAGCTCAAAATAAAATGGAAGCATCCTGAGGTAGTGTAGATTCAAGTTTGTTCAAATCATGGTCCCCGGGGGTAGGGAGGGGTCACAAGAGGGGGATCAAGTTTTACATAGGAATATATAAAGAAAATTTTTAAAAATCTTTTTCTCAAAAACTATTAGGCCAGAAAAGCTCAAATTAAAATGGAAGCATCCTCAGGTAGTGTAGATTCAAGTTTGTTCAAATCATAGTCCCTGGGGGTAGGGTGGGGCCACAAGAGGGGGGTCAAGTTTTACACAGGAATATAGAGAGAATCTTTAAAAATCTTCTCCTCAAAAACTATTAGGCCAGGAAAGCTCAAATTAAAGTGGAAGCATCCTCAGGTAGTGTAGATTCAAGTTTGTTCAAATCATGGTCCCCGGGGGTAGGGAGGGGCCACAAGAGGGGGATCAAGTTTTACATAGGAGTATATAGAGAAAATCTTTAAAAATCTTCTTCTCAAAAACTATTAGGCCTGAAAAGCTCAAATTAAAATGGAAGCATCCTCAGGTAGTGTAGATTCAAGTTTGTTCAAATCATGGTCCCCGGGGTAGGGAGGGGTCACAAGAGTTGGATCAAGTTTTACATAGGAATATATAAAGAAAATTTTTTAAAATCTTTTTCTCAAAAACTATTAGGCCAGAAAAGCTCAAATTAAAATGGAAGCATCCTCAGGTAGTGTAGTTTCAAGTTTGTTCAAATCATAGTCCCTGGGGGTAGGGTGGGGCCACAAGAGGGGGTCAAGTTTTACACAGGAATATATAGAGAGAATCTTTAAAAATCTTCTCCTCAAAAGCTATTAGGCCAGGAAAGCTCAAATTAAAATGGAAGCATCCTCAGGTAGTGTAGATTCAAGTTTGTTCAAATCATGGTTAAATAATAGTGTATTTTCCATGCTGTATTTTTTATATAAGTATTTTGATATAAAGTTAAATATATTGTTCATGAGAAATATATTAATTGTACTTGTATTTAAAAGCTAATTTTTAATGTAAATCCTGCTGTATTCTATAATTTCTATTTGCCATTTCCCGATTACAGTATTCGGCCTATGCATTTTCTCTCTTTTGAGATTGGTAGATTGCATGATGAAAATTTTTTTTAAAATTATTTCATTGGTTGAAATGCTGTAAGAAAAAGGTAACGGAATAAGCCGAGGCTTGTCGAAACATCAACCTTTTACGGTACATAGAAATACTTACAAATTGTTTAGTGAAAAGCATCGGTAGGAAGTATAGATTTCAGTTTGTACAAAACCTCCCTCCCCTGCACTCACTTCAATACTGAACTCATTTCGGCTTCTACCTAGCAAGTTGCTCAGGTGAGCGATGTGGCCCCTGGGCCTCTTGTTTGGTTAGTTTTTAAGATGTTTACAAATTTAAGGTGTCTTTTTGAAGATCTCTTTAAGTTTATAAGATCTGTATTTTAATTGTCAATACTTTTTATTTGTATATTCCATAAAATATTGCCAAAATTTAAGTAAACGAAAATCTTAACTTAGGATTGATTGTGAAAGTGGGCCTGGTGGTAAATTGAATGTGTTTAAAGAAAATGTGTTCAATAGTGGATTGATCCATGTGAAATAAAGTCACTAGTTATTTCTAGTATGTTTGCAATCTTGGTTCACGTTTACTAGTGTAAAACTTCAAATGTTTTCACTTGTGTATTGAATAAGGTAGCTAAATATGGAATTTTGAAAGTTTTGATATTTTGTGATTTAAAAGTTTATAACAAGATATTAGGCTACAAATATTTTTTCTCTCTGGAGAACTTTAATTTTTTTTTTTATCAACAAGACTCAAAAATAGAGTTTTCAGCCCTGGATTTGATTTCTTGTTATTTTATTATATATTATATAATTTTATAAATACCAGTGCAAACTTAAAAGCGGTTGAAAGTCAACTCGAAACTCTATTATAATGTAGGTAGGTATCGGTTAAGAAACCTTGAGCATGTAGCTGTCTGCCAGGGTAGTTCAGTTGTAAAACTCTTACCTATCATAATGCAGGGCCAGGGTTTGATCCCCAGGCTGACACTGCATTTTTACTCTTGGTTGTTACAGTTGTTTCACTGTGACTGTCCTTAAACATTGTTAAATGCTGCCATCTTTCTGTAAATACAACTGTTGATGACTTTATGTTTTATATATTTCAGGACTATTCCCTGGCTGTAGAGAATGTCTCCCTGGCTGTCAACGTAAATCATATTTCTGATGTTCCTGAGGGTGGTAGTATTGATGACATCTTGTGTTTTATACATTTCAGGATTATTCCCTGGCTGTAGAGAATGTCTCCCTGGCTGTCAATGTAAATCATATTTCTGACGTTCCTGATGGTGGTAGTATTGATGAACTAAACACGGCTAAAAACCAGACATTTTCTGGACTTTGCTCTATGATGTCGAATGAGGATTCACCCAAGATCATAGTCATACCTGGTATAACTGTCTCTCCAGATGGAAAGCAGAGAGCATCCACTATACATCACCCACCGACCTCTACTCCCCTGATCACAGTCACAGAACTGTCCACGGGGAAACAAGACAGTTTACATGAGAGTTACATCGAACAGCAAACACCAGAGGCGATGCAGCCGGCAGTAAAATCTCTATTAGCACCGAGGCCAAAAGTTACTCTGTCACTGTCCATTCCATCTTCTATTTCTAGTTTCATGCCTAAAAAGGATAAAGATGGCCGTCACCTGGATTTACTTTTTGTGGGACCTCCAAAGACCCCAATGACCCCAGCTGTTAAAGACTTGTTGACACCATCAAGGAAGGAACCCACCATTATCCCATTAAATGATGTCATCAAAAGTGAAGAAAAGCCTGTGTATCTGTTTCATTCTGTTATTGGTAAGTGTGATGTAACCATGGTAACATCCCCATCAAATCCTGATGACCAATCAAATGTATGCTATAAAGTTGGGTATCCCCAGACTTTTTTTGTATAACAGTTATGTACTCTACATGAAGAAACATTCACAAAAAAAAACTATTCACAATTTTAATGGCATCGCTTTTTTCACGAATGTATTTTTTTTTTTATCATAAATCTCTTAATTCCTCTGATATACTTTTGCTTCAGTCGAAGCCATGAAGGTTTCTTCCAGTGAAATAGTTTAGAGGATCAAAACTGTTAATGTTTCTTTTCACACAGTATGCTGTATATCAGAATTTTTTTGTGTGTGTCTAATTTTCGCTGTATTTACTGTGAAGAAAAATCGCTAAAATTTCCCCTAGTCAAAATTTCACTCGTGTAGTTGTGATATTTTGTCCATTTCATACTTTCATACATAGTGTCAATTTGTTACAATTCTATGCACCTATGTTGAATAGTATTCCCTTGTGATGACAAATTCAGTTGTAAGTGAAAACCGATTAATCAGCCTTAGGTTGATTAATATAATTGGAAAATCATAAAGAAGAAAACAAAAAACTTTAACATAAAACTGATGAACTTATAATAGTTGGCACATTTATTACCGGTCATTAAGCTTCAGCTTGTGTTTTGTTTACAAATGACTGACGACATGTTATTCTGACAAAGATTGTATTGGAGCGAAAGAAGTTAAATTTTCATTTAAATTTACAATTTTGAGATGAACAAGCATTGTATTTGAGATATCAAAAAGTTTTTCAGTCTATTTAAGGTAAATACTAATGATTAATATTTGTTGTCATAATTTACTTGCCATATTACATGCATTAAAGGTCAGTATAGTCGGGAATATTTCATCAGCTATAGGTGAAGTAGCAGAAATGTTTATCTTTACATTATGCTCATGCCAGTGTGCATTTAATGTGCCATGCCTGCCATGGCACTGGGCATAAGTGTTTAAGGTCTCTTCTGAAGGACCTAGTTAGTTGACACCTGAGATAATTACCAATAATCCTGCAGTAGTGGTAGTCTTCTTAGGACTGAAACCAACAAGCAAAGAAGACAGAGTATCAAATATTTTCATTATTTTTAGATATGTATACTACCTTTTCATACATGTCTTATGCAGGCCTTAGCTTTATATGAATAGTTTGGCAGGGTATTAATAATAACTGTATATTTCTTAATTATTTTTCAATGATAGGTAAATTAACTTTACTTGAATCACTTGGTAAATTACTGAGTGTTCCATGTTATGGAGTACAGAGAACAACCATGACACCATTATACTCTGTGTCCACTAACGCAAGGTAGGATCATTTCACTTGACCCTGTTGACCCTCCCTGCACTCCTAACATTAATGGTCAGTTTTTGTTAACATAACCACACTGGAAGATCATTTATCACTTGGAAAATTACTGAAGGTACCATGGTGTACAGAGAACAACTGTTATACCATTATATTCTGTGTCCACTAATGCAAGGTAGGAGACTTTCACTTGACCCTCCCAACATTCTAACATTAATGGTCAATTTGTTGTTTTACTTAATTAACAACACCTTATTGTCATTGATCACTTGTCATAAACGGATCACTTGGCAAATTACTGAGCAGAGTCTTAACAAGCATGATACCTTTATAACATGTACTCTAATGGAAAGTAGGGCGATTTCACTTATCATACCCAACACTCCTAACGTTAATGGTCATGCAATCATTGTTAACATAAAACAAACACTATTATAATGAATCACTTGGCAAATTAGTGAGCAGAAAAAAGCATCATGCCTTTATACCAATATAACACTTGGTAGGCTAGAAATACGGAAAAATGTTTTTGTATTTTTAAAATATGTAGATTGATTTGGATCCCTTTTTATTTGCACATTAGGAAATATGGCCAACTAATGACTAAATAAATGTGTTCAAATAATTACTGGTACATTGAATTTAGCCATACAAAATTACACAAGTTGTCAAATATTTGAAATGACGACTTGAATATAATTGTCAAATTTTAAAAGTCAGTTGGAGTACTGATTTTACCCCATGTTAAATTTTAAGTCAGTTGGAGTAATGATGACTGGTTCATTTGTAATGCCCTGTTAAATAAGATATGCTATGAATCGTGTATATAAAGACCACCCAGAGGACCTTGTGAATATGGCATCAAAAGACAAGTAGCCTTTATATAAAAAGAGTTGACATATGAAGCAGAGGCAACTTGAA
This sequence comes from Anadara kagoshimensis, assembly GCA_021292105.1. Taxonomy (NCBI): domain Eukaryota; kingdom Metazoa; phylum Mollusca; class Bivalvia; order Arcoida; family Arcidae; genus Anadara; species Anadara kagoshimensis. The sequence goes on along the minus strand of CM037875.1, from coordinate 11,462,602 downwards.
ACATTGGTCTTAATGAACAAGTGGTCTTTATGTAGAGGTTCTCTGAAATTAGTAAGTAGGGGACCTTAAAACATTGGTCTTAATTAATGAACAAGTGGTCTTTATGTAGAGGTTCTCTTTGATTGAAATTAGTAAGCAGGGGACCTTAAAACATTGGTCTTAATTAATGAACAAGTGGTCTTTATGTAGAGGTTCTCTTTGATTGAAATTAGTAAGCAGGGGACCTTAAAACATTGGTCTTAATTAATGAACAAGTGGTCTTTATGTAGAGGTTCTCTTTGATTGAAATTAGTAAGCAGGGGACCTTAAAACATTGACCTTAATGAACAGGTGGTCTTTATGTAGAGGTTCTGTTTTGGTTGAAATATAAATAAAATAATTTTAAAACATTGGTATTTACACAAGGATAGTCACTATAGCAGGGATTACTGTATTAAACATTTGACATTTATATTTTTTATTATTACCTATTTTACCTATGGATTACCTATGGCAATACACGAGTTCTCATTATTGATCTGTTAACAACACAGTTTAATTCATCACCTGCATATACACGTTTAGATTCTAATTTACACCAGAAGCAAACCTTTTAATAATCCCACACATTTTTTGTTTTTTGCAGTTTACTGATTTATGTTTGTTTTTTATTGTTAGTTGTCTCATGGAAATAATTGTAATGTTTCTCGCACTGTTTTTAAGTACATGCTCATTATTATGAGTCACAGGCGCTTGATACGGTCAATAAAAAAATCAACCTCTTAAGCGCCTGTTTGACATTAGTGTATGGATGGATGTGTTATGTCAATCAAACCTACTGTAAAGTTAAAACAATTTAATTGTTATATTTTCATTGAATTTTTTTTTTAATTCTGGAGTTCATTTTTAAGGGTTAATTTTGCTTTAAAATTTATAGTGGCATCATCAAGGACAATGCAATTATTTTGACATTTGTTATGGCAGGTGGTGTGGTAAAGATTGTCAGATTGATATAAAGTTTTCTATCAGAAAATTAATTTTAAGCTTTGAATCTGGTTTTTATTTGGTTTGGTGAATTATGCAAAAGTGTGTATATGGTAGTGTCCATTCAGGTTAACTTGAATGGAAAATCAGATTCTATTATGATTGAATAAAGACATAAATCTTGTTAAAATGTCATTTACTTTTAACTTTGTTGTTACACCCCTAAATCAGGGGCTAAAGATCAGAGGTTAGGGGTATACAGTACAGCCCGACCTGACCTAAAGACCACCTCTATATAAGGGTCACCTGCTTATAAAGGCCAGCAGAATTGTATCCCAATTGTTCTTAATTCATATCATTTGACCCTGTATATACAGGCTATCTGCCAATAATGGCCACTTTTACTGGTTCCCTTGGGTAGTCTTTATAGACAGGTTTGACTGTATACTGGGACAGAGCGAAAATTGTTGTAATAGGCAGTTTCATGGGCTTTTTATAGAGGGTCCCTTATGTAAAAAGTGACAAATGATTAGTATCTTTTTATTAGAATAGTTAGTTTATCATGCCAGAACTGATTATTGGAACAAAAATGACCAGTTTCATTACAAATGAACGGTGATTTTCTCTGGATACTATGGTTTTCCCTGTGTTTTTAGAACTTTGACTTCATCATATAACTGGTGTAGCTTTGACTGGGAATATAACATGATCCCACCATCAACATCTATTGTTTGTAAGTTTGTTTTAATTTTATATTGTGTTACAGCTACATCAGGAATGCTATACAGATGTCACAGTCAACAGAACCATACTATTTGATTGGATATTCATATGGTGGAATTCTGGCACTCGAAGTCGCCATGCAGATGCAAGCTGATAATAAAAAGGTGAGATTTGACAACTGCAGCTGATAATTTAATTGCAAAAGTAATGGTTGAAAGAAGTATTTGCCCATAAGCAATTCTAGAACAGTCCCTTTAGAGTCATATACGCTTGTCCTCAACATTACTTATGGGGACCAAAACTTAAGATTTGACCTCATTAGCTTAACCTTTGAAAAACAAACTTAAATTTTATATGCAAAACATCATCTGATCTGATGTTGATATACATTTCTACCAAGTTTGATAAAAATACATCATTCTATAGTTGTGGAAAATATTTAGTCTCAATTGGACCATATGCCTTTGATCAACAAGACAGTGGTCTGATAAAACTAATGCCTACATTATCTGATTACAGTCAAACTTGTCTATAAAGGCCACCAAAGGGAGCCAGTAAAGGTGGCCTATATATACAGGTTAAAAAATCATTATAATATGAATAAAGAACAATTGGGATACAGTTATTCAGGTCTTATAGTCAGGTGACCCTTATATAGAGATGGCCTTTAAGGCAGGTTGGACTGTATAGTGAAAATGTCTGTTAAGATCTGCAGTTAAAACATCAGAACTAAGAAAATTATTTTTATTGTTATTTTGTAGGTAGGGTCACTTGTCATCCTTGATGGAGGCCCTGGATACTTACATGCTCAGATAGACAAAGGACTTCAATCTATACCTGAAAATTCTCCAGAATCTCTGGTAAGTAATTGCATGTGTTTTTGTCTCAGAATTACATGACAGTTAAAGCGGCTGAGATGTGTGGTGTTGGTCACCTGAGTTTGAATCACAATTGGGCTAGTGTTAGAAGCTTTAACTTTCTAAAGGTTGACGGTTTTCTCAAGGCATGCAGATTTTCTCCTCTGTCCCAAAACTGATCACCATAATGTAAATGTAAGTCTTGACTTTGGGTTAAAAAACATTGATCCACTCCTACATGTATAGCACAAGTTTACATAAGCTAAATGGCTAAATATTAATCTTAGTTTTTATAGTCGCACTTAGATGAATTAAACTAATTGATTTTACTGTTCAATGCCAACAATAGTACAATGAGTTGAGTTAAGTAATGGTGTTTAACTTCCCAGTCAAGAATATTTCACTTATATCGAGACGTCACCAGTTATAGGCGAAAGTGCAGAAATTTTGCCTGTGCATTGCCCTTATGGCATTATACAGCAGGGTTCTTTAGCATGCCAAGCCCACTGTGACACGGGACCTCGTTTATTTTAAGTTCCCATCCGAAAAAACCATGACTTTCATTTCGTAATGCCGAGTGCTTGGCGAGAGAACAGTCACTACCCACTTTTAAGTCTTGAGTGAGACCTGGCCAGAATTTGAACCCACGACCTTCCACTTGCGGAGCAAGCACTCTACCAACTGAGCTACTGCAGTGGTTCAATAGTACAATGAGATTTAGTTTAAATGCCCAAATAATCCTGGGATAAGGGCCTCTGTAACCGAGTAGTCTAAAGTGTGCATTTGTGGATCACAGTGTCTCTTGGTGACTAGATTTAAATCCCACTTGGGCAGCTCATAATGTGATTTATAAAAAGTTTATCAGTTTGCATGCTGAATTAAGGTCGGCTGTTTTCCTTGTGTGCTGTGGTTTCCTGCACTATCCATGAACTGAACCCCTCAATATTAATGAAAGAATCTTGACTGGGGCAAAAAACCAAACACTCTTTCTAAACCACTCCACTCCAAGTAATCTCTGATTAGCATTAACTTCTATCTCCTTCTAACATATCGAACATGTTCTTTTATTAAGTGTAAATAATTCTATCATTTCAACTGCTGAATCAGCTTATTGTAGAAAGAAAATAATTCCAGTACATGTCAGAAACATGTATGAATTTTATAACAAATGATACTCTTTCTCTATTGATTTTATTATTGGTAATACTAGCTGCAAGTTCAAAAATAACTTCAGAATCGTGACTTTTTTAAACAGTAGTACAAAACCAAATGCTTGTCTCCATAGCAGTAGCTCTTCACATCATGAACAAAACCAAATGCTCATTGCAATAGCAGCAATTATTTTCTTTATTTTTTTTTCACTATGCAAAATTTTTTTTTTTTATGTTTAATATGAATAGATCATGTTGATTTATTATTTGAAAACATGACCAGGACTTTCAGATTTTTTCAAAGAAAGGAGTTATGTCCCCTTTGGGTCCAAAAAAGACATGGAAGCGGAAAAAGGTGAACATCTTGTTAGGGGTCCAAGTGCAGGCACTGTTTTACAATCATTCCTTAGCTAAGATTTTCCTTAACTTAAATCTGACAAATTTTATACCTAAGTCCTTAATAATTTTGTTAATTAAGATATTCAGGAATTTAATGTCTCATTTTGAAGATTACTTTGAGCTTAAAGCATTTGTGTTTAGTTTTGTCAAAAATGTTTCTTCATATTTTTAGAGAACATGGTCATAATTTGCTTATCTTAAGGAAAATCTTAGTTAAGGAATGATTGTGAAACTGGGGCCTGGTCCTTAATCCTTTTAAATAGCGATATCTAGCATCCATAGGACATGTAGTTTCTAATTTGCACAAAGCTCGTCTTTTGGGTTTGGACCCCAAATTGGGAAACTGTAGATCATCCCCTGAAATTGAAAAATTCTTCTTCATTTCTCTGTGCACTCCTGTTTCCTCCACCATCTAGAACTGGCTGCTTTGGTATAAGTGAAAGAATTTTGACCTGGCATAAAATCCAATACATTCCACCCAGGGCTTTGGATATTTCGGTCCGGTCCGTCGGACATTTTGTACAAGCAAAAAAAAAAAAAAAAAAAAGGTCTTCAGCACAGGGCTGTCTATGCGTGCAGTGCATGTTGTGGATTATTTTATTTTGACAAACAAACCAACCTATTTTTTGAGCTACCGCGATATTGCCAATTTTAATCCATGTGCATTGTTACAAGACTAAGACGTTTACTGCTTTTCTAAGCTTCCGTGATATGCTGTTATTATTAGTATTCGGTACTGTCCATGATGCTTGATATTGCACGTCCGCCATATTGTTTACTAACAATCGGGAATTTTCGTATTCCCAAGATACGTACATGAATTGTAATAAGAACATTATCGCGAGAGGTTCTAAATTAGGAATTCAGGTATCACGAATCACGATATAACGGGAACTGCTTAATGAGGTTCCAATATATTTATGTGAATGAAAGATATTAATGCCGAAACTTTTATTTAAATAAAATTTAATCGCGTTTCTTTATTTATTAATAAAGAAACAGTCACAAAGCGCGTAGTAGGTAATTTTCAACACCCCGCGTGGAACCTCTTTGATGACAAACCGTCACCCTTGACCGACACTCGTTATGGCTTCCGTAATCAACACAGTTACGACCATGCACTTCTTTTTAAACAAACACACGTTTAAAGAAAGTTATAATGATTCGGACTGGGAAACAAAAGAAAAAGACACACGGCACGCGACTACTTAAGTCGACAGGTATTTACTGATTAATAAACAATCACCTGATTATAAGATCTTACTGTTGTTGACAGGTAAACGCGTGGTAAGGACAATACACTTAGTAAGTCAGGTAGAGTTTCAAAAGACAGACAGACAGACTAGCGGTAGTTTACTTTTGTCGGACCGAAAACTGATTTGTCCGTTTAATATTTCTGTTGTAAAATTGAAAATGTCCGAAAACAAAAAATGTCCGACTGGCGATTTTTCACGTCAGTCAAAATAATTTTTTGTCGGACATGTCTGGCAAATATGACCGTTTCCGGACCTGATTCCACCCCAATTACTGTCAGTGCAGTTTTATACATGGTGTACCAGTTCATGTAATTTTTGCTTATTTTGCAAATTTTCTGCCAAATTTGTACCATGTGTAAAAAAAAATAAATATATATTTTTGATCTCATAGTTAATTTTAAAAAACACTAAATCTTAACCCTGCAAAAAGGTAGAAAAATACAAAACTGCAAAATAATTGGACCTCAGAAATTAAGTACATTTATTTACAGATCTTCACTGATTAAACATGTATTTACAGTAACTAATCTTCTCTGATTCAGCATGTATTTATTTTTATCTTTCAGAAAGATTCTATAATAGAAGTAGGAGCTCTGGTATTCTACCTTGGAATGCTGGGTAAACTGCCTCCCAATAAATCAACTCTCTTCAAAATCCTGCTAAATTTACAGACACAAGATGAAAGAATCGACTTTGTAGTGGATATGTCATTTGGTCATGTTGAATTAAGGTATGTTCAGATGTTACATCTTGAGCTTACTCGACCTCATTAGAGTATCATTACACCTCCAACACCTTCACCCCACTCCACCCCCACCCCTTGTCAAATTTACTGACACAGGATGAAAGAATTGACTTTGCAGTTGACATGTCATTTGGTTATGTTGAATTAAGGTATGTTCAGATGTTACATTTTGAGCATGCCAGACCTCATTAGAGTATTTAACACCCACCCACCACCAACCCCTTGTTAAATTTACAAACACAAGATGAAAGAATAGACTTTGTAGTGGACATGTCATTTGGTTATGTTGAATTAAAGTATGTATGTTCAGATGTTACATTTTGAGCTTGCCAGACCTCATTAGAGTATTATAACACCCACCCACCCCTGACCCCCTTGTCAAATCTACGGACACAAGATTAAAGGATTGACTGTAGTGGATATGTTATTTGGTCATATTGAATTCAGGTTATGTTCAAATGTTACCAAGTTACAGTTTCAGCCCACCAAACCTCATTAAGAGTTATTATAATAATGCCCCCTGAATACCTGTTTATTTTGTATAGTGCTTTCTTATATCATTCATTAAATGATGTGGTATGCATGGGCTTTTGCAATGAATATGACTTTTCAGCTCAAACTTTGCTGATTTTGTATCAAATGTCCAATCAAGCATAGTGAAACGTTTATAGATTTTGGCATTAAAAAAAGAGGTTTGAAAATAAATCAATGGAGACCTATAAAGAAAATGATTTAATGGGATTTCAAAGTAGTGTGAAGATATATACAGTGGCAAGGGGCATTATAATGAGGTTATACAGTGTATTGGTTGGCTGCACATTGGACTGTGCAATCCCGAGACATAAGGTGTGAATGGCATTACATATTGGACCAAAAAATGGCCCATTGAGAGTCCCATTAAGCAGTCTTTAATACAGTGAAAAGATTAACTCACATTTTCAGCTTGATGTCAATTTTTTCTGCTTTACAACTTTTACCTGTAAAGAGACACTCATAATTTAATTAGTCTGAATTTATTTCTGAAAAAGTTGTACTGTGCAATGATCAGATGATGCAAAATGTACTTAGTGAGTGAATGCTAACAGCTTACTGAAATTGCTATCTGTCTTGTGAATATGTTGTCATCATTTCTAAGCATGCATATTTAAGTTAAAATCTTCTTGCCTGTAAGCTGCAATAATATCATTTGATGTGGTTGATAAACAGTCATGACATTAGATGATAGTTATTTATATCTACAGTGTAACATCAATGTTCTAAATAGACTAGGTATATCATGCAGTGTTTCCTGAAGTTATTTGCTATTAATGAGTAGCCCTCAAACATTTCAGAGTAATTGTTTTGTTTCACTCTATTACATTCAACGAAATCTGTTACATTGTCTTTTGTAACTACGACTGGTCACATGTCATTCTGACAAAAATTGTACTGGAGCAAAAGAGGTTTAATTAAATTATCACCTTTGATAAAGAATTTATTGTTCAAGCGAGCAATCAGAGTTTAAGCCATCAATGTTTATCTAAGAATCTGGTAATAGGTTACGAACATCAAGAATGGGCCGGTTTTGGTCTCCAACAGTCTGTCAAGCGACTCCTGATTTTTAGCTTTTCCTTATTTTTTCCTGAATTTATTAGATAACTCCTGATAACTCCCTGATTTTTAGCCTTTTCCCACAAAAAAACCAACATAATAATGGAATTATTTTACGGTTAAGCAAGTTTGCTTTGTAGATAAGTTAAGATTGATTTGAGGCTATATTGCTGTTTAACATTTAAATTGTGACATTTCTTTTATAGATCTAATTTTTGTATACATAAAAACTTATCAATAAAAGGAGGTGAGGAAAATGGCTTAAGTTATCTTACCTTTTATCTTGCCAATTATATTTTGACATTGTGATAATGACCTTAATTTAGAATCAAAAACATCATGCTTAAATTCATATAAGCTGAAGGTCTTACTTAGAGGGGAGGAAGGTAGCCTTTTTCTTTTTCTTTTGGGGGGGGGGGGTGTTTTTATCACTTTTTATACAAAAAAATCCTGATAATCTCTTGATTTTTAACTAAAAACCCTCCTGATTTCGTGATGTTCGTGTTATTTACGAAATGACATTCTGATCATGGTATTTCAAGGTGTAATGAAAGATAGTGTGGCACGTGCCAAATCCGATGAAGGGCTTTTCCCTTCATTTTGAATTTGGCACGCGCCACACTATCTTTCATTACCCCTTGAAATACCATGAGCAAAAATGTCATTTCTTATATTTACAATTCTTTCTTTTAATACATTTTTTGTACCTTGGCGCTATTTTTTCCATATTTGCTCCTGTGATATAGGATTTTTAGCCATGCAAGATCGGCGTGTCTCACATGATCCCCTGTGTAGGACATGATGTAATATTGCGGGAAATTAATACACATCAAGGGTCATGACCCCCATTGTCTTTCATTGGGAATTGCAATACAATTGCTTCTGTATGTTTCGTCAAAGATGTACAGTCATATTGTAACTATATATATCAATATTATAATATATACCTGTCTTACTTTACAGTACAAATACATATAAAACTAAATGGATGGCTGCAAAGCACAAGTTGGCCAAGAGAGGGGATATAAAGTCTCCATATATGTCTAAAACAAAGTCTGGTATATACAACGCTGCCCAGGAAATACTCCGCTTGAAACGACATCAGACTGCACTGGAGTGTATAAAGAGTGTAAAGAATGGATATAGATACAAACAGGAGGGAAGGAAATTCAAAGGTAAAGTTTTATAAAAGTCTAAAAATCTAAAACCAAATACCTTTTTCTCCTTTATTTTGTGTCTGACTGATCTTGTCAAATAAAATGTGTATTAAGTTAGGTTGACCCCATTTTTGAATACATGGCCCTGTTGTTTTTTGAAGACCTGGTCTAGAATAACCCCACACATTACATTTCTAGATTAAACACTGCTTGCCATTTAAAGATTGATTTTCACTACAGACTTTGTTCTCAGTGTCCGAGTGGTGTAAATTTTGCTGGCTGGCGGATGACCGCCTCTCTCATCACCTAGGTTTGAATCGCACTGAAGCAAATTATTTTTTTAGAAGTAGTTTGTTAGTTTGCTTGCTGTTGGTGATTTTTTGGGGACTCCTTGAGTTTCATCAACCATCCCTCAAATAAGTGATGGGGTGTTAAATGCCATTATTCTACGTTGTTCATAAAGGATTGGTGTTGAGATGGAATTGGTTTTTATGCCAAAAGTCCAGATAATCTTGTTCATATTAAGGTTAAATGTCACTTCAGATGAAATGGTGAAGAAAATCAGATCTCCTGTAGTTAAACCAAACAACTTCAGATATCAACAAGCAAGCTGACATACAATTCTTACATTATGATCTCTGTGTAGGGGGATTCTTAATGCCAGTGTTATAGACATATGCATTTCTGTTTGGCTTGTTGATGAACGGAATAACTGTGCATGCAAAGTGGGTGTCACACAGCCATGCCTCCTTGCCCTCAGCTCTCAGTGTTTAATGAAATTGTGTGGACTGCTTGCAGTGTTTACTATAAGTATGAAATTCAATGGTGATAAAGCTGGGTGATCTGGATACTCTGGGTCAGTGAAATATATACTCAACTAAAAAGTTAGGGACCGATGTTAAATGGAAATTCAAAAACTGAAAAACATTTAACAATCATTTTGTTTTTTGTTTTTTTCTCTCTCTTGTTTCAAATTAAATAAATTTTATGTAATGAAGAAACTTTTTTGTGTATGAAATTCTATCTCATTAATGAAATTAGGAAAAGTGTGAAGATGAAATAACACGATTTACGATTGATGTTTTTGATGTGGTCCTTAACTTTTTTTGTTTAGTATATAATTATAATACAACCAAGTGCAAAATTAAAGAGTGAAATTTGAAATGTTAATCAGATAGGTGAGCTTTAATGCAAAACATAATAGTAAAAAGTAAGCAATGATTTTGTTACATTTTCCAAAAACTACCTTCAAGCTTCTGCCTTTTCAAATTGGGGAAATTAAGGATGTTCCAAGAACCGGCAAGAATGACAATTCATACAAAATTGTAAATGAAATGGAATTATATTAAAAAAATAAAAGTTATCAATGAAAATGTGCAGATAATTGATCCTTCATTTCTCCGCTCACAATAATTGTTTTTGATATCTCATGATTTTCTTCATTAAAATGAAAACTCTAATACAGCTGAGTGAAATGATGTTTCAGCTACCACATGCTCAAATAAAGTCAAAATAGCCCTCTTAAAATAGAAATTAGCATTTATTTAGGAGAGATGCAATTTTCCTTACATCTGCTTTAGGACAACAATTCCTCATGTACAGCAAAGGCCACAGTGGCCTAATGGGTAAGACATTAGTCTTCAAATCCAGGGTCTCTCACCGCTGTGAGTTTGAGTCCCGCTCAGACCACATGTTGGAAAGTGAATTTTCCTTATTGTTGGCCTTTACTGGTTCACCTGGTGTCAGTATAATGGACTGGGGGAGTGGTACGCTTGTCTGCAGCGTAATAACTCTGTGAGCTAGCACGCTAGTACAAGGCATACCATACAACATACTCGCACTTCACATGCATACATGAAATTGTTCATAGATTAATCCATGGAGATTAATAAAATAGTTCTCATCAGGAATAGCTGAGAAATTGCTGATGCAACACTAAACATTCAACCAATCAACCTCATGTACAGCCTTATCTACGGTGTTAATAAGTAGAATAATGTGATAGAACTAAATAAATTAATAAAAGGTAACTGCTAAATTTGTTAATAAGCAGGATAAATGTGAAAATGAATCAGCTGCTGCCATCAAACACAATAATGAAGAGTTGACTGACTCTTGTCCTTTCATTGTTGAAACTATGGAGTCGACGGCAGAATTATAATATACAAACCACTAATTATGGCTAGATCATAGAGCTTGTTGATGTCTCTATGAGGTGAAATTATACACCTGTATCAACGAACTTTTAATATCTAGAGTTCAGTCTGTTTTCTCCTTACTTCAATAGGAAAACACCAGACAATAAACGAAAAAGAGAAAAAAATATAAAAAAAATATAGTTTTTGTTCTTGGTCTCTTTTTTTTTTATAAAAATAGTAAATACTTTTGGCCTTGGCAATTTATCAAGGGTGATAAATATAAAGAAAAATAAAAGAAATAGACTTCAAAATACTGTTGTGATAATTCGGATGGCTTAGGGGCCTTATGACAAGGTTTTACTGTTTATTAAATTTAAAACTTAATAATTCTACAGCTAACAAGACTGACATTTATGTTCATGAAACATTTTAGAGAATGTTGCTTCTTTCTGCAGCTCAAGTGCAAAAATCTTAATGGTCTAAATATTTGCTAAAAATAAATGACAGTCCCAGTGCAGTTTGGCAACTAACCTTAGGACCATCATACCCTCATAATTTAAGTCTTGTCGAATTAAAAAACAAAACCCAATGATGTACTGTATTTCCACAAATTCAGTGCACATGGAAAATGCAAGAATAATGTCCTATTTTTTAACAAACTCACAAAAAATTGTCAAAACAATATAAAATATACTGACCTGATAATAATAAATATTTTTCATTCATGAAAAAGTGAACTTAATTCTGTACATAGAGCAATTTTTTTAACTTTTTAACAAAACAACAAATATGACTATGTCAAAATTATTCCTTCTGTACCTACTATAAATGTTATGTCATAATTGAAATATTTCATGATGATAACACCTGGTAACCTGGAATTTGCATTCAGCATTCACTCCAGAATTGTAGTGGGGTCATCCTTGCAAAGGCCTTAAAAACATGGGCCATGATTTCAAAACATTGGTCAACATTCTAACCAAACTCCATGTGTTTTATTTGAAAAGATCAGCATTAACTTAAAGAAAAAACATATAAGACTAAAATGATAGACAGGTTTGGCCTACAGACAGTATTTTTTGGAACAAAATTATTATTTTGGGGGTCAGTGGTGCAAGAGCTACTTCTAGATTAACACAGAGCAATGTTTGTAATTTCAGGTGACATACATCTACTAAGAATTAAGTCTGACCCTCCAGACGCTGTTCCCATAGCGGTAGACTATGGCCTAAAGGACTGGTGTACAGGCAATGTACATGTCAAGTTCTATGATGGTACACATGAAACATTTGTAAATGTGGCATCAGGAAAAGCTGTAGCAGAGGAAATCACAAGGATTCTTAAAGCATAGTGAGAAAATCACAAGAATTTTTAAGGTGTAGTGAGGGATTATCACATTTTCAGGAAATCACAAGGATTCTTAAAGCATTATAAGTGAGGGAATATCACTAATATTCCTAAGGTATAGTGTTGAGTTAATCACAAGGATTTGGAAGGTGTAATAAAAATGTGAGGAAATGATATGGATGCTTAAGACACAGTGAAAAAACATCACAAATACTCTTAAAGTGTGGTAAGAACAATGTGAGGAAATCCCTGAAATTCTTAAAAGTGTAACTTCAATTATAGGAACCTTGAGGAAATATCACAAGTATTCTTAAGGTTTAGTAAGAAAAATGTAAGGAAAACACTAGGATTTTAAAGGCATATTGAGAAAATATCACATGTTTTCTTCAGGTATTTGGTAGGAAACCTGTAAGGGATTATCACAAGGATGATGGAGATGTAATGGATGAAAAATGTTGTATTTAAGGAAAACGTGAGGAAATATTACGAGTATTTGCCTGGTGTAGTAAGAGCTTTATGGCATAAATAAAACAAAATTCACAAAATCAAAAATGTCCTTGCTGTAAAAATCAGAATCAACATGGCAAAAATCAAAACTAGTGGCCTTATAAATGATAAAATTCTAAATAAGTTAATTTAGACAAAATTTAGTTGTTTTGAAAAATATTATTTTAAAAAAACCTAAGTTTGTTGACTGATTGACCTCTTGTTGTTATTAGACATATAATAATCAGTCAGACATCATCGTTCTATCATGAGCTTTAACTAAGCATATATCATATATCAGAATTATATAGCTGGTATCTATGTATCAAGTTGAGCTTTATATGTATCAGGTGTAGGTATGGAAGATCAGTGATGTTTTATAGAAACAAATATACCATTGTTGTTTCTATGTATGGAATATTGAGTTAGAAGACTGCTAAAGGCAGGAGGGAGCTTTTGTTTCAGCTTATTGCTACAGGGACCATGTGTTATAGTCAGACAATTAAATTTTTTTTAAATTATTTCAGTAATGTCACAATTAAATTTAGATAAAAATGTGTTTTAGTCATGTTAGACAATTAAATTTAAATAAAATGTGTTTCAGTCATGCCAGGCAATTAAATTTAAATTAAAAAGAACATCTTAGTTTACATAAAGAATTTAAATTAAAATACATAGGCAGAGAGAATATTATTGTAGATAGTATGTTAGATGTATTTATGCTGGGCTTAGAATATAAAAGTATGTATTCATGTGCATGTCCCCGTGTTCAAACTCCAATAATGTCCCATTGAGTAATATAATGGACCAGTAGCATTCTTATCAATTAGACCAAAAGAAATATTCAGTGATCCAGTACCAGTGGATTGCTTAACTGGTGATTCTATCTCTCAGAAATTTCATTTTTCACAAAATATCTTGCATTGCAAATGATGGTCTCTGAGATTGAATTTGCGAATTTTCAAGCTAGGCCTGTATGCCAAATCAAAATTTCAATTTTATCAAAAAATAAAATTTCATTGATTGAATTATCAACTAAGGAAAAATTGTACAAAACATAAGAAGTATTTTTTTATTTAAATATGTATGTACAATGAAGGTTAATCTCAAAAGTTTGGACATATTGTTAGCTGTATGAAAGAAAATCCTATTGTTGACAGTGTTGAAATGATTGATACATACCGGTAATATTCATATGTAAAAAGAATTATTACAAATTGCTTTAAAATTGTTGAATTTATAATTTATTTAAAGTTGGTTTATTTATATTTATAAAATAAAATTTATTTAAATGTTATTGAAAATTCTGTTTTGTTTTTTTTTCAACCATTTAGAAACATATTATTCAAAATATCTTTATCTAGCTCCTTGGCGATCTCCCTAATACAGAGTCTTATAATAGAATTTTTTTTACTCCCCAGTCAAGTTTCTTTCACTATTGTCAAGACACTTAGACTTGATGTTTGAGGAAACCAGAGTGCCTGGAGAAAATTATAAATCTGGCAAGTAAGTTGACAATATTTCTTTATCTGACTAGATTTGGGATTTGACCCTATGCAGTCACAGTGAGTCGCTTTGATCCATAACCTCATGTTAAGACTAGTCAGCTACTGGTTATTAACATAACATGAATATTTGAAGAATGCATAACAAGTGAATAAGGTCCCCTAATGTTACAAACTGCACATTTCTAGAGTACATTTGTACTGGTACACATCTACAAATTACTCCAATAATTGAAAGTAATAATCAATAGAATTACATTTTTAATCAGAAATATGTAATACTTAACTTGACAATGATAAATTGTTTAATGATCTGATTTATACTTATCTGACATGACTTCAGCCTTCAAATTATCATATACTAAGTTAAGTAAAATATATAGATCAACAGTCGTCCATCAATAAAATTATAGTTGCCATCATCTCAACTTTCATTCATAGTTTAACATGGCTGTATTTAAAGCTGTTATCTCCAAATTTGAATGTATGTAATAAAGTTGTTTTTCTTGGAAAACAATTTTCATGGAATATCTTTTAATATTAAAATTTATGGGCATCTGGTGATAATGATTGTTTTTGGTATTAGAATAGAGAGGATTGGTGTTTTATTCCCTAGTCAATTATTGTTCATTTATATTGAGGTGGTCGGGTCTGAGATGGTGAAGGAAACCAGAGTACCAAGAGAAAGCCACAGGCCTTTGGCAAACAGACTGACAAACTTTCTCCACTACGATCTGTTTAAGTGAGAATGGAACTTATAATAAGGTGATATGATTTGGAGCCCACTACTGGCTGACCAATCAAATTTATTTATTTGTCCAGATCGGTGAACTTTGGGGCATTTTCTGAACCTCAGTTTGCTCCACCATCCAAAATGAACATATCTGGGCATGAAACACCATTACTCTACTCCCATGATTTATTTTGACATTATTCATCAAGTAAGTCGACGTCCCGGCATGAATATATAAATGTCTTGCCTAAATGCCATAGTAAGCCACATACTTGTAGGAATTACTTTTTGCGTCGAGTTTCAAATCGTCAAAAATGGCCGTTTAAATCAGTGTAGAAGAGTTTTACGTGACAGAAAATGTACTTAGCAACATTCATTGCAACAGAGAACACAATACAATCTCACGAAAGAAAAGACCAAACAAAAAGACCAGCGCTTATTGGGATCCTTAGCCAACCTTTGGCATAGTATAGTGTTGATTTGTATAAATCTGCAAGATTTGTTCCCGTCAAAGAGACCAGTCTCGTGTGTACACCATCAAGTTACGTTCATGTTAGCTCATTATTTGTTTTACAGTCAAATCGGCATTATATACCGATATAGGGGTTTAGGTATAGCACTTCTGACAATTTATTCATTCTTAAAACGTTGATTAGTAAATACGTTCATTCAAAAAAGGAAAAAAAATATGCCCGTTTTAATGACTTTAAAAAAGCATTTGATTCAGTTTGGCGTGAGGGTCTTTGTTTCAAATTGTTAACTCAAACCAAAATAGGCTCTAAAATGTACTCATTATTAAAGGTTATGTATCAGAAAACTTTGGTGGCTTTGAAACATGATCATTCATTTACAGATTTCTTTTCTACATTTAGAGGTGTGCGCCAAGGTGATAGTGTAAATCCTTCCCTATTTAATTTCTTCATTAATGACATTCCTGACCCGTTTTATAATAATGACCCTTTAACACTATTAAATTCAAAAATAACATCACTCTTATTTGCAGATGACCTAATTATTCTATCAGAAACAGCAGAAGGATTACAAAAATCATTAAGTGACCTTGCTAAGTATTGTTTTAAGTGGCAGCTTACTGTTAATTTACATAAAACCAAAATTCTCACACAAAACATTTTATTTTCAAAATGAAGCAATAGAAAATGTAAAAGAGTACAACTACTTAGGAAACACAATAAATGCAGCAGGTTCCTTTATTCCCTCTTCAGATGAATTATCAAACAAGGTATCGGAGCACTTCATTCAGTTTACAAGTACAGCAGTGGTGCAAACAATATGCCAATAGATATAATGCTTAGATTGTTTGACTCTCTTGTACGTCCCATTCTTACTTATAATGTTGGGATATGGTTTATGGATCTTTACTTCTTACTGTCTTAGTGTCAGTAAAACTTCTTCCAATCTTGCTGCAAAATCCGAGTTAGGTAGATTTCCAATATTTCAATTTATATTAAACCAAGTAGCTTGCTATGTATCAAGACTTAATTCTAATAACTTAAATCCTTTAATTAAAGAAACATTTATTTTATCCAAGAAATTGGATATAGATAATACTTATTCCTGGTATTCATTTGCTAAAGAAGCATTATCAGAAATATCATTAGATATAAATACTGTTCAGTCATTTGATTATACAAAACAAAAACATAAACTAAAGAAATTATGTTTTTTGTCTTTTGGACAACATTATACAAAAAACTCTTTTCAGAGAAAATGAATTCTTTAGGAAATGAAAGCAACATTATACAAAAAAAACTCTTTTCAGAGAAAATGAATTCTTTAGGAAATGAAAGCAAACTATATATTTACAGTAAAATCAAAACCAGCTTTTCAAAGGAACCATATCTTGATATTCTGAAAGATTTTAATTCCAGAAAGCAACTTAACTAAATTTAGAATCAGTGATCATTCACTAGAAATAGAAAAGGGTCGTTATAAAAAGTTAAAAAGAGATGAAAGAAATTGTAAATTCTGTAACACAATTGATGATGAGAAACATTTTATTTTTGACTGTTCAAATAACAAGGAACTTCGTAAAGATTTTATAAAGTCAACCAAAGCTTCTTTAAACTGTAATGTTGATGAAAATAATAAGTTTTCAACAATGATAGTAATTTTGAAATCAACATCCCCTTGTCTTATACGTAAATTAGGTGCCTTCATTAAAAAGTCTTTTGAACTGAGGAGGACAGGCTTATTGAATATTTAGGATATTAAACTGAATGTTTTCATACAGATACATATATATCATTTATTTTATTTTGTGCAATGAATATGCTGTCAAAGGTATTAAATTGCAATATTTCATATTTTAACTTATTCTTGTAAGATCAATGAATCTGTTGATTGTAACAAACTATCTATGTAGTTTATATACAATAAAGTATTATTATTATTACATGTATTATTATTATTATAAATCCAATCTGTTTTGTACAAAAGATCATAAGGGAATGGAGTAATGAAGTCATTAAGCTCCAGTCAAGATTCTATCACATATCGAAGGGACCTTCATTAAGAATCGTTTCAAAAGATTCGATAATTTATATTGATCATGAATGTTTAAATTTTTCTCATCAAACGCACAGTAAACTGGTCGGTGAATTCATATTCTCTCAAAAACTGTAGAAATTGTGACAATGCAGTTTTCAAGGTTGCAAGTTGACTTTGCCTGACATGTACAGTTCGTCCACTATCTGATGGCAAAGTATTCAGCGAGTCTATTTTAATATTAGGACAATTGTAGCGAATACACCGTGAGCCGGCGTGATTATCCAGATACGGGACCTATATGCGTTAATTAAAGTCGCCCGTACGCGTGTTTATAAAGACTGTCACCACATCGTGGACGAACTATACATATGCTATTGTATATTAATAAAAACAACTGTTTACAAAATGCAAACGAAATAACACAATATATAAGAATATGCAGTGAAATGAACAAAATTGAAAAAAAATGGGGTTTACTCCCCAGTTAAGATCCGCTCACTTGTATCTCGAGACAGTCAGTTCTGTGATAATGATCGAAACCGATAAAACCATCGATTTTCTGCCCTGGAATTCAAGTTCCGAGACATGTAGTGTATTGAAAGACCTGGTAATGGATCTCCCTAGTTTAAACAGGATCTCCTTAGTTTAAACAGATACTGAGTATAACCAGAGAAGTGACTTTAGAGACAGTTACCTCCAACATTGTCGAGTTGTTGTTTCTAAGACTTGACACTTTGTCCTTGTCCTATGCATCTAAATTTGGCATGCGGCACATCATCTCATGTTGGTTTCATGTATGTCTATATCCCAAGTTTGATCAAAATCACTCCATGGAAGATGTGCAGCGGGCGATACTGGAACAGACGGTAAAGTGATTTATGTTAACCTCTAAGCTTCTTTTGCGGGGGAAGAGGTTTTAGTGACTAAAACGACAAGTTGCTTTGAAAAATTTGATACTAAACCAATTTTTGTTGTTGATACTAAAACAATTTTTGTTGTTGTAGCATTTTATTAGGAAGTGACCTAATATACAATGCCTATCTCTGCTCAAAATCTTATTTCAAAAAGTCTGTGCACTCCGTAAAATGTTCTTTTTCACTTCAAACTGAACAAATTCTAAGGATTGATTAATAGCTTGTTATGTGATTACCTCACCAATTTATAATGATAAAAGAAAGTGGCATTGAATACATGGTCACCAGCTCAAGATGGACATGTGTTCATCGCCACTTTTTGATCATTATCAGGTAATTTGTGATGTAATATTAATAGTAATATCGAATATGGTTTATTGCGCAGAAACTTACGACCGTAGATCTTGCTTGTCAAAACTGCCAATGAATCATTAATTAATCTAACAACTTGGGCGCTATCGATTTAAAGTTATTTTTATAGATGATGCGACGAAGCAATTAAAAATCTTAATTAATTCGATTCAGTTTTATTACAATCCTGTTTATAGCTATACAACAACAATTATTATTCACAGGATACAACTATATACATTATTTTACACAAAATTTAATCTTAATTCGAACGCATTAAATATAAATTTTCCAACATTGGTAACATTTTTTTCCTTTTATCCACCATCAAACAATAAAACTTTTGTATTTGGCCAATGACAATAATATTTTGGTAAGTATCGATGTCTTAATGACATATATTTTTCACAGACCAATGGAAAATGGTATTCATTTTCTATAACTTCCATATTGCAACAGGTACAAAAGCGCGAATTTTTATCAATACTATCATATCTACCACGCACAATAGGCTAGCTAAGTCATGGTTGCTTATTATACAACTCTAAGCCTAAAACTTATCTGTGTTGGACACTCGTGTGTGCGTTTCTTGCTTATATGAATTAAAAAAAAAAACAACCGAAAAGCGATCTTGTGAGAACAATAAAATGTGCAATCGTGGCTCTATACAGTAAAAAGTAAGATAACAATACATTATGTAATCTGCGGAATGTGGATAAGCACGTCACTGACATACAATCTGTATGTGGGAGATCATGGGTTCGAACCCCGGTCTTAGTCTGATTTGGAAATAGGTAGTGACTGTTCTCTCGCCAAGCATTCGACATTCAGCTATGATATAAATGCCACAGGATCCTTTGGAAGAGACCTTAAAAACCAATGTCCCGTGCTATAGCAGGTTAAAGAACCCATCCTGTGCATTTCCGTGACCGCACTGCAAAGATCTGTTACTTCATCTACAGCTGGTGACGTCTCGATATGAGTGAAATGTTCTTGACCGAGATGTAAAAATCCAATCAATCTACATTGTATATTGGCAAACGCTTCTCGGTTGTGCGGTACATCATTATGTGGAGCTCTTGTTCATCATATAGACACGCGTTTTTTCTTTTGGGGCTGTGATTAGGACATGGTACACGTATATAATGTACTCTGATTGATACGATTCACAATGAAATCTACATCATAGCTGTCATATATGCACCGCTATGTGGAGCTCCGGGCTGTACTCGACATGCATTTCCTGTACATATATTTCAGATTATGTCTGTCTCGTTTGAAGAGAAGAAGGTAATTTGATAAATCTTCCTCGTCAAACGATTGAACAAAGTAAAAACGAATTTAATATCATTTTCATTATTTCCCTGGAGATATCGTGCTTAATGAAACGTTTGCGTAGGTTGAAACAAATACTTTTATTTTTACTGGATATGATTTTTAAAAACAATACAATCATAAAAAATCGTGCATATTCAATACTATATATATACAATGTACAGTCAGACCTGCCTTAAAGGACACCTTTATATCAGGACCATCTGCTGTTAAAGGTCAGCAAAATTTTATTCCAATTTCTCTTTATTCGCGTTATTTGAACCTCTTTATAAAGGCCACTTGTCCACAAAAGCCACAATGACTTGTTTCCTGTGGGACTTTATTGGCAATTTTTATTGAAATGTTTCATTTATTCATTGATCGCAATAGATAATAAAATAGATATATCAGAATTAACAGGGTTTTTTTTCTTGCTAGCGCTCTCATCTAATCTTCACAGAGAGAGAGAGAGAGAGAGAGGAAAATGTCCAAGTCGTTGATATGGGGACAATTATTAGTTCCATCACAAGCATAGTGGGGACACCACCAACAATGTGGGGACAAATCGTGTGTCCCGAAATCTAACCAGCATTTGATTACACTGAAAATGTCCTTAACATTGTAGGTAAAGTAACATATTTCTTACGAATCGCACACTGTCCCCACTATCTTACTAGTCCCTACACTTAAAATTTTCGGAGAGAGACCCTTATTACCCTTATGGGAAGGCGTGCCTTATATATGCAGATTCAAGTAGCTTGAATAAAGAACGATTGGGATAAAATTTTACTGGCCTTTGAAAATAGGTGGTCCGTATATAGAAGTGGCTTTAAGACAGATTTGACTGTAAATGTTGTTTAATTTTCAAAAGAAATGAAAATTATTTTAATTTATATATATATATATATATATATATATATATATATATATATATATATATATATAATCATCCACGATATTGTCATTTAGACTCTTAATATGATCTGAAATGATTTCTTGAACTGTTGTAGACATCAAACATTTGATTGCTAATACCACGCAGGTGCGCTGATGATATACCTAGGTAAATCCAGACAAATAATACGTATAATACATATATTTGTACAATATGATATTGGTATATCATTGCATTTCTGACAATTCTTTATTGAACACAGGGTGTGGCATTTAGACTCTCTACAAAAGGATTATTACAGGGTTGTTGTGAATATACTGATTTTTATTTCGTTGGTAAGTATACACATTTTTTTAAATATTGATTCAATTTATTACAAAATTACGTAATTTCAAACTCAATCAAAAGGTATATTTCTCTGTGGCACATTAGTTTTATTCACTTTATATTTTTATTTTGTTAATGGTAATAATATTACAATAGACACAAAAATTATATGTTTTTAATTACATATGCATTTAAAAGAATTTTGGTTTATAGTTGGTTAAAATATCGCGTGATTATTTGAACATCCAATATTACTAAAATCGCAATACTATACATTTATTTCGGTGCCTGTACAAAGTCAGTAATTAATACTAGTGCTATGATGCTATCAAACTTATATTTTCATTTTGATAATGGTAATAATAGAAATAAAAATTATTTGGTTTTTTTATTACATATACATGTACACTTGAAGGGATTTTGGTTCATAGTTTTAAATATGGCGTGATTATTGAAACATCCAACATTACTAAAATCGCAGAACTGGAATTAATTCGGTGTTCGTACAAAGTCGGGGTAATAGGGTTTCCCAGCTTAATATTTTTATTTTAATAATGGAAATAAAAATTATTTGTTTTAATTACATATACATGCACGTACATGTAAGAGATTTTGGTTCATAGTCCCAGAACGTCTAGAGGTTTGGGAGTTAAGTTGATTAATGATGTTTAACGTCCCAGTCAAGAATATTTCACTTATATCGAGACGTCGCCAGCTATAGGCGAAGGTGCAGAAAATTTGCCTGTGCGTTGCGCTTATGGCATTATACAGCAGGGTTCTTTAGCGTGCCAAGCCGACCGTGACACGGGACCTCGTTTATTTTAAGTTCTCATCCGAAAGAACCGTGACTTTCATTTCGTAATGCTGAGTGCTTGGCAAAAGAACAATCACTACCCACTTTCAAGTCTTGGGTCAGACCCGGCCGGGGTTCGAACCCAAGACCTTCCACTTACGGAGCGAGCACTCTACCAACTGAGCTACCGCGGTGGTTATTGGTGTGATTAGAGAAACCTCTAATAACACTATAATTACAACAAGTAAACATTTATCCAGTGCCTATACAAAGTCGGTAATAACAGTGATAAAAATTAATGTTTTGGGGTTACATTTGAATGTACACGTAAAGTGTTGGTGGTTAATTGTTACGTAAAATAAAATAATTTTTAGTTTTAAATACGCATATTAATGAATGACTGGTTGTAAAACAAGTGGGGTGATTACTGATTAGAGACCATAACCCCTCCCCCATCAGATACTTAATTCTGTGCCCGTACAAAGTCGGTAATAACAGTAATAAATGTTATATATCTGGATTGCAAATGCATTCAAGGGTTGTTATTTTATAGTTTTGTAAAATATAAAGGTAATTTGTGCGTTTTGTGAACAACTGGTTGTAAAAATTAAATATGTGGGATGAATATTAGGAAACCTTCAACAGTACTTTAACCACACCATCAGATATTTATTCCGGTGCCCATACAAAGTCGGTAATAATAGTGATAATACATATATTTTTTGTTTACATATGTACATGTAACTGCAAAGGGTTGTTGGGTAAAATAAGCTCATTTTTATGTTTTAAATATGCGTTTTAATAAGTGGGACATGATTAGAGGGTTAGTAATTATATAATGCTAGCATGTTAGAAGTTCAACCGCACCACCAGGTATATAGTCCGGTGTCTTAGTTTAAACAATAATTTATTTGAAAATCAAAATTAATGAATAACGTAATGAAACAATGTTACAAATCATGATCCTGGAACAAGATTAAAACTCTTATATTAACCAGTTTCCTATGCATCTATAATATAACAATTTATACAACATGGCGATTAAGTAAAGCATTTGGTAGACAATTATGAATTAGAATCATAAAACAATGGAGTATGGATAGTTTTTCAGTGAAATCGGTTGGACTGGCGAATTTTAAATTCGCGCCATTTTGTCTTTTTTTTTAACTGACGTGCAAATAGACACATTTTCAATGAACATGTGAAAGGGAAAAAATACCTTACAAATACTTGTAATAAATGTTCCGCCCTCGATCTACCGCCGGTATGGTGTTCACCGTGCCGATGCAATTCTCAGTGCCCTTACAAAGTCGGCGATAGTGGTAATAAAAATTAATGCTTTTGGGTTACATAATACGTGCACATGTATAGGGTTCGTGTTTTGATGGCTTGGTAAAACATGCTTGCGTATGTTGTAAATTAAGTGAGCTGATAAGGATACTAGTATTCCATACCAGGAGACCACTGTAGGCGAACTTTATACACAGGTTTCACGGTACGAAGGACATCTATCTACAAAGTCCGTATCCGTTAGCTCCGAACCATTACGATAGCTCACTTAGAAAGAGTGCTAGCTCCGTATGTGGAATGTCATGGGTTCGAACCCGGATTTGGTCTGACCAAGACTTGAAGCGACAGCCCTTTCGCCAAACACTCGGCATTTATAAATGAAAGCCACGGGATCTTTTCAAAAGAGACTTTCATAAAAACCTATGCCCGCCCGTGTCACAGCAGACGTTGCACGTTAAAAGAACACTCCCTGCGCATTGCCCTGAATGCACTGCAAAGGTAAAAATTTCTGCCACTTCACGCAACTAAAGCTGGTGACGTTTTGATATAAGTGGAATTTTCTTGACTGTGGCCAAAATTAAAACCCCATTCAATAAATCAATCTAATGACGATGAATACATTATACATATTTAGTCATGTTTATGCCCTCCGCAAACTAGTTTGAGGGGGAGGGTGCATAACTCTGAAATTTAAAGTTCGAAAGCGACTCGGTTTGTTTAATTTACGTATTTTAAATTGTTTTACAGTAAACAATGTGTTCTCGCAATATTAATATAATCATGAAGCAGAGCCGAGGACACTTTTTATGTACAGATATCATAGAAAGGTTAAAATCCGTCTAGCTCTTTTTCTGGCGTATTCCTACGCTACGTGTTGTTGACGGCAAAATCCTACACGTTCTGTACTGACATTATTAGCATATAAACGTCGGAATGCTACAATGTTTAATTAGAACAAAGCATATATGACAATATTCCTAATGAAAGGTCAAACGGACAGGTAAAAAAAGTTCCCCTATACACCCGGTTGGTTCAACCTAGCACATGGCGACAATGCATGTGTACAAATAGGAAAACTACATTACAATAATAGTAATTAATTTAACAAGAGACCGTTTTGTAACAGTCGGGAGACAAATTACAGTATAGAACGTGGTACTTCCAACACTATAGACGTGTGTTCTAGATACCTACTGACCTGGAAACACGTGTGTTCTACCTACTGACCTAGAAAGACGTGTGTTCTACCTACTGACCTAGAAAGACGTGTGTTCTACATACTGACCTAGAAAGACGCGTGTTCTACCTACTGACCTAGAAAGACGTGTGTTCTACTGACCAAGAAAGACGTGTGTTCTACCTACTGACTTGAAAGACGTGTGTTCTACCTGCTGACCTAGAAAGACGTGTGTTCTACCTACTTCTGCCTACTGACCTAGAAAGACGTGTGTTCTACCTACTGACCTAGAAAGACGTGTGTTCTACCTACTGACCTAGAAAGACGTGTGTTCTACCTACTTCTGCCTACTGACCTAGAAAGACGTGTGTTCTACCTACTGACCTAGAAGGACGTGTGTT
This sequence comes from Anadara kagoshimensis, assembly GCA_021292105.1. Lineage (NCBI taxonomy): Eukaryota > Metazoa > Mollusca > Bivalvia > Arcoida > Arcidae > Anadara > Anadara kagoshimensis. The sequence goes on along the minus strand of CM037875.1, from coordinate 11,437,582 downwards.
CTACCTGCTGACCTAGAAAGACGTGTGTTCTACCTACTGACCTAGAAAAACGTGTGCATTTCTCCCTCTTTTTTCTCGAGTTATTTATATACATTTGTATATCGGAAGGGTGTATGAAACCACAATACCGGTATTGCCTGGTCATATTTTCCGTGGGTACGTAGGTACATGCGATCAAACTGTAACAGGATCGATAAAATGTCGGATAAAACATGGTATCATACTGCTATAAACGACTCGTTTATCAACTCAACTACCCATCCCATCGAGTGGGTGGTACTTCCAACACTACAGACGTATGTTCTACAATCTGAGCTACAAACACGTGTACATTTCTCCCCCTTTTTTTCTCGAGTCTGGTAAGTTCGGTGTAAATTTCACAATGTATTGCAATGATGCAATAGGAAAACCATATATGAAACCGGTCAGATCGTATAAGCGCTGAATTATGTACAAGGTTTAACGATGTTGTTGGTTAGAACATCAGAGCCAGAATGATTTTTTAGAAATTGTTAGCGCCAAAACAAAAGATATATCCAGACACTAAAAGTACTTGCAATTTACTTCACAAGAAACAATCACATTTACATTACATCGCGTATACAAAAACATATACAGTACAACACAACAGACAGACATAGCAGCACACCTGGCAAAAAGACACCTGGTTAAATATAACCAGAATATTGCCACCAGTTTATATTTTCCGTGGTTACATGGCATCAAACTGTAATAGGATGGATAAAATGTTGGATCAAACATGGTAACGAACTGCTATAAACGACTCATTTATCAACTTGACTACTCATACATGTCTCGAGTTGTAGACAATATCCAACGACGCAGACTCACAGCAATGCCAGGCGACTTGAACAATATACGACGCCGATCAACGCGTGACTGCTACATGTCTCGACTTGTTAGGTGAGGCAAAATGGCAAAAAATAACAACGGCAACACAAATAACTCATCCGAAAACTCCGACAACATGTAATACATCCGACCACTCACGGTAACACCCAATGACTCACGAAAACACCCAACGACCCGTTGCAACATCTCAAGAGTCTAAAACATACACCCGACCACTTCCGACAGCTCCGATAACACCCGGCAACTTGGTTTACATACACCCTGCCACTTACGACAATACCTTACTATCCGGCAAAAACACCCAACGACTCGTCGCAACATCTCAAGACTTTGACAACATACACCCGACCACTTCCGACAGCTCAGATAACACCCGGCAACTTGGTTTACACACACCCAGCCACTTACGGTATCACCTTACTATCCGACGAATCACATCAACATCTCACAACTCGAACAACATACATCCCACCACTCACGGTAACTACCGACGACTCCGGCCACATACACCCGATCACTCACTACAACATCTGACGAATCAAGATGAACACCACGTGACTGCTACATGTATATCTCGACTTCTCAGGTAAGGCAAAATTGCATACAATTGCAACAGCAACACTCAACGACTTGGACAACAAACAATACATCTGACCACTCACGGTGACAACAGCTCACGACTCGAACAACATACGCCCGGCAGTCCCGGTAACACCCGACAACTTATGGTAAAAGACGACAACACCTGACGCCACACGGCAACATCTCAATACTCGGAAACATACACCCGACCACTCCCAGGCAGTCCAGGTTAAACACCCGACGATATGGACAATACACATGTACATCCGACCACTCACGGTAACATCCGACCACTAACAACATCTCATGACTCGGACAACATACACCCGATCACTCACGGTAACACCTGGCGACTCGGACAACATATACCCGATAACTCACGGTAAAAGCCGACGACTCACGGCTCGGGCAACATCTACCCGACCACTCCAGGTAGCAGCCGACGACTCGGGCAACAACCGATCAATCACGGAAACACATCAAGATGGCCACTGCGTAACTGCTACATGCCTGTTCCGACTTGTCAGGTGATAGAAAACTGATGGCAACACCCAACAACTCGGACACATACATGTACACCCGACCACTCGCGGTAACACCAGACAACTCCGGCAATATACAACCGATCCATCACTGCAACATCCGACATATAAGATGACCACCGCGTGAATGCTACATAATATCTCAAGTTCTCAGGTGTGACAAAATTGCATACATTACAAATATACCTGTCAGGTAAATGATCAGTTACGGATTGTATAAAAAGCTTAAACTAATCAGCGATGCTTTATTCTATACAAACGCGGTGCTCAGCACATTGTCGACAGTAATGATACCAATATATCACGTTCTCAATTACAAGATGGTGGTTTTTAAAAGGTAAATGCATTGGCATTATGATGCATATGCAGTCCAACCTGCCTTAAAGGCCACCTCTATATAATGGTCATCTGCTTATAAAGGCCGGTAGAAATGTATCCCAATTGTTCTTTATTCATATTATTTGAAACTGTGTATAAAGACCACCTGCATATAAAGCCACGTTTACTGTTTCTCTTGGGTGGCCTTTATAGACAGGTTTGACAGTACGTGTCGAAACTGGTCGTTTCAATACAGACTGAAAATCTTCAAAAACACTTAATTGTCGAAAACATAGTTCTACTGAAGCTGATTGTTTTTATTTTAAGTAAAATACATATCCCCACTTACGAAAGCCTATTAAGCTCATGAATAAAACAAATTAAAAGACGTAATAACGCGAGAGAAAGGCGTAATAACGCGAATTGAAATGCGTTATAACGCGAAATAAAGGCGTAATTACGCGAATTGAAAGGCGTTATAACGCGAAATAAAGGCGTAATAACGCGAATTGAAAGGCGTTGTAATGCGAAATAAAGGCGTTATAACGCCTTTCGAAAGGCGTAATAACGCCAATCGAAAGGCGCTATTATAACGCCTTTAGAAAGGCATAATAACGCGAAGTGAAAGGCGTTATAATGCCTTTTTGTCTATATATATAGAGCAGTCACTTCCCTGGAGAATGTTAACAACCCTAACCACAAACAGATTGGTTTTAGTTTGAATAGCTTAAGGCAACTGCAGATCTATTCATACTAAGATGTCACAAATGTCATTTAATCATTGTTAAAAGTTAGCGATTGACAATTGGACAGGAACTTTTTAATAAATAGCCATGTGTACATTGCCAATGTTTATAAATGTTTATATTTCAGATTACTTAAAATATTTCTATCTCCATATATAAAATGATACTCTTTATGAAAAAACAACACTTTAACATTGAAAAGAAACCGTTCTTTCTGTTTTACTGAAATAGTATGTTCATTTCAGCGCAGGATCGGATGATGTGCAGTTTTTTTTTTTAAATTTTCATAAAATAAATACATATAAAACAGCCAATTACATTACATATAGTTGTGCAGGAAACAAACACACACACACACGCACGCACACACACACTTTTAATATGTATGTAAAGTGTGTGTGTGTGTGTGGGGGGAAACCCCAGGAGCTCCACATCATTATGGAAGACATCTTAACTTCGCGTAAATAAGCCTTTATTTCGCGTTATAACGCCTTTCAATTCGCGTTATAACGCCTTTATTTCGTGTTATAACGCCTTTCAATTCGAGTTATTACGCCTTTTAATTTTTTTATTACGCCTTTATTTCGCGTTATAACGCCTTTTTATTCGCGTTATAACGCCTTTCAATTCGCGTTATAACGCCTTTATTTCGTGTTATAACGCCTTTATTTCGTGTTATAACGCCTTTCAATTCGAGTTATTACGCCTTTTAATTTTTTTTTATTCATGAGCTTAATAGGATTTCGTACCCACTTTCCAAAAGTTAAACAAAATCCTGGAAAATTGTTTTCCAAGGAAAATAACCCTTGTTGCATACATTTTTACCATTCAGTTAAGATATCACATTTATTAAATAATGCAATAACTTCAGAATTTCAATTCTATGAATAAAAATTAAATTATGATTCTAGTATAAAACAAAGCAATGTATCTGCTTCTTAAATTTTAAAATTCCTAAAAACTATGTTTTGTCGTTTAAGTATTGTCTTGGATGGATTTGGTTACATCTTTAACGGCTGAATTTTTTGGATTCCCATAATTTTGGTCCGGGTGAGAGTTGAGTTGAGTAATGAAGTTAAACGTCCCTGTCAAGGATATTTCAATTATATGGAGACATCGCAAGCTAAAGACGAAGGTGTAGAAATTTTGCCTGTGCGTTGCGCTGATGGCAGTATACAACATGGTTCTTTATTGTGCCACTCCTCTTGTGTCAAAGGCGAGACACGGGACGTTGTTAATTATAAGTTCCCATCCGAAAGAACCGTGGCTTTCATTTCGTAATGCCGAATGCTTGGCGACAGAACAATCACTACTTTCTTGGGTCAGACTCTGCCGGGGTTCAAATCCACGACATCCCACTTACAGAATATGCACTTGACCAACTGAGCTACCGCATTGGTACTGATGAGAAATTATTCTGAAAAGGTCCTCTAGTGCTACAAGATTAAAAAGGTTTAGTAATAATTAAAAATAAACCTATGGCAAATATAAATCTGAGATGACAGTGCATGTATATATTATACTGAATAAAAGTCAGTTATACACAATAAATTATAAACGTTATCATGGAAACCAAAAATTATTATACATATACAGCACAGGCCTGCCGAAAGTTTAACTCTGAGTTAACGAAAATGAGTGGAAGCTTGGTTACGAAATGGACAAGATGCGGTTAGTTAGTGTCCGAAAAGCTGCCGAGATATGGATAGATGCTGTCGATATACAATGTAGGTCGAAATGAGGTGACAATTCGGCGCTAATTCGTTAGCTTAGTGTTAAACTTTCGACAGGTCTGTACTGTATTCCAGAACAATAGACAATATGGGAAAATTAAACGAGAAAGAAACATATTGTACAATGTATATGACCGTAGCGTTTATAATGAAAATAATTGTAAACTCATCTAAATCACGAATATACAAATAATGTATTTATGAAAACGTATTGATTTTCACCGACTTGTTCCATGTTTGTATAGTACAATGTTTTACTAAGATTTTTACCATATAAACTTTTTACAAATGATAATAGTTTAAGGTTTTATCGCTATAAATATGTATATATTACTTACTTTAATTTCTTCTTATTGAAAATCATCCTTTATACATTTATTGCCTTGAGTGAGGAAGATATGAACATTTGTTTACCCGCAACAAGTCGAAGTCCGAGGGAAATGTGACTTGTTAAGGGTGAACAAATGTTCATATTTCCCTCAAACAAAAGCAATAAATTGTTTATTATACCAAGAAATAACCAGATAACCATTTTAATAAGAAAGACAAAAAGAAAGAAAATTATTATACCTCATTAGAAAAATACGATGCTATCTGTAATTTGATTGGATTGTTGGATCATGTGATCAGGGTGGAGAAAACATCGTGTATCCCTCTGAAAACATCATATCCCACCTCTTCGGAACACACCGTGACGTCACAATGGTTTGACGTCATCGATGAAGAATCGGTCTTGACGTTCTAGCGTTTGCCTCCGATGAGTTCCGATAGGAGAAAAAACAATAAATCGGCGAAGGATTGATGTTTTCAGACTGTCTTTTTTAAAATATTTTCTTTCTTTCTGTCTTTCTTATTGCCATGGTTATCTTTCGGTATAATAAACAATTTATTGCCTTTGTGTGAGGGAGATATGAACATTTGTTCACCCTTAACAAGTCACATTTCCCTCGGGCTTCGCCCTCGGGAAATATGACTCGTTGCGGGTGAACAAATGTTCATATCTCCCTCACACAAAGGCAATAAATGTATAATATTTTAAAAAAGCCATCATTCCTTCTCCGATTCATTGCTTTTTCTCCTATCGGAACTCATCGGAGGCAAACGCTATAACGTCATGACCGATTCTCCATCGATGACGTCATATCATAGTGACGTCATGGTATGTTCCGAAGAGGTGGGATATGATGTTTTCAGAGGGATACACGATGTTTTCTCCACCCTGATCACATGATCCAACAATCCAATCAAATTACAGATAGCATCGTATTTTTCTAATGAGGTATAATAATATTATATATACAGCCCTACCTGCCTTAAAGACCACCTCTATATAAAGGCCACCTGCTTATAAAGGCCGGTAAAATTGTATCTAATGTGTTCTTTATTAATGTTTTTTTAACCTGTATATAAAGACCACCTGCCTATAAAGACCACTTTAACTGGTTCCCTTGGGTGGTCTTTAAAGGTTTGACTGTATTCCATAACAATAGATAATAAGAGAAAGAAGCATATTGTACAATGTATATGTGTGTGTGTGTGTGTGTGTGTGTGTGTGTGTGTGTGTGTGTGTGTCGTTAATAATAAAAATATGAAAACTCATCTAAATCACTAATAACTTGATAAATAATACATTAAATTTATAAAAATTATCATCATGATTATTGATGTCTGTGCGTTTAATGATTGGTTGAATGGGACTGTTGATGCTAGATATGGCTCGCTAAAGAATTCTCCCTACATATTGCTGATAGGCGATGAAGTCCCGAAATAAAATATATTTATCTGGGACGTAAAACCCCAATCATTCAATCATTCAATTTCAGCATTGTGTTACTTGAGACAGTGGTCATTACAGTACACACTGGGTCATACTGTGATGTCATATTTTAGTGGTTCTAAGCACTATTGCTTTAGGGTGTTGCAAATTCGTGGTTTATACATGTAGTTATCATTCAAAGTATGTTTGAAACATACAGAATTTCGTTGACATGTAAATCCGTATGCCAGTTTGTTCACAAAAATAATTGAATCACCACGAAATTTTAGGATTTCGCGGTATAACCATATTTTGTATAACATTTTCAATATGATTACCATATGTTTATTTATAGAATCGCTTCCTTCTAAGCCTAAACATGGGTTTTCCATACCTATTTTCAATTAACAAAATAAATGTTATAATTTTTCTTGTGCAATTTGGTTTCTTTATAAAATACAGCATTCTGAAATAGCAAATTACGTTCAGCTCCAAAACATATACAGTACAGGCCTGTCGAAATTTAACAACAAACTAACAAAACTAACGCAAAACTCGGCTGCTGCGAGTGACCGAGACTTGGATAGCTAGTGACTGCCTAGAGATAGATAGCAGCTGCCTTAAATCTGACGAGATATAGCTAACGAGGGACCGAAATGAGCTGCCTTTTTGACACTTATTTTTAAGCTTGGCGTTAAACTTTGGACAGGTCTGTAATGTAATATGTTTCGACATTTACAATGTAGGTTAACACCCCAGAAACATGACGTCATTCTGTTATCAAGGTAGGAGTACTATCGAATTTCTAAGAAACTGATGTTTTTCTATAAAGTCCTTAAGGTGACATGTGTAGTCTGTAATCTCGAAATGGTAATTTATCTATTAGAAATACTATTTTGACAAGCGAATTCAATGAATAAGGACCCCACTCCCCACCCTGCCAAAAGGTTCTTTTTTGTGATTTGCACCTATGTTCAAAGGGCAATAACTCCGAGGTAAATGAGCAAACCAAATCAGGTTAATAATATGCGCATCTCCTATCAATGTTGAAGTTTTGCATCAATTTCTTCAAACGGCGGGGATAAAAATAGGGAATACCTATTGCGAATATACAAAAACATAATCTTTTTCTTATTTTCCTTTAAAAGTCTCCACAATCCCTATTGTAACGACAACATATGACCGAACAAATGGTGGTGATGAATCAGAATTTAGCTGTATGTATTTAAACGGATTGATATTTATAAAACGTAAATATTGCCTAAAACAATTGTTTGTTTGCGAAAGATAAAACCCATCATCTGAATAAAGTCATAGCAATTAAGTTACATTATTGTACAGACCTGTCGAAAGTTTAACACTGAGCTAACGAAAAGGTTGTTGAAGCTCGGTTGTCGAGTGACTGCGTTATGTATAACTGGTGGCACAAAAGCTGTTGAGAGATAAAACAAAAAAATAGCTGTAAAGATGGCGAAATAGCTAAAAGATGTCGAAATAAAGTTGGCGAGTCGCCGGGATTAGCTGCCAAGTTCTCAACAAATAGTTACCTTGGTGTTTAACTTTCGACAGGCCTGTGCTATATATCAATGTCTCCAGACACAACCAGGAAATGTTTGGATTAGATAATATGTAATATTCCCCCTTTTTTCTTTAGTCAATTTCAAAGCATTTAGATCTACTATTTAAAATTGACTTAGTTTTTGTGTCATTTATGAGGTTAAATAGACAGCAAAGTTGCTCAAATTGCATAAAAAGCACAGTGGCGAATTTGAGGTTGCAACCCCCCCCCCCTTTTGAAAAATTTAAGAGAGAGAGAGCTTTTGACTGATGTGACCCCCATATGTTAATGTAACAACCAATTTCTGTATACGTGTTGTGTGTTGTTCCGGATCGCGTTTACTAGACCCCACGTCTCTGGAAGCTCGCGCCTTCGGCGCTCGCATCTAGCATTGATATACTAGTAATGTTCAACCCCCCTTTCAAAAAATCCTCGATCCTCCCCTGCAGCAGGACAATCAATGTCTATTAGTAATATTTGCAATTGCAACTGCCTTGTTCTGTAAAAAACGTATATACTAATCAATTTCCAAATCCCAATTCCGATGAAAAAAATAAAGATACTGAAACTGATTAATTCAGTTAAAAAAGTGAACGTCCATCAGACAAGTGAGGCGAGGTGCTCTGGAAAGGTAATCTCCTCCGGTTTAGCTAATTAAGAATAAAAGGAACGTTGAACTATCACTATGAGAAGTCAAATATATATACCTATGGTAATTTTGGATACTGGGACATCATACTTATCACCGATCATAAAACTTGTTCAGGGCCAATGTAAACAGTGTAGCAATTTCGTCGTTTATTTCCCTATGAAGTCAGTACAGAATGTGCAAATATTTGACGTCATTTCGCACAGGAATAAATCAGGCAAAATTTGAAACAGCTGCTCTTGATCAAAATACACTTGTCTATTCGTATTCATATATTTATATTGAAAGAATGCAATGTTTAAAAACTGTTTTAAACAAACTTTTCATAAATAAAGGATTCTTAAATTTTAGAACTATTTTGTTTGTTTGATATAAGAGGCCCGAAACAGCACAGTTATAATATAAAAATTGCAATAGGCCCCGATCAAGCACCAACAAACAATATGTTTATTGCAACATGAAATCACGGGGTTGATGAATTGCTATACCTTATGGATGCCGTGCCTATTTTTATCACATTACCCAACATTAAAATTCTTGAGTTATGATTGACCAAGATAATAAATACAAACAATAGGTTCAACAATTTAAAATAGAACCGTGGCAAGTAAAAGAATAGCAACGCAATCAGGCGCGTAGCTCCCTTTACGCCACTACGCCACGGCGTCCACATATTTTTTATGTATTTACTATTTCACTTAAATATCAGATCGGATGAATGCTCCAATTACATTTTTTCAAGCAAGTCAAAAACATTTATCGAAATAAATTTAAGGAACCAAACGTTTCCAAAAAAATAGCCTTCAGTAAAATACATGTAACTGTCAAAACCTAGCTAGCCTTCAGATTCCACCATTTTTTTTAAATGTTACCAGATTGCAACTTTTGACATATCTTATTCGTAACTTTAAGGGGTAGCATGTCCCTTTTCCCCATAACATGCATTTTGCAAGAATTTTTATTCTAATTCGAATCCATATCATTTTCACCAAACTACGCGCCTGGCAATGGCATATCAATTCAAATTTCTCTTTGCGTCGTCCATAATACAATAACGTTACCGAGAGCCAATTCATTCAAACGTAACAAAAAATATTTGACCAATCAAAATACTCGATACAAAGAAATTTGAATTATAACTTAGTGGTATTTAAATTTGACTGATTCACTTTTTCTGCTTTTTTGCTTTTGTAGGAAAAGAAACATATTTTCACACATTATTCCACAGACAAGAAGTTGAAATGGTAAGAATGATTGTGGTCACATAAATCGATCAGAAACCATGAAAACTATCTCCAGGGTGATAGAATCCACTCTAGTTAGCATGTGTAACAGGATATGGTCTGTATGCATGGTTCAAGAATTAATCGTTGCATAAATAGTTTAACTATTGTCACATTTTTAATTTTTGTGAGTACACATGCTCCAAATTTCAAGGCGCATTCATGAATGGAGTTCGCCGCTGTACCACGTGACACCCTCTAACATTTACACAAAATGACGTTTTCTTGTAAAAAAAAACCAAACAACGTCAGCGTTTTCCAAAACGTCCTGCACAAACATTAAGAAATATTGATCACGTGGTACATCAGCGAACCCAATTGATTTGGCCACAAGATTTGGTGACAATCACATTAAAAGAACGTCTATTAATGTAACCATGGTTGCTGATCGAACTAATCCTACCTCAATATATATATAATATAGGCAGTATATAACTCCATATTATTATATTTATTATTATTTATTCAGTCGATATACTTACTTAATTCATGGTGTGACATTTTAGTTTTCTTCTTAATTTCTCTCCAAGATAACTTCGCCTTTGCTAATTCTGCTCTCACTATGCTTTGGTCTTCCGCTTTCACTTTTTCCTTGTAGATTTCACTTCCAAGCTGTTCGTGGCCGTGTGATGCTGTTAGGTGGTTCTTTAAGTATGCTTCACTGAACTCTGCCAACTTTTCTATGGGCTTCTGCTTTTCCCCTTTCCTTATAGATTTAACTTCAAAGCGGGTCCAGGCCGTGTGATGTTGTTAGGCGGTTCTTTAAGTATGCTTTCACTGAACCCTGCCAACTCTTCCTTGGGCTTCCGCTTTTTCCCTTAGATTCCACTTCAAAGCTTGTCGTGTGATGTGTTTTTCCGGTTTTCCTGATGTATGACCTTTCCACACCTATTTGATTATTATTTCAATGTATGCCTTCTGATGGTCAACAGTTTGATTTTGTTTGAGCTGATTTCCAGTTCCATTTTAAAGTAATTTCGTTGAGTAATGTGATCTTCTCCTGTATTTGATCTGAGGTGTGCATAGATCAAAAGTCATGGGCAAAGTTCACGTCATCTACTGTATTTCCACAAATTCATTGCACATGGAAAATGCAAGTTCCAACAAATTAACAAAAAATGTCAAAACTTAATACAAAATATACTGACCTAATAGGAAAAAATATTTTTCATTCATGAAAAAGTGAACTTAATTCTGTACATAGAGCCATTTTTTAACTTTTTAATAAAACAACAAATATGACTATGTCGAAATTATCCCTTCTTTACCTTCTTAATTACTTGGAACAACTATAAACGTTATATCATAATTGGAATATTCATGGTGATCACACATGGAAAAAACCCGAACAACAATGACCTGTCTGACCCTTAATACCCTGATGTAACTTTGAATAAGGCCCAATTGGTGTATAAACTTGATCAAATTTCCAAAATTTTCGCAAAATTTCTCTATGTACAGGAGAACTGAAGAATAATGTTTTTAATTAAAAATATAAATAAATTTGGTTAGGTCAGTGCATTCTAAATGCATTTTATTGATAGTTTAATGGAAAGACTTTCAATTAAAAGAAATAAATAATAAAAACCATGTGCACCCAATTTATGGAAATACAGTAGCTGGGTGTAAATGTCTAGTACATAGTATTTCCATTTCTCTCTTCCTTTTTTGGTGGATATTGTTATGATTAAGGTGCTAGGTGATAGTGTAATTTTAGTGTGACCGAAAATATGAGTGAGTAATGGTGTTTATCGTCCCGGTCAAGAATATTTCACTTATATCGAGACGTCGCCAGTTACAGACGAAGGTGTAAAAATGTTGCCTGTGCGTTGCATGATGGCATTTTATTCACAGCAGGGTTCTTTATCCACTTTCAAGTCTTGGGTCAGACTTGGTCGGGGTTCGAACCGTCGACCTCCCACTCACAGAACTTCCACTCTACCAACTGAGCTACTGGTAAACCATAATGTATAGAAAAATTTCTCTATTCACACTGTCAAAGGCCTCTTTTGTTTGAAACCCTGAATTTATTTTAATCTTAAATGTAGGTGGTATAAACACATGTCCAATTATTCTTCTGGAGATGGTCTATTTAGTATTTCGTTGAAGATTTCGGTCCATCGTTGGTTTTGTCCCATGTTCTGCTGTACTCCTTTTTCATCCTTCTTTTCACTGGTTTGACTGTATATGCCACTTTGTATACTAGTTTATTTATTGTAGCGTATAGATCTTTTAAAATTCTCTCACTTGATACTGTTTTTGCTATTGCAGGATCTTTTTATTTGTTTTTTCGTATAGATCTTCTTTTAAGATCCTCTCATTTTCTGCTGTTTTTATTGCAGGATCTTTATACTTTGCAAATTGCTTACCCTATTAAGTCAAATTGTTGTCAAATTTGTTATTGTTTTCTTACAATAAGTTAAAATATGGAATGAGACATTTTTCTAAAAATATATCGACTAAGATTATTTAAACATACATGTAGCTCTATAAGTATATCTGGAATATTTATATTTGATTAAGGGATAATGTCATACATGTTTCATGCCGATGAAATATTATATAGATTGTAGGTAATTGTCATTATGATAAAAAAGTGATTTTTGCGTCCAAAATGGTCCGGACCCAAATTGGTGAAAGGTCCAATATTATGTCATAGCTTGATTGGTCATGTCAAAACGTTGAAGAATACAATTTATATATAGTTTATGGGTAGTTATCCCAACTTCCAAGTTTTATAAAAGGTTTAATTTTTTAACTTAATCGCCCAATCACCTCTCGGTATTTGTTACCATGACAACGCAGAAAGCCATGAAAGACAACAGGTCTTTTCGATATGACACTGCACATTTGTAGAAAGTTTCAAGTTTGTAGCTCTTGCCGTCTTCTAGAAAAACTGTGGACAAATAATTTACGGAAGAAAAAAAAGAAACAGTACAATAACTATAAGTCCCTCCCGACCTTTGTTACGGGGCGACTTAATTATGTATCAATTTGATTCAAGCCATTTTCTGATAAATTTCGACCTTAAACCAATGCAATTGGTTCAGACAATTAAAAACGATTACATGGCTATGCGCTTTTTAACCAACAACAGCCGTAAAATGTCATACACAGTAAAATCTGCATTTCGTAACAGGTTTACTTTAAAGACAGGTGATCTTAAAGAGATGGTCACTATAGCAGTGTCCACTCTATAGACAGATTGTCATTATATAGAAGTGGTCGCTTTTACAGGATTTACTGCATAGATAAGCATAAATGTCTATATGAGAGCGGGGTATAACATTGGACTTAAATGGATAGATCTTTATATAAAAGTCTTTGCCATAACATATTTTACTGTGTTTATGTTAAAGAATCAATATTATTGCCAATCATTTCAAGATAAATCTTTTAGTATAATTTTCTTAACATTATTCCCAAAAGTGGAAAACTCATTCACAATAAAATAAAATGTAGGTAGTTGGTAAATATCATGGTTATTAAGCCTTTGTCAAGACATCTTTTTTATGCCTTGCATGTACACAGCACAACTGTTGTAGATAATAGTTGCTAACACACATAAACATGGCGTAAATATATATAATAGTGTAATTATATATTTTAAAAAGTTTTTACTTATAAATAAGCAGGTTTGTATGAAAGCTTGTTGGTGCCATTTTTTAAAGTACATAATAATTTTTTAAATCGTACAAACGATTTAATAAATTGTTAAAAATTATTTTTACTTTTGAAATGGCACTTACAAGCTTTCGTGGGTTTGCAAGCACACCACTTGATGCACCTCAACTGCAATATCCGGGTTTGTTACCGTTATAGGTTCTGTGTATTATGTAATCATGGTCATCTAAGCCTATGAATATGGAATCAAAATATAGTTCTGGAGACAAGCATGGCTCATGTCGTCTCTTCGTATGTATGCGCAACATAACTTAAGATAGTCCCAAGTCAGCGGACTGAAGCCACACCCAATACTGATACGTGTCCATTACATACAAAATGAAATGACGTTGTTAAGGGAATTTGCGACGTAAATATTTTCCAAAATATTTCGAACAAGTGATAAAAGGTACGTGGTACACTGGTGTTCCCCATTATGTTAAATTTGCTAAGTGTTCATTTGCTCGATATAAAATTTCTGTATTTGCATAAGTTTGTTACGGTGACTGAAAAGATAAACATTTCCAATAAAACTATAAATATTGAGCTTATAAGTTAAAATATTTGTTTCTCAACTGATTATTTCTTAATTGTAATTTTCCTTTATTTAATCGCTGGCTAATTTAAAATTAGTTTGTTGATCTTTAAGAAATTCATATTTAAGTTGTCGATTTCAAGACAGGTGCGGTAGCTCAGTTGGTAGAGTGCTCGTTTTGTAAGTGGGAGGTCGTGGGTTCTAGCCCCGACCGAGTCTGGCCCAAGACTTGAAAGTGGGTAGTGACTGATCTTTCAACAAGTATTTCGAATTACGAAATGAAAGTGACGGTTCTTTCGGAATTTAAAATAAACGAGAACAAAGAACCCTGTTGTGTCATGTGCTGTTTTTGAATTTCTATTAAAATAATGCATTCAAAAACAGCACATGACAGCTGTATAAGGCCACCAGCGCCACGCACATCGCTTACGACGTCTCGATATAAATGAAATATTGACTGAGACTTTAAACACCATTACTCAGCTCAATTCAACATAGGTTGTCCTGGTGAAATCTGTGTCCTAGTTATGTCAAATTTTTTGGAATGCCAAAACAAGTGACTAAAATGTGTGAAAATTCTGGTCTGTACTGTTCATGACTATATACAAGTATGTTTCTAAATTAAATTTCAAGCATGAATAATTCATTTTCATTTTAATTGGTCTTATTTTTCTATTACGTTTGCATGAATAGATTGGCTTTCGGAGACTTATTATGGATGACACACAGAGGCATTTGAATTCCTACGCCATAACGATGCTATTTTATTTTAATTGTTACGGCAATATTGTTATTTAAATAAATTATTGATTTGTTGTTAAAATAAATTATATAAATTGAATTATAAGAAATGAAGTTATTTTTTTCTTTTTGTTATGGAAGTATGAAAAAATGGACATTGCACACGTAAAATAATTCGCGTACTTCCATAACAAAAACAAAAATTAATTTCATTCCTATAATATCAGTCTCTTTTGCTCAGTGCTAAACTTTGGACAGGTCTGTACATCAATGTATATGTTATGAATTTCAGTCTAGTATATGAATGCATGATAATTATATAAAAGGTTATAATAGAAATAAGTTGCCATGGCAACAGGATTTAAAATTGTTTGTAATAACGAATTCTAGAAAAATTGTATATATAATATTGATTCTTTTACATGTAAATTGTAATGCACCACAAGGGAAAATATAATTGCGTGACACTATTAATTTTGTTTAAATGCTCAGGGTTCGTTCGGTGTTATTATTTTAAAAATGTAAGAAAAATTTGTTACTGAAAAACAAGCTAACACAACAAATAACACGACAAAAGCAGCCAAACAGATTTACGAAACAAGTAAAACACACATATCGATGGTGGTGAAACTCCTGATTTATGGAAAGCACTGAAAAACACTAACTTGGCATCAGTCAACACAACCTAGAACATGGCAAAAGCAGCCAAACAGATTCACGAAACAAAAAACACGCATATCAATGGTGGTGAATGTCCTGACTTTTGGCAAGCACCGAAAAACACTAAATTTGCATCAGTCAACACAACAAAGAACACGACAAAAGCAACCAAACAGATTAACGAAACAAAGAAAACTCATATCAATGGTGGTGAATGTCCTGACTTTTGGCAAGCATTGAAAAACACTACCTTGAATCATAAACTCAGTAGGCAAATGTTGTTTATTCTTGTCAGAAATATACTATTGTATAAATTTGCAGCTGCTAGTTAAATTCTAAATTCTCTCAAAAATTAAGGTATACTCCCTTATGCAATGTATTTTGGTCCCTTGGTTTCTTTTCAACACCTTGGAAAAAAGTTTTGGTTTCATAATTTTGGTCAGCACTACTAATGATGAATTGTAATCCTAAACGGCCGTCTTGTGCTGTAAAATTAAAACTAACGTTAGTACTTAGCTATTGCAAACATAAACAAGAACAAGAAACAATATATTATAAGTAAATGATGTAAACAGCCAAACACGACGAGGCAAGACAAATAAGAATGTACATAATGAGGATAAAAATTGTCAGTTTTTTTACACACTGTAACAACTCATGATCATAACGAAGTTTGGACTTCATTGGGCATTTCATTAGTTCGGACATCATTGGGCGTTGTTACAGTGCGGAAAAACTGACGATTTTTGGGCGTTGGACTTCATTAGAAGTTGCTACTCCGCACCTAGAGCTATCCATATCTCGGTCACCCCACCCCACCCCTCCACCCACCCCAGGAATATGGGTCTACACATAGTCTGCAATGGAAATAAACCACTAAGCAACGGAATACGTATTAAAATGCAAAAAATACCTGTCTTGTAAAAAGTGATCTTTTTTATAATGTCATTAATGAGGCTGATCGATTGATTTATGGTATCAAAAGGTTGAACATCTTGCCTACCTGGCGCGATTATTAAAACTGTAAGGTTGGAGAAAATGTGTAGGTAGAGAGAGAAAAAACCATGATGTACACATATGAAAGAGAAATTTGTATAAGACTGGAAACACGCATGACACAGAGTTATAAAATACTATAATAATATATACATATGAAAACCAAAACCTAAAGAATAGGCAGACAATTTTAACCTGTCCGCTTGACCTTTATATCAAAAACTTTTTTTTTTTTTTTTTTTTGAAAATGGACCAGTACATTTTTGTATATGGGTCACGTTTGTTTATTGGTGAAACATGCATTGTTTATATATTAATTGCCAATCCAAACACTACCCATTTATTGGGTGGATAGGCGTATATATGCATATTTGGAATGAAAGGTCAAGCGGACAGGTCAATGTTGTTTGCCTATATAAAGATAAGGTGTGTTATGGTAAAATAAGTATTGTTAGGAAATATTCATAATTATAAACCTTTACCGTATTGAAATATGTTCAGATATTGTAAACCTCTACCAGACTGATCATCATCTGGATTTAAGATTTTCACAAACTTGAAGATGAGTACCAAACCACATTTTAAAATGATAAAAAGAACACAAAGCCTTCAGGTAAGAGAATGTTTTATATCTGGTACAGAAACCCTAGAACATCTCTAGAATGGGGGTTTTAGTGTTGAAACCCAGAACGTTTACTAGAGTGTGCGGTTCTAATGTTTAAATCCCAGAACGTCTAGAGGTTTGGGAGTTAAGTTGATTAATGATGTTTAACGTTCCAGTAAAGGATATTTCAATTTTATCGAGACATCGCAAGCTATAGGCGAACGTGCAGAAATTGTGCCTGTGCGTTACGCTGATGGCATTTTACAGCAGGGTTCTTGAGCGTGCAAAGCCCACCGTGCCACGGGACCTCGTTTATTTTCAGTTCCCATCCGAAAGAACCGTGACTTTCATTCGTAATGCCAAGTGCTTGGCGAAAGAACAGTCATTACCTACTTTAAAGTCTTGGGTCAGACCCGGCTGGAGATCGAAACCACGACCTCCCACTTACGGAGCGAACACTCTACCAACTAAGCTACCGCAGTGGTTCTAGAGGTTTGGGGGTTCTGGTACTGGAACCGTAGGGCATGTCTCTAGAAGGGACAGTATTAGTGTCGGAACCATAGATCGTCTCAAGAGTGGATTTGGTGTCTTCTCAGGGATAATCAACTTAAGTTTTGAAACCGTAGAACCTCTTTAGAACGACAGCTGTAACATTGCAACCTTAAAATGACGATATTTGTGTTGCAACCCTAGATCGTCTTTAGAGTGGTGGGCTCTAGTCTTGGAACTTTCGGAACTCTATAGAGTCGGTGGTTCTGGTGTTGGAACCCTAGACCGTCTATATAGAGGAGAGATCTAGTCGTGGAACATCGGGACATCCCTAGATGTGACGGTTCAATTTTTGGAACCCTAGAACTTCTCTAGAGTGGATGGTTCTTTTGTTTGAATACTAAAACGTTTTAGAGGTTCTAAAGTGCTAGAACCCTGACGGTCAATAAGGTGGCTTCTATTGTTAGCATCATACAATAAATAGAGTTAACTTGGGTAATGGCGTTTATCGTCCTGGTCAAGTTTATTTCACTTATATCAACATGTTGCCAGATATATAAATGAAAGCGAGGAAATTTTGCTTGTGCGTTGCGCTTTTCTAATGCCAAGTTCTTGGCGAAAGAACAATTACTACCCATTTTCAGGTCTAAGGTCAGAACCTGTCGGGGTTCGAACCCACGACTTCCTACTTACAGAGGGAGCACTCTACCAACTAAACTAAAGCAGTAGTTACAATATTTATAAGGGTACCGGAATCGTAGAAGCTCCATAAGGAAACCTAGTACTAAAATTCCAGAATGTTATAACCACGTCTTTTCATGCTTAAAGACGCCTCAATTGGTAGACTGCTTGCTCGGTTTCAAATGTAATTCTTCTAGTTTCATTAGTTTCTCTGAACCTGCAGTTAACAAAAATAGTTGACATATATGCAGCTGCTCCCGGAACAAGAGTATACTTTATATAAACCGGTTTCCTCATTCTAGTTTCATTAAATAATATATTGCACCAATATTTCAAACGTTCCCAGCGTAAAATTGTAATGGTGATTCTGAACCTAGTATATAGTCTCACAATCATTTGTGATTTTCCTTAATTTAAATAAACAAATTTCGGGATTTTTTTTTTAGCTGGAAATAATATTTTTTGTCATAAGCTTGATGAAAGATTTAAAATGACACCTTAAATTCCTGATTATCTTACCAATTAACAAAAAGGTAAGGAAAATCTTGTGAAATTGTGACTGGGGTCTAAAGTTTGTTTGATCAATCAAATGCTATCACGGAGTCCATAAATATGCAGTAGTTTGATTCTACATGTATGATCCAAATTAATACTCAACTTGTCCCATAAATTGTACATTTCACTTGGTTCTATATAAACAGTGTGTTGAAACATTTCCGCCTTGTCAGCAGTTAATTATATAGACAACGTCTCTTTATGTTTTATACTTACGAAATGTGATATTTTTCCGTAATCTGAGCAGTGACATTCGATACATGTATTTAATATTGCTGCTTTAAGCAAGTGTGAATACAGATTTCAAGTCTGTTTTATCAGGAAAATGAAAAAAAAAACGGTGCCATATTGATTAACAATTCAACAGGCAACTAAGGTATCTTGCTAGCATTTTCCGAATTATTTTCCTTTTTAAGGATGTATACCTGTGATATTTCAGGGCAGTCTCGTTGAAATATTCCTGAGTAATACGTTTCTAATTAAGTGAAAACATCTGTTTTTATTGTATACGGATGATTTAAAATAAGAAATCTGGAGAATATGCTCATTCTTATTTCTATGTTTGTTTGAGTTTCTCCTGGATTAGTTAGTACTTTTTTATTATAAATTACCAGACGTTTTCTTCGAGTAGTATCCCTTTTACCATGGTATGGCCTATCATTTTGAGTTTCATGTGCTGATTTTTAATTTTATTAAAATAATGCATGTGCTGATTTTGAATGCATTATTTTAATAAAAATTCAAAATCAACACATGGCAGTAATAATAATAATAATAATAATTTGGAACAACCATGATGCATTATTTTAATAAAAATTCAAAATCAACACAAGGCAGCAGTAGTAGTAGTAATAATAATAATAATAATAATAATTTGGAACAACCATGGTCAAAATCATCATTTATTTAACACTACTTTAATATTGATTTCATAGGGACCGATCTGGTATTTGGGGTTACCGGTGTAGTGTGGTGTTCTGCCATCATTTGTCATCAAAGTTGCAGTGGAAAAACGAATCTTACACCTCTATGAGTCTGAAATCGACATTTTGGACAAGAGTGCTTTGTCCTTTTGCTCAGAAAAATTCATATCATACAAACAGGCGGTGTAAAAAAATTAATCGCAGGTGTTAGTTTCGCCAACGTGTGCCAAATTTCTTTGGAGATGAAATTAACTATTGGCAAGGTCGTGTGCTCCGGCAAACGATGTTTGTCATGACTTTATATTGTGGTCAGTCAGATTGTGTTTACCTTGATATTGAAACCGTTTTGATCATGATATTAGGATTACAGGATGATTTGACATTAAATAGGTTTATTATTTTGATATTAGAAATAATAGGGGATTTGACACTGAAACTGTTTCCTGTTTTGGTATTAGAGTTACTCGGAGGAAATGTATCGAATTTCGGTTTTTACCATAGCAATACTTCAGTGACACATTAAGCTCTCTAAACTGTTGAACTATAAGGTATTTAAATAAATTAACACATACAGCCCAAACTAACATGACAAACAGAATACCAAATTAAATCTATTTCCGGATTTTTTTGTGTTTAACGTCCCAGTCAAGAATATTTAACTTATAGCGAGACGTCGCCAGCTGTAGGCAAAGGTGCAGAACAGGCTGTGTATAGCGCTGTTCAATGGCATTATACAACATAATCCTTTATTGTGCCACGCCTACCGTGACTTGGAACCTCGTTTATTTTAAGTTACCATCTCAGTCAAATAACAATGGCTGTAATGCCGAGTGCTTGACAAAAGAACAGTCATTACCCACTTTCAAGTTTCAACCCACGTCCTTCCACTTACGGAGCGAACACTCTGCCATCTGAGCTACCACAGTGGTTTTCAAAATAGGAGCCAGGTCACTACAATAGATATCTATATTAATAAAACCCGAAAACCCTTACATGCAATGTTTCCCCATGCTCCTGAACAGCGGTCAACATTCGTATCATTTCCTTGGCTAAATTTTGTAAAATATATTTTGGTCCTTTATTTTTAACCCCTTGATTTTTTTGGTTTTACAAGTCAGTCCAAGCAATATTGATGATGAATTGTATTCTGAAACGGCCGTCTAGTGCTGTAAAATTAACACTAGTATAATATGTTATTTAGGGCACCAAACTCTTGAATAGGTGTGTTAGTGCTCGCTCCGTAAGTGGGAAAATAAGGGTCAGCCATCGGATCCCCGGCAGGACTTGAAAGTGGGTTGTGACTTCTTTCGCCAAGCACTCGACATTACGAAATGAAAGTCACGGTTCTTTCGGATGGGAACTGAAAACAAACTAAGTCTCATGTCACGGTAGGCGTGGCACGATAAAGAACTCTGCTGTATAATGCCATCAACGCAACGCGCAGGCAAAATTTCTGCACTTTCGCCTATAGCTAGCGACGTCTCGATATAAGTGAAATATTCTTGACTGGGACCTTATACACTATTACTCAACTCAACCCTTGAACAGGTTTGTATTGCAAAGAATAAACACAAAGCCTAACTAATTATAACATGACAAACAAAATTTGATTATCGATTCATTTGGAATTTCAGATCGTTTTTCAGATGACAAGTTAGGTCACGATAAAAGACATCTACGATAAAACCCGAAAACCCTTACATCTATTGTTTCCCAAAGCTTCGAACAGCGGTCGATACATATGTATCTAGAAGGTAGACATTGTTTCGGAGCTTGATGGTTTCCCTTTATTATTCTCATATCAAAATTGGAAACGGTCTTGGTTTTGAATCAAGTATTTTGTGCTTTTTTTCTAATTTCGTCGGAGCTTTAAGTTTCTGTACAAATTACTCTATTCAATTCATGACTTTTCTAAAGATAAATGATATTCTAAATGCAACATGATAACTGTTAATAAATGTTGCCATGGAAACCTTATGTATGTCATTAGTCAGTCAAGTTGTGTTTTTGTATCTGGCATAATTTTACTTGTACTTGTAGATATTGATGTATTTGCGAAAATAGTGTGTAATTTCAAGATTACGCGATTTTTCGACAATTTGATTGGAAATCTACCAGGTTTATACAAAATTAAGTGTAAATTTAATATCTCGAGAAAGGAAATTAAAATGAACTACAAAAATGTCGAACGTTTAACACTAAGATAACGAATTAGTGCTGAATTGACAGCTCATCGTCTCCAGGCTGAACAATCATTTTTTGTCAAGATCAGTACATTATTAGTGCGCAAGATTGCCATTTAGGTACATTTTTATTATTTTGGCACAATTTCCATACAAACAGTCTGAATTTTTAGTACTTTTAATTTAAAAATCCTGTAAAACTGGAAAAAATTCCGTCTAATTTGACCTTTTCGTTTTATTCGTCCGTTTATCCGTTTTTTGGTATACTTATGTCATATACCATTTTTTGAATTTAATCATAAAATACATTCAAAAAATGGTATATTGTCATATACCATTTTTTGAATGTATTTTATGATTAAATTAAAACAATGGTATATGACACTTATATAAGTTCGACGGCTTTCTCTTGGACACCGAAGTTTAATTTTCTCAATCTTTTTTTTTAGAAATGTCCACTCTGGTAAATATCAGCAAATATCTCGATTCTGACATGAAACACCGGAGCAAGTCACTGCGTAGACAGCCCCTGTGTCGGCACGACATCGGTCGAATTTTTATTGATTCATTAAACTACAGTACAGATCTGTCGAAAGTTTAACATTAAGCTTACAAAAAGGGACAGAAGCTCAGTTGTCAAACGGTAAGGATATGGATAATTAGATGACTGTAAAGCTGCCGAAAGGATGAGCTTCTCGTTCAGCACTACTGTATTTCCATTAATAGAGTGCACATGGTTTTTATTATTTACTTCTTTTAATTGAAAATGTTTCCATTAAACTATCAATAAAATGAAATTTACAATGCACTGACCTAACCAAATTATATTGTTTAATTAAAACATTATTGTTCAGTTCTCCTGTACATGGAGAAATTTTGCGAAAATTTTGGAAATTTGATCAAGTTTATACACCAATTGGGCCTCATTCAAAGTTACATCAGGACATTTAGGGTCAGGTAGGTCATTGTTGTTCGGGTTGTTTTCCAGGTGTGATCATCATGACCATTCCATTTATAGTTGTTCCAAGTAAGAAGGTACAGAAGGGATAATTTTGACATAATCATGTTTGTTGTTTTGTTAAAAAGTTGAAAAATTGCTGTATGTACAGTACAGAATTAAGTTCACTTTTTCATGAATGGAAATACTTTTTTCCTATTAGGTCAGTATATTTTGTATTAAGTTTTGACAATTTTTCGTGAGTTTGTTGGAAAATACGAATTTATTCTTGCTTTTTCCATGTGCACTAAATTTGTGGAAATACAATAGCGCGTTAGCCTAGTGTTGAACTTTCGACAGGTCTGTATTGTATAAATTCTCCACCCTTAACTCCGAAATAACCTTATTTAGTTTGTTTAGTTTTGACAATTTCAAAAATCTTTACCAACATGGAGGGGAAAATCGTTGTGTGCGTGTGTGTGGGTTTGCTGTACAGAAGCTTATTACGGAGTCTCCTGTCAATGCGGATGCAGAATAATCTGTAGACACAAGAGAGACAACTCCATTATATTTGTTAAGTTTTCCGATTGTTAGATATGTCCCTGGAGGTTGATTTCAACGATCGGATATTGTTTTACGTCAAATCAGCATATCTAAAGCTACATGTAGTTGTGACTAGACTAATTTTCTTTTTAATCTCAAGGATGAATTTAAACAGATATCCGAGTGGTGTGGGTCAATTTATGGCAAGGAAAACCTCTTTCTCGATTGCACACACACACACACGCACACTCTCTCTCTCTCTCACGCACTCTCTCAAAACAATTCCTATGCAAATCTCAAATCTAAATGTGTATGTATACTGTCTTTTTAAGTATGCGCACTTAATGACTGCAAAACATTACATTTGTCATAGTTATTTTTTGTTTGTTTGAACAAGTGTTGTCTGATACCATCATATCTGAACAGTACTGTCCTGTCGAAAGTTTAACACCAAGCTAGCGAATAAGTGTCAAATCGGCAGCTCATCTAAGCTCCTCGTTAACCATATACAGTCAAACTTGTCTATAAACGCACCAAAGAGAATCAGTAAAAGTGGCTTTGATGTAATTATACTGGTTCAAATAATATCAATAAAGACAATTGGGATACAATTCTACTGGCCTTTATTAGCAGGTGGTCCTAATACAGAGGTGGTCTATAAGGCAGGTTGGACTATATCTCGACTTTTTTTCGGTCACTAGCTAATCACATCTTAGCCAGCTACTTTGTTGTTAAGCTTCGACTCCTTTTCGTTAGCTTATTGTTAATATAAACGTTGGACAGGTCTGTAGATACATATCAAAACCAATCAATTTTCCTCCGAGGGCTTGTGATTTGTTTTACTATCGAGAGTATTTTGCATGCGTATTTTTATATTTCTAAGGGAAAACGTTAACAGAAGTTGAAATTAAAGAAATAATCATAAACTTAAGCAAAAGTATGTCTAATGTTAATTTCATGAAATAATTCATTATCATGACTACATTTATATATTATCATTATGCATGATTATATTACTTCACGTGTTTCATAAAAATTCGAAAAAGTCATCAAGTTGATTTATTAATTGATGAATTGATATTTTTGTCCCAGTTCAGAGTTAGTGAGTAATGGTGTTTAACGTTACAGTCAAGAATATTTCACTTATATCAAGACGTTGCCAGCAATGGGCGATTGTGTTGAAATTTGGCTTGCGTGTTGCGCTGATGGCATTATACAGCAAGGTTCTTTAGCGTGCCAAGCCTACCGTGACACGGTACCTCGTTTATTTTAAGTTCCCACTCGAAAGAACCGTGACTTTCATTTCGTAATGCCGAGTTCTTGGCGAAAGAACTACTTACCCACTTTCAAGTCTTACATCAGACCCGGTCGGGATTCGAACCCACGACTTCCCACTTAAGGAGCGAGAACTCTACTAACTGATCTACCGCAGTGATTTTGTTACAGTTCAGAATATTTCACACTTATATGAGGCTGTCGTCAACTTTGACTTAAATAGCAGATAATGCAATGGGCAAAAGACAATGTGCAATCAGGAATTTTATACAACGCCTACCTTGACACGAAGCATCGATTTTTAAGGGTTTTTTTAAAGCATCCTTCACAAAAGATTTTTTTTATATATATCACGAGTTAATAAATGCTTCATAATATTAAAATTTTAGCCTAAAAAAAGTTGAATCCACCAAGAAAATCCATAAATAATATGAAAAAAACCACTGTATAATAATTGATACATCTGTTTTAGATTTCCCTACTTTGAAAAAGGCACTGGGCATTATGACATATTGGCATCAAGTGTTGTGGTTAAAGTGCTTGCATTGGTAGTTAAATTATCGCTATAATATGTACTCTTATTAGAGTTTTGTATTATTTTAGTTGGCGAATAATTCCTATAAAAATACAAAACCACTGTAAATGTATTTTAGCATGTACATGTACACATTTAAGCACATATTATAATTTTTATAAGTTCACATGGGATTGATTCCACTGCGGTAGCTCAGTTGGTAGAATGCTTGCCGCATCAGTGGGAGGTTGTGGGTTCGATCCCCGGCCAGGTCTGATCAAAGACTTGAAAGTTGGTAGTGAATATTCTTTCGCCAAGTACTCAGCATTACGAAATGAAAGTCACGATTCTTTCGGATGGGATCTTAAGATAAACGAGGCCCCTTGTCACTTTAAACGTGACACTATAAAGAATCCTGCTGTATAATGCCATCAGCGGAACGAGCAGGCAAAATTTCAGTCTGCACTTTCGCCTATAGCTGGTGACGTTTCGATTGAAGTGAAATATTCTTGACTGGGGACGTTAAACACTATTACTCAACTCACATGGGAAGGAATTAGTGCAAACCCTATGGATTGCCTAATGAGCATGCACTATGATCATATTTAATTATATTGTTTGTGGGTGGAATTAAATCAGCTGTATTGTGTCAACGCGAAAATCCCCAAAACTAATATATTGCCTGTAATTATTTCGGCTTTGTGTTATAAAATGATCATGATATAGAATTACCTGAATACAGCAATGTTTTTCCTAAGTATGAAACTGTATAACCTTGAAAAGTCCATAAAAGGTACTCTAAATATGTAAGCTGATTTCAAAGAGCTGGCTAGGATTAGTAACAAAATCTATATACATGTATCTCTTTAAAAGGCGCTTTGGATCATTTTTTACAAAGTGCCAATTTCAAAGACATAATACGAAACAAAAGCTGATGCAGCTAACAAAGCGATTAAAATTTCCAAAAAAAAAATATATCAAATTTCACAATCATGCCGGTTAGTGTTAAAATCACAATCTCAAAAACAAAGCAAAAATTTTAAAATTTTTAATTAATTTATTTCTACCAGGGAAGTGAGACTTGGTGCTTCGAAAAGGTAAGCACCTCCTGTTGAGTTAGCTACATCGTCATGTGTAAAATTAAAAATGAGAATGAAAGAAACATGGTAATATATATATATAGCTGTCATGTGCTGATTTTGAATGCATTATTTAATAAAAATTCAAAATCAGCACATGACATAGCTATCGGGCATGAAATATATCCAGGATAATTTTGGATATAGAGACGCCAAACTTATCAACAATATTGTGATGATGGCCATAAAACATTTTGACAGCCTTGATAAGCCTACACGTTCAATATTCCTGAGTCAGCAATTTATTTGTAAGCCGCTTGCTCCATTATAATGTAAAAACTTCACAGCATGCTTAGAACAATAAGCGGGAACCTAATAATTTATTTGTTTATAACCATTTGTCAGATTTTATTATTATTATACTTTGATGCTCATCTGAGGTAACAACATACACGTTTTCTTGTTTCTAAGAAGCAAATTAAAGGACATTTTTTCAAAAAAGCGAAGAACCTGCCCTTTGGAGGAGTTATCTCCCTGCAATAAAATAAATGTTCTGTTATATAAAAATTATTTATTATATGTCGAATACTGTGTTAGTGAAAAAAATGGTTAACTTGTTGTTTACACAATATTATCCTTTTTTGTTTGTAGTAAACTAAAAATAAATAAATCTATAAATGAAATATGAAATAAATAAAACAAGAAGAATAATAAAATCGATTTCTATTTACAAATGCCTCTTCTATAGATACGAAAACACAATTGATATTGTGTAAATAAGTCATGCTCAAAATACGAGTAGCCAATGTACATCTCTTCACCCATAAATTGTTTTAGTGCAGTTTCATACAAATCTCTTGTGAAAACAGTTTTCGAAAAAATAAATTAAAAATAAATAAAATCCTATTCCTATATGTAAATGCCTTGTCCATAAAAACCATATAATTTCTGATATCTTGTACAGTACAGACCTGTCGAAAGATTAACGCTAAGCTAACAAATTAGTGCCGAATCAACAGCTCATCGCGCACAATCCCTATCTACAGTACAGGCCTGTCGAAAGTTTAACACTATTGATTAGACTTAGTCAATAAAAAACAAACATACTAATGCATGTCCGAATCACAATCCAGAAGCAAAGAAAACAAGTTAGTTTAGACACGTGAACTTCAACCAGGGAAATGAGGCTGGGTGCTTCGAAAGGGTAAGCACCCCTGTTTAGCTAGCTACACCCGCCACGTGTGTAATCAAAATTGTGTGAAAGGAACATGGAACTATGGGACGTCAAATATATCCAGGGCAATCCTGGACACAGAGACATCAAACTTATCAACAATACTGTGATGACGGCCAGAAAACCTTTTGAGAGCCTTGATAAGCCTAGGCTTGCAATATCCCTGAGTCAACAATTTATTTGCAAGCAGCCATTAACTAATTGGCACATCATTTTAGCTTTATCTCGATAGCTTTTCGTCAGTTGTTATCTATCTCGCAAAAAATCTTCGGCCACTCTTTCCACATATTTGCCACTGAATAGTCGATCTTAGACTCAAGTCCAGTGTTAATCTTTCGACAGTTCTGTATAGTAGCTACACCAAGGCAGTTTTTCGGTAGCTGCTATATCTCTCCTGACGGCCTGTCTGTCGGCCCTTAGCTATCCATAGCTCCGACGGTAGCCGAGATTCGACCCATTTTCGTTAGCTTAGCGTTAAACTTTGGACAGGTCTGTACTGAAAATTAGTTTTTCAGACTGAGTGTAACTGCCTCTCAGTATGTTGACTTATTACTGATGTTTAGTGTGTTACGGTTTTATAATAAAATTAATCCAGATTAGATAATCACCTCTAGAGATTTAACAAGCCGGTTATAATTAAAATCCCGGTATTGATCCGATTAAGCTTAATTTGATGTTAAAGAATCTTTTTAATGAGATCGCGAATTTTTGCTATGTACAGTACAGGTTTGTCCAAAGTTTAACATTGAACTTACGAATTAGTGCCGAATCGGCAGCTCAACTTGGTCCCTCGTCAGCTATGTAATAAATACAGTACAGGCCTGTCGAAAGTTAAACACTTAGCTAAACAAAAAGGCGTCAGAGGTCGGCTGCCCAGCGGCCGAAATATTGGTATAGCTGCTATAGTGACCGAAAAGTTTTGAGATACATAGATGATTCCAATAAGTTGTAGAGAGGGGAGGAGCCGAGATGGACTGCCAGTTCGGTACTTATTCGTTATGCCTTCCGATAAGTTGTAGAGGGGAGGAGCTGAGATGGGCTGCCAGTTCGGTACTTATTCGTTATGCCTTCCGAAAAGTTGTAGAGAGGGGAGGAGCCGAGATGAGCTGCCAGTTCGGTACTTATTCGTTATGCCTTCCGATAAGTTGTAGAGAGGGGAGGAGCCGAGATAGGCTGCTAGTTCGGTACGTATTCGTTATGCCTTCTGATAAGTTCTAGAGAGGGGAGGAGCCGAGATGGGCTGCCAATTCGGTACTTATTCGTTAGCACAGTGTTAAACTTTCGGCAGGTCTGTACTGTATATATCTTAACAGCTGTTATCTATGGCTCGGTAGTTTTTTTTCGACCACTAGTTATCTATATTTCGACCACTCGGCAGCCGAGCTTCGACTCCTTTTCGTAAGCTCAGTGTTAAACTGTCGACAGGTCTGTACTGTATATCTCAACAGCTGTTATCTATGGCTCGGTAGTTTTTTTTCGACCACTAGTTATCTATATTTCGACCACTCGGCAGCCGAGCTTCGCCGCCTTTTCGTAAGCTCAGTGTTAAACTGTCGACAGGTCTGTACTGTAATGCCAATATTATAGACTGATATTAGAGTCTATATTATTATTTTTTGTTTGTTTGATAGCAATATCGACCTAGAGCTAAATTTTCCATTGTGCAGCAAACAAATTCATTTAGCAACTGTTTGATTAGCGAATGATTACAAATGGAACGACAAATTAATTAAGAGTACAGGGGTCATGGTTCTCCATGGATTTAAAAAAAACTCAAAAAAAAAAAAAAAAACTTGCAAAAGTCCTCAAAAAAATTTATTGCTTTCATCACAAAATTGTTGATAGGTTTGTTGTTTCTGTATCCAAATTTTACAATAATAGGGGTTGATATGCTCTTAGTTTTATATCTTGTGCCAATTATCTGTTTGGCAACTTTTTGCCTGGCTGTAGGTACGGTGTCATGTTTCCCAATGAATTTTTTAAGAGGTAGATATTAAGAAACGAAACTTCGGTAGCTCAATCGATAGAGTACTCCCTCCATATGTGAGAGGTAGGGGTTCGAACCCCAGTAGGGTCTTACTACGAAATGTTTTCCGTTTTCCCAAACATTCGACACTGTAGGAGTGGCGGGCAAAAGAACCTTCCCTTAACATTGTTCTGAGCGCACTGCAAAGGTAGATATTTTACTTTACTTATTGCTGGTAATGTCGCGATATGAGTGTAATTATGTTTTTCAAATAAAGTATTAGTGTCTTGCTTTCATTATTGAACCAGGAAAATAACTGTTTTAGTTTTTAAGAAAAGCAAGTTTTGGGTACACATATACTTTAGTTGTCCGGGGGTGGGGTGGGGTTGGGGGTTGGGGTTAGGTAGCAGAGTAGTCTAAAGCATCGACTTACGGACGACAATATCTCTCTCCGTATTGGTTCGAATCCTACTTCCAATTAAGGACAGATCCTAATGTTAGAAAGTCAGGCAGTCAGCTTTTGGAAGGACGATAGGTATTTTTGGCACTTCGGTTTTCTCCACAATTCAAAAACTGAGAGACGCGATCCTGAAAAGAATCTTAAATGAGGCATAAAAAGCAATTACTCTACTTCAATATTTGCCTTGGTGAATGGCAATTTTTAGCAATGATTTGCATATTATACTTACTTCGGTAGCTGAGTTGGTAGAGTACTTGGTCCGTAAGTGGAAGGTCGTGGGTTCGAACCCCCACCGGGTATGACCAAAGACTTGAAAGTGGGTAGTGACTGTTCTTTCGCCAAGCACTCTGTATTACAAAATTAAAGTAACGATTCTAGAAGAGAACTTAAAATAAATGAGGTCCCGTGTCACGGTAGGCTTGGCACGATAAAGAACCCTGCTGTATAATGCCATAAGCGCAGCAACGCACAGGGAAATTTCTGCACCTTCGCCTATAGCTGGTGGCGTCTCGATATAAGTGAAACATTTTTGACTGGGACTTATAACACATTTACTTAACTCTCAACTCGCATATTATAATTATCAATAATTATTAGGGCAAACATATGTTACTTTTGTTTTTATAAAAAATCAAGTGTGACAAATGTGTCGACAGTAAACAGCTATTTTAAGGCTGTCGGCTAAAACATGATTGTTTTCTGAATACGGTTGTAGGAACGATTGACTGATTAAACGAGGTGTTGTTCCATTATCAAGAATATTTTATTCATATCGAGACGCCATCAGCAATAGGTAAAGTAGCAGATACATTTAGAGCTTTGCAGTGCGCTAAGGGTAATTTACAGGTAGCATTCTTTAGCATTTCTTGCCTACCGTGACACTTGTCATCGGTATTTAGATTGTATTGATGTTTGAATTTTGGGTTCTATAAATTTTATTATAACAAATGTAAATAATTTTGTTTCTGTTATGGAAAAATGAAATAATTTAGACAGTTTGCATGTGCATCATAATTCGTAAAGACTTCCTCGTACGCATGTTGAACTATTTAATTTTTTCTGCAATGTCCCATTCAGCAACCGTATAATTCGTTACGCGAATTGTGCGGTTTCCAATTCTTCCATTATTTCTATTAAAGCAAACGTTTCATTTCTATTATAATATTACTTGTAACTTATGTGATTCTAAATGTAATGAGATTTGTCTTGGTTCCAGCATATTAAGGTAAGGCTAATGAACTTCATGTGTTTGGTAAATTGTTCGCAAGCGTTCCACGTTATAGCCGATAGCGTTTGTGCGTAACTATAAGCTAAAATTAATATATAAATATATTTGAACCGAAAAATCATATTTCTATAGAATTAACCTTTGGTTAAAGTATAACATATTAAAATAAATATGAACTTTGATTCGAACAAATCAAAGTATGTACATTGTTATTTCAGTATTTGGTAATTTTTCTTATATATTTTACGTCTCAAAGTTCCATGTTCCTTTCATTCTCATAGCTAGCTAAACAGGAGATACTTACCCTTTCGGAGCACCCGGTCTCACTTCTCTGATTGAAGCTCACGTTTAAAACTTACTAATACTTTTTGGATTGTGATTTGGACTGGATTATTTGTTTTTAAACCTACGTATACAATTTATTACGTGACCAAAGAACATCCAGTCATTTTTGAATTTTTGAAAAAATCAAGTGTTGCCATTTTGATCATCTCTATGAAAAGTTTTGTTTGTGTGAAGTTATTGCATAGAATTAAATGCTTGGGGATGCAAAAGAAAGAGTCCTCTCCATTGCGTAATCATGAGAACCCAAATTACGACACACAGTTTCCTCCATCATCGATTTTCGTTTCAAATGCACAGGTATTAACATCAATTAATTAACCAGACCACCTGTACCTTGTGAATTTATTTTTCACTTTTGAGTAATACAGCTTTCATAATTATTCTCTTCTAATTTTACATGTCATACGGTACAGGCTTGTAGAAGCTTTATCACTCCACTAACGAAATAAGTCGAAATTCTACTGCAAATTGGTCAATATATGGATACCTAATAGCCAAAAAGCTGTCGAGAGATAGATAGCAGCTGCCGTAAAATATCGCCAACGCGGGGCCAAGATGAGGGTTCGATTCGGTACTAATTCGCGATCTTGATGTTAAACTTTCGACAGGCCTGTATTTCATACATGTATCATAATGCGATGAGTTTTATATCATAAGGCATTAATATAACTGACCTAGTATAGAGAGCTAATCGGCATGATATACCTTGCTATCATCAGGTGTTAAAAGCTCAGGTAGACTGTTTCAGTGATTTTTACCTTGCTGAGGATAAAGTCAATCATTTAAACTCTTCACCATTAGCATCCAGATCTATACATATTGCTCCAGGCGTATATGGAGCATTTAGAATAGTCGTTTGAAATGGAATACTCTAACAAATTGTTTATGATGCTGCTTCTTTTGATAAGTTGACTATGGCGAGGGTGGATACAATTTCAACAAATATATCTTGATAAGCAATAGGAAATTCAAGCATACTGATTGACATCTGTGTTGGTTAGCGCATTATTAATACGCACAATTTAAAAGTTTGCGTTTTACGGCCAAAATAAATGTTTTTGAAAAAAAACGTTGCTTTAAGGTGCTTTTAACCACCAACTCATTCGTATTGGTATATTGTGGAAATTAAAAACATATATACATGTGGTTGAATTTCTGATGGAATGGAACAGGAAGAGTTCATCTCAGCAATGGTTTGAGACAATGCCAAAACAGAATTTTTTAGGAAATGTTCCAGATATTTCCCATTGCTAAAAAGAATTGTCCAATTTTTCAGGAAATATTCCGGATATACTTACAGAGCTTAAAACATACCACAAACACAAAAAACTTAAGCCATTTTGGAATTGGTTAATTCGTTATTGAGTTAATGAAGCATTGATTTTCCAGGAAATATTCCGGATATACTTATAGAGCTTGAAACATACCGGAAACAAAAAAAACTTAAGCCATTTTGGAATTGGCTAATTCGTTAATGAAGCATTGTTATTTACATAAACCTTGACAATGACAAATTATGTTTGACATTTATTTGTTCTGTAAATATATATCATAATTATTTATCAAAATGTCTCGACCAAGTGCAAAACGATCACGTCGTTACCAGGCTAATATGGTCTCAGTTTTAACTAATATTAAATTACAGGCGATGCCGAGCACCAAGAACAGACAATGGAAGAGAAGAGGTGGTTCCAGTCGGATGAGCTTCATATCTAACGCTTCAGTGGATTCGGTTAAGGTAAGGAAGTTTATTTTTCTATTTTTATTTGATTAGATTGAATGTCAGTGCTACATATGCGTAACTGTGAAATCATTTATTGGTGGTTCTTAAAAATGCTATTTTGTGGGTCGGATATTATTTAGGATTAGATTGGATGTCAGTGGGACATATGCATAAAGTAAAAAAAAATCATGGTGTCCAAATTTAATGGTCTTACGAAAATTCTATTTTGTGAGGCAGCAATCATTTTGATTAGATTTGTTGTGAGTGGGATATATGTGTTATTAAAAAGTATTTATTATCATAATGTCCATTTCCGTTTTGAGTACATAAAATGCCATTTCGTAGAGTGGCAATTTTTTGTTGCTACCTTTAAAGGTTAGGCTTGGAGTATACATTGTTTCCTTGACGTACAAATTCTTTGCTCAGGGTGTCCACGAAAGCAGCAAAAATTGGAACCACACGAAAAATTAATGATTTCGCGGTATTTATATAACCAGGATTGGCTCTTCTGTGGAACTGGGAATCAAGTTCTGTTGAGGAGCTGTTTTGATATAAAAAAACTGTATCAAATGTTCTTCCTTTTCTGTTGTTGTGCATTTGTTATCTTGAACATCATCTGCAATTTACTTTTTAGTATAATCATTTCATATCTGTGTTTTCATGTTCATGATGCAAATAACTGTCGGTTCGATTAGCTGTTGAGGAACGATTTCAATGCAAAATTGCATCAAATGTTCCTTGTTTTTCCGAAGTTATTCGTTACTACTCTTCTATTTCCTTGGCTATCATTTTTTGGTAAAATCACAATGTATCGGTGTTTTAAATGTAAATGATGCAAATATCGACATCTTTTCACGGAAGCAATGTACCTTATTACTCTATTGTATTCCGAAAATGTCGAATGTTATGACAAAGCATAATTAACATTTTTTGGTAAAATCATACTGTATCGGTGTTTCAATGTAAATGATGAAAACAATGACGTTGTTCAACAGAAGCAATATTCCTTATTATTCCATTGTATTCCGGAACTGTCGAGTAAAGACAAAGCATAATTCACATTTTTTGGAAAAATCAGTTCGGACATGGATTAATGTGTTTGCTTTTATTTGTATTGATGTATTTTATGTAAGTACAGTCAAGCCTGTCTATAAAGGTCACCCAAGGGAACCAGTAAAAGTGGCCTTTGTAGGCGGGTGGTCCTTATATATAGATTCAAATAATACAAATAAAGAACAATTAGGATACAATTCCACTGGTCTTTATAAGCAGGTGGTCCTTATATGGAGGTGGCCTTTAAGGCAGGTTGGACTGTAATGCTAATAACGAAATCATTTAAGTGGATAGTGGATGAGCGACTTCGATACAAAATTTCATTTCTTATTTTTTGTTGTTATACGAAATGTTGCCTAGAACACCATTTACATTTTTGTTTCATCCATTACGGCGTCGTTGTCATGGAAACAATACCCCTCATTGTTTCGTTTTTTAGCAGAACTGAACACATCATGTATATGTTTTCAAATTAATAAATAATACTGTATTGGTGTTTATATGTAAATGATACAGACAATCACGTCGTTTCCATAGAAACAGTGTTCCTTATTTTTCTGATGTTATGTGGAACTGTTAAATTATTAAATATAATTAAATTTTCTGTGCATAAGGGGCGTAGAATACTATGAGGCAACCGAGGCAGTTAAGTTTTTTTTTAAAAGAAACACAAAGAAAATAGAAAACAATAAAAAATAATGTATAGTGAACAAATATAAAAATTATGTTTTGAATTTTTGCTTAAGTTACCAAAGAGTTACTGACTTTTTGTAACATGAGTTTTAATGTCACATTTAAGAATTACTGTAGGGACCACTCTGTTTGTGGCAGTGAAATACTCTTTATATCCACAGAAAATCAAATAAAATTGAATAAAGTAAATGAAAAATAACAATCTTTATTCAAATTTATTTGATTTTCTATGGATATGAAGAGTATTCCACCGCCACAAACAGAGTGGTTCCTACAATAATTGTGACTGACTAGATGAACATTTTCAATACCAGTTCCCATTTTCCATTTTCTTATCTCAGACTTTTGCTAAGGTACCTTACCCCTTCAGGGTCGTATACGTAAGTCACTATTGATAAATTGCTGTCTATTATAATTAGACCACCGACTAAATCTCTTGTAAAACTTGGTTACTAATTTGTTTTATTTGTTCAACTCTATATAAAAAGTTCGGGTTTAGCAAACTTTGGGTTTGCTTTGACTGCAAGTTTGACAGTGTTATTGAACATGAAATGGTATGTTTGTTCATAAGTTTGACCTTATATTTACTAGTATCATTTAGCTGTAAACATCGCGTTCAGGTGTCGCCAGACATTTTTCACATTAGTCATAAGGCGTCATGACCCGGTCCCAAGATCTGAAGTTTCTTTAAAGTTTGCCTCGGTTATAATTGGTTTCTATCTACGCCCCTAGTATTTCTAGGAAGTAATGCAAGTAACAACGTCGTTTTCATTGAAACAATGCTTCTTATTGTTTCGTTATTATGCGGAGCTGTTTACAACATCATTTGTATATTTTGGAGTATTCATTCTGCATCGGTGTATTTTTATGCAAGTGACGCAAATAACGACGTCATTCCATGGTGACAATGTTCCTTATTGTTTCGTTGTATAGCAAAACTGTTTGAATACCTCGAAATTCATTTAGAACTTTTTATATGTACCAAAAAACGCACTGTAACATCCGTAAAATGGTCATGATGTTCGCCAAATATTTTTTGAGGTCTTTTGAATGTTGTAAAATTGAATGCTGTATGTAATATTGATATAGTGTTATATTATAATTTAATCGTCTAGATGTTGTCACTGACTTGGTATATTAAATCGAAAAAAAATCCTGTTAATTCCAAATTTGATCGCCTTACCCGTTTAATTAATTAGATTGTATCATATTTTATTGTTCAATTTCACGCTAACTTTGATTCGATTTTTTACATTACTGTCTCTTCATATTATGTTTGTTTTTTATAATTTATATGATAATTCTGTTGTTTATATTATATTTATGTTAAAAGCACGTAAAATATAATAATTTAGTTGTTGTTGTTGTTGTTGTTGTTGTTGCTGAATGTTGCTTAACGTCTTATCAGCATTTTTTCAGCTATTGGCGACAATAACTACTTTATTAATCTCTATGGATTAATCTATGTACAAATTTGTGTATGCATGTGAAGTGCGGGTGTGTTTAATGGTCTTCCCTGTACTAGCGCGCACTCAGGGCGACTTTAAGGTGCTACCTCACCGAGTCAGTAAGCCGCAGACAAGCGTACCACTCCCCTGTCACATTATACTGACACTGGTTGAACCAGTAAAGCCAACGACAATGGAAATTAACTTTCCCACATGTGGTCTGAGCAGGATTCAAACTCACAGCGGTGAAAAGTTGTATAAAAGTAGAAAAAAAACCACAATCTGTATTTTTTTAATTTGACTACAAATCTATATTACTTTGCACTCCTTTCGCCTTAAGAAATCAAAACTATACTTAAGTTGAACCTAGCTCAACGACCACCTCTCTATATCAGGGCCACCCGCTTTTAAAGATCAGTAAAATTTTATGTCCACTGCTCTTTATTTATATTATTGGAACCTGTATAAATTGGCCAACTGTCCATAAAAGCCACCTCTACTGAAACCCTTAGGTGACTTTTACAGATAGGTTTAGCTGTGAATTATAACTTCTAGACAGGTAAAATATGTGTCATGCCAAAACTGCATGTATTTATTTTAATTTAATGTCTTTCCTTTAGCTGTATACTCGGACAAAAGAAAGTTGTTTTTACTCCCTCTTTGGCCTCAGTTGACCTTTTGGTGTGAAAATAATGATTTTGATGTAATATAATTATACATTTACTGTGATCAATCCGCTATATTCCTTTATATTTATACAATAGAAAAACATGTGTTATAGTATATGCCATTGATTAATAGATAGATTATTTGTTCATTATATTTTAAAAAGAAGAAAAGTTTAAATACACACCTAATTAGGAAAAATGTAGAAAACATACGCAGATTTGGTAGAAAACTGGTCTTTAACTCCCTTCTATAGCTTATAAGCTGTTTAACTATCGCTTTCCTCAAATGACCTTTTGGTTGTGAAAATAATGATTTTGATGTGAAATAACTATACGTTGACGTGGTCAACTCGCTATATCCCTTTATATTCAAACAATAGAAAAACATCTGTTATTGTGTATGGCATTGATTTATCTTTATTTTTTTGTTCATTATGTTTTAAAAGGAGGGAAAAGTTTGAATACACACCTAATTAGGAAAAATTAGGGAAAAATATGCAGATTCGGTAGAAAACTCGTCTTTTACTCCCCTCTATATCAGTGTACTCGGAATATTTTTAACAAAAGCCCTCTTTATCCCTCGTTGGTCTTTTGGGTGTTAAAGTAATGATTCTAAAGGACTTACTATCTATATTACTCGCTATATTCCTTTATATTCAAACAATAGAAATCCAACTTTTATATTGAATAGCATTGATTTTAAGTAAATGATATAGAGTTCTGTATTATTCATTTCCAAAAAAGAGGAAACAATTTAAATACACACCTAATTAGGAAAAATATTGTGAACTGGTTTTTAGTTTCCTTAGCTAACTTGCACATTTTGTCAATCTCTTTTGAAGCTACTAATATTAATTTTACAATGCAGATGTTAACACTTGAATTTCTCTTCCAACGACATTCTAAATTCAGTACTATCTTAACAATTTTTGAAAGTAAATTACGAATATTTCAAATTTTCTAAATTCAAGGTAAGGAAAATCTTGTTAGGAATGATTGTGAAACTGAAGCCTGGTCTTCTACTCCCTAGGCCTCTTCTTTCAATAGATCTATTAGATGTAGAGGTAAATAGTAAATACATGGTCATTGACGGTGAATAAAGGTCGTATTTGGTGAGAGTGAGAAAACGTGTAAAAAGCTCGGCAGAGCCTCGCTTTCTACACGTTTTCTCACTCTCACCAAATACGACCTTTATTCACCGTCAATGACCATGTATTTACTTTATCCTGCTACAGATACGTCCTAAAATTATAATTGTAACTGCGTGTTATCCATCTGTTTGACTTGTTTGTTTACACTCCAAGCGCAAGGACACAAATGTTTATGTGACGTCATGCTACCCTATCACACCCGTACTTGTCATTTCACTCAGTCCGACGTTCAAGCACATGTAGTTCTCAATTATTGAATCAAATAAATTATGAAGGATTTTAAAACTCCCTATTTCAATAAATTCCTCTTCCATTTTTTCCTTTCTTATTCTTTTCTGTTTTTCAAGTTTTTTTCTGTTTTTTTTTCTCTTACTTCAGTTGCAGACGTTTTTCTGTATTTCTGCCATATTCTAAAAGTCCGGCGGAATAAAGTAACGACTTATAATTTTTCATTTTTATTTTCAAATCATATTTATATAACTACGTGTTGTTTTTAAAAAAATCAATCTTTTTTTTTTAAATAAAATATTAAAATTTATGAATTTATTGATCATGTTTATAAACTGTGTTTTGTTTACATTGAGAATGGGGTTCATTTGGGTCAAAGGTTACGTCAAATGTTGAATGGAAAAAGTAGTGCCGTAACTGTGACGTCACATTTAGCGCGTGGCTTTATTGGGTCAGTGACCGAATAAAGATAAGGTTTATTCGGCGGGCTTTATGATGTCAATGTACACGTTAGTTGCAGGATAATGATTTTTATCATGTGAAATAGTTATGTATCCAAGCTACTACATTACAAGTTTTTATTTTCAAACAATAAAACACCTGTTATATTGATAAATATTAATTAGATGCAAATAAAGGTAAAATCAGTAGGTGTTGATTTTGTAGCAATAGACAGCCATATCGAAATAAAAGTCTTCTTCAGTAGTACTCGAACCAAAATAGTCGAAATCCAAAAATTTTTAATTATTAGATGTTAAAATGAGAAAACATAGAAATACCAAAGTGTATTTTACTAAAATAATCTAAGGCAATGCTTTGAACAAAAAAGCGTAACTTAGATTTTTTTGGTTTTGTTGCAAGTTGAAACAATTCGAATATACAATCAATTAGTAAAGGTTAAAAATACGAAGAACATACGCAGAGTTGATAGATCATTGCAAGTAAAATAAAATACAAATGTATCCAGTTTTTATTGTACAATTTGAAGTAGCTGAAAAGGTTAAGGTAGTACAAGATTTTCCTAATTTTAGTTAAGGATGAGCAACAGTTTTGCAGAAGCAGCAATATTTATAGATCATTGTTCTAAATATTCCATTTAAGTATAATTATTTGAATACCTAAAAAAATCATAAATAATTTCTGATACATTCAACGATTTCATTACTTGCATGGAAACGCGTGCACACTGTAGCAGCTAAAGAAAAGTTCTTTAGTTCCAAAGAAAAGGCACAACATTTACAAAATGTCACCAAATGTATCTAGTTGCCCATTACGAGTGTTAAACAGCTTTAATGTCTAAAATTCATAAACATTTCCTGGTAATTTTTTTCACTTGGAACATGTGATCACTGCAGTAGCTGACAGTTCTACATAAAAAGTAGAACGCTTTGAATAGGTGCCAAATGTTCCTCATTGGTCCGTTTGTATGCTGATAATAAATCGTACACGTTTT
Source organism: Anadara kagoshimensis (assembly GCA_021292105.1). Taxonomy (NCBI): domain Eukaryota; kingdom Metazoa; phylum Mollusca; class Bivalvia; order Arcoida; family Arcidae; genus Anadara; species Anadara kagoshimensis. Next base: position 11,397,514 of record CM037875.1, on the reverse strand, counting down.
CTATTTTTGCATTGAAACATTTAAACACTGTAGCAACCGACAGTTACCAAGAAGAAAAATAGCGCGAAATGTTTCTTTTTGTTTCGTATGGTCAAACATTGCCTGTCAAATTCAGTGTTACTTTCTTTGCATGGAAACATTGAACAATATAACAACCGACAGTTACAAAGAATAAGCAGAACATTCAAGGAATAGTGCCTAGTAGTGATAATTTTTGTCAGATAAATTCAGTGTTTTCTGTCTTTGCATGAGAACTATGTGAACACTACAGCTGCCAGCAGTTCTACAATTAAAACAAATTAATACAAAAAGTTCTGAATATTTGGCAGCAAACAACATACAAAAAACTTGGATGTTGTATACTAGTAATTGAAATTTTATTAGGGACCTTATATTCATTCATAAATTCAGTAATCATCTCATTGGCTGGACAGAAATCTATGTTTATTACAAAATTTGATCGCATTAGACATCACAAAAATATGGCTGATATAAATTTAATAGAGATGTCATGATAATGCTATTCTACTGATTTACTCACGTTTACTTTGTTTAGAGACTCTACAAGAGCAAAACCAGTGTTATTTTAGGTTGGGTTTTATAAGACCAAATGAAAGTTAACACTACGTACTTAACATTGGATTGAAATAAAAGCCGGGCAATATCAAAACCACAATCCTTGATGAGAACAGACAAATAAATCTAAACACATGAACTCCCACCAGCGAAGTGAGTCTTAGTGCTTTAGAATGGTAAACACTTCTTGTCACACCACGTGTGAAATGACAATTGAGAATAAATGTAATGTGGAGCTATGGGATGGCAACTGTATAAAAGGATTACTTTGGAAAAAGAGACATCACACTAATCAACAATATTGTGATGACGGCCATAAAACGGCGGCCATTTTGTGGGTGGTAATTAGCTAAGGCTTACGTTCCTCTCAAGCTAATAATTTGTAAGCAGTTTGCTTCGTTGTGGGAACAAGGCCTACCATAGCATACTAACTGTGCAACAAAAGAAGCAATAATTTGCTGCACAAAAAGGTTGACAATAGAAAATTGAAGCCATCACTTTTGTCATACACTGTAGTTTCAAATTAACCCTTTCATAACATAGACTTGAATTTTATAAACCTTGTTAAAGTGGTCATTGTTTTTGATTATTTTCTTTTGTTTTGATAAATTGCTTACCTCCTCTAAAACCTCAACATTTGCTAAAAGTGTGTGTCGTAGGTAATCGAGGTAATAACTCCCAAAGTCTGGAATTCTGTATTCAGTGCTCCAAATATGCGCTATTAAGTTAAGCGGTTTCATTCATTTGCTCATATCATGTTGTTCTTGGTAAATTATTTTTTTTAGTCCCCTACCGGCGAAAGCCGAAGGGGACTTTAGGTTTGCACTCTGTCTGTCTGTCCGTCTGTCCGTCCGTCTGTCCGTCTGTCACACTTCAGTTTTCCACACTTTTTTTCTAAACTCTTGTAGATAATGAACTGATTTTTGGTATGTGAGTCAACCATGATGAGTTACAGATCAAGTTAGCGTTTCATTGTGGTCCGCTAATTTTTACCGGAGTTATGGCTCTTTGAACTTTGAAAATTCTCTGAAATTTCAGTTTTCCGCACTTTTTTCTAAATGCTTTTAGATAATGAACTGATTTTTGGTATATGAGTCTACCATGATGAGTTACAGATCAAGTTCATGTTTCGTTTCCATCTGCTAATTTTTACCGGAGTTATGGTCCTTTGAACTTTGAAAATTCACAGAAATTTTAGTTTTCAGCACGTTTTTTTCTAAATGCTTTTAGATAATGAACTGATTTTTGGTATATGAGTTTACCATGATGAGTTACAGATGAAGTTAGCGTTTAGTTTCCATCTGCTAATTTTTACTGGAGTTATGGCCCTTTGAACTTTGAAAATTCACAGAAATTTTAGTTTTCCGCACTTTTTTTCTAAATGCTTTTAGATAATGAACTGATTTTTGGTATATGAGTCTACCATGATGCGTTACAGATCAAGTTTATGTTTCGTTTCTATCTGCTAATTTTTACCGGAGTTATGGCCCTTTGATCTTTAAATATTCACACAAATTTTAGTTTTCCACACGTTCTTCTACACGCTTGCAGAAATGGAACTTATGTTTGGTATGTGACTCTACCATGATGAGTTACAGATCAAGTTTATGTTTCGCTTCCATCTGCTAATTTTTATAGGAGTTATGGCCCTTTGAAGTTTGAAAATTCACTGAAATTTCAGTTTTCTGCTCTTTTTTTTACACGCTTGCAGTTAATGAATTGTTTTTGGTATGCAGGTCAACCATGATGAGTTACAGATCAAGTTTACATTTCGTTTCATTCCACTAGTTTTTATGGGAGTTATGGTCCTTTGAATTTTGAAAATTTAATGAAATTTCAGTTTTTTGCACTTTTTTCTACATGCTTGCAGATAATGAATTTTTGAGAGCTCCATTGCTGGTTTTTGATTTTACTATGATCAAGTTTTGCTTTCATCTTGAACAACACGTATAATTTATAACTATAAATCTTTGTACCATATAATAATGTACATTTTACCTAAAACTTTGGGATTAGTGAAATATGCGACCGGTAGGGGACTATGTATTGTTTTGCAATGCTTGTTCATATAGCTGGAAAGGAGGTATTCACCCTTCAGAAGCACACAAACTCACATCCCTGGAAGAAGTTTATGTGTTTAACTTGGTTGTCAGTTTTCAAACCTTTTAACTTCCTTTAGAGATTCTGATTTGGACATGGACTAAGTTTGTTGAATATATTATAATAATTCTAGATAACATTTGCAAATATCAGAGCCGGTCTGTTTGTAACTGTGAAGATACGCTTTTTTCCACAGAGAATCAAATAAATCTAAGTAAAAATTGGTGATATTCACTTACTTGTATCTAGTTGTAACTAAAAATCGGTATGCGCATACGCAATTTTATAAAGTATTACTGTAAAAATAAAAATGTTGGACCTACAGGGATTTTACATGGCGAAAATGACGTTTACACCGGAAGTGATGACCTTGGTGACGTTTACGTCATATGCGCAACAGGGTCCGCCATTTGCCTGGTTTTTCAACATGCTAAATACCCACAGCGCCAACGTTTTGCTCTGTGCTAAAATATTCTACGCTAGTCACGAATGCGCATACAGATTTCCTGTTACGACTAGGTAAAAGTAAGTGAACAGTATCAATTTTTATTTGGATTTATTTCATTTCCCACGGGAAAAAGCGTAACTTCACTGTCACAAACAGACCGGCTCTTACAGTAACAATGATATTATATAATTACTTTAAAACACCTATACTGTCTAGTATAGATAAAATGACTCTCCCGATTTCGAAACCTGCAACATTAACAATCAAAAACATACATAGTAATCCATGTACGAAGCACAATCCGGAAGCAAAGTAAAAACTTTGGAACTGGAAAGTCAGGTTAGACACGTGGACTTGCACCAGTGAAGTGAGCCCGGTGCCCCGGAAGGGTAAGCATCTCCTGTTAAGCTTATGCTAGCTACACCAACCACTTGTGCAATCAAAATTGGGTGGAAGGAACTTAGAACTAAGGGACGTGAAATATATCCAGGACAATCCTGGACACAGAGACATCAAACTTATCAACAATACAGTGATGGCGACCATAAAACGTTTTGAAGGCATTGATAAGCCTAGGCTTGCAATATTTCGTCAAACAAATGGTATATTCTTGATTCCCAGAAAAAGTTAAAAATTATAATAATAGTCTATACATTCATAAATTAAAGAATTAAGTATTTCTCGCGGGATATATAGCGTGTTCTGAAGAATATACAAGTATATAAACAAAAACTCTTTTAGGCAATGCTAGAAAATTAAAATTAAAAAAGAAAATAATATGACAAAAATATTGTACAATCAAAAACAAAATAAATGTAAAATGATGTTGTGTAAAGTTCACGTAGTGGGAACAAGCTTTATGATAGCGTATTAATAACCATGAAACAAATACACGATAAGCCGGAGAAGCAGTTATATTTCTGTAAAGAAACGGGAAGTCAATATAAAATTGAAGTCGTCTTTTTTGTCATAGCTTCAAATTTATTAGTATTTTTTGTCGGTGTCATTGACTTGTGGATCGTTAACAGAAATTTTCTATCAGATTGACATTTTCATGGTAAAGATGTTATTCTGTAACAAGATCGTGTAGATGATAGATATACTAGTATGCAGACCAAGTGTCTTAGTGAAGAGTAAGACCAATATGACTATGGGAAAAACACTTTATGGTCAGGCCCAGATTAATGCGACAGGTGCTTCCAGTGACATATGTAGAGAGCTAGACAAGAGATACTTACCTTTACAGAGAACCCAGTCTCACTTCCTTGGTTGAAGTCCATGTGTTTAACTGAAAATGAAAGTTTTAAAGTTTTTGTTTTGCTCTTGGATTGTGATTTGGTCTTCAGGGGGTGGATATTGCCTTTTTATTTCATATACTAACTTTTAATAGAAGGCATATTGACAGATGGAATAGAAGAATAATTTCCAGTCTCATTGTTTACACTGACAAAAAGCAATTATCATCAGCATTAGGGAGCCAAATACGATTGATAATTACATATTATACCAGTTTTATATTTACAGCACTAGACGGCCGTTTCGGAATACAAGTCCTCATCAGTAGTGCTTAGACCAAAATTGTGAAACCAAAATTATTTTGAAGATGTTGAAAAGCTAACCAAAGGACCAAAATATATTTTACCAAATTAAGCTAAGGAAATACTTTACATGAGGGAGTATACCTTAGTTTTTGAGAGATTTCAAATTTTAACTTGCAGGAAATTTATTGCCTACTGAGTTTGTAAACAGCAAAAATATCAATGGATACAATACACACCCTTGAGGAACACTTGCCGAAACAAATTGAATGCTTATTAAGCACCACTTGCTATTGTCTATCTGAAAGATAGCTTTATCTCAATGATAAAAAGACAAATACATAGTTATACAAATAATCTTACATAACATATCTCTGATATTACAAAAAGAAAGAGATGAAAGGTTATAAAAATTAGCTAGGCACGTGCCACAATTATATCGACCAAAAACCTTTCTCATCATCTGGTATGATTGTTTGCGCAGCGTACATCTTTACTAATATCCAAATTACTGATGATAGAGTCGTAGATATGTATAAATAGATAGGCGGTTGAATGATAGACGATTAAATCATGAGGTTGGAACTTGGGATTAATTAGGCGTGATAAAACTGTTTTGTCGTGTACAAACTATAGCTTGATCTCTTAATCAGTTAGGGAAAACGATATGGCGTAAAATAGCATATTGCTTACATCACTGCTATCCAGCATGTAATAGTTTTACGTGCTATTTTTTGATTCAGTTGTTTATTTCACAAATGACAGGTATAGCTAGCTAGACCTCCTACCACTCTGGAATACTGGCTTTTACTGGTTCACCTGGTATAAGTATAATGTGACTAGGGGAGTGGAACGCTTGTCTGCAGTGTACTGATTTTGTGAGCTAGCACGTTAAAGTCGCCCTGAATGCGTTCTAGTACAAGACGGACCATACAACACATTTTACATGCATACACAGACTTGTACACAGATTTATCCATAGAGATTAATAAAAAATAGTTATCGTCGCGAATAGCTGAAAAAAGCTGATGCGACGTTAAGCAACATTCAACCAACCAACCATAAGTTCATCATTAGGAATATCTTAGTCCACGTCTTTATCTTAATTCTTCAGTTTTTGAAGTTTTACTTCTTATTTTTTTTTTTTGGGGGGGGGGGGTGTAATTTAAACATGAATCGTTATGTTTGCGGTTGATTTTATAAATACTAATATAGAAATGTATAGTATTCTATGTATTGAAGATACAACGCTAACTTATTTTTAAATTTTCAAACGCAAATTGGATTGATTATATCACAATTTCGCATGAACGTCCTTTCAGAAAATGGTCGGTATTTAAGACGAAAGACTGTGTGATTAGGAGTTAGCTGACTTAAATGTTTTTCACTATAAAATGACCACACTTTACTATACTTTTCCAAAATGATCGCCCTTCCGTTGCACCCGGTCTCACTTCCCTGGTTTAAATTTACATCGACTATTGATCGTTTCACTGACAAACCTCATTTCATTATGACGTTCTGTCGCTAAACAATCCTAATTTTGGAGACAAAGAGAATGTTATTTATCCTAAGTTGAAATAAAAGATACGACTGATTTCTCAAGTTCTGTCTCATATTTAGACTTATCTCAATTATGACGCCCACGAAAGGCTACATTTGAAACTTTATGACAAACGTCATGACTTCATTTTTTCTACTGTCGAATTTCCTTTTCTATGCAGCAATATACCTCCTTCTCCTGCTTATGGTGTATATGTTTTCCAATACATACGCTATAGTAGAGCTTTTTCCCACGACAGGGATTTTGTTCAACGAAATAGGCTGCTTACAAATAAATTGTTGACCAATGGACATTGCAAGCCCAGGCTTAAAACGGCCCTCAAAAGTTTTATGGCCGTGGTCAAAGTATAAGGTAGTTATACCGGCGGTCACACCTGTACATTACTTTACTGTCATTATCGTTGTTAGAAATGTTTATGAAAATTTTCCAGTTACCATAAAAAAACCCAGATCGTCATGAATATTCAAATATAAATTGTTGACTAAGGGACATTGCAACCCTAAGCTTATCAAGGCCCTTACAAAGTTTTATGGCCGTCATCACAGTATTGTTGTTAGGTTTGATGTCTCTGTGACCAGGGTTGCCCTGAATATATTGACGTTCCATAGTTCTATGGATCTTTCACACAATTTTGATTACACACGTGGCGGGTATAGCTAGCTAAACAGGAAGTGATTACTCTTCCGGAGCAAACGGTCTCACTTCCCTGGTGGAAGTTCGCGTCTCTAACCTAACTTGTCAGTTTCAAAGTTTTATACATTACTTCTGGATTGTGATTTGGGCATGGATTAGTATGTTTGTTTCTGATTTGAGTATTTCATGAAAATAACTAATATAAGTTGGAAAAATGTTGTTTCCTAAATTATGCAATAAATATAAGCGTACATTAGTGTTTATGTAGTATCGAATTCATTAAACACGCTGAATAATTTATCTATGCAACTCGTCAAGGCTCGCTGCTGTTCAGCTCTTAATAAATTCAATATTCCACAAACACTCATGTAAGATCCTGTATGAATAATATATCATATATTGAAGATAAAATACCAACATACATGTATTTATCAGTCATATCACAAAGTAAATTGCATTAGTCAAAAAAATTGTATATAAATGTTCATTTACAAAGTTGTCGGTATTCAAGACCTAGGACACTTCGGCATTATTATTTAAGAATACTGAACTAAAATCAATGTATTTCAATATTAAACGGCCATTATTGATTCCAATAAGAATTTTAATATATTCCTTAAATATTTTGTATAGAGTAATTTTTTAAATTACAATCAGATAGTTAAAAACTTTATCGATCATAAACGATACCAAACTTTTGTCTTAGATATCCAAAAAGTTTTATGCCCGAAATCACAGTATTGTTGATAAGGATGATGTCTCTGTGTCCAGAATTGCCCTGAATATATTTGACGTCTCATAGTTCCATGTTCCTTTCACACAATTTTGATTACACACTTGGCGGATGTAGCTATAACTAGCTTAACAATAAAAGCACCCGGCCTCACTTGTGGAAGTTCACGTGTCGTACGTAACTTGACAGTTCCAAATTTTTTTCATTGCTTCTGGTTTGTGAATCGGACATAGATTAGTATGTTTGTTTTTGATTATGATCTCCAGAAATGGAATCTCAAGGAATGCCTTTAATTGTATGAATTATAAATAAATGTTCAAAATACTAGGGCGGATAATATAATGTCTTTGATCATTTTTTCAGAGAGGAAACCAAGTGAATACCGATCAGTTTTATTCATACTAAAATATCTCATTTGATTAAACCTTTCCTATTTCTGAATTACATATATAACTATTTAACAATATTTAAAACCATGGCAACAGAATAATGTTTTTCAGCGAAATAAGTAGGCTTAGTTTCAGTTTTCAATAGAATTTTACGATTACCCTTACAAATATCTTTAGATTAAATGACGTCATTGGAATTGTATATTATATTAAAGATAAAAAGAAAATATGTCACGTTTGAACTTTATATCTTCATAAATGGAAGAAATCTGTCAACAAATAAGAGTTTTGTGCCATAAAAATAACAAAATTATAGGCAACAACATTGACCTGTCCGCATGACCTTTCTTATGGAATACTCATAAAGGGTGGTCATCCAATAACTACCGCCATTGACGTTGGTCAGGGGAAGTAACTTTCATACTGACTAGATATGGACAAGCCTGCCTGATATGGATTATATTAGGTCACCACGTGACCAGCATTGTCAAACGAAATTCACAGAAACTAGTGAGGAAGGCAGGATATATGTACAATAATACCAAACCGGTTTTGACTTGGCATCGCTAAATGACCGTTTTGGAATTAAACGTTCTCATTTGTAGCGCTCGGAGACACACAATGGTGATAGTCTAAATATGTTTTTTTTAATATTTTAGAATGTTGAAATGAAAAAGAAAGATATAAATGTATTTTCCCAAAATAGTGTTGAGATTCACAAATAATATGAACATATTGCACGAAATCACACCTATAACACATAACTAAAGCTATATTTACATTTCAATCAATTCTTTTTTGTTCATTATAGTCTTTTGTACAGAACACAGAAAATTGAATAATTATTGTTCAAATATAGCTATTATACAGTGTCTGTTCTGTCACGATATTATTTATTGAATACATACTAATATATATGACATTTAACAATAATTTGTCATTTTTTCTTTTCACTTATTTTGAATATCACAGGAACTAGGCATCTCAAAGGGTTTTGTTAACCCTAAGGACAGTATTGACCGATAAACATTGTTCATAAAAATTATCTGCTTCTTCAATTTTTAAAATTTCTCAAAGAAAATCAAGTTATGCTTAATTGATCAAAGAAATTCCTTAGATAGATTTAGTAGAATGTATTTTGGTCTTTTTTGTTTTTCTCATTTTAACATGGATTTCCCAAAATCTTGATCCGAGTTAGACTGATGTGGAGTTGTATTTCGAAACAACCGTCTAGTGCTGCGAAATTAAAACAGTTTTAGTAATAAATTAATAAACACTTACATTTCTGCATACATAAGGCATTAAAGATTTTGAATGTTATATCAAAAACAAACATACTAATTAATGTCGGAATCACGATCAAGAATAAAGGTAAAACATTTGGAACTGACAAGTCAGGTTAGACACGTGAACGTCCACCAGGTAAGTGAGACTTGGTACTTCGGAAGGGTAAACACTCCTGTTTAGCTAGCTACATCCGCACAGGGGAGTAATCACATTTGTGTGAAAGGAACATGGAACTATGGGACGTCAAATACATCCAGGACAATCATGGACACAGAGACATCAAACTAATCAACAATACGGTGATGACGACCATAAAACATTTTAGGGCCTTGATAAGCCTAGACTTGTAATATCCCTGAGTCGACTATTTATTTACAAGTAGCCTGCTTCGTTGAACAAAGTCCCCGTAGTGGGAACAAACTCTACAATAGCGTATTAATTGGGAAACAAATACACCATAAACAGGAGAAGCAGGTGTATTGTTGTCATTTTGTACAGACAATAACTCAGCTTTCTTTTTAACACTTTTCTTCTTTTATACTCTAAAAATTCTATTTTGGAAATTAAAAGTTTTTTTTAAAAAATATTTGACGTCCAATAGGTATATATTTCTTTCATTCTAAATTTTAATTTACACGTGATGGGAGTATCTAGCTGGATAGAACGTGCTTATCCTTCGGGAGCACCCGGCCTCACACCCTGGTGGAAAGTAATATGTTTCACGTAATTGCCAGTTTCTTTTGAATAAAATCTCTTTTCTGCTGTTGAAAACCCCTGTTTGGAATGACGGACAAGGGATACCTGTGCAATTAGAACCTATTGTGTCACCAAAATTTCAAATTAAAATGGAAATGATTTTTTAAACATAACTAAATCATTTTTATTTTTGAATGTTTATGACGATCTGTAGTGTTTTATGGTAACTGGAAATTTTCTTCCAACATTTTTTTAAAAACGATAATGATAGTACAGTTATCTTCAGATTATTTCACGCATGCGTAGTCTTACTGAAAAAAACTGTTTTAATGATGTCATAAATAATTATTCCATAAGACATATCTGACATCATTTTAAAGATACATGGCGGATGTAGGTATCTAGACAATAGATGTTTATTGTCTAGATCTGTATGTTAACGTTTCATGCTGATCTCGACAAAAATCGAAACGGATGTGATATGAAGCAAATAAACAACAGATAAGGAAAATGAAACATCCGGCAAATCAAGAACCCGTATTTCCGGATTTGATAGTAAAACGATATAAGTTATAAATTAATTTTAATCTTTTCTCTTTTTTATTTCAAGTTTATTTTATAAAATCATAAAACAGCCATGATAGATAAAAGTTAAAGGTTAATTTGTTTATTGTTTATTTTATCAGAAATTATGTAAATAGTGTTTTGGCTTGGATATAAAATGTGATGTAATATTGATGATGATATAGTCTATACCAGCAAGACGTGCAGCTGCGCTGTGATTAAATGATTTGGAAATATCTCACATGGGTATTGCGATACATTGGATATTAAAGAATTAATTTCTCTTGCATGCTTCATTTAAGTACAGGCCTGTCCAAAGTTAAACAGTAAGCTATTGAATCGACAGCTTATCTGGGTCCCTCGCTAGCAATATCCCGGTAGCTGCTATGGAAAATTAAAGATTTATTTTCTCTTTCATGCTTCATAAAACGTACAGGCTTGTCTAAAGTGTAACACTTGGGCAACAGATTTGTACCGAATTGGCTGCTTATTTGGGTCCCTCGTTAGCTGTATGGCGACAGCTTTCGTAGCTTCATTCTATACATGGGGTATCAGACAATTATTTTCTCTTTCATGCTTCATAAAACGTACAGGCCCGGCTAAAGTGTAACACTTAGCCAACGAATTTGTACCGGATCGGCAGCTGTATCGCGACAGCCTTTCGGCGGCTGCTAATTCATTTCTTTTTCATGCTTCATAAACGGTACAGGCCTGGCTAAAGTGTAACACTTAGCCAACAAATTTGTACCAAATCGGCAGCTGTATCGCGACAGCTTTTCGGCGGATGCTAATTTATTTCTTTTTTCATGTTTCATAAATGGTACAGGCCTGGCTAAAGTGTAACACTTAGTCAACGAATTTGTACCGGACCGGCAGCTCATTTGGGTCCCTCGTTAGCTGTATCGGGACAGTTTTTAGCAAGCAGCTTCAGTATCACACAAATATGTTCTCTTTCATGTTTCATAAAATGTAAAGGCCTGTCTAAAGTGTAACACTTAGCCAGCGCTGAATTTGCGCAGAATCGGCGGGTCATCTAGTTCCCTCGTTCCTTATATCTCGACAGCCTTACGATGGCAAGCTATTCATATCTTATCACTTTGCAGCCGAATTACTTTACTTCCTTTTCCTTAGCGTTTAGTGTTTAACTTTCGATAGGCATTTTATGTAAGGCGTATCTGTTAATTTTTAGTAATAGTTTTGCTTTTAGTTTTGAAATAATTGATGTTGGTGGTATCAATGAACCCCAAAATGAGTTGGTAAAATCTATTATATGGTGAAACATTCTTGATTAGTTAAATGAACCGATCATTTTAGGTGATTTTCATTATGGCCATTGTTATTTAAAAATAATTCAACTTTTTCACGGTCTATACCACGTCATCTTGGAATTCAGCGGAATAAGTCGGAAGTTTGTTTCTATGGAAAATTAGTATTGTGTTATGTTATAGGTTGTGTTGCCTGTTACCGAGTACAATAACTAATTTCTTTTATCTTCAATATCCACGTCAAATACAGAAATGTCTTTTTTACCAAATGAACTCCAGTTATCAAAATTCTGCACTTGACAACTACATTAATTTGACGGATGTCAGTTTTGTTTAGACAAGTAGACTAATTTTGAAAGTCATCTGGTAGAACTTGGTATTCTGATCGATAAACTGGCCATTCAAATAATTAGCGAGATATAGGTCATCGGTTGCGTTCGGCGTTTCGGAAATACGACATAGTATGAAATCCGATAGGGTATTGCAAGGCATGACCATCAAAGGCTCAATCTCTTTTTGAAGTAAATGGTCTAACATGTGTTATGAAGTCTGACAGTTTGAAATGATGTAAAGAAAGCTATGTTTGCGGTCTAAATGGGGTTTCTTGGTGCATTTTATTAAGCAACTGTCTGAGAGGCTCGGTGGTAAAAAGCGTCCGTCTCAACAGTCGGAGGTCATGGGTTCGAACCCAGGTCAGGGCATACGTAAGAGTTTAAACTTTGAGATACTGCTTCCTGTCTGAGTGGCGCAGTAGTATAGCGTCCACCTCGAAGTCATGAGTTAGAACCCAGGCCTGGCCATACGTAAGGTTTTAAAATTAGGGATACTGCTTTCTCGAGTGATCTGTACTGCTATCTCAATATCTGTAGAATTAATGTCTCGGGGGAAAATGTCATGTAAAGAAAAAAAATGACATACAGTACAGTCCTGTCGAAAGTTTTAACACTGAGCTAACGAAAAGAAGTCAAAGTTTTGCTGTCGATGGGTCGAGATATGGATAACTTGCCGTCGAAAAGCTACCGAGAGATAGATAGTAGCTTCCACAAAGCTGTCAAGCTATGCAATACAAACCGGTCAAAAGATGAATCGAGGCTAGGCTCCTGAGTCGCTGAAATATATGGATCGCTAGTGACTTTAAAGGCTACCGAGAGATAAATACTAGTAGTAGCTACCACAAAGCTGTCAAGATATGCATTACAGACCTGTCGAAACTTTAACACTGAGCCAACGAATTATGAATGGAATCTCGGTTCCCAACTATCTGTAATATATGGAAAGCTAGTTACCGTAAAGTTGCCGAGAGATAACAGATACTGACAAAACTGTCTAGATACAGGCCGTGATCATCAGATGTCTATTCGACAGTTATTCATTAGCTAAGTATTAAACCTTCGACATGTCTGTACTCACGGTAGCTAACGAGGACCATATTCTTATTCGGTACTAATTTGTTAGCTTAGTGTTAAACCTTCAACAGGTCTATACTGTAGCTAACGAGGACGATATTCTTATTCGGTAATTATTCGTTAGCTTAGTGTTAAACTTTCGATAGATCTGTTCTGTAGCTAACACGGACGATAATCTCATTCGGTACTAATTCATTAGCGTAATGTTAAACCTTCGACAGGTCTGTTCTGAAGCTAACAAGGACGATATTCTTATTCGGTACTAATTCGATAGCTTAGTGTTAAACCTTTGACCGGTCTGTACTGTAGCTAACGAGGACGATAATCTTTTTCAGTACTAATTCGTTAGCTTAGTGTTAAACCTTCGACAGGTTTGTACTGTAGCTAACGAGGACGATATTCTTATTCGGTAGTAATTCGTTAGCTTAGCATTAAACCTTTGACAGGTCTGTACTGTAGCTAACGAGGACGATAATCTTATTCAGCACTAATTCGTTAGCCTAGTGTTAAACTTTCAACAGGTCTGTATTGTTTACATAATTTACATTTTGTCGCATCATAGTTCATTGTTAAACCTTATAATTTTGAAAAGTGAAACTAACATCTGGGAAATATCATATCATTCTTCGAATAACAAACAGTCAGACTTCGAGCTCTTAGCAGAGAGTGAATCAAATCGCTAGTTTCTGAATTGTTTAGTAAGGAAATGTGAATTTCCGTTAAATTCTTTTCTCCGGAACAACTTCCGGTTTCGATTCAATTCCGTTAAATGCATTTCCCGGCGTATTTGTTTACGGATCAAAGCTTATTTACTTAAAAGCTTTGTTATAATATTTTATTCACAAAAATACATTTTTATTTTGTGGATTTTACCGTGTAGTAGAAAGTAGTTTTTTAGATTTTTACTTGATAAATCGCAATTTAGGTATGTTTAAACATCTTGAAATTGTCAGTAAACTCCAATCAGCAAACTAACACGGAATTTTTAAAGTAGGATATTTTTAAACATGCCATACTAGCAAAATGCTCAGCAAGGATATATAGGACGTTGGTAGTTTTCGAACGACATTTTTAAACCAAGGTCTTTTTCGAATATGACACACTAGCCAAATAAGCAAGGGTATTTTGGAAAACAAAATAACAAGACATAAATACGATCATACAAGGGACACATATTAGAAGTCAAAATAGTTTCGAAGTGAATAAACTTAAATGATATTAGAAGATCCTCGCGCACGTCGTCGAAATCTATCTGGCGGCATTTTAGAACGATATCGTCGTACATGATAACGATAGTAAGTGGAAATATATATTGAAATAAAGGGAGATTACTCTGTGCATTGCGGGGACAAATGCTCATGATAATAATAACAATGGAAAGCTTAATGGGGGAAATGCGTCTTATTAAAAACGCGATGATCTCTTTACATGAGTAATGCTGAGGAAATACTGAAAAAAGAATAAATGCGGATTTATACACTTAATTGGTATAGATATTAGTTTTTATAGCAGAGCAAAATTCCCTTTCTCTTGAAACTTCTTTCATTATTTTATTTTCTTATAAAAGAAGAGATTGTGAACTTGTATACAAAAGAAAGCGAAATATTAAAAGTGCTTAGATACACGAATACGAAGTTCTAATCATTGGATTTGTTCCAACCATCGGTTAAAAAAAGTGAAATACATGTCATAAAAGTATGCGATGAAGGATGGTATTGATGTAGTACATGAAAGTATAAGAAATAATAAAAAAAAATCTTGTAATATGAAATAATTATATGATATAATCTGTAAAACACTGAATAACTGTTTGTATACACCGTGGCAACTAGGATGGATAATATAAAACACCAGTAATGTTGAAATGTACATGATTCGGAAGTGTTGCACTGAGTTTGCGCGACCGGAAGTATGTGTTTCTAATGCAGCTCAGTGATTAGGATGCTGTTAGTTTAAATAAGGTTCTATTAATTTACAACCCTTTCAATTTTTGTGTTTGGAGCTTATAAAAAATCAACATGTTCAGTGCTAGGAGAAAGTTTAGGAGAGTCGTGCAGCAATTTAGGGAAATGAATAAAGTTCAGAAGAAACGTAAGGTAAGATTTTGCTCTTATACCCATATACCTTGCATATTTGAAATAAAATAAAAACAACTTTTGCCTGAAATTAGAGTTTTCAAATTTAAAGAGATGCAAAATGTAAATATTACAATTGCATTGAGTTGTGCATTTCTTGTTCCTACACCATAACCGTCATGGCCATTGCTTTGAACTATGTATTTTTTGTCCCTTTACCTTGGCTATTGAAAACAAAAATAAGAACTTTTAACTGAAACATAATAAAATTTTAAAGAAATGTGAAATGTAAATACAAGTTTTGAAAATAGCAGAAATAACTTTGATAATGCTATGACGTGCAAAGCAAACTCATGCGCGTTATAATTAGCTTGCTTTGCACTGTAATGTAATGATAATTAGAAATACTAGAAAAAAATCACCAAAATAAAATAAAATAAAACGTAAAATTATTTGAGGCACACTGCGACCATTGTCTATGAAACTCCCATAATTTAAATACTGCGAGGGAAAAGTACTCGTGTACAGTGTCATAGATTTACCAGAAAATAGGCAAAAATAGCAAAAACTGTTAGAAAACAGCAAACAATGTCAAACTGATAATAAGCAAGGTTGGTTACCTTTCAACTAACAGTAAACAATTATTTTTGTATATTGGATCAATGATGGACAATGGAAAGCCGTGCAAATGATGTAGATGTAGTGCACGCAGATAGGCCAGAGTTCATTGTACACGATTCTAGAGATCATACAAAGTCCATAGTAACACACAATTTCTTCTGGGCCGATGTTAGTTTGGCCCAAACACGTTTGTCGGTTCTCAATCACCTCATACCTGTAATATGCCACGTGAATTGTGCTCAGCCAACATCAGCTTAGTTGGGAGATGAAGAGGACCGTCTTCTAGATGCCATTCACAGTCCATGATACAGTTTTTCGAGAACGATGTTGGTTTTGGCCAAATGTATTTGTTGGTTCTAGATCATCTCTTACCTTTAATATGCCACGTGTATAGTGCTCAGCCAACATCATCTCAGTTTGAACATAAAAATGACCGTCTCCAAGAAGCCATTCATGGTCCATAATGCAGTTTCTCTTGAAACGGTGTAGGTTTTTGCCAAATGTGTTTTCAGGGCTTGTTGTATGCCTGTAGTATTTGATGTATAAAGTTCTCATCCAACATAAGTCCAGATTCGGATGATATGGTTGTCTTCTAGAGGTAATTAATAGTCCATGGTACAGTTTTTCCTAGAACGATGATTATTTTGGACAAAGTTGTTTTCAGAGTTTGTTGTATGCCTGTATTATGTGAAGTATATCGTGATCAGCAACATCGGTTAAGCTTGGAAAATGAAAATGACCGTCTTCTAGAGGCCATTTAAGTCCATGATACAGTTTCCTCTAGAACGATATTGGTTTTTAATAGTTTGTCGGATATAATGCCTGTTGTATGTGAGGTATATCGTGCTCAGCCAACGTCGGCTAAGCTTGGAAATGAAAATAACCGTCTTCTAGAGGTCATTCAAGTCCATGATACAGTTTCCTCTAGAAGGATGTTGATTTTTAATAGATTGTAGGAAATCATGCCTATTGTTTGTGAAGTATACTGTGCGTAGCCAAAATTAGCTAAGCTTGGAAACGACAAGACAGCAATTGAGCTAATACTTATTCCTAGATGACAAAGTGGAACATCTCTCTCTCTCTCTCTCTCTCTCTTACTCTCTCTCTGGAAATGTAAAGACAGTGATGGAGCTAATAATTATAATAATTATTGCTTAATTACCAATTTGAGCATCTCTCTCTCTCTCTCTCTCTCTCTCTCTCTCTCTCTCTCTCTCTCTCTCTCTCTCAGTTGCTATCGTCTAGAGGTCATCCGTAGTCCATGGTTTTATACAGTTTCTCCTGAAACGACATTAGTTTAAGCCATGGGCCAAACGCGTTTTAGTGCTCCCTGTAATATATGGTATTGCTATTTAAAGACATGATAATTTCGCAAAATATCACGTCATGAACCCCTCGATCAAAACCATAACGTTCCTTTATTTATTGTTATGCGCATCTCAACATGAACTCACATAGTCTCCATATCTTACAAGTCGAAATTTTTGAGAATGCTTGTAAAATTTTCATAAATTATAGTATCATGCTTAGCTCTATGTACAGCCAACACCTCCACTGATTTTCTAGATACTTGTACTTAAGGAACTATAAATAATTTAATCAGTATATCAGTCTAATATTGTGTAACAACCATCGTTATCTGTCAGTACTAACTCGTAACCTACTGTAACAACAGTGCCAATAGGTACTACAAGGTGCTTTGTCGATTATTTATTTATTTATTTACTTACTTATCTATCTTTTTTTTTTATTTTTTTTTATATCGATTTTTTGTATAAAAATATGATATGTCTAGATTCTCCAAAACTTGTCGCCTTTACTTTGGTTTCTGAAACTTATGTCTAATTACATATTAAACCAGTCTTAAATTTAAAGCACTAGACAGCCGTTTCGGAATACAATTCTTCATCAGTAGTATTTGGACCTGAATTATAAAACCCAAACTTTTTTCCAAGATGTTGAAAAGAAATCCAAAGGACCAAGATGCATTTTACCAAAAATCAACTAAAGAAATACTTTGCATGAGGGAGTATACCTTAGTTTTTGAGCAATTTCAAATTTTATTTAGCAACAAATTTAGACAAAATATATTTCTGACAATAATACACAATTATTGCCTACTGTGCCTAGGCTATATACACAGACTTTCCGTCAGGTATTTGCTTATTCTGGCTTTAGTTGATTGAAATTGAAGTTATCGGCAGTACAGGACTTGACGTTTGTGCATGTGCGATGATTTAAAACAATTATATCTATGAATTGAAACGTTTATTTGTTTAGAAAGTTAATGTAAACAAGAAAAAACATAATCAGGTTTTCAAATAATATCGCGTCATTTGACAATGTGATATGTACAACCGATATAGGAAGTGATGTTATTTTTATAACAAAGTTCGATTGGTGTAAGTTCAAAACTTGGAAATGTGACATGGCGTGAAGCCTTTATAGCTTAGTGTAATCAGTTCCAAATCAAAACGTGACAAAGTGATATGACGTGCAAATTGTTACCGAGTGATGTTGCTGTCAGCTCAAAGCTGGGGAAATGAGATGGCATGGCACTATCGTTATTGAATACCGTTGCTGTCAGCTCAAAACTGGGAAAATGATAGGGCATGGCAGTATCGTTATTGAATACCATTGCTGTCAGCTCAAAGCTGAGAAAATGAGATGGCATGGCACTATTGCTATTGAGTACCATTGCTGTCAGCTCAGACTTGGCACAGCTACATAATATAACATGCCACTCATTGCCAGTTCAAAATTCAGAAAAGTAACATGTTATGTCATTCTTGTTAGTGAGTGACAATGCTGTGTCAAATCTAGGCAAAGTTACTTAGCATGAGTATTGGTAACTGGGTGTCATTGTAGTCAGCCCAAAAGCTTTGTAAACTGTCACTGCGTGCCCTTTTGTCCCTTTGCGCCGTTTCTGTCAGTTCAAAATTTAGCAAACTGACGCTGCATGTCATTTTGTCACCAAGTGTCATTGTTGTAAGCTTAAAATGGGCAAACTGACGCTGCGTGCCATTTTGTCAGCACGTATCATTGCTGTAAGCTCAGAAATTTGCAAACTGACGCTGCGTGCAATTTTTGTTACCAAGTGTCATTACTGTAAGCAATGCGATAACACTGCAATCTCTTTATTTAGTGCCATTAGTGCCAAATCAAAATATGACATGACACTCTTGTCACTTAATGCTGTGTCATTACTTTCAGCTCTGCAAACTGACATGCCTAAATAAAAATGTCGTTATTGGAGGAAAAATAAGACAAAATCATCAGCAAGTGTCACTTAATATTGTCAGCATGATAATCTTCAAAGTTTTGTGTATTAGATGATGTATTGAACCATCTTGGTACTGTTAAGTACTTGTACGTGATGCCAACTGTCGTCTGCTCATTATCCTTGTGCTTTAGAATAAATATATTATCTTTTCCAGAGTGGTTTACACCAGACTATATGTCTGTGACATGTAAAATCTCTTCTTAGCCGATGCTATGCAAAACAACATTCAATTGACTAACCATTTGGAAACAAATCTCTTGAAGTACCAGAGAGCTTTCGCTTAATTCTAATGAACGAGCCTAAAAGGTCTGAAGAATACTATTTTCAAATCTTTGACATTATGAAAATTTTAAACAAACTTTGTATTTTGTCACGGCCATCTTAACATGTTGTTCTGGAAAACAACCCATGCTTAATAGTTGGCTATCTGGAAACACAAACATGTTATGTATGATTGGATAACAATAGCTTGTTTAACATGTACAGGCAAGTCCAAAGTTACCGAGTAAGTGACGTCACAGAAGCTCATCTCGGCCCTTCGTAAGCTATATCTCGACAGTTAACTTCTATAATTCAGTAAATATTCGTCTACCAGATCTCCATATATATCTCAGCCACACGGTACCTAGCCAAGCTTCGACTCCAATTCGTTAGCTAAGCATCAAACTTTCGACAGGTCTGTTCTGCATTTGTGCAACTAATGATTAGGTTTCACAGAACGTGCTCATGTCCATTTCTGTTGAAAATTGTGATTTTTCTTGAGTTCGTGTCAATAAAACAATAAGTTGACAGATGAAATGTATTCTCATTGTCTATGAGAAACAAACAAGATGTCAATGAGAACAGGCAAACAACATTGACCTGTCCGCTTGACCTTTAATTTAAAATCATTATGAGTTGAGTGATGGTGTTTAACGTCCCAGTCAAGAATATTTCACTGATATCGAGAAGTCGCCATCTTTAGGCGAAGTTGCAGAAATTTTGCCTGTGCGTTGCGCTGATGGCATTATACAGCAGGCTTCTTTATCGCGCTAAGCCTACCATGGCACCGGACCTCGTTAATTTTAAGTTCCCATCCGAAAAAATCGTGACTTTAATTTCGCATTGCCGAGTGCTTGGCGAAAGAACAGTCACTACCCACTTTCAAGTCGTGGGTCAGACCCGGTCGGGGTTTGAACTCACGACCTTCCACTTAGGGAGAATTATTATGGACCATTGCATCATGTATATGGAAAAAAGATGTTAATTACATCTACATCATGAGAAATGTACATTGTTTATTTCATTATTTTGAATCCTTTCACCACCCATGTATTACAATTTGATGGATGATCGTATATGAATATTCCTAATTAAAGGTGAAACGGACAGGTCAATGTTGTTTGCTTTTTAAACGCCACAGCTCAGCTGATTTTGAATTTTTATTTAAGAATGCATTTAAAATCAGCACATACATAAGTAAAATTGCATGTATTACGGCAGTATAAACACTTGAACCCGAAAATCAAAATTATGTTGTCGTTTACAAAGTCTAACCACTGCGGTAGCTCATGAGATCAGTTGGCAGAGTGCTCGTAAGTGGGAGGTCGTGGGCACGATCTCGGACCGGGTCTGACCCAAGACTTGAAAGTGGGTATACGTATTGACTGTTTGCGATCGTTCGCCAAACACTCGGCATTACGAAATGAAAGTCACAGTTCTTTCGGATGGAAACTTAAAATTAACATGGTCCCGTGTCACGGTGGGCTTGGCACGCTAAAGAACCCTGCAAAATTTCTGCACCTTCGCCTATAGCTGGCGACGTCTCGATATAAGTGAAATATTCTTGACTGGGACGTTAAACACTATTACTCAACTCAACTCTGTTGACAAAATGTGGATGGTAAAGAACGTTCTTTGTAATACCTTATCACCATTACGCATGTGTTATTTCGAATAATCGGGTATTTAAGATTTTTGAAAAATGATTTTCCACAGAAATGTTCAAAACGGCTTGTTCCACCAATTTATGTTTTTTTAGGTCGAAATAAAAAGTTAGTGCAGGGGGAAAAAATGAAAATATTTCCAAAGATTTATGTAAGACTGTTGTTTATAAAATCTGAATTTCAAAATATTTCTATATCATTTATTACCTATCCTCAGGTGTTGTTTTCGACATTTAGGTATTTCAAGATTTTTTTATTGTCATGAACGGAGATATCAGATAGTTTTAACGATCACCTGACACCGTACAGACCTGTCGAAAGTTAAACACTAAGTCAATGTATCAAAAGCCCATCTCGGTCAGACATGAGCTATACATCCGCAGATTTTTTGGTAGCTGTAATCTGTCGCTCGGTAGCTTTTCAGTCTTTGGCTAATCATAAATCAGTCACTTGGCAACCCGGCTTTCACTCCGTTTCGTGAGCTCAGTGTTAAACTTTTATCAGGTCTGTACCGTAGCTCTATAATGTGGCACGTATTAATTTCCACTTCTGAAATTTTGATTCTGTTTGTATCTAAACGTCATGGTTTCCATGGTAACCGATTTTCAAACGACATAATTACAAAAAAATTATACATTTCCCTAGAGATTAATTTTTTTGTAATGTATTTCACAACGAAAGAACACCTGTAAGGCGGATTATTAACATTTGATGGTCTGACTAAATATTGAGCGAATAAGATCCATATCCACCATTAAAGGTTCTTAGTACCATAAGAGTCGTAATTATGACTTGCAACTTGTCACTCAAACATACAGTACAGGCCTGCCGAAAGTGTAACATTAAGCTACAAATGTGAGGCTGCAACCTCTGCAATTGTCGTTTCGGTGAGCTAGCACCTTAAAAGTCGCCCTGAGTGCGCACTACTATTGTTCCAGGGAACTTAGGTAGTCGCTTTTTTGTCCATTAAGCTTTTATGTTTAATGATTTATATTCAATGTTTTACATATTGAATCTAAAATATAAAAGCCCAATTTAATGTCAAAAAATAAGTGTTCTACAGCCCACTGATTTTGCTCTACATACCGAAAATTAGTTGTTTTTGAAACACTGCACATATGCCCTCTCGTTATCTGTGCCTCATATGCAAATTAAGAGTATTGCATGAAGGGTAATTATTATACATATACATGAGTATCAGTAAAACCTGAACCGCACACCTGAAAGACAACCTTGTTTTTACCCGTGATAATAATGAGTATGCAGGTCAACCAGGTGTGTTGACACCTATCTGAGGTACATTTAGGTATATATACAACACATTGTTTTTTTTTGTTATGAAAAACGACAAAAGTTTCGGTATATACCTGTTTTGAAATTCAAATTCAAGTCAGCAAACCTCATAGGTTTGATAGGTGATATGATTTTAATTACAGGAATATCAAAATAAGTACCAATATTACAATACTTGATTTTATATTAAAGAAAAATCGACTATCTAAGTTACCTGGAACAATAGTAGTACAAAGCAGACATACGCACAATGCACACTGCCAGTCATGGTCACATCGGTGTAGGCTAGTGTGATCTGGCTGACAATTATTAAAATGCGCCAGAGAGGCCTAGGGGCTATTAAGAGGTGTTTAATATAGATAAGATAAGATAAGAAATGTGCCGAAATTACCCTAGATTTTAAACAACTTTTCAAATCGTCGATCTGCCAATTTGCAAAGTCGTCCATTACCGAGATTGACATAAAACCGGAAGTTAACATGCCTGCACTTTTGTTACTACGATATACCTTTTTACCCCCAATTTGAAAGCTGCCGATAACCTGAAAATCATCTATTAGTGCCAGTCGATTCCGGCCCAATGTTACCTATACATCTGGACAACTTTTTGGCTGCTGATATCTATCCTTTGCCAGCTTTTCAGCTACTGGTTATCCTTATCTCAGCCACTCAACAGCATACTGACTGTAGCTTCGACACCGTTTTAAACTTTCGACAGGTCTGTACTGTATATATGCTAGTAAACATATAAAGCGCAGGCCCATCGAAAGTTTAACATCAAACTACTCTTTGGAATTTGTGCCGAATAGACAGTATATCTCAGTCCGTCGCCAGCTTTAGCTTTTCGTCAGTTTCTATCATTCGGTGGCTTTTCTGTCACTCAACAGCCAAGCTTCAGAACCCTTGCGTTAGCTAAGTGTTAAACTTTCGACAGGTCTGTACTGTATATAAGAGAAGAGCTACAATGATTGAAGACGAAAAAGAACGTTACTCGAAATCGATACATTCAAAGTTTATTCACGTTCTGATGCAATACGATCTGGAGGCGTAATAGGTCACCGACTCATACGAGCGCGCGTAGTATATTTTAGTGTCTTTTTGGACTTGAATCATTGTAAGTTAGTGTTTAGAAATATTTTTTTAATTAAAAAAATTATAAAATTTTAGATAACGTTCTAAACATTTGTTTGATTGGCCATTTAGTTATGTAAGCGAAATAGATTACAGTCTCAGATTTGATCAGAGATGTTCATCAAATCGGTCACTAAACAATATTTCATTAAATATAACATGACTGTAATATTCAACCGTTTTCCATAATCTAGCAAATAGACACCCAATCCCAAAATGTTGAAAATTGACCAGAAATACAAGAATAATTGAATAAATCTTTAATATTTTCTGAACATCTATATATGTGCAAGTTGAACCACGTGCAGAGTAGACACATGCACGTTTCAGCTTTAAGGTAAAAAATAAATCAATTTTCAGCCAATTGCCAAGTTTTTAATCAAGATTACGCTATGATGTACCAATTTAAAACAAACAAAGCTGTATTTATCTGGTTTTTTTATCGAATTCGATTTTTAAGTAAATGTATATATAGAAGACACCTGTTGCAACATAAACAATTTCATCAATCTCACTTCAAATGGACAAAGGTAGATAACTCAAGTTTTTTTTCATTCAGATGAAAAATTAACTGATGCATCAAAATATTAGAAGTCTATGTGACATCAGAACTATATAATAATAATAATAATAATAACTATTATTATCATTATTATTATACCCCCAAATTAGTTTGAGCGGGTATATAAGAATCACCATGCCTGTCTGTCCCTGTAAAATCCTGGTCACGTACGACTGCCATAAAATCTTCTGTGAGGATCTTGAACAAAGGTCATATTGGAAAGGTCAAGGTCGCGGGAAAAAATTATACCCTTGTAGTTATTGGGCTGGTATTAAGCTCTCAAGAGTCAATTATTATTATTATTATTATTATTATTATTATTATAAACAATAGTATCTTTTGTTATTGGTAAATGTTTTGTTGTACCCAACTATTGCAACCATAGGCCCATAAACCTTAACATTAATAGTAAATGAAGCATAACCCTAAGTCATTAGGGGTTTAGGGCACACGAAATTTTCGATAACCCGTTTCTTCTTGTAACCGTTATTAATAATTTGTACTACACAATGTTTATGGCAAGCAACTAAACTAAAACATTAAAAAAAATTGAATACAAATTCTAAACAGTGTTAGTCAATACTTGTTTAGATAAATTGTTGAAACTGGTAAGGATCTTATTCAGTAGATGACAGCCGTTACATTAAAAGATAGCAAGAACATTTGCATATAATAAATGCAAGCTAAAGTCAAGAGAACATTAGTAAATTGTATGCCAGATGGTGGCATAATATCTTCCTGGAGATGATAGAAGCATCATATCGACGAATACAGACCTGTCCAAAGTTTAACACTGAGCTAACGAAAAGTCATCTAAGCTTGACCGGAATATGGATAATATGTGACCGAAAATCTGTCTAAAAAGGCGAGAACAGCTGGTGAGATATACATGTAGCTAACAAGGGGTCTGAGATGAGCCGTTGATCCGTCACTAATTCGTTATGTTGGTGTAACTTTTGACAGGTTTGTACCGTACAACAATCATCGCTTCCTATAGTGTTTCGATAATAATTCTCGA
Organism: Anadara kagoshimensis; assembly: GCA_021292105.1. Taxonomy (NCBI): domain Eukaryota; kingdom Metazoa; phylum Mollusca; class Bivalvia; order Arcoida; family Arcidae; genus Anadara; species Anadara kagoshimensis. Next base: position 11,372,408 of record CM037875.1, on the reverse strand, counting down.
ATAATCTCTCTTATTGGTTAAACTTTCAACCAATTAAAATCATTTAAAGTCATCTAAAAATACTTCTTATCAAACACAGGGATAAATCATGGAGCTATCTAAATCAGCGATTCATTGATACGAACGCGCACCTGCCAAATGGTAAAATTAAAGAAACAACGCTTAAATTTAAGACTTAAACAAATTGCGTAACATGCCGTGTTGTCATGACCCAAAACGCAATGGTTTGCTGAATAAACTACATGTACTAATTTTAAGGTAAATGCTGGATGTTTTAAGGGTTTTGTTTATTGTTGACTTAGCGGTGACGGTAAGTCGTTGTACCAAAGATGAGCGTACGATTGACTGAATATATACTTCTAAACCCAAGATGTATAAATCCGAAAAAGAAAAGAAGACTTGAAAGTTCGACATCTGATGTAAGTTCTTATTTTAAGTTTTCGTTAGGCATAAGTACTAGTCTTTATGTTCTTTTGACTTGATACGCACATTGTTCATGTACATGTATATTGTCGTTATCTTTATACCCCCCCCCCCGCAAACGAAGTTTAGGAATACTAGTATATAGGAATCGTCCTGTCTTTTCGTATTCGTCCGTCCCAATATCGTGTCCGATCCATATCTTCCATGTCTATGAATTGATTTCGATCAAACTTGGCACAAATGTAAACTAACATGGGACGAAGTTCAAGGTCAAGGTCACGAGGTCAATGTTGGAGACAGAGGTATTTGGGTCTCAAGAAACAGTTCTAATTGGTATAAATTTTCGATGTCTACGATGTTCATTCTAGTTTTGAGCGTTAAGTATGAGGATTGATTGCCGTATTCTACGATAAACCTTAAATTTAAAATTAAACAACGCATTGATACGACTGTTGTACTTTTGAGTTTTGAGAATCTAGTTTGGGAGTTTGTCACCCTTAGAAACGGTAAACAGTAGTGTTTTGAAGACGAAATATTTCGTCTCCAAAATACTACTGTGAACATTCTACATTATTCAAAGCAAGTAGTTTCGTCTCGTCTGTATGCGCATCCGCGATTGTCATAAAGTATTTCTGTAGAAAGGAAAATGTTAACGCCATGGGAAATTTACATGGCGAAAATGACGATATGTTTAAACCGAAAGCGATGTCCGTGGTGACGTTTTACGTCATATGCACAACATGGTCCGCCATTTGCCTGGTTTTACAACATGTTAAATCTCCATAGTGCCAAAATTTGCTCTGTGCAGAAATATTTTACGCTAATCACGGATGCGCATATTGTGCATGTTACGAATAGGTACAAGTAAGTGAATATCATCAATTTTTATTTAGATTTATTTGATTTTCTATGAAAAAAAAACGTAATTGACTGTCACAAACAGATCGACTCTGACAGTTTATTTTCTGATAGCTACAAATTGTATCCAGTTAATCTTCACCTTGAGCAACATGTATAAATGAACCCCTTGCATTTGATTCCAATTTTGGTTCCAAGTATCAGATAAGGCATTATCAAATTATAATTGACTTAATACAAATTCCTTTATAGAAATGTCCAACAAAATTAGCGCATCGTTTGGACCGTTCTTTATCTAGGGAATTGTACATATGTATGATTTTATGCTTTCCTCGCGAGATGATCCTTGTGGGTTAATTTTCATAAATATTTATTATCTGCGCTATAGTTTGAACAATAATACTTATGTCATGTGCTACTTCGAAATTTTATGCAATAATAGATTCAAAAGTATGTATTATTTCATAAAAATTCAAAAGTGTCATGACACTAAAAACCAACATACTAGTCAATGTTCAAATCACAATTCCAAAAATTGAAAACGTATGTGAGAAATATCAAATGTGTTATCATATTTTTGATAGTGAGTTGGAAATAAATCAAAATTGCATTAATCTAAAGCGAAACAAAAATCTTAATTTTGTTAAAGTTTTAGAATTGTCTTAAGTTGTTTTTTCGTTATGTGCTTTCAAAGTATTATAAAGCTGAATAGAAAGTACCTTTTTGTAGACTGACAATTGTTCTAACTGCAATATGTCGTCATTCAAAATTATAACAATTTTGACAATATTATCAGTTAAACCATTATGCTGATGTCACATTTTGACTTCCGGCCTCACTTCACTGGTTGAAGTTTACGTATGTCACCAAACTTGTCAGTTCCAAAGTTTTTACTTTGCTTCTGGATTGTGATTCGGACATTTATTAGTATGTTTGTACGAGGTACTAAGTGTAAGTGGACCAGGGATTGTTGATACCTCATGGAAAACAATTGTAAACATGTATGTTGATGTCGTTTTAAATTCCTGTACAAACGCCATTGCGTAGCACGAAGTACACTGATGAGGTCTTTTTGATTGTTAGTTTTTTTTTAAAAAACCGATTCATCAACAGAAACATCTGCGTGATTACTATGCAAGAAAAAACATTGACCTGGCCACTTAACCTTGAATTTATAGATTTTATTGTTGACAAATATATTCATATATAGGACATCTTTAAAAAATACATTCTTTATGCATACGTATGCACATACACAGCGAATCTAACACACTTCACGCTAGTGCAAGGCAGACCATACAACACACTCGCACTTCACATGCATACACGAAGTTGTTCATAGATTAATCAATAGAGATTGATAAAATAGTTCTAGTTGCGAATAGCTGAAAAATTGCTAATGCGACGTGAAGCATTCAACCAAATCTTACACTTTTCGTGTATTGGATGAATTATTGGGTGCAAGTCATTTCGGCACCAGGTCATTTCGGCACCTGTAGAAAAAGTCATTTCGGCACCGAGTCAATTCGGCACCAGGTCGTTTCGGCACCTACAATAAGTCACTTCGGCATCTACGACCGGTCACTTCGGCACCTCCATTTTTTAAAATTTTCATTTCAATAAAATAACTACAGAATGTGTTTTAGTAGCAATAATTAAAAATTAATAAAATAAAAAAAAATAATAATAATCACCGGTGTATCAGCGGTACCGTGATTATTTACTTTTACAAATTCTTTAGATTTATGTAATAATAAAGAAATGGCGTGGACTGGTAGATTAGAGTGGAAAATGTGTTGAAATCCGGGCCGTGTGGACTGATTGGTGTTGCCGAATTATGTTTTTACATGTGTTTAATATGCCTCTTTTCAAGTTTTTAAATATTTTGATTGAGTAGCCAATCAAGAATATGCGGCTTTGCAAAATATTTTACTTTCGTAGCTAGTCAAGAATATATTTACCTTAATAAAAATACAATATAAAAAGTCAAAAGTATTTCATTGAAGCTGTTGAAAACGCCAATCTTTGCAGAAATTGTGGAAAAATTGTTTGTTTTAATTTAATCAATATTTTATTCACAAAATACAATAATACAACCATATACCAAGACCAATTAATAATCAGATTTTAATGATTTCTATATATCTTTAAATTTTCATAGAAAAAATATTTAACTTCGTTTCAAAAGAAAATGAAAATGAATTATGAATTTCTGCCAATATTTTGTCATTCTATACCATTAAAATACTGAATTTTTGCATTTTTTAAACTTAATTCAACAGAATTATTTTAAATGTAAATTCTGGGTGTTACATATAAACATTGTAAAAAATGGATAAAAATGATATGTGTACTGGGTTGTGTAGAGGGAAAACGTCGATAGTGTGATTATTATAATTATGTCCTCAGAATTATTACAAAGTTATATATAACCAATAATTAATAGTACTGGCGATTAATCAGCTGTTAATAGTAAGTGTATTAGCAAGGTGCCGAAATGACTCGGGACTGGTGCCGAAATTACCCGGTGCCGAAATGACCTTGTGCCGAAATGACTTGCCAAGTGCCGAAATGACCTGGTGCCGAAATGACCCGGTGCCGAAGTGACTAGGATTCGAATTATTCCTACTGAAAGGTCAAGCGGACAGGTCAGCGTGGTTTACCTAAATAAAATGATACAAAACAATTGTTAATCCCACGCAGGTATTCTCCCTTGTTTATTCATGACAAACAGCAGTGTCATTGGACATTAATGAACCTTTGAAAGCAATTACTCTGATATACATTACAGGTATGTCAAAAGTTTAACACCAAAGGCTAACGAGTAAGTGTCGGATCGGCAGCTTATTGCGACCCCTCGTTAGCTATATGTCGACAACAACTGCAATCTATCTCTAGACAGATTGACACTAGCTATCCATATCTCAACCACTTGGCAGCGAAAGTTCGACTCCTTTTTGTTTGCTCAGTATTAACTTTTGACAGGTCTGTACTGTATCTCGACGGCCAAGCGTCGACTGCTTTTGTTTGCTCAGTGTTAAACTTTTGACAGGTCTGTACTGTTTCTCGACGGCCAAGCGTCGACTGCTTTCTGTTAGCTCAGTATTAACTTTTGACAGGTCTGTACTGTATCTCGACGGCCAAGCGTCGACTGCTTTTGTTTGCTCAGTGTTAAACTTTTGACAGGTCTGTACTGTTTCTCGACGGCCAAGCGTCGACTGCTTTTGTTTGCTCAGTGTTAAACTTTTGACAGGTCTGTACTGTTTCTCGACGGCCAAGCGTCGACTGCTTTCTGTTAGCTCAGTATTAACTTTTTACAGGTCTGTACTGTATCTCGACGGCCAAGCGTCGTCTCCTTTTTGTTTGCCCATTGTAAAACTTTAGACAGGTCTGTACTGTATCTCGACGGCCGAACTTCGACATCTTTGTGTTAGCTCAGTGTTAAACTCCAGACAGGTCTGTACTGTATCTCGACGGCCGAGCTTCGACATCTTTGTGTTAGCTCAGTGTTAAACTCCAGACAGGTCTGTACTGTATCTCGACGGCCGAGCTTCGACATCTTTGTGTTAGCTCAGTGTTAAACTCCAGACAGGTCTGTACTGTAGTAATAAGTTAGATATGGGAATTGAATGAAAAATGAGTGATGTGTAATTCGTCAGCTGATGTATCGTTTTGAGACAACAACCATCAAGAGACCTATGTATGCTACTTTGAATATTATAGAAAAAGTCAAAATGTAGCACATGACGCAGTTCCAATTGAACACATAACATACCGGTTCTAGTACAAATCGCTATCCCAAAAAGCAAAGTAAAAACTTTGAAAACTTACAGAATTAAGTTTACCAAGTGAAGTAGCAAAGTGAGACCGGTTGCTCCGGAAGAAGGAAGGGTAAGCACATACATTCGCTACGTGTAAAATTAACACACGAAGAAAAAACTATGAAACGTCAAAGATATCCAGTTATTTGTTCTTTTTCCATTACTCTTACATACGTAGTCTTTTAAAAGAAAATAAAAATTATCAAAAAGGTTGATGTAGTATTAGAATAATAATAATAATTGTTTATTGCGTAAAGTACATACATACTTGTAACATATATACATAAACATAGTTATATAGACGATAGCAATAATTAAAAATCTGAGAAATGCTTTAAATTTAAAATGTTAGTGAACATCAATGATTCACTTATGCAAAACCACTTTTATAGCAAACAAAACATTGAACTATTTTATAATATGGGCTGGTAGCTATATGATTTAAATTCGCTTTTATTTTATTTACATTTATTACTGGGATACTTTAAATAAAATTTAAAAAAATCCTTTGATCAAGTTATGTAAGCGATGATAGCATAATAAAATTATGGAAAAACTTTTAAAAGGGATAAAATATGACACATAATTCATATAGCAACAATATGATTTTTGCATTATAATTAATTTTTTTTTCTTTGATTTAAATATTTCAGTAATAAGTGCAGCAGCACTCGATAATTTATTTTTTGCCATCTATATAAATTATATGCATTTATGACTGAAATGTATTTTAGTATACATTAAAAAAATTGAACCAGTAATGCAAAATTAATCTTAAAGCAAAATAAAATTATGGAGAATTTTTAAATATATGAGTCGGTTGCTATAAAAATCAAATGAGCTATTGCTGCATTTATTACTGAAATATTTTAAATTAAAAAAATAATTAATGATAATGCAAAATCACATGGTTGCTATATATTATACGCATATATGACAGAAATGTGTTAAATACAAATTATAAATTTAAAAATTGACCCAATATTGCAAATTGACCCTTATAACAAACAAAAATATCAAAATACAGTCAAACCTGTCTATAAAAGCCACCCTAGGGAAGCAGAATGGACAAGTGGCTTTTATGGACAAGTGGCTGTTATATACAGGTTTAAACAGTATGAATAAAGATCAATTGGGATACAATTCTACTGGCCTTTATAAGCAGGTGCACCTTATATAGAGGTAACCTTCAAGGCAGATTGGACTGTTTATATAAAATATATATCTTAAAAATGGATAAAATATGATATTGGTGTTGGTTGCTATATGAATCAAAGGATTTATGACTGCTTTTACCTTGCATGGTATTGTCGGCAATTATCCAAAGAATCATGGAAACATCCGGAAATATTTGCCTTATGTTTTATTAAATGATGGCCTGATATTGACTTAAACTGCTTCCCTTGATATTAAAGTCTTATCCCCGGGGACACACAATCCTTTTATCGAGATGATTGAGGACAGGGTGTACTGAAATCAATTGTAAACCATTATTAACCGTTAAAATGTCAACAGAATAATATTAATAATAATTCTCTACTACCTAGAAAATACATTCATTGGTATATATATATAATTTATATTCTAATTCGCCAAGCTCAAACTAATATAAAATATTTATAAATAAAACTCAACACATAAAAGTATAGGACAAGTGCCTACACGTGTAGCAGCTTTATTATACATTATTTTACATATAAGTTCAATATATCTTCATCTTTAGAGCAAACTCACGGTGGCACATAATGTAATTAATACATGTAGATATAACAACTTTCAAATATCTACAACAGCAAAAGTACCATATAATATAAGTCAAATACATTGGGGGTGGGTGGGCGGGGTTATAAAAGAGTATGCGTGCTGCTACAACGAGTGGCTAACTTCGAATGCTGTATAATCATACACGACCCTTATATACGCCAAAAAACGCACGTTTTCTCGTGAATACTAATACCCGTGTAAGCACCCGTGAATCCGCAATGCAGTAAAATCGTACCAGATTTTAACTTTATTGATCACCTGACAATCACTCTTGGTCCACATGTTGGACACCCAACCTATATACAGAATCACTCATGTGCAACACGTTAACTTTTATAAATATATTTATATTCTAATTCGCCAAGCTCAAACTAATATAAAATATTTATAAAATAAAACTCAACACATAAAAGTATAGGACAAGTGCCTACACGTGTAGCAGCTTTTCGAAATGATAAAGAAAGAAAAAAACGGGGTTTGGGTGGTTTTAAATACCAAGACTTTCGGATACAGATAATTTGTCCCTTACATTTTCCCTGACATACCCGTCTTTTGCCGTTTCAGACGACCATCGACCATGTTTTTTAAACAATCTGTCATGTACTCCTGCAGATGCAGCAGCCGTTGCCCCGCCAGATCTCAAACTATGTAAACCAAATTTAGATTTATCTAGTCCAATTGTTTCTAATGCTGTAAGTAAGATTTCTCTTGCTCTAGTGTAAGACAAAGGCTTAGTACCTCTAAGCTTAAATGAGTTAGAAGTTTTACAGAATGAGAGCGATCTAAATATAAATTCTGTAGAGCATTTATCAATCATAGCTAAACGTAAATATCTTTCCAACAAATTAACTGGACATGTTGTATTGTTGGTTCTGGAAATGAGAACATTAGCGCCATCTTTGTAGCGATCTGTCTTACTTCGTTCAATAAACAAAGATACATGAGTATTATAAAAAGTGATATGCGATCTACGTAAATTTACAAACTCTGAAAAACGTAAAAATCCAGCATAACTTATAAGACACATACAACATATTCTTATATCACCCAAATTATTGTTTTGGTTACCATATACTGAAACCAACTTATTTAACATATCCGGTGTTATAGGATCCTTCTTATTAACTACAGAACGACCAATCATTCTACGTGATCCTTCTATAACTGATAAACACAAATTAGATGCACATGGATTAGGATATCCAGATAGTTTATGAGCCCAGCTAATTGCATAAAAAGCTTCTTCAACTTTAGCAACGGATTTGAATGTTTCAGATAAATGAATTAAATACAAAGAAACGTAAAAATCTGAAGCAGGTAAAGTTTTAACATTAGAATAGTTATTGCACCACTTACAAAAACTGTCAAAAGCATATTTGTACTTCTTCTGTGTATTATCGGCCTTTGAATACAAACAAAATTCAGGTAAACGGTCTGCTAACGATGATAAATCCTGGTCATCTGGAGTTGGTAAATTTGCCCATACACCACACGAAAATATATCTGAAAAAGGTATACAATAAAAACAGACTATTATCACAACCGATAAAATAAGTAAATCTAAGCATGACCTCGCCAGACTACAACTGGCCTCGTCTTGCACTGACCTCGCCAGACTAGCACTGGTCATGTCATATATAGTACCTTGTCAGTTATGCAACGATTCAAACTGACCTTGTAACACCTTGGCCTTGTCACAAATAACTCATATGACCTTGCTGTTTCGTTCAGCCATGTCATTACAGAACTACCCCAGCGTTCAGTTTCACTGCTAAAACTCTAGAATTAAAATAATTCGATCCAAAAATACAATTTTTATTCATTCCTTGAATAAATATGTTCTGATGTGGTTCAAATTCCAAAACATCTATAACATACGGTTTAAAACTTAGCCCTTTATTAAAAATCAAAGTCCAGAATGAAGATGAAGGCCATTTTGGAACAACTAAAGTTCCCTTTGCTTTACAATATAACAAATGTTTGATAGCTCTGCCGACCTCTGAAATAGGTGGAACGATCCAATTATTTTCACCATGCCAGTTTTGTGAAAAACAATCTACAAATTCAGTATTAGGACACCAAAACTTGGAATTAAATCTATCTAATCTGTTATTTAAATTACTAGCAAATCTGTCAACAGTATGAGGCCCCCATAGGGAATCCATAAACTGAAAAATTTTTGGGGAAGTCCCCCAGTCTTCAAAATCGACCATTTTAGATATATAATCTGCTTTAGAATTTTCAGATCTTGGAATCCAAGATATATCTAGTGAAATTCTATTTTCACAACAGGTGACAAAAATGTCTAAAGCCACAATCTGTAGATGAGACTTAGTACTCCCTTTCTGTATAATAGAGACACAACTCTGGTTATCTGTGTACCATTTAACAACTTTACCACGCAGACTATTTTTAAAAGCCAACAAAGCTAAATGAATGGCTTTGATTTCTCTCCACGTAGAACTCATAATGCTTTCATTTGTCTTCCACATCTGATGGAAAACTCGTTCATTCAGTTCAACCGTAAATGCCCCTGCTGCGACATTACTGGCATCAGAATATATCATAATACTAGGTAATGTGTAATTTAACAAACACTTATTGTTTAAACGTCTTAGATTTCTAAACCAAAAAAACTAATTCCTTATTTACTAAGTCAGGAAAATCCATATTTAAAAATAAATCCCATTTGACCCTCTTATCAATGGCCATATACATGTAACGGGTCATTAGACAAGTGATGTTACCCATGACTGGTGACATCGACATAATTCTACCCGTAACTTGTGCTAAATTTCTGGCGGTAAAAAATGGAAACTTTGTTAAAATGTCTATAAGTGAAGACATAGTATCGTTCATTCTCCTCTCTGGAATGATAATGCTAAAATCTACCGAATTCCAAATTAAACCTAACCATTCTAAAGATTGAACTGGGTCAAAAATAGATTTTTCTTCATTGACCAATAACCCTGCTTGTGATAATGACCGTCTTACAAACGATGACATAATGAGACAGTCTGACCTAGATTGAGCTATACCTAAGCCATCATCTAAATAGAGTACAATGTCATGACCATTTTGCCTCCAATATTTTACTAATGGTCTAAGACACTTAGTAAATAAATAAGGAGCCGGTGACAGGCCAAACGTGATGAATGTCAATGAAACTAGTTGAGTAAAATGAAGTGATACATATTTTTTTAAATTCTAGTGAAGTCTGTTAATTTTTTGGATTATATACTTACCTTGTGCAAGACTTTTTTTATTATTTGAAATATATATATATATATATATATATATATAAATGTGTGTGTGTGTGTGTGTGTGTGTGTGTGTGTGTGTCGATCCTTTTATCCAGTTAAGTTTACTCTTTGTGCAGTTAATTTTATATATTGAAAACTTAAAAATAAGTTAAAATGTTTTCTAAAACATGACTGAATTTATTTTTGTAAAACATTTCACCGCTGTGTACGGTTCTTCTTGTTATATATAAATGAATGGTATAAAATAATATGAAATGGCTTTTACATACATAAATACATTGTATTGTTATGACATATATTAGGTTATCCCTAAGTTCTTGGGTAATAGGATTATGTTAATCCCTAATCGCCAGTATTTCATAGCTTCTATTCCTAGTTCATTTGAAATGTTGCTATATAGACTTACTACATCAAATGTTACAAATACAGTCGACTCTCGTTAATTCGAAATTGAAGGGATCGGATGAAAAATTTCGATTTATCCGAATTTCGAATTAACCGTTTTGATCGCCGACGGACACTTCAGAACCGATGATAACGGGAGATAACTCTAATAGTAAATCACTCCTCCATTGCTGTTACATATTATGGTGTATCGCTTACGATTAAAAATCATTTCGAATTTTTCTATGTTAATGTAAAGCTTAACAAACTAAAGTTTGGCCACGTTCTGTAAGCACTAAATGAGTAAGTCGGAAAATGCACCGTAACTTACAAGATTCCATTGAGATTTTCCGTTAAACACGGATTAAGGCGAGGCAAAAAAAAAGTCTTGAAAAAACTTCACCGTAACTTACAAGGTTCCATTGAAGTTTCCCCAGCTCTAGCGATTCTCAATTGAAGAATTGTTTTATCAAGATTTTTTAACAATTTACACCTTTTCCCTACTACCGATATACATCTAGCTATACTAGTAACTCCTGTGAAAATTCATTAAATTTTGTGCATCATCGTAATTTCTTCATCCCTTATCCTAAGCGTCTGACTTTGGTGATTTTTAAAATCACAGTTTGTCATGTCACACACCTGTAATTAACACCTTCCAGACAGTAGCTGAATGGTGTAAACAATTGGCCTTGATAGATCAAAGAAGTTTCGGCGTGTCGATTAGCTTTGGGTATTCTGTGGAATAGAAGACCGCCCACTCTTTAAGTTTAAACCAATGAAATTTCTCTTCTTACTGACTGACATTTTACTAATGACCGGTATGTCAAATAGTGAAAATAGCACGAGATGCCGACTTTCTTTTTATGGGTATTTTTAGTCGGAAATTTTTCCGAGTAAGCCATCATTCTGTTACTGTAAACACATTTTAAATAAGAGATGGAGTAATTATTTCAGGTATTGTTCAAGTTTAAGATAGAATATTTTTGTGTATTTTGGAAAGTATATTTCGATTAAAACTTTAGATTTTCATTATATTTCGTATTAGATTGGACTGAAAATTGATTTCGATTTAAACGTTGGAATTTTCGTTATATTTCGTAATTTGGACTGAAAATTCACTTCGAATTAAGCAAAATTTCGAATTTCGGTATTTCGAATTAAACGTACAAATTTACATAGAAATACATAGCGGTCTGACGGGACCATTTGTATCACTTCGATTTAAGCGAAATTTCGATTCAACCGATTTCGAATTAACGAGAGTCGACTGTACTTCAATTTGTCAAATAGTACTAGGTAGATGATTTAAAAAATCAATATCATCTCTTGCATAAGTTGGTAGGTTTAATGACGTTGTCTATCAAATTGCTTAATGTACGTGTTGGGCTTACCGGACCAGTCTGTGGGTTCAGTTATATGAATATATTCTGTATTTGAATTTTATTGTTATTTATAATACCCACAGATTTGTGGATGTTTGGGAGTCCATAAAACTGACTTGTTTTGTGATCAAAGTTTGTAAGATAGTCTTTTTCTTTGTCTGTAAAATCGGATCCTTGTTCTTTGAGCAGTTTATGAATTTTGTTTATAATTCTCCGGTCATCATTAGACTCAATTTCCTTGTATGTCTGATTGTCATCGAGCATTTCTTCCATTTTCAATTGGTAGTAATTAGTATTCATGATAACAGTAAAGGCGCCTTTATCTACTTGTTTGATTATTATGTCTTTGTTAGATTTAAGATCATTAATTTCCTTTTGTTCTGAATGAGAAATATTATATTTTCACTTTACCTTGGTTGTTATTGTTAGTTGGAAGGCCACTCATGTAATTAAAAAGGTATCCAATGTCTTTTTCCTTCCCTCCTTAGGCGTGAATTTGCTTTTGTCCATCATCATCATTTTCGCTCCGTTCATGAAAAATTCATTTAATCTTAATTTCCTTGTGAATTGTTTAACATTCTGTTGAAGTTCATCTGTGTAAGAAATGACATTGATCTCTTTAATCATCTACCTTGTACTTGTGGACAATATGGATATATAGTGTAAAATGAAACAAAGAATATATCTAAATGATTAATACGACTGAATTGTCAAAATGATTATGTCGTGCTATTTCAAGTTTTTGTTGTTGAAACAATATAATTCAAAACGACACATTTCCTTCCTTTTGATTTTTATGTTGAAATAATGATATTTATAAAAAGACAAATCTCATTAATTTTGAATATAAAAATTCAACATGTCATCTGTCATTTTTTGTATTGTCAGTATAATAATGCCATGTGCTAATTTATATTGAAATAAAATACTCTGAAAAACGCTTTATCACGCTACATTTGAAATATATTTTGCCATGTTTTACCGCATTTTGCATTTATCAATTGTCGGTACAATTATGTCATGTATCACTTTTGAATGTTTTTGAAATAACACAAAAAAAAAAAAAAAAAAAAAAAAAAAAAAACGACACGTTGCGCTACTTTTGAGTAGAGAAATTGTCAACTTTCCTTTCCTATGCAAGACTATACCTGCTTCTCCTGCATATGGTGTGTTTGTTTCCCAATTAATACGCTATGGTAGAGCATGTTCCCACTACGGGAACTTTGTACAACGAAGCTTGCAAATAAATTGTTGACTCGGGGATATTGCAAGCCACCTAGGCTTATCAAGACCATCAAAAAGTTTTATGGCCGTTTTCACAGTATTGTTGATAGGTTTGATGTCTCTGTGTCCAGGATTTCCCTAGATATATTTGACGTCCCATAGTTCCATGTTCTTTTCACACAATTTTGATTACACACGTGGCGGGTGTAGCTAGCTAGACAGCGGGTGCTTACCCTTCCGGGGCACCCAGTCTCACTTCCCTGGTGGAAGTTCACGTGTATAACCTGACTTGTCAGTTCCAAAGTTTTTACTTAGCTTCTGGATTGTGATTCGGACATGAATAAGTACTAGTATGTTTGATTTTTATTAACATGTTTCTTTTCATTTGTCATTTTTCTATTGTCAGTACAATAATGTCATGTGTCACATTTGGATTTTTTTGAAAATTTCATAATAAATAGCTTTTGATTCTAATAAATGAACATGTTTTCACTCATTTGTCATTTTAATTGTCAGTATAATAATGCCATGCTTGTCAATAATAATACTACATGTTAATTTTTTGTTGAAATAACGTAATTCAAAAACTTGATTGCTATTTTTGATTTATATTTTTTTAATTATTTCATCTGTTTTATTTTATTTTCCATTTAGTATGAAAATGCCATATGCACTATGATTTTTGTTGAAATGATAGAATTGAAAAAAGTCAGGAAATATGTTGAGTTATAATGGAGTTTGCCGTCCAATTCAAGAATATTTTACTTATGTTAAGACGTCGCATGATATAGACAGAGGTGCAGAAATTTTGCCTTTGCTTTGCGCTGATGGCACTATAGAGCAGGGTCTTCATTTTGCCAAGCTCAACGTGACACCGGACCTCGTTTATTTTAACTTCCCATCCGAAAGAACCGCTACTTTAATTTCGTAATGCCGAGTGCTTGGCGAAAGAACAGTCACTACCCACTTTTAAGTCTTAGGTTAGACCTGGCCAGTGCTCGAACCCACGTCCTCCCACTTACGGAGAGAGCACTCTACAAACTGAGCTACAGCAGTGGTCTTTGAATTTAAAAAAAAGGACATATCGCCCGTATTTTAAGTTATAATATGTCGCGTGTTTTTGCTTAATTTTCAATGTTTCAACATGATTGCCAGTATGATAATGCCATATACTACTCTGGATTTTTTGTCGAAAATATTCATTTAAAAAAACCAACTAACCAAGCTACTTTGAATTTGTATTGTGTGATCATTTCACATGATTTGCTTCATTTTCTAGTGGTGTAGCTAGCTAGACAGGAGGTGCTTACCCTTCCGGAGCACCCGGCCTCACTTCCCTGGTGGAAGTTCACGTTCTAACCTATCTTGTCAGTTCCAGTTTTTACTTTGCTTCTGGATTGTGATTCGGACATGGATTAGCATGTTTGTTTTTGATTTCAAACTAAGGATTTAATATAATTCTCAGTATGATAACGTTGTGTGCTGCTTTGCAGTTTTTTTGGAAATAATATCAAAACAAGATATTGCGGTTTTTTTGAGAGTTAAATATTTCATTATTTCACATGTTTTACATGTTTTATCAGTTTTCATTATATATATAATGTCAGTATGATAATGTCACATTCTGCTTTGGATTTACTTGTTCTAGCATATTTAAAAAACACATCGCGTGACTTGTAAAACTATTTCAATATTTTATTTATTTTCCTTGCTTTTTTTTCAAGTTTTCAAATATCAGTATGATTAAGTCCTGTGGTATTTGCTCTTTTTTTGGATATAATAAATTTTAAATAGAAGACACATATTTCACTACGTTTGAATTTAATAATTTTCAGAAAAATTTGTTAAGTTTCTTGTGTCGTTAATGAGGCAATAAATGACAGTTAACACGCGCAAATTACAAAATCTATGAAACAATAGAATAACGAACCACCATTTGATATACAATCCCGGACCAATTCAGGAACACATGTATTTTGTAAGAAAAAAGAACAAAATCCAGCTCTCTTTTTCTGACGCTTATTGGTGTTGACGTCACACGTGTGCACTGGTGTTATGGGAAAATAAATTATGAAAATTCTACAATATTTACAAAGAACGTGGCGATTGCAATTGTCAATATTTTAACATTATCTTTTACTTCATTTGCCAATTTTCAATCGTCAGTATAACTAGAACTGTCTCTTGAGAGCCAAATACCCCGTCCCAACATTTTATGTTTTCCCACGACCTTGACCGTTCCGATATGATCTTGGCTGAAGGTCATAACACACCTTTGGACCATTAAGATTATTCCTTTGAAGTTTTATGATAGTCCTACAAAGCAGCTATGATATATGGCCCGGACACAGCTTTACACGGACGGACGGGCAGACGGACAGACAGACAGGCATGGTGATTCCTGTTTACCCCCCTCAAACTAGTAATGTCATGTGGACTTTGAATATTTTGTTGAAATGATGCAATAAACAAAAGACACATAGCATAAATTTTTAGTGATATTATTTGACATCTTTTACTTTATTTGACAGATTTCAAAGTTTCTAACATAATTGTCAGCATGATAATGTTGAGTGTACTTGAGCATTTTTGTTAAAATTATACAATCTAAAACCAACACAAACACATCACACTACGTTTCATTTATATTTTGCCATTATATCATATTTTTTTTAACTTCTTTTACCATTTTCAAATTTTTTAACAAAATTGCCTTTATGATATTGTTATTCGAAAATATTCTTAAACAGTTAGAAAGAACACATTATTTCAATATACTTGGTTCAAATGACACAAATAAAGTTTAATTTTAGATTAGAACTTAGAATTAGCTGGTCTTTAAAATCAGAAGATCCTTATATAGAAATAATTACAAACTTCGCGTTGTTACACAATTTAGAGCATTTTCATTGGTTGTCGTCTTGCAAAAACACGGTGTTATTTTCCAATAACAACGTTTTCTACCGGAACTACTTTGGGCCTGTTTCGGGGATTACCCATCTCTGAACAGCCATTTTAAGATTGTAAACAAACGGGGAGGTCGGGAACGATTTCACATAGAAACATTAAAATACCTCAATTTTTTTTTATAAATTCAAATTTTTAAAAATTAATTCAAACATGTTCTGATTAATTTTCACCGATATTTTTAATGATTTACATTTAAGATTGTATATTTATGAAATATTTTTCAAAATCGAATTTTTTATCGTCACCGAGCATTTTGCGTGTCTATAGGCTAGTAAGTAAGCAGTATGACACGCACCATGGTATTCTCGGATGCCAACCCTCAGTGCGGGGTGTTTTGTTTGAAATTCATCACATCTGCATCCTTTTGAAAGCAAAGACATTTTATTTCCCCCAGACAATGTATAGCCGGGGATCAGAAATACCAGTGTGCAGATAAGTCAGATGGTTGATTCTGAACTGGATCTTGATGATAATGACAGTGGTAGGTAGGCCTGTCAATAATAATTTAATAAAATTGATAACATACTATATTCCAGTCTAATGTTCACCCTTACCGCTTGTTTACCTTCTCAAAATGTCCCTGATCAGCCCATACAGCTACCAGCAGTGACAGAATCCCTCATCTCACACCCGTTCCATAGGTGGTAAAACATTGATTCATCCAAGAAAACATTAATTCCATGTCAATAGTTGGTTGCAGGGTTTGTTTAACACACTGTTCATTCAACCAATGCAGTTTGTCTTATGTTATGGGTAAAATCAAAATGTAAACACGCCTGTCCTACAAACGTTTGGCCGTCACGTATGACGTTGTACAAAGTGTTGTTTGTTTTCATGATTGCGAGACATAATATAATCCCTTGTTGTCAATAAATTTAAATGTAACATAATTTATATGTTGACTGAAAATAACTAGGAAATAAATAAAAAGATTTAATTTCAAAAATATTTCAGCTTATTTATCGGATATTTTATTGTTTCATAAAGATGTCATTTATTGTATTAATACGCAGTTCAACCCTGTAACGTCGATTTTCTGAAAATCAGCTGCTCAGTTCGAAAATGTAGGTCAGCTTAAAAACTTAAATTTCAAGGTTGTTTTGTAATTATAAGAATTGAATTGCACTTTTTACGTTGTTATCGGGGTGTAACAACGTGAAAATTATCACAAATTGTGTAAAACCGCGGTAGCGTAGCGGTTTTACACAATTTGTGATAATTTTCACGTTGTTACACCCCGATAACAATGTAAAAAGTGCAATTCAATTCTTAAATAACCCTTAAGGCAGGGGTTTTAGTGTGTAAAAACTATTGTTAAATAGGTTACGGTTTAAGTCATCTATCAGATCACAGGCAATTTACATTTACTATATTGCCCGTTCAAAGTCGGGAATTTAAGAATCAGTGGCGTCATCAAAACATTTTGCTCTTTTGTGTTATGTCTTGTTTTGCTGTCCATATCATTTAGTTTTCTGTCATAATCCTTGTTTTTTGCTGCATTGTGTGTTGCCAAGTTTATTGTATATTCGCGGTGTACTAATTTTCGCTTATTTAACGGTCGTTTGGTTTGCGCCAAAATTAAAACCAAGCGTAAATTACATTATACTTATTGTGTTATAGTGCTTATTTCAAATACGCGAAAATTCAACTACGCGCTAAATTTCCTATACTGCGAAAAAAATAAACGCGAAGTTAAAATAATATATGATTATATCAAAATATTAGAATGTCATCCAGATATTATAGATTTACAATACAAATACAACTGTTAACAATAGGAATACCTGCCACCTAGTGATGTCCATCTCCCCAAACGCAAGTCTAGTCGATATTGATTGTTATCGGAATTAAATAATTTATATTTAATGAGAAATAAATTATGTTGCATTTACTGTGTTTGTCGCTTTAAAAATTCTGATACCTAATAAAAAATTTAAGCTCAATTTTCTGATGTTATTTCCGATGGCTAAAATTGTGTACGTTGGGTTTATGTAGTGCATTTGATTGAAAATAATTATGTTTTGATGCAAAATACTGGCATCAAATTTTCTGGGTTTTCTATGGATTTTGCTTCCATTTAAATAAAAAAAACCTATAATTTGCAAAATTGCTTTGTTTTTATAACACTATTTTCAACAAGCATATAAAGGGTATTAAAATACTAAAACTATAAAAAAGGGTTAATATTTCATACATAAATGCTCTTGTTTCGACTTGAACCAGTTCTCTGGATAAGCACAATGCTTTCACGATGTTTAGAGAGAACTGAAACGCACGGTAAATCATTGTTAACAATAACTATATATATATATATTTCCTAAAAATAGCATATGTAAATTACAAACGTATTCACGCTTGGATATGTTATATTTAAATATTTTATTATAAGATCAATTTTAGTATTGAATTGTGACAAATGATTATTTATTGTCGTTATGGTATTCACAAAGGTTACTTTTAATGGATTTTTTTAACCATATAGTTTTTTCTAAATGAGTGTCTTGTGTTGTAAAATAAAAACAAGTTTAATATTAATTGAAATAACACATTATGAAAGATCGCAACCAAGAACACAAAACAAAAAGATTTAGGGCAGATAATCTATGAATGTAAAAACGATTGGTCAGTTTTTAATTACAAATGGATAATTTCATTCGATAAGATCCTAGTATGAAAAAGGTTTTTCAATTCGTTTGTCGAAGGTAAGTTGCTTTCTTAGAATACTTAGTTTTCGTCCACCGCCCAGTACTGACTTTCTCTTAATTGTGACTCCTGTTCACCAACAATAAGAACAATCAGAAATATTGGATTTCTGAATTTTTTGGACGTACTTCAGTTTTGGTGCATTTTCAGCGTTCCGTCTTTTAGGAACCCTTACTTTATTGGGTTCAACGAAAAAAATAAAGTCCCAAAACATGCTTCAAGTGGGCTAACGTTGTTCTATCCTTTCAATATCAGTTGATATTGTTCTTCTTCCTTTTCATTTTCTTGAAAACTTGACTTCTTGTTGGAAAAATAGGCGCCGAATATAAACTCGAAGACTGGGCCAGAATGGCCCCACTTACCTGAGGTCTAGATTGAACACTGCATGCAATGTTGACAGAACTTTTTACAATATCATTTACTATTTAAGCTAAGTATAAATATAAAAAAATATATAAATCACTGCTATTATTCAAACAGTAACCTGCTTTAAAACAGCCGCCGACATATTGCAAACGATAGATTTTAATAATAAAAGGGTAAAGTAAAAAATAACCATATCGTGTTATAATTTAATTTAATTCTTGAATCTTTAAAACCTTGCACGGATACTCGAATATCGGAAGTTATTTACATGAATTGCAGGTAGCAATCAATCACTTCTACACTACAACCTGGATTTTGTCATGAAGTAGTTTATCTATTTTCTTTTTTCGATCTTACACTTGTGTAAAACTTTTAAGATATATAGCCATTGTGATGTTTTCAATGTTTGAGATGTTTCAAGATCATAAAGGAACCTTAATGCTATTTTGTATGTCACCTAAACAATGAGAATGAGGCATAATTATAGTGTTCACAGTCTTCATTCTGACATTTCAATTTTGCAAATTGTTGGTAAATCGTGAATTTCCTAGTCGTGGTTCATTAGTAGCATTGTATTATTACAAACGCGTTCTAAATTGTGAATTTCAAAATTATAGCAAACCGTTTTTTTTTTACAAAGATATAAAATCATAAGAGAAAATTAGAATGCCATCAAGATATGGTTTTTATAATACTGTTTACAATAGGATGACCTGGCACCTAGTGATGTGCATTAATATTTAATAATAAGCTTGTTTTTGCGTGTCCTGTTTTTGTCTTCTTGGTTGAAATGTGTGTTTTCAAGCGCATGTTTTCAGTTGCAAATTTCAAAATTATAGTCAATTTTATGTTACCGAGATACAAAATCATAGCAGAAAATAAGAATGACATCCAAACATAGATTAACAATACTGTTTACAATAGGAGTACCTGACGCCTAGCGATTCGCATTAATATTTAATGATAAGCTTGTTTTTGCGTGTCATGTTTTGTTAAGCTTTTTTGTATCATTTTCATGGTTTTGTCTTCTTGGTTGAAATGTGTGTTTTCAAGCGCATGTTTTCAGTTGCAAATTTCAAAATTATAGTCAATTTTATGTTACCGAGATACAAAATCTTAGCAGAAAATAAGAATGTCATCCAAATATAGATTTACAATAGTGTTTACAATAGGATGACCTGGCATCCAGTGATGCGCATTAATATTTAAGGATAAGCGTGTCATATCTTGTTTTGCCATTTTGTTATTTTTTACGTTCTGTTTTCCTGGTTGAAATTTGTGTTTTCAAGCGCATGTTTTCAGTTGCGAATTTCAAAATTATAGCAAATTTTATGTTACGCAGATACAAAACCATGGCAGAAAATAACAATGTCGTCCAGATATGGATTTTCAATATGAATAAATTGGTAACAATAGGAATACCTGGCACCCAGTGATGTCCATCTCTCTCCAATACAGGTCTAGTCGATGTTGATTGTTATCAGAATTATATTAAATAATTTATATCTAATGAGCAAAGAATAATGTGGCATTTACTGTTTGTCGTTTAAAACATTCTAATATCTAAATGAACAATTCCAGCTCAATTTTATGATGTTCTTCCCTTTGGCTAAGATTGCGTACATTGAGTTTATGTAGTGCATTTGTTTTTAGCTTACCTGAGCCAAATGCTCAAGTGAGCTTTTCTGATCACAATTTGTCCGTTGTCTGTCGTCGTCGTCGTCGTTGTCGTCGTCGTCGTAAACTTTTCACATTTTCATCTTCTTCTCACGAACCACTGGGCAGATTTCAACCAAATTGGCACAAAGCACCACTAGGTGAAGGGGATTCAAGTTTGTTCAAATGAAGGGCCACACCCTCTTTAAAGGGGAGATAATTGAGAATTATTGAAACTTTGTTGGTATTTTTCAAAAATGTTCTTCTCAAAAACTATTCGGCCTGTAAAGCTTAAACTTTTGTGGAGGCATCCTTAGGAAGTGTAGATTCAAGTTTGTTCAAATCATGGTCCCCGGGGGTAGGGAGGGGCCACAAGAGGGGATCAAGTTTTACATAGGAGTATATAGAGAAAATCTTTAAAAATCTTCTTCTCAAAAACTATTAGGCCTGAAAAGCTCAAATTAAAATGGAAGCATCCTCAGGTAGTGTAGATTCAAGTTTGTTCAAATCATGGTCCCCGGGGTAGGGAGGGGTCACAAGAGGGGGATCAAGTTTTACATAGGAATATATAAAGAAAATTTTTAAAAATCTTTTTCTCAAAAACTATTAGGCCAGAAAAGCTCAAATTAAATGGAAGCATCCTCAGGTAGTGTAGATTCAAGTTTGTTCAAATCATAGTCCCTGGGGGTAGGGTGGGGCCACAAGAGGGGGGTCAAGTTTTACACAGGAATATATAGAGAGAATCTTTAAAAATCTTCTCCTCAAAAACTATTAGGCCAGGAAAGCTCAAATTAAAATGGAAGCATCCTCAGGTAGTGTAGATTCAAGTTTGTTCAAATCATGGTCCCCGGGGGTAGGAGGGGCCACAAGAGGGGGATCAAGTTTTACATAGGAGTATATAGAGAAAATCTTTAAAAATCTTCTTCTCAAAAACTATTAGGCCTGAAAAGCTCAAATTAAAATGGAAGCATCCTCAGGTAGTGTAGATTCAAGTTTGTTCAAATCATGGTCCCCAGGGGTTAGGGAGGGGTCACAAGAGGGGGATCAAGTTTTACATAGGAATATATAAAGAAAATTTTTTAAAATCTTTTTCTCAAAAACTATTAGGCCAGAAAAGCTCAAATTAAAATGGAAGCATCCTCAGGTAGTGTAGATTCAAGTTTGTTCAAATCATAGTCCCTGGGGGTAGGGTGGGGCCACAAGAGGGGGGTCAAGTTTTACACAGGAATATATAGAGAGAATCTTTAAAAATCTTTTTCTCAAAAACTATTAGGCCAGGAAAGCTCAAATTAAAATGGAAGCATCCTCAGGTAGTGTAGATTCAAGTTTGTTCAAATCATTGTTAAATAATAGTGTATTTTCCATGCTGTATTCTTTTATATAAGTATTTTGATATAAAGTTAAATATATTGTTCATGAGAAATATATTAATTGTACTTGTATTTAAAAGCTAATTTTTAATGTAAATCCTGCTGTATTCTATAATTTCTATTTGCCATTTCCCGATTACAGTATTCGGCCTATGCATTTTCTCTCTTTTGAGATTGGTAGATTGCATGATGAAAATTTTTTTTAAAATTATTTCATTGGTTGAAATGCTGTAAGAAAAAGGTAACGGAATAAGCCGAGGCTTGTCGAAACATCAACCTTTTACGGTACATAGAAATACTTACAAATTGTTTAGTGAAAAGCATCGGTAGGAAGTATAGATTTCAGTTTGTACAAAACCTCCCTCCCCTGCACTCACTTCAATACTGAACTCATTTCGGCTTCTACCTAGCAAGTTGCTCAGGTGAGCGATGTGGCCCCTGGGCCTCTTGTTATAATAGTTATGTTTTGATGCAAAATACTGGCGTCATATTTTCTGGGTTTTCTCTAGATTTTGCTTTCATTTAAACAAAAAAATCTATATTTTTGAAAATTTTTTAGTTTGTTTTTATTACACTGTTTACAGCAAGCACAAAGGTTTTTGTTTTTTGTTTTTCATTTTTAAATTATAGAAAAATGGTTAATATTTCATAAATTGTTGCTCTTGTACTGACTTGAACTAGTTCTCTGGAGAAGTACAACACTTTCATTTAGTTTAGAGGAAACCCAAACGTATTGTGTTTTACACTATACACATTTTTTATAATAAAATACACAAATAACAATAATATTAACGCTTGGATATGAAGATATGTAGTGTTTCATTGTTCTATCATGAGATCAATTTATAAATGCATTGAATTGAAAAGCAGAATGGTAATTTATTGTCTTGATGCTCCTTTTATGCGCTACTCTTGATATTTTTTAAACTATGTAGTTTTTCTAAGCGGCCTTCATTTAGAATTGTAAAATACAATCAAGTTTAGTAATAAATACAATAACATATTATGTTAGTTCTGAATAATAATGGAAGTAGAAAAAAGACTAACTGAAAACAAAAACGTTTACCTGGAAACAGCCAATGCAAAAGAACACGAAAACAAGAATGAATAATTAACGGAATAACCAAAGCTGACAATAAGAACAACATGTTTAAGAACAACTGATAATAACACTAACGAATGCAAGTTTAATGTCACGGGAGTGCCCGAAACTATCGAGCTTTTTTTAAAAACATACAATACGCGTAAAAATGCAAATTCAAAAACACAAAAAACACTGAAACAAATACAAACAAAAAAGACAGATAAAATTCCAAGATTCAATGCTTACATAATAAAAAACAGAATACTAAAATCGATACGCAAATAATTTAAAAGCGGTGGTTGTAATACTATACTATTGGGGTACCCCAAACAATCCAACATTTTTACAACCACTGATCAGTAAATATGTGCATTTGAATAAACAAAGCCGCTGGTGTAGCAAAGGCAGAAACAAGAACTAAAATTAAATTACATGGCTTTAATGCTTTCATAAGAGTCAAAACACGAGATTTATTCAAAGGTTTGTCTAAAGAGGGGTGATTGTAATATTATTGGGGCAACCGACACCTAGAACATTTTACAACAAATGCACAAAAAGGAACGAAAAGAAAATTCCAAATGTTTAAGACTTACATAAGAAACTGAACACTGGATTTAATTTTATAAGAGTCAAAACACGAGATTTATTCAAAGGTTTATCTAAAGAGGGGTGATTGTAATATTATTGAAGCTCCCGAGACCATATATCCTATTTACAACAAATGAGTTATCAATATGCTATGCCTTTTAAACACACAAAGGCTCTGACAAAGCAAAAACAAAACGCTAGATTTATTTACAGTTAATCTGAAGAGGTTAATTGTTAAACTACAGGAGCACCCAAAACCATACAACTTTTTTATACCTCAAATGAGGTACAAATATGTACATTTAAACACACAAAGGCATGCGCACTGACAAAGCAAAACCAAAAATAATTCCAAGTATTTAATGCTTTCATAAGAAACAGAACACTGGGTTCAATGTAAAGAAGGATGATTGTAATATCAATACAGTACCCGTAAAACATCAACTTTTTTTACAACCAATGATCTAAAATTATGCACATTTAAAAACTAAAAGACACTGACATAGCGAAGACAGAAATAAAAGATAATAACAATGATAAAAAAATAATTTTAAAGTCTTTAATATTTTTATAAGAAATGGAACAAAGAAGTAGAACAACTTATGATTTATAAATATGTACTGTTAAAATCACAGACACTGACAATGCCACAAAGCCAGAAACAAAAACAAAATTAAATTCTAAGTATTTAATTCTTTCAATTCCATATTATACCAGTTTTAAATTTTACAGCACTAGACGGCCGTTTCGGAATACAATTCCTCATCGGTAGTGCTTGGACCAAAATTATGAAACCAAAATTATTTTGAAGATGTTGAAAACTTACCCAAAGGACCAAAATATATTTTACCAAATTAAGCTAAGGAAATACTTTGCATGAGGGAGTATACCTCATGCAAAGTTTAATTTTGTTTTTGTTTCTGGCTTTGTGGCATTGTCAATATCTGTGATTTTAACAGTACATATTTAAGATCATGAGTTGTTCTACTTCTTTTTTCCGTTTTTTTTTATAAAAATATTAAAAACTTTAAATCATACCTCAAAGTAGATGGAACCCAGCTGTGGGCTTACATCAGCTAGAAACAGAGACGTGTTTTGTGGTCGTAAGGAAACGCCTACAAGGCATCATGTATGATTATAACAAAAACTTACAACATTATCAAGATAAAAATATAGCAAAAAATTAGAATGTCATCTAGATATATAGATTTACAGCAACTGTTGATATACCTGTTACCTGATGATATCCAGTTTCTCGGCGATATTGACTTATAAGATTGAATAATTTATAAGCTATGAGTGATAAACTCTGTGACTTGGGTAGTCATACATTAAGTTGATATTACAGTGCCTAATATAAGATTAAATATCCTGATGAAGATTTTTAGTGTTTGATTTTCTAGTTTTTGTTTGGTTTTTATCTATTGATTTTGTGCTCATATTTTTCGGATTTTATACCGATTTTTTTCGGATTTATCTATCGATTTCGTTCTCATATATATAATTGTAAAATGGTTGACTCATATGTAATTGGCGATAATATATATATGGAATTTATACGTTATATAGATGTGTTAAATATGGTTTAAGTACACAAGTAATTACTGATGAATAACGGAGGGATTTTATACGTAGTTGGATCAGTGATATAACATTCTTGAGGATTATTAACCTAAACATACTTCATGGAAATGTTTACAGACAGAGTTTGAGAGTTTGTGATTTGTGATAGTCAGTGAAATGTTAAAATGATATGTGAAATTATTGTTGTGAAATTCATGTGGATTTTGTATGGATTTATTTAGATTTTTAATACACTCTTTATCGATATATATTTTTGTGGATTTATTTAGATTTTCCATAGATTTGTGAGAAATTATTTAGATTATTGTTGTGAAATTCATGTGAATTTTGTATGGAATTATCTAGATATTTGAATATACTCTTTATCGATATATATTTTTGTGGAATTATTTAGATTTTTCATAGATTTGAGTGGAATTATTAAGATTTTTCATAGATTTGAGTGGAATTATTAAGATTGTTCATAGATTTATATGGACTTATTTAGCTTTGTAATAGATCTTTGTGGAATGAATTATATTTTTCATGGAAATGTTATGCCAGAATTTTTGATTCAATAATGAGGAAATTTAAGGCCGCACCACACGCAGTACGTTATTGTTTACGCTTATCTTCTTTTTCTTCTACTACTAAACAGCCAGCAGAAGAAGAGTTTTTACATGCAGCGGAGTTTGGTGATTTACCAACAGTGAAGAGATTATTAAGTGACCACCCAGAGTTGAATGCCGACTGTATCGACGCACTAGGAAGGACTGCTTTGAGATTAGCTGTAAAAAATGAACACCTTGAGGTAGGTAGTTAATTATATTTGATTACGTTTGATTATGTGATAAGATAAAATGTCCTTTAACATTCGTGCTGAATAAATGTCATAGATGCGAGTCTTAATAGACTTTATCTGCTGACAAAGATTTAGACCTTGTAACAGCTCCTGTTGAAAGATGGGTATTCAATCGAAATACGGAATTCTACTGTATCTTATTTCAGAGAGAGAGAGAGAGAGAGAGAGAGAGAGAGAGAGAATTTCTTTTAAGGTCCCATTTTAGTCCTTTTGGGTGGCTGGACAGGACTTTTCAAACATTTGTTTTTATAGTTCTTGTTATCCTAGTACTAGCAACTGTTTTTTTTATTTGTTTGATAGTGTGTTTTACATGTGTTTTTGTTTTTACAATCGCGTGATAGATCACAATGACACTATCCATTATCGAGTACATGGTTTTATGTACAATGTTCTATATAACTATCTAACAATAATTCAATTTTCATTTGTTAAATGCATTTCGATTGGTCAGATTCTTCTGTTACGTTTGCATGAATGGATTGGCTGTTAGTGACGTCATCTTATTGTGGATGACGTACAGAGACACTTGAATTCCTACGCCATAGCGTTGGTTTTTTTTTTTTGCTACGGCTATATTTTTGTTAAGAATGTTGATTTCTTGTTGAAAATTTTCGCTACGCGAATTAATCAGTGTGCAAAATGCCCAATTCTTTCATACTTTATAACAAAAAGAAAAATTAATTTCATTCCTATAAAAAATGCATTTCAGTAGAACAGTGTTGTATGTTTCTGGCTTCTTTGCTTCTATTGAGATATGTTTTATTGTCCATTTATACATGTAGAAAAAATTGCAGGTATGCAATTATCAAATCTCTGTGCATTTACAAAGAACAAAGAACATGGAAAAGAAATCTTTGTGTCAAAAAAGGAACTCTTTGCATTAACATAGTCAGTTATTTATTTACCCATGTATCTCTCGTAAAAAACATAAAAATCTTTGTGTCAAAATAATGAATGCTTTGCATTAACATAGTCAGTAATTTACCCCTGTTTCTTTCGCAAAAACATAAAAAAATCTTTGTGTCAAAAAAATGAATTCTTTGCATTTACATAGTAAGTAATTTATGGCCGTCATCACAGTATTAATATTGTTGATAAGTTTGATGTCCCTGTGTCCAGGATTAACCTGGATATATTTGACGTCTCATAGTTCCATGTTCCTTTCACACAATTTTGATTACACACGTGGCGGGTGTAGCTAGCTAAACAGGAGGTGCTTACCCTTCCGGAGCATCCGGCCTCACTTCCCTGGTGGAAGTCCACATGTCTAACCGGACTTGTCAATTTCAAAGTTTTTACTTTGCTTCTGGATTATGATTCGGACATGGATTAGTATGTTTGTTTTTGATTACCCATGTATCTTTCGCAAAAACATGAAAGAAACCCTGTGTCAAAAAATGAGCCAGATAAGTTATTGGTATGATTTTTCATTATCATAGGATAATTCCACTCGGTTTATATCTTAGTGTAAGAAAGTTTGTCAGTTCGCTAACTGAAGGTATGAGTTTTCTCTTAATACTCTGTTTTCCTCTTCCCTATCTCATTACGGACTGTCTCGTATTTTTGACTCCAATTCACCATCAATCACAAACACTGATTTTCTTAATATCTTGGACTTTCTTAAGTTTTGATGCATTGTTTACAAACGTCTAGATAATATCAGCTACTATTTTGAGCTAATTAAAAATAAAAAGTCATAAATCACTGCCATTATTCAAACAGTAACCTGCTTTAAAACAACCATTGATGCATTGCTAAAGATCGATTATATTACAAAAGGATAAAGTAAAAAAGTAACCATATCGTGTTATGAGTTAATTGAATTCTGTTATCGTCTAAACCTTGCATAGAAACTAAAATATCCGAAGATGAATTGCTGGCAGTAATTAACAAGTACTACCTGGTCTTTGTATGGAGTTAATATTCTGTTTTCTGTTCCCGTAAACGTACTCGTATGTGAAATTGTTCAGATGCAGTGTCAATGCTTAATTTTGCAATGTGAAAGAAGTTTTTCAGATCATTAACATGAATCAGGAATCTATGCCTGTTTCTCACACTATGGTATATTTGCTTTACAATGAATACGTTAGTAGAGCTTGTTCCCACTACGGGAACTTTATACAACGCAGCAAACTTCTTTCAGATGAATTATTAACACGTGAAAATTGCAAGCTTAGTCTTATCAAGGTCCTCAAAACGTTTTATGAACTTCAACACGATGTTGTTGATAGATACTGTCCAATGCCTTTGTATCCAAAACTGCCTTGAATACATTTACATCCCATAGTTCCATGTTCCTTTTATTCTCAATTTTGTGTTTGGAACTAGCTAGACAGGAGTTACTTGCAAGTAAATTGTTGATTCAGGGATATTGTAAGCCTATGCTTGTTAAGGCCTTCAAAAAGGTTTATGGCTGTCATCACAGCATTGTTGATAATTTTTATGCCCAGGATTGCCCTAGATATATTTGACATCCCATAGCTCCATGTTCCTTTCACACAATTTCGATCACACTTGTGGCGGGTGTAGCTAGCTAAACAGGGGTGCTTACCCTTCCGGAGCACCCGACCTCACTTCTCTGGTGGAGGTTCACGTGTCTAACTTGTGAGTTCCAAAGTTTTTACTTTGCCTCTGGATTGTGATTCGGACAAGGATCAGTATGTTGGTTTTTGATTACCCTTCTGGAGCACACCGCCTAACTCCCTTAGTTCAGGTTGACATATTTAATTTAATTTGTCAGTTTTCAAAGTGTTAACTTTCGAACCTTTGATCTAACATGAACCAATATGTTTGTGTTTTATTTTTCCAGTTTATAAATATCTGGAAAATATAAATCTGTCAAAAGTTTATCACTTGGCCAACAAACTAGTTCCGAATCGACAGCTTATCTGGGTTCCTTGTAACCTCTATTCCGACAGTGCTGCCTTACATCTCTTAGTAGCTTTTCCGCCACTATCTCAATCTCGGTCTATTGACCGCTCAGCTTCTACTACTTTTTGCTAGTTCAGTCAACAACAAGTCTGTGCATTTTATTTGGATGATATATTCGTTTATAGTTAAACTACAGTATAGATATGTCGAAAGTTTAACAACACGCTAACGAAAGGGAGTCGAAGCTCTGCTACCGAGTGGTTACCAAGGTATGGATAGCTTAACAACGATAGATAACAGGTGCGGGAGAGCTGTCGATATATATGTAAACGTATTTATTTCGCAGTGTACTGATTTTCGCTATTTTCGCGGTCGTTTGTTTTGCGCGAAAATTATATTAACTTATTATGTTATGGTGTTATTCCAAAACGCGAAAATTTAATAACGCTGATATGTCTAAATATCCTATACCGCCAAAATAAATACACACGAATTTAAACACGTTTACAGTAGCTAACGAAGGGCTGAGATGCGCTATAGATTCGTTAGTTTAGTGTTAAATGTTCGACATGTGCGGCTGACATGTACTGTAATTATATTCGGATTGTAAATGTCATAGTATCAACAAATGTTGATAAATTGTTGTTATTTAAAGTTTGATTTACATCATAACAGTATTTAGACAATTTCTGCTCAAAAATCCATAGATGTGAATCAGCAAAAAGAAAGAAAGGAAATACCTTTATTACAGCTTCTAAGAGTCTAAAAAGCTTTGTTACAGATAATTGCTGTAAGATGCAAAGAAGTAAAGTGATATAACAGATCTAAGTCTAGGTAAATGGAAATATTTTACCGTTTTGCAGGGATTTTCTGATTTATATGACATTTATACGACTCAATACCGAAGACATAATTTTGTAGCCATATGTAGTTGAGTTGCGATGTAGTTTTTGCATTATCTAAGTGTGTCTTGGTTGCTTAGTGTTTCGGAACAGCATGCTTGTGAATTACGGGGCCTCCCAACGTCTTAGTTAGAATCCCACTCTGGAGGAATTTTGATCAGTCGGTGATTTTTCTTGGCACTCTGGTTTTCTCCACAATTTCTCTATTAACCGCCTCTTTACAAATACAAAATCTTAACTGGGGCGTTTAACACTATCACTCCACTCTTTATTTAAGCCTTTTTTAAACCCTTTTTGTAAATCAAGTATTTTATTGGCGAGTACCAAATTTAGCGCTTTGGATCTTAAACATTGGGCGTGAATTAAAATTCGCAATTGCCAAAAGTGTGTGAAGGATCTTTTAAAAGATACCCTAAAAACTGATACCCCGTGTGTGAATTGACGTAAACCAAAAACCTCGTTTAAGCAATCAATCAATCAATCAATCAATCAATCTATCAATCAATCTATCTCATTTAGCGGTTCATAAAGAAATATAAGTGGCACTTCATTGTCACTCCTGTCGATTTCAACTTTCTAGAATTTATGACATTTTACGTTTCTGATAATATTGACTGCAGCCATTTGGTCTAATTGAAAACCTGGATGGGAATCTGGACTGGACTGTACTTGGACTCTGGATTGGACTTTGGACTTGGAAAGATCACCAAATGTCAAATAGTACTTTGTTAATTGATAATAATTGAATTACAAGTATATCTAGTGGTAATTATGGAAACAATAATTAACAAGCAAATTTATGAATGTAAAATATGGAATAGTAAATCCAAATCCAGAGTCCAAAAGAGTCTAAGTCCAGAATCCAAGTCAGAGTCCAGAGTCTAAGTCCAAGTTAAAGTCCAGAATCCAAGTCAAAGTCCAGAGTCCAAGTCCAGAGTCCAGAGTCCAGAATCCAAGTCAAAGTCTTGAGTCCAAATCCAAAATCCAGTCCATATTTTCTAATATGCCCATCAATTGGGTGTCAAAAACAAGTAACTGATTACAGAATTTAGGAGATAATTACGTTCATTAGGCATATTTATATCCTAATAGTAAACGGTATTTGACTTGGTGTGCCGTATTATTCTTAATGAATATGATCAATATATTATCCAATTTAATATGGGTCGACGTAACATCTGAGTGAAGTGCAAATAAAGTCTCCCAAATTACTGCAGCTATCTGGTACAGTACAGACCTGTCGAAAGTTTAAGACTGAGCAATCGAAAAGTAGCTGTAACAGGAAAGAGAAATAATCCAGGGTCGGACCGGGGATCGAACCCAGGACCTCCCGCACTATCGGCGAATGCTCTACCACTGAGCTACCTAGACCGCTACATTCCTCCCTTCCTTTTTATTGATTCAACTCCCTTGAATCGAAACCACCAGGTTCCACCCTGGGACCAACCTGTTGGTCAGCCACTTCCCAGGTTCAGACGAGCCCCCAAATGTAACAGGAAAGAGAAAAAATGCAGGGTCGGACAGGGGATCGAACCCGGGACCTCCCGCACTATAGGCGAGTGCTCTACCACTGGGCTACCCAGACCGCTACAGAGCCAATAAGCTCAGTTGCCAAGTGCCCGAGATATGGCTAGCAGGTGTTAAAAAGGATGCAGAGGTAAAGAGCACAGGGACCAGGCCCCAGTTTCACAATGAAGCTTACTTAGCTAAGATCTTCCTGAACTTAAATCAAACTTAGCTAAGATTTTTCTTAACTTAAATCTGGCGAAAGTTTAAATCATTATGCTATTGTTAAATTTTAAGATATTCAGGAATTTAAAGTGTCAATTTTAAGATCACTTCTAGATTAAAACATTTGCATTTAGTTTTGACAAAATTATTCACTAGTAGTTCCAAAAAAAGATTACCAAAATTAGCTTAATTTATGTTAAGGAAAATCTTAGCTAAGGAATGATTGTGGAAACAGGGACCAGTTTCCCATAAGTTATAAACGAGTCCTGTTGCCAACATGTTGATAGCCAATGACAAAAATTGCCGAGAACTAGGTAACAGCTGCCGAAAAGCTGTTGAGATGAGATACTGCGAATGAGGGACCGAGATGACCATGAGCTGCCGATTTGGTACTGATTTGTTAGCTTAGTGTTAAACCACCATGTACAACCCTTTCCACGTTAGAATCGCTGAAGCGCCCGTGTGACTCGTATATAATGTATGATAGAATCGCACAACCTAACTTCGAATCCAAACACGAGATAAGTTGTTGTTACTTTGTACTCTGTTTCATACTTTGATTATAAGCATGCAAATTACCATATACCCCACGGAACAAAAGACACTCTGACGCATCCTCCAGTGTCTTTAACCACTAAATGAACCAACTTTTGACCAAAATATTGCTAATGCCGCTCTAAGCCTGTATCATCACAGTAGAATATAGATTAGAATAGCCCCCTACACACTTGCAAACAAGACATATTCTATCATACCTTATATGCGAGTCACACAGCGCTTCAGCGATTCTAACGTGGAAAGGTTTGTACACGGTGTAAACTTTCGACAGGTCTTTACTGCATTTTTTATCTCGGCCACCAGACAGTTCATGAGCATTAACTCCATTTCTTTAGTTCAGTGTTAAACTTTCGACAGGCTTGTATCGTTTCTTTATCTCGCCAACCCGACAAACACACTTCCACTGTTTTGTTACATCATTGTACATGTTTTACTGTTAACATGCATGCACTGCATTTATATCACGGTTACTAGACAGCAATGTTTTAACTCCATTTCTTCAGCTCAGTATTAAACTTTCAACAGCAATGCTTTGACTCCGCTGTTTTGAGCTTAGTGTTAACCTTTCGACAGTCCTGTATTGTAAGTAAATAAATAATGTTCGTGCGTAAGTGCTGAAAACTGATCTTTAGAAATAAATAGCAGCTGCCGATAGGTACCGAGGGGAAAAGATGAGCTACCGACTCGGTACTTATTTATTAGCTTAGTGATAAACTTTCGACAGTCCTGTACTGTAAGTAAATAAATACTGTACGTGAGTAAGTGGTGAAATCTGATCTTTGGAAATGTGAATAGAACCAGTTTAAGGCACATATTAAACATATCAAATTAACACATCAAAAATAATTGTCATAAGTGTTCAGCTAATATCGAAGGACACACGTTCCAGCATCAATCATTATCGTGTCTAGTTAAAAAGATGTAAAATGGACGAGACAATTATATACCAATATGAATGCCAAGAAAATTAGGAAAAGCCAATTGATCCTACAGTAACTGTATCAAACTGTGTTGATGTGGTTTTTACTTTGTATGTGATATTTTTCAAATCAATATTTGAATTAAATATTATATCAACTCTAGTTTATATGTGCTGCATCTTAAAAAAATCAGTGCAATCGTGTACGAAACTGTGAATTTTCTACTTCGATTTGTCTGAATCAAAGCCCGTTCACTCTGACCCCTGGGGATCTGCTATGTTTGAAACATCGCTTACCCCAGGAGGACTTACTTTGTTTGAACACGCAACAAAAAAATATTACTGCTTTAAAAGTGTGTAAACACAGGCGTTAAAAGCTTTTTGTATGCAGATAAATAAATTGCTTCTGACATTAATATTTCAAAGTCGAGAATTAATACGAAGCTTATCAGCATTTTATGTCAGGTATTTTAAGGCAGATCTTAAGTTCATGGCTATATAATGTTTCTTTCATTTATTTTTTACAAGCTTGACTTGATACTAGTAAAAGCTATGCCAAATGTCACGCATGTATCATATTTAAATATTATGCATCAATTAAATCACCGTTATATGCAGTAGGTTCAAAGTTTCTGTTGGATGGGTATCTAAAGCTGATACGGGGTCTCTGTGTTCGAGTTGAGTTGAGAAATGGTGTTTAACGTCACAGTCAAGAATATTTCACTAATATCGAAACGCTGCTAGCTATAGGCAGACGAAGTTGCAGAAATTTTGCCTATGCGTTGCGCTGATTACATTATACAACAGGGTTCTTTATCGTGCAACACCTACCGCTCTCATCCGAAAGAACCATGATTTTCATTTCATAATGCTGAGTGCTTGACGAAAGAACACTCATCACCCACTTTTAAGTCTTGGGTCAAACCCGGTCGGGATTAGAGCCAACGACCTTCCACGTACGGAGTCAGCACTCTACCAACTGAGCTGCCGCAGTGATTGTTAAATGCAGTATGTTCAAAGATTTATGTAATGACCCTCTATACCTGCTTCGAGGTCCCTGTTGTCGAATTGTCTAAAGCCCCGGTATACGGATCACAGTGCCTTTTACCGTGTGGGTTCGAATCCTATGCTGCTCGGCCAGATTATAGTCTTGGAATGTTTGTCAGTCAGCTGGTCGAAGGTGGGTGGTTTACTCTGGTTTCTTTTATCATTCCTGAACAAACCGCCTTGATATGAGTTAAAGAATCTTAACTGGAGTAATAAACTTCCATACGCTACTTCACTCCAAACACTAAACAGTGTAGTGTGTATCAGTCTTGCAATTTCAACATCTTTAAATTTTGCAGTTTCTAGTTTTAGATTGTTAATTAAATCATTGTTATATGCAATGCGTTTTAAACATGGGACAATGAATGTCTCTAACAGCTATATTGGACACTATCATTCAGTTTAAGATATTGCATTTTATCAGTTTTGTTTTCCAACAACGGATTATAGTTGTTTTCTAACGAAAACTAGTTCACGTCAGGTTGAGAGCATATGCAGCTCCAAGATACAGTTGCTCCTTGTCATTGTAGAAATCATTATACCCACTGGATATAGCTGGTCCCCTCAGCTAAAAGTTAGGACGGGTCCTCCTCACATTTGGAGCTATAATATATATACTATATGGTCCCAAACATTTAAACAGAACAGTTAGCTCCGTTTCATTTGGAAACGGTCCAAATCAGGCATATGCTTTTTTATGAAACATAGTTGTTCCATGTCGCCGTTTAAAATATTTGAACCCGTCAGCTATATGGGACATACGTGTAGTTGGTTCCGTCAACTCAAAGACTAAAGTGTTTGTCCTCGTCACAATTTGAAATCTTTATTCTTGTTAGCTATTGCATTTATACTATAATATTGTCGCCGCCTATATAAACAACTTGGTTTCCGCTTATTTACATGACATAGTTGTTACGTTCCGTTGGCTATGGAAGACGGTTAGAACCTGTCACAAGTTGGAAAATTTAATCCCCGTTACCCCTCGTGTGTATTTTGAAAACTTGACTTTGGGATTTCAAAATAGTTCGGCGATAAGCGAGTCAGCAAAGTAATCAATGGGGACGAGGTTTAACGAGGTTTTACCGTATGATCACGCAATCACGCCTTCATACGCTTTATTTGTCACAGCAACATTAATGAATCTACAGTATATATTGCCAATAGAACGATACGAAGGCAAATATTAGCATTGATGCATGACTTAATTTGTCATATTAGGTTTATCAATTTTTCTTATTCGCAATGATTTCACGAGAGAGAAAAAAAATTGATTTTTTAAAAACTGTTTTAGTGTCTAGAGAATGAGTTTGTCACATTAAAATGTACGTTTCTCATTTATGATGCGTTACTTCTCTTTATTAATTTCGAAAACAAAGTCTGTTTCCATAGAAACAATGGTACCCGAGGGTTTAATCTCATAACTGGACTATGCAGACATATCTCTTTGTGAAATAAAAATCACAGAGTATACACAATTAGTGTGTTTAACTTCGGATGATATTCTTTAGCCAGAGGGGGAAAATTGTAGAATCGGTGCGATGCATGAGCAACGATTTCAATATCTGGCGTTTTTGTTTTTGACTCTGGAATATTAGCATATTTTAATTAATTATACAATTTGGTGTGATTTGAGTTAATTTGTTCGTTTGCCTACGTAATGTGCAACATGTTTCGTTCGACAAGATATAAAAGATGTTTGAGTAATGAGCTTAAGGTAATGATCTCTCTCTCTCAGTTACTCTTTCTTCTTAATGCTTGTCGCTGTCATCAATATGTCTTCTCACTAATGCTCTCTCTCTCTCTCTCTCTCTTAGCCACTCTTTCTTCTTAATGCTTATCGCTGTCATCAATATGTCTTCTCAGTAATACGCTCTCTCTCTCTCTCTTAATGCTTGTCGCTGTCATCAATATTTTTTCTCAGAATTGTTCTCTCGCTCTCGCTCTCTCTCTCTCTCTCTCTCTCTCTCTCTCTCTCAATGCTTGTCGCTGTCATCAATATTTTTTCTCAGAATTGTTCTCTCTCTCTCTCTCTCTCTCTCTCTCTCTCTCTCTCTCTCTCTCTCTCTCAATGCCTGTCGCTGTCATCAATATTTTTCTCAGAATTGTTCTCTCTCTCTCTCTCTCTCTCTCTCCTCTCTCTCTCTCTCTCTCTCTCTCGTGTTATTAACGCTAGAGTGGGAGGAAAATATGCAAGTGTACTATGTAATGCGAATTGCACATTTAAAATGTTTAGCTGATTGATAGCTGTAAAATATTGTCAACGGCAAGGTATTTCTAAACATGCAACAATTATATTAACAGGGCAATCCCTCGCTGAGTAATGCTTCCCATTTTATAAACGCTATACTTTGAAAAAAATGTTTATTTCGTTATGCACAGTGAAAATTTTTGCTTATGGATAGAATTGTAGCTAATTTTACGCCCGAGTTGGTTAAAACTGCAGGAGATTCCGTAACGTGCAGTAATGACAGGGAAAACTTCGACCTTACAGATTGTAATTAGTTGAAAAATTGACTTTTATATAGTGCGGTATAACGTGTGATTCCGCAGAATATTTTTTTTTTTTTTTTTTTTTTTTTTTTTTTTAGTAAAATTGATTATTTTTCTTTACAGTGCGGTATGACGTGCAATTCCGTAGGATTTTTTGGGGGCTAAAATTGATTTTTTGTTAATAGTGCGGTATGACATATAATTCTGTAGGATTTTTTTGCTAAAATTGATTTTTTGTTTATAGTGCGGTATGACGTGTAATTCAGCAGGATTTTTTTGCAAAAATTGATTTTTTAGTTATAGTGTGGTATGACGTGTAATTCCGTAGGGTTTTTTTTGGCTAATATTGATTTTTTGGTTATAGTGTGGTATGACGTGTAATTCCGCAGGATTTTTTTGCAAAAATTGATTTTTTTGTTATAGTGTGGTATGACGTGTAATTCCTTAGGTTTTTTTGCAAAAATTGATTTTTGGTTATAGTGTGGTATGACGTGTAATTCAGCAGGTTTTTTTTTTTGCAAATAATGATTTTTCGGTTATAGTGTGGTATGACGTGTAATTCAGCAGGATTTTTTTTGCAAAAAATGATTTTTTGGTTATAGTGTGGTATGACGTGTAATTCAGCAGGATTTGTTTTGTAAAAATTGATTTTTCGATTATAGTGTGGTATGACGTGTAATTCCGTAGGATTTTTTTTTGCTTAAATTGTTTTTTTTTTTGGTTACAGTGCGGCGTGACGTGTAATTCCGTAGGATTTTTTTTGCTAAAATTCATATGTTTTGCTTAGTTGAACTAAGTTTAGAGTTTAAGCCAAATAATAAGAAAATGGTGGGGTTCAAAATGATTGACCCACCCACTGCGGTCTTTTTAACGTGGGTGGGGGGGGGGAGGGGCAAATTCAGTTTACTTAAAGTTTTGCTTTATACTATTTTGCATTCCATGCCAATATTGTGGTTGTGATAAAAAGAATAGCCGTATGTCCCTGTTGAAGTTAAAGCTGTTAAAGTTGAAGAAACGATTACCTATGGCACGCCTCGACAACAAAAGTTCGATAAAGTGCTTTAACGGTCGTTAAAGCGCTTTAACGAGTTTAATGTTGCATTGGCGTCGATAACAAGAACAAAATTTCCACTATTTTTATTTAACGAACGATAAATGAATATAGATTCGATAAAGCGCTTTAACGACCGATAAAGCGATTTAACGGTCTTTAAAAATTATCGAACGGTAATGAAGAATGTGTCCGATAATTCGTTAATGCGATATGTTCGATAATTCGTTAATACGATATGTGTCATGGTTACAGATATGTAACGAGCGTTTTGATTGGCTAATCGCATGATTTACATTGATTGTCCCTGGATACCACTTCATCAACAGGATAAACCTCTCTCTCTCTCTCTCTCTCTCTCTCTCTCTCTCGTCTGCTTTTAATAATATGGTAATAGTAACTTTAACGGCATTTGCATCCACATGGACCAAGCCGGTTAAAAAAAAATAATAATAATAACAACAGATACTGTAGTTTTTTGGCGCAAACATGGTTACAAAACTTGTTTTATATATGGACGATCATTGTATCTTTCCCGCATATTCTTGTTGATTTTTGTTAGTTTCGCCTGATTTAATTGACCTATTAAAATCACAAGAGTTATTAAAAACTTTGTAATAAGACAATCAATCATCGATTGGTACATTAGTGTTCAGTGTTGTCGATGTATGGTCAATTTTCGTAATCCAATCGGCTGGCATTCCAAGGTAGATCTACTCAAATGGCTTCATTACTGGATACAAAAGTCGTCACAGTGGGATTTTTTTTAATCAGGAATCAACTAACAGAGAATTATGGAGGGACAAGGTAAGATTTATATGTATTAATTTATCTATATATTATTATATATTTATATTTACTAGACGAAAAGAAAGTCGGTAAGTTCGATAAGATGTAGAAATTGCAGGTATAGATCATCAGTTCATTCCATGTATTTAATTTAACTTTTATTAACTTGATACAATTTTAGCAAGACGTTTCGTCCCATAGGACTTTTCGTCCCATGCCATTTCGTACCATATTCAGGACTTTTCGTCCCATACTTCTAAGACGTTTCGTACCATAGGACTTTTCGTCCCATGATATTTCGTAAACTTTTTGGGGACTTTTCTTTCCACATTTTTAAGATGTACCATAACATTAAGTAATTTTTTTCAGAACGTTTCATGCCATATTCGGACTCATGGAGTACTTTTCGTCCTGGCATTATACATTCGTTATACCAATTTATTATATTCAATGAACATGTACACCTCCACTAAGTCTGAAACTAAATTTGCATGATGTTATTATTACATATTGGACATGTGCGCATCTTATTAAAGTATTTTCTGCATCATATTTTTTCATATTTTATGCATACTTTTTGAACATTGCCATTTTTCAACAATATGTCACTCTAAGTCTTACATTTCTATAAGCGGGACATCACGATAAGTAAAAGTCCTACGTACGCTTCCTCATGTTTGTAGAACGTTTCCATCAACTGAACAATAAAAGCTTGTGGAAACACGTGTTTTGTTTTTATTGGTGTTAAAAAAAAATGAAATCCCGAGACTTTATGGCTTTAAAGTTTATTTAATGATAAAGCGAGAGAAAAGATAGTTTACTGGCATAAACTTGTAGTTAGTTAAATTCATATAAAAAATAAAGATGTATTCACATATATACCTTAATCAT
Source organism: Anadara kagoshimensis (assembly GCA_021292105.1). Taxonomy (NCBI): domain Eukaryota; kingdom Metazoa; phylum Mollusca; class Bivalvia; order Arcoida; family Arcidae; genus Anadara; species Anadara kagoshimensis. Next base: position 11,332,875 of record CM037875.1, on the reverse strand, counting down.
CCCCCTTTAAAAAAAGACAAAAGGGAAATTAAATATATATATGTAACTAAATTTTATTCAGTATAACACAGTAAAAAATAATAAATAAATAAATAAATAAATAAATAAATAAATAAATAAATAAATAAATAAATAAATTAAACCTCTTTAAAAATTCATTAAAATGTTACGAAATGTCATGGGACGAAAAGTCCTAAATTTTATTTATAACACAGTAAAAAACAAAATAAATAAATAAATAAATAAATAATAAATTAATAAAATCTCTAAAAAGTCATTAAAATATTACGAAATGCCATGGGACGAAAAGTCCTAAATTTTATTTATAACACAGTAAAAAAAAAAATAAATAAATAAATAAAGTAATTAATTAAGAAAATATCTTTAAAAAGTCATTAAAATGTTATGAAATGTCATGGGACGAAACGTCTTATAATTATGGGACGAAAAGTCCCGAACATGGTACGAAATGTCTCGAAAATGGTACGAAATGGCATGGGACGAAAAGTCCTATGGGACGAAACGCCTGTAATTCTTTTGTTACACGCCCTCTGATTGGCTGAATTTTTCGATAAACGGTAATAGACTTTCTGTGAGTTCGATAATTCGGTAATGCAATATAAATATCGGTAATAAGCTCTAAAATCTCGATAAAGCGCTTTAACGAACGGTAAAACGTTTTAACGAACGGTAAAGCGCTTTAACGAACGGTAAATCGCTTTATCGGTCGTTAAAGCACTTTATCGAATCAATATCCATTTATCGTTCGTTAAATAAAAATAGCGGAAATTTTGTTCTTGTTATCGACGCTAATGCAACATTAAATTCGTTAAAGCACTTTATCGAACTTTTGTTGGTGAGGCGTGCCATAATTACCTGTATATGTGCAGTTCGCTTAAAAACAATGTAATGTGCTTGGGTGAGGAGCTCGAGACAAGAAATATGTTTGATGGTCTCTTCCAAAGAACCATGAGACTTCCACTACCTATTTTCAAGTCTTGGTCAGACCTGACTAGGGTTTGAACCCACAATCTTACACATACGAAGCAAGCACTCTACCAACTGAGTAACCTTAAGCTTAGTCGTATATATTTTAAAGCTTGAGAAAACATTTTAGACAATTTGTTTTTTTCAAGGAAACATTTGCATGCATGAGTTTTGTCACGTTTCAACGACTGTTCCCGATGTTATATCCTTTTTGTTCACAATATTTTTCAGCAGATCTTGATTATTATAAACCTATTGCTATAGTAACCGTTTTGTGTTATGATGGTTTGTGTGTATGGATGGGGATGGGGGCTGATTATTAGTATTTCTCGTGTATTGATATCGTCTAAATGTCGTTATTTTGATCATTTTTAAAAATAACTACTGTGCATGTAAAATACTTCAAACAACATCACTGAAATATGTTACAATAAATTTTAATTAAAAATATCGCTTTTTAAAATTTATTGAGTTTTATTAAAAACAAAATTACAAATAAATCACTTTTTAAAAATAAAATTTTAAAATTCACATCACTTTTTAAATTTATTGTGTTTTATTAAAATCAAAATTACAAAAAATAAGTTTTTAAAATTATTGTCAGAATTGCAAAATTCACTTTTTAAATTTATTGTGTTTTATTAAAACAAAATTACAAAAAAAAAAACCATTTCAGAATTGCAAAATTTACTCTTTGAATTTATTGTGTTGTATCAAAAAGAAAATTGTAAAAATCATTTTTATACCTTTTGCGTTTTATTTTTTTTTATATAAAATATTCACTTTTTAAATGTATTGTGTCTTTGTTGATAACAAAAGTTTCAAATTTTTACTTTTTAACAAGAATAAATAAGTATAAACTAGAGTCTCACAAATACTATTAAAAGATTTTTTTATAAATTTAAACCGTAAATGACTATTAAGTGCAAATGCATGTTACAGTGCATTAATCGTTAAAGGATGTCAATTATGCAGATAAAACTATCTAATTCGGGTTATAAACACCAGCATTTGCGACTATCTATGGTATAATGGAAAACATAGAATCGACATTGGTTATGAACTTTGGACAGGGACTCTGGATTGGGACTCTGGACTTGAACCCTGGACTTGGGCTCTGGATTAGAACTCTTGACTGGGACCCTGGACTGGGACTATGGATTGGGACTCTGGACTTGGACTGGACAGTATACACTATTTACATTATACCATGGTCATTTACTAGCGATGGTTGTAATTGGATTATAACCAATCGTAATAAGGAGGTATTGATTGTGAAACAAAGTAAGCCATAGATTTGAAACAAGGTATATTGAGTCCAAAACCAGAGTCTAGCTCAGAGTCCCAAGTTCAGAGTCTAAAGTTCAGAGTTCCTAGTTCGGAGTCCTGTCATGAGTTCCAAATCTAGAGTTCCAAGTCAAAATCCCAGTTCAGAATCCCTAAGTCCAGAGCCCCAAGTTCATAATCAAAATCTAAGTCCAGAGACCAGTCCAAGTTTTCCATATACCACTATTTTCACTTTTACACCACCACCACGCAAGTAAATCACTGGTTTCAAGTCTAAAGTCCGAAGTCCAGAGACCAGTTCAGGTTTTCCATACTAGTATACCACTACCACCAACATACAGAAAAATATACTGGTTTCATTTTCTAATTGGACTTTTTTCTTTATCTTTAAGAACCATCATAAGTAGCAGACAAAGTATGCGTGGGTTCATATGTCAAGGTAGCTGTATGTTTGTCTTGATAAGCAAAATCTTGGCTGGAAATCTAGTGTTTTTATGATTTTATATGAAATACAGTATCAGTGGTACTTAATTAAGTCGAGTGGGATAATGGTGTTTTAGGTCCCAGTCAAGACTTTATTTATATAGAGGCGGTCAATTCGATTCTAGGGCGTTGGAGGAAACCCGAGTTTGCGGGAAAAAAAACCACTAATGTTTTCCCGAAAGGGTTTAAAACTTAAGCAACAAGAACCCTTGTATTTGGCCAATAGTCAAACCACTTGTCAAACCATTACTACTAAAACAACTTTTTTATATCGAAAGATACTCATTGCTTTAAGAAACATCAAACCGAAAATATTCTTTAAGAGGTTATACACTAAAGCAGACATACATTCAAAAGTAACACTAGTAACTGGACTTGTAAGTGTAAACGTGCATTCAATTGTGAATTTGTCGGCACTTGCAAATTGCTGTCAATTAATAGTGTACAAAAAGATGCTATATATTACGGCTTCAAAATTGGTAGTATTTTTATATTCAGTGGTCCCAATACGTGTTCGTGGTTTCTTGTGATGTTTCTGCAATATTCATTTCTTGTATGCACTTTTTTGGTTTACGTTTTGGTTGCATTTGCGAATAGTTTATTATCTATTGTTCTTTGTTGTCTTTGCAACACACTCTTTTGGTTCGTGTTCTTAGTTACATAGCTACATAGGATGAAGAAAAGTAAATGTTTTTGATTATGTTATATGGATGTTAATGTATATCTATGAGTGCTACGTATGTAGTCTTTATATATTGTTATACAAAGCAGACCTTTAGTATGGATATTTGAATGGGGGGATGGGTTAGTGTAGTATTGAATGAGAGAGAGAGAGAGAGAGAGAGAGAGAGAGAGAGAGAGATGAATGGGATAGTATAGTATTGAATATATGAGAGAGAGAGAGAGATGGGTGAATGGGTTAGTATAGTATTGACTGAGACAGAAGAGATATGGGTGGGTTTAACTCTTAATTTTTTCATTGCTTGCCCCTAATAAATAAAATCTCCGTCAATTAAGATATTTCTTTTATTTAATTATCCCCCGCTTTCAGTCTATTATTTGGAAACTTTCCACACTTGCCACATTTCCATCACCTGCTGGTAGTAACATGATGTTTGGTTGTATTAAGCCCCATTTATACGGCGAGAATTGTATACCCAAGTATTTTTACTCACATGTAAATTTACTCACATATGCAAATTATGTCGTATGAACGACTTTGCATATACGCAAATTTTACTCATGTAAGTAAATTTGCACCTAGTAGGGACCAAGTGCAAATTTGCCTCTGTGTTTATGACCTACAATGTAACTTCATTAGTCACTTATTCTCACTAAATAGACAAAATGCTTCTCAAAAGTGAATGATTTACATGAACGGTAGCACGAATTCCATGTATGGTCAATTTTCACCAGATAAACGGTTTAAATTTTCTTTTTATTTCTTTTTCTCCTAGATTGTCGAAGTGCTACTGGATAGGTCAAGCGGACGGCATATTTATGAAGCGGTATTACAAGCCATCAGCGCTGGACACATACAGATTGCAGAGACAATACTTAAACATCGCCGATACAAAGACTTGGTGAAAGAGAGAAAGAAGCTCGGAGATGAAGACCATTTCTTTAAAACGATGTTTGAGGAGTCGCAATTCTCCCCAGATATAACACCACTTGTTTTAGCATCGCATAAAAACCAGTATGAGATTGTCCAGTTGTTGCTCATGCGCGGGGAAATTATTCAAAAACCTCACAAATTTAATTGTCCCTGTCAGGAATGTGTTAATAAGATGAAATTCGACAAACTAAGGTGTGCCAAATACAGACTAAATGCTTACCGTGGATTGGCTAGTGAGGCGTATATATCCCTGTCCAGTAAGGACCCCATTTTAACAGCTTTTCAGCTAGGGGCCGAGTTAAAGCACTTAGCACGTGTAGAGAAGTACTTCAAGGTAAGTGATTTACAGTAGACATGTAGAAAGTTTAACACTGAGCTAACGAGAAGGGCTTGTCGACTGTCTGAGATATGTGTAAAGCTTGTGAACGAAAAAAACCCGCCAAAAAAAGTTCTAGTCAAAATAATATAATAATAATAATAATAATAAAAAAAAAAAAAAAAAAAAAAAAAAAAAAACATACTAAGCCATGTCCAAATCACAATCCAGAAGCAAAGTAAAAACAAACATTCCAATATATGTCCAAATCACAATCAAGAAGCAAAGTAAAAACAAACATTCCAATATATGTCCAAATCACAATCCAGAAGCAAAGTAAAAACAAACATACCAATCCATGTCCAAATCACAATCCAGAAGCAAAGTAAAAACTTTGGAACTGATAACTCAGGTTTGACACGTGAACTGCCACCAAGGAAGTGAGGCCGCGTGATCCGAAAGGGTTTTGTAAGAATTCCTGTTTTTGGGCCTCATCACAATATTGTATGATGTGTCTGTATCCATAATTATCCTGGATTTTTTATTAATTTGATTTTCTATGGGAAAAAAGCGTAATTCATTGTCACAAACAGACCGGCTCTGATAGTAAAGCTTTGAAAGACACTCGGATGAATTATTCACACATGGCGGACTATTTTTAGTCATGCCTTGGAATAAACATACTTCTTCTGTCCTTTAAGACAAGTTAAATGTCATTGATGTCAGGGTTACTACGTCTGTTACAAATATTATGATATTGTGACTTTTGTCATGATTTTACGCGATAATTTGTAAAACCAATACAAACCTATAAAGTATTTATGATTCCCAGACGCACTGAAGCGATGTCTTTCATATCCCAATTAAGGGTGATATTATCAGTAGAATATTAAATTTTAATGTTGCACTTTGTAGTAACAATCATGGCAACAAAAGGTTACACCAATTGGGAGCTAAAACAATCAGCTGATCATACACACGATCATGATATGACAGACTGATTTACTGAGAGGTTGAAAAATTGGTATTTTAAATGCTGGATGCAAGTTTTTTAAGTAAATTATGTACATGCGTAAAACAATCAGAATGATTTCTTTTGGTTTTTTAAATGTACACATGCTATTAATTAAATTTTTTGTATCTGTCTTCAAATCACAGTCTATAACTGTGAAAACTGGCACATGATCAAGTTTCAGCCGTGAGCATCAACCAGGGAAGTGAGACAGGTTAAGCTAGCTGTACTCACCAAGTGTAAAATCAGAATTGGTGGATCGCCGGCCACGCCCACAATGTTCTGATAAATGAACAGCATGCTTGATTTACACGCAAAAAGAATAAAAACTCGGCCTGAATTGTGCCGTTTCATGACGTCACAGAAACTAGTACCTCATTTGTTGCTTTTGGTGACCATGATGACGGTCAGTGTCGGGACATAATGGACGTGGCCGGCGATACGTCAATTGGCAATGAGAGGAACATAGAACTATACACCTATTTTCAGATAAATAGTCCATATTACGTGTCAAAAATAAGAAAAAGAAAATTTCTAAATTTCAGCTCGAAAAGGTTTATGTCTAAAGAACACTATTTGAACTCGGACATCAAAACTAACAAAATAACAAGATAATTAGCACAAACAGTATGAAATCTACGTTATCGTGCAAGCAATTTTGTCAACGGCTAGAATGTAGTAATATTTTACCTATATGATCTTTTAATATAGATATAATGAACTGTAATTCTTTTACCTGTAACATAAAACCAAACGCACAATACAATTGAAAAGACATTTCTTAATTATGGCCTTAAGTTTTCTTGTACTGGTTATTTTACTTTGTTTATTATTTTTAACGGCATTGGTTTTATCAAATATTTAATGACTTGCTAGAGAAGACAAATGATTGCCAATTTTTTCAAAAAGTATACACACAATGAATCAAATAACACAGCAAAACATTAATGATTTGCAATTCCTCTTTACAAACATTGATTATAGTATGACAAATATATCCGGGTCATTATCACCAATATTGTAATAATGTAATATCGGCCATAATACTTTTTGAGGGGCCTTGATGACCCCATATAGGGGACGTGAAATTATGTTATTTGAAAGTCTTAATTAAAGTAACATACTTGCTTTAATGATTTAATTCTAATGTTGGGAAAATGTAACACAAAATTAACAATTTTATTTTAATATTTATCCATCTTTAATATCCTGTACTAATATTTAACTTGCGTTATCAAAATATGGTCAATTATATTTTTCAAAGTTTGCTTTGAGCACACAATTCTGCGTATGATTACTACAATTAACTCATACTAGCGTACAAGTTAAATATTGTCTTTCAGCTTCGATAGTTTTTATGGTGCCTATTTAATCATTGAACTGTCTAGAAATGGCGTTTATAGTGCTATAACTTCCATTGCCGAACAAGACAAACTGAATAACGCGAGCTAGCGCGTTATGATTAGTTTGCTTTGCACGGCAGTGGCAGTTATAGCACTATAAACGCCATTTCTAGACAGTTCAATGGTTATATTTAAATTTCCCATTTTTTTAAAATCTTATTTTTCTTTTTGAATCCTGAAATAAATTTAAAACACTGTCGTGTACGACATGCAATTCCATTTGCTGAAACAACCAATCAATAACGTCATGGATATAGACGTAAGCAAGAGATGAGTGACGTCACATTAGGGAATGTAATTATAGTCCTATAACTTCATTTGGTCTCAAAAAGAGTTTAAAACAATCAAACACCATAAATGTAAATATTCTAAATTGTTTATCTTAATCTTTTTCCATAGCTACATGTATATTCAAACGCGATGATTTTAACTATATTTTTATGCAGCAATATACCTGCTTCTGGTAACGGTGTATTTGTTTCACAGTTTATGTCCTATGGTAGACCTTGAACCCCCGACGGGAACTTAATACAAACAAATGCGCTAATTAAAAATTAGTTAATGACTTAGGGACGTTGCAAATATAGGCTTATCACGGCCCTCAAAAAGTCTTATTATCGTAATTAGCTACGATATAGGCAACCAACAGCCTAGTAAAACAGGCTGAGTAATTATTTAAAACTCAATAAAGGTGAAGCAAGTAATACTAACACACTGTATCTCTTTGTTATTATTATAGAGAGAGTATAAAGAATTAGCAGACCAGTTAAGTGAGTATGTGGTTAGGTTACTGGATCGAGTCCGGACTCAGGAAGAACTGGAAATTGTCCTCAACAAAATAGGCCCACCTAATGTCAACAAGTTTACAAGCTTAGCAAGATTTAAACTTGCTCTTCAATACAGCGAAAAGAAGGTATGGGATAACACAACGCTTTATTACGTTTAAATAATAAAGTTCCCGGTCAGGTTTGGTTGAGTACAACTGATATTTTGTTGTAGTGACACGAAATTCCGTGAACAGGCCATATCTGATTTGTTTTTGAACATGAAAGTCTGTCACCATCTTGGTACCTAAAGTATGAGTATATAAAATTAAAATACTAGTGTATTAATATTAATATTATGTATTAAACCAAATTGAAAAATAACCTGCCGAGTCTCTACATATCAGGTTCTGATAGTGCTAGATATTGACAGAAATATTTACTCTACACAATTACAAAAAATTCTGAATCTACCGATCATCATCATCATCATCATCACCATCATCATCATGATGTATAGGCTATTTTGTCACAAAACTAGCTTTCGACAAATTTGGATCCTATGTTTTTTCGACCAAATAACCGCACTATATGTTACACGGATAGGCTAATTGTTGACATACTTCCTCAAAAGCATTTACCTTAATAAGATGATGGCTCAGACATTGTAAACGTATTTTGTTCTTTCCTGATTTAAACCTTCCAGTCAAAAGAAAAAAAAATATATCATTTGTACATGTCTAGGTTTGTTCAATGCTACAAAAGACCCCTTTTGTTAATATCCTAATATGAGTGGTTTTGACATTTGTTAATTTTTGCTTCTTCTAGTATTTTGATGTATTTTCTAATTTTTTTTAGTTTGTAGCACATCCAAGTTGTCAACAGCGATTAGTGAACACGTGGTACCAGGGGATGGGGAAGGTAGAACGCGGAAACTGGGCCAGGAGGATCGTCATGTTCTGTTTATTTCTTTTCATTTATCCATTTCTTGTTATCATACATATATTTGCTCCAAATTCCAAGGTAATTCATTATCAAATGTGTCTACAATTACTATAAGCGTATTTATTTTCACAGTATACAAATTTTCCCTTATTTTGTTGTCATTTGTTTTGCGCGAAAATTAATACCGAGCAAAAATTATATTATACTTATTGTGTTATAACGCATATTTCCAAAGCGCGAAAATTTAACTGTGCGGATATGTCTGATTTCCTATATCGCGAAAAAAAATACACGCGAAATAAAATTCATTTCTCAAACACATTCCATATTTATTTAAAATTCAATATAGAATGGTTTCTAGTACAACAAATAATAGAGTAAGCAAGTTGTACTTTAAATATATAATTATACAGAGACGTGCAAAAATATTAGGGAACAGATTGTATTTCATATAAAACTACATGTTCTAATGAAAATAAAAAGCTTTCTATGTCCGTCCAAATCACAACCCCAAAGCAAATTTAAAACTTTGAAACTGACAAGTTACGTTAAACAAGTGAACTTTAACCAGGGAAGTGAGGCCGGGTGCTTCGGTGCCTCCTAGCTACACCGGCCACATGTGTAATTAAAATTGTGTGAAAGGTACATGGAACTATGGGACGTCAAACATATCGAGGATAATTTCAGGACAGAGACATCAAATTTATCAACACTACTATGATGGCGGCCATAAAACTTTTTGAGGGTCTTGATAAGACCCCTGTTAGTTTATTCGTTTCATGTGTACAAGTAAAGTCAACCCTGTGATAAAGGCAAAAACTCGCTTTTGACGGTCATTCCGTTTTTTAAATTGCTTGCTGTCTATGTTATTTGAACCTGTATGTAAGGGACACACGCTCATAAAGGCCACATTTACTTTTCCCTTTGGATATTCTTTATAGACAGCGTTGATTGTAGTCCAATTACTCTGCATGATTTTCATAATAAAAATTATTTACTTTTTACTTTTCAGAGTGTACAAGTAGTCAACTTACCAGGGGTTAAATTTATTAGTCAGATGACGTCATTTTTATTATTTCTTGTTTTGATTGTTGTGTCTACGGTTGAATCCTCACAGACTGTATCCAAAGAAAAATCATTAAAACGAAAGTTTTTTGAAGAACATGCCAAATATGAAATGTTGAGAAACGTCACAGGTGGAAATTGGTATGGTGATGACTTTCCTCTACGTCAGTATGAACCCACCTCTACACAGCTTCTTATATCCATATGGGTGATAGGTAAGATAAATATATATTAGTTTATGTCTATATTTGGATACCCAATTTATATTACCAATATTCTCGTTGTCTTTGTTATATGCAGCACTTAAACCATATTCATTATTACTAAAACCCTGTTTTTCAGGGATTGCAGTCACAAATCATATTTTAAAAAGTCTCTGCACACTACGTTAAATTGTCAATTTCACTTTAAACAGAAAAAATGTAAAATAGTTCCACAATCCAAGAAAAACGAGGTTTTAGTAATAATGAATATGGTTTGATTCGCCCCAACAGGCTTTACCCTCGCAAAAATCGGAAATGTAAATATAACCATTTCTTGTCAGTTCAATAGTTATGTAACGTTTAAGATGCTACAAGTATAAAAATCATGAAATAACTCCGATCCGGTGCATTATTCGTATAGATGTAGATATTATTCCGTGACAAATGAAATAAAGCAGATTTCTCTACCAGGAATAAATCTTTAAATATGCTTACCAGACTATTTTCTGAAAGAATTAAGAAAGATATCAGGATAGACTATTACTAAACATCATGAAATCATGACATCTTTGATATCTACAAAATGGCTAATATTAAAATATGTAGGTGTGTAATCTCTTCAAAAGCAATTTATATTGCATTACAACATTGCAACGCCTCAGGATATATACTTTCATTTAAACCTCATGGACATATCTTCCAAATCAGCCAAATGGTTTATATACAAATGTGTCAGTGTGTTATTTCTTCAAACACACCAATAAATCATTAAAACTTAAATATATGCTTAGGTTTTTTTTTAATTTTAGGTATGGCATTACAAGAATGCAATCAACTATTTGCAGGAGGACTCGCTGGTTATTTTAAGTCGCTGTATAACCTTATGGATATAGCTCTACTGTGCCTTTACCTCACGTCATTTACTCTCTTGTACATGTGTATGTTTAAGGTATGTAGCAAGGAAGTATAGGTAATCAACTTTGACCTGTCCACTTGACCTTTTATTTAAATGTTTATCACGGACCAAGTACATCTGTGTATAGGCGCAACAGGTGTTTATTCTGTATACATCCTGAGATATACTCACCTGATAGAGTACACCTGTGTATGTATTAATTTGGATCTTACAACTACCCATTTATTGAGTGGGCCCTCCTATATTAATATTCCTAATTAAAGGTCAATCGGACAGGTCAATGTTGTTTACCTATAGTGACTATCAACTAATGTTTGTTTAGATTACATGTGCATGTGTGTGTTTTTTGTATGTTGTGCGAATTTCTTACCAAAGATTATTAATTTGACCTAATGATCAGCTACTCCATCCTCAAATAGGGTTGTTGTTGTTTCATTTAAATTTTTGAGAAACAATAAACAATTTTACTGAAGATTTTGGTACTTCTGTGTACCGTATCTAAAGACAGAAAGGCATTGTGGTTACATTTTAGCTACGTTTCTGGTCCAAGTTACGGTTCTAGTCCATAAAAACTATCTTATTTAAGTTTATATCATTAAAGCCAGGTGAATGTAAATCGTATTTTTTAATTCTTAACTGGTTTTACAAATCAAGACAAAAGCTTCGGACCTTTGTAGATCGGCTACCTACATATCGATAATAAATCGATATGTCTCATAAAATGTCATCTTTTCAACTCGTCTACTTGAGTAATAAATGACCAATTCACCTGAACGGTTTGGAAAACTTTTACCGCAAAATACCCGGAATAACACCAGTTTTACTGGAATAGTTAACTCGCGCGATCTAATAATCAAAAACAAACATAATAATCCATGTCCCAATCATAATCCAGAATCAAAGTAAAAACTTTGAAACTGACAAGTTAGGTTAGACACGTGAACTTTCACCAGGGAAGTGAGGCCGGGTGCTCTGGAAGGGTAAACACCTCCTGCTTTACCCGCCACGTGTGTAATAAAAATTGTGTGAAAGGAACATTCAACTATGGGACGTCAAATATATCCAGGGCAATCCTGGACACAGAGACATCAAACTTATCAACAATACTGTGATGACGGCCATAAAACTTTTTGAGGGCCTTGATAAGCCTAGGCTTGCAATATCCCCGAGTCAACAATTTATTTGCAAGCAGCCTACTTCGTTGTACAAAGTAGGCTGATTGATAGATTGCAGCTGTTGTCAACGCAAAGCTAAATAGAGGCACTAATTTGTTTGCGTAGTGCTAATCTTTCGACTGGTCTGTACTGTATAACGTCGATAAAGACGTAGAAAAACAGCATTATGGAAAGTGATTTTAGTATATTTGATATTTTTAGTTTTGGGGAAGCATCAATATTATCCGGGATTTGGACATGACAAATATCCTCAGGAACGACACAAACTTAATAGATCATCTAAACTTAAGAATATATTGGCTTAATGCAGGTAAATTTATAGAATTAATAGATGAATCACATGGAAGTAACCAAAACAAACTTACAAATTCATATCCAAATCAAAATCAAGAAGCAAAGTAAAGTGCTTAGCTAGCTTAACCCACCACGTTTGTAATCAAAGTTCCATAAAGCAAATATGGGACTATGGGACGTCAAATATATCCAGGACAGTCCTGGAGACTGAGACATCAAACTTATCAACTTGGATGATTTAAGGATTAATACTGTTTACAACAAGCCCCAATAAGTTTATATTATATGCATTGTTGAACTTGCATTTGCCACTGTTTTACAGTTGTCACTCTTATATGTCACAAAATATTCTTCGTTTTAGAATACCCTTGATATTGACATTATTATATTGTTTAAAGGGAGTTCAACGTCAGTATTACCCAGAATACGTAAAAGTATTACATCATTACAACAATTAATTGACTTGATATTCTAAAACAAAGGATGTATCAGTTTTAAAATCTGTGTTATAAGTCCAGGAAAGTAAGATTCGTTATTCAATATCATTTCAGAAATGAAGATTCTATTTTCGTTACATTATTAATAAAATACACAGAAAAAGCAATATCACACTGATTATCGATCCTTAAATAATCGCTTATGAGGATATTGGGGTCTTACCTTAGTACCACATAAGCTTCTTGATTATAATCTATTAATAACACTACTACTTTATATTTTTAGATCGGTTTTGGTGGGACGAGTTTGATCCAATAAACACAGCTGAGGGATTATTTGCTATAGCAAACATCATGAGTTTCTCTAGGATATCTTATCTTTTACCAGCAAATGAAATGTTAGGGCCGTTACAGATATCTCTGGGCAGAATGTTAGCGGTAATAATTTTTGAAATCTATGCTATTTTCTTTAATACATTCTGTCTATCACAGGCGATTGTGTATTATTGGATTTATTAAAAAAGTATAAAATAATTTTATGCTTATGAAACAGGCTTTTTCAGAATATTACTTTGACGGAAAATAACATGTTAGATATACATCTGCTATTTGGTTATTTTCGAAATTATATTGTTCAATTTGTCTTAAATTGTGTTCCTTTAAGGAGGTGCATTATATTTATCTGCTAACCACCAAATTGTGTTTTCTCCCAAAGTTCAAACTAATGTCGAAGCTTTAAGAATAAAATAAGTTTTTCTATTGCTTTTAATTTGCTTTTTAGAACTACATCTTACAATTGCTGAATCCTTTTTAAATTTACGATATTCTTTTACCATTTAAGCTCTAGATTATTGCTACTTCTATTTTGTTCATTTTTCAACACAACAATTAACAATAAATTTATATTTTTAGGACATTGGTAAATTCCTCGTGTTGTTTTTCCTTGTGTTTGGTGCATTCATGGTTGGTATCCACAATCTGTTCTGGTATTATAGTGTCAGCACTAGTATAGAATTAACAAACCACCCAGAGTTTATAGACGATCCAGCCAAAGCATCTCAATATTTCAAAGGGTATGTTTGTGTTTCATGATATATTTAACGTTCATTGTCAAATGTTTTTTTCAATCTGAATTCAAACTTCACAACTGACAAGCGTACCAAGCTAGATAGCTAGATAATTATTCTGGTGCACCTAGTCTCACTTCCTTGGTGGACGTTTTAAACTTCGTTTGCCAGATTTTACTTTGCTTTTTAGAATTGTAATTAGTACTTTGAATGGTATGTTTGTGTTTGCGTTTCGCAAAATGAGCTTAATGCTTATTACTCTTCTACTGTTTACCAGGGAGGGTGCGGTGGCCTAATGGATAAGACGTCAGTCTTCAAATCCAGGGTCTCTCACCACTGTGAGTTCGAGTCCCGCTCGGACCACATGTGGGAAAGTGAATTTTCCTTACCGTTGGCCTTTACTGAATCACCTGGTATCAGTATAATGGACTGGGGGAGTGGTACGCTTGTCTGCGGCGTACTGACTCTGTGAACTAGCACGGTAAAGTCGCCCTGAGTGCGCGCTAGTACAAGGCAGACCATACAACACACTCGCACTTCACATGCATACACAAAAATTGTTCATAGATTAATCCATAGAGATTAATTAAATAGTTCTCGTCGCGAATAGCTGAAAAATTGCTGATGCGACGTTAAGCACAATTCAACCAACCTTCTACTGTTTACCGCTAGTTTACAGAATTTTCTATCGAATGAAATGCATTGGTATTAGTAGTTCTTTTTACTATCTTATCTGTCTTATGTTTTTCCGACTAAACTGATTAGACAATGACACAATAAAACTTAAATCATTGTCATGCCTTATTAGGTCTTTAATGTTTTAGGGGACTTATATTTATTGGTTTCTACTGCCAGTAGCTGGATACTAGCCACAGTCAATTTTCCAGAAAATCCTGTGTTTAAATAACTTTCACCATAGCATTGCTAAATATCAATCATAATTCCCAAGTTATTTTTTGAATTTATTCATCCAGTTATTGCAAGGAATAAACGCGTTATAGAATTATAGCAATATTCTTAAGCTCTTTTTCATTACATTTATTTAGGGTTTTTGATACATTTCGGACGATGTTTTGGTCGTTATTTGGTCGTGGAGATACGGACGTTGTAGAATTAGGGGCTTACCAGAATAACTACACACGTGACATAGCATATTGGATATATGGCGTCTACAACATTGGCATGGTCACTATTCTGATAAATATGCTTATAGCTATGATGGCCAGATCGTATCAGAATATTACGGTAAGTTTCCTTTGAATTTTATTTCAATTTTATTTGTTGGTTGCCATTGCACATTCGTTTTTCACATATCATTGTCTTATTATTTTTTTAGGTTGAATTTTCAAAATGCAGTCTGGTCCTTCTATTTTTTACATTTATTTGAATTACTACAATTTTGATCCAAGCACTACTGATATGGCATAGCATTTTGAAACGTTCGTCTAGGGCTGCAAAATTGAAACGGGTTTAGTAAAAATTTCATTACAAGTAGCTATATTTTAACGTATTTTGCAAATTTTTATATTTTTTAATAAAAATTTTGGTAATTTCATACGATTTTGCTATATTTTTCATTAGTTTAAAATGTTTGAGGACTTTATTTTAGTTACATGAATTTTAATAAATCGCCGTGTGTTAATTTAAACTACAGCACTTACACTTCACTGTAAATCCCAGGTTTTTGAATTATGTTTAACCAGCGACATAGATGTTTGAACAAATCACAAAAATAACAAAATCGTAGAACTGTTTACCATTTAAAGTTTTTAATAATTTGACAGAACCATTACTTTTAACATTGTGAATTTCAGATTCCTGGAGCTGAAGTTAAATTAGCTACACAGATTTTTTAAAGAAAAAAATGAAATTTGAAATGCCTCAAAAATTAAGGTATACTCCCTCATGCAAAGTATTTCTTTAGGTAAAGTAAATAACATACATTTTGGTGTTTTTGGGTCTTTTCCACGTCTTTAAAACAATTTTGGTTTCACAGTTCAAGCACTACTGATGAGAAATTGTATTCCGAAACGGCCCTCAGTGCTGTAAATTTAAAACTGCTATAATATGTAATTATTACATTTTTTGATTACTCAGTCACAGATAGGTATATTCCATTTCAGGAAGATGCAGACGTCGAATGGAAATTTGCTAGAAGTCTGTTGTATATGGATTATATTGGAGAAGAAGCTACTTTACCTGTACCTCTGAATATACTTGGTTTTCCAAGAAGTATTATAAGATTTATGTGTGGTTGTTGTTGCACCTGCAATGATGATTCAGAAGATGAGGAAGATGTTGAGCCTTACGACGCACTCGCCGCCACAATAACATCGCTCAATGGACAAACAGCGGTACTTTGTCATTATAATGATTTTTGTATCTGTATCTTTTTAGTCATATAAACATAGTTATATACCTTCTGTCCTATTTTGCTAACGCAATTGACGTATCGTCGGCCACGCCTTTTACGTTCCGACTCTGACCGTCATCACGGTATCAAAGCAGCGTCATGGCGACTGATGACGTTTTAGTGTCAATGAAGTCATTAAATGGCACAATTCAGACCAAGTTTTCATTATTTTTGTGTGTAATTTAAGCATGTCGGGTCTTTGTCGAACATTGTAGGCGTGGCCGGCAATACGTCAATTGTGTCTCCTTTGTACTAGCGAACAATAAGGCGAATTTAAGTGATAGCTAGCGAATGTTTCCTGTACCTTTATCTCTTCTGTCGTGAATAACCGTGTAGCTATCACACTATTGTACAAATGTCAGTGTGTCTGTTTGTGACACGGCGCACTCGGTGCGAATTTTATGTGATAGCTAACAGTATTTGCAGAGGTTCAAATGCTGGTTCATTATGTGAAACAAGGCGAGTCGGAATCAGTGACTTGCCTAATGTTACAACACGTTTTCTGATGAGATTCGAGCCCCCCGAAACAGTAGATCTGAAACCGTATGCACTATTTACTACGCTACATGTTTTTGTCAATTACGTTGAATCAAACGGACGGGTCAATGTTGTTTGCCTATATCAATCAATCAAATGTTGATGGCAATATTTGTTGACATAATCATGTATTTTTACTTGTTCGATTGCTACTACAAATATCTTTTTAAATGAAATGTTACATTTTCGTTTGTTACAGAACCAATCGCAATCATTTGACAGTGCTGCAAGTCCAGTTGACCCTGCAATCATCGAGATGGGAGAAGACACGCTACGTCCTGAAGATATGGATAGACGCCTTAGCACAGAAATTAACAATATTGAAGTGCCTGGAAAAAAGAAAAACTACAAGGTAAAATTTTGTACATAAGACAGTTTTTTACTCTTAACCCTCCACGTTTTAGTTCCCATGTCTATGAAACACAAATAAGTAAGCGAACGAAACAGTTACCGTTATTTTATTTTAGTGTAGCTAGCTAACAATGTGATGCATAACCTTCCGGAGCACCCGACCTCACTTCCCTGTTGGAAGTTCACATGTTTGACCAAAGTTTTTTCTTTGCTTTTTTATCTTGAAATAGACATGATTTGGTTGGTTTGTTTTTAATTTAGATTACCAGTATATTATATTTAACTGTTGAAAGTAGATATGAATAATGAAAATTGAAAAGTCAAATATCAAAGTCATGATAAAAAGCATATTAGAGAATTACAACGATTTATATGCTGTACAACAACTATTAAAAATTTGATAACTCATCGTTTTCGTATGTGATGATGAATACAAACAAAAGTTTTGGACACAAAGTGTTATTAATTCTCTTATGCTCTTACGACAGCAAATAGAAATTGAATATAGGTGCTAACCCTTCCGGAGCACCCAGCCTCACTTCCCTGGTGGAAGTTCACGTGTCTAACCTAACTTGTCAGTTCCAAAGTTTTTACTTTGCTTCTGGATTGTGATTCGGACATGGATTAGTATGTTTGTTTTTGATTAATTGTTTCTGTTGTTAAAATTACTTGCTGTGGTGATTAGTCATAAAATTTGAAAACTGTTTTCTAAGGTGAAACAACGTGAGCTAGTTAACACCCGCGAATCAGTGTTTCAAGTATAGTTTCATGATTTTCTGTGCAATTATTTGGGGGTGTGAAATAGAGATTTTTGACCATTTTTGGCACATTCTCGTTAATGAATCAAATTAGATTTTCACACCGAACCAATTTATATCGTGTTCATAAGTGTTCATTTTCTATAACAGCTGAAAAGAGTCGTTTTGGTAACATTGGTGATGCGTTCAGGAATTATGTCTAATTTGTCTGTAAAAAACAGGTACATAGTTGTGTTTTCAAAAACAGAAATTTAACAAAAGGGTTTTAAGGGGGAAATGGGTTCACCTGTATATATGAATGTATGTTAAAAACGGTTTATCTAAAACTACTTTTTATTTCCAGAAAGTAATACAAACTATTATACAACGCTATATATTTGATATCCAACGAGAAGCTGAAGTCACGGAAGGCAAGCTGCTTTATTATATTTATTTTTTATTTGTTTTTCTCCTACAAAACATAAATATATTGTCTTAAAACTTATGACCTAAAATCAATATTGAATCAAATAATGACGCCATAAATGCGTCAGTATAACACCATTTACCTAGTAAAGATACGAATTTCACAATTTCATGATCACTGATTCCCCACCGTTTGAGATCACTAAATATCTTAACATTAAGGACAATATTCAATTAAATAGTTGTTGGATGTTAGCACTTTATCTCACTGATACCAGGCGGTTAGTCTGTCATGGTTTGCCTACTCAATCGTGTTTGACAATAGCTAACGCGACCTGGGACACATCACAATAAAGTTGACTACACAAACCACAAGTCAAGAAAAACATGCATATTGCAACCATTGATAAAATCTTAGCACTAGACTTTTATATTTGATATAATTTATATTAATTAAATTATAATTATTAATCATGAAAATTAAATGTTTTTATATCAATTATGTCATCTCGTATTTTAGATGATTTTGAGGAAATTAAGCAAGATATATCCAGTTTCCGTTATGAGATGTTGAATCATCTTGCTTTAAAAAACGATGCTCAAGCAGAACTCCGTGAAGGAATGGAACGGCTATCAAAAGAAATGAGACTTATTTGTAACCACCTTGGTGTCAGTGCTTCTCATTCAGACACAAAATTTGAACATTTTAAGCAAAGAGAGCAGTCATCTCCACATCCATTAAATCGAACCCCTACTGGAACACCGAAAAGGGTTCCTAAAGAAGACCATCAACAAGCTAGTGGACAGCTTGCTAGGATTGATTCAATGTGATATTCTAAATACCACCTTCGGAAGTTTTCTTGAATGAGTGGAGCGGCTCATAAAAAGAGACTTCACTTTTCAATCATCTTGATGTTGGTTACACTTCCCCCGACAAAACATTGGAACACTCAAGGGAACATAGTGGGTGCCAAAAAATTACCAAAAAAGACCAATAACAAGCGGGTTAGCACATTGGTCGAATGTGATATCTTGAACATATTCTTCGATAATTCGTTTATAAAACATTGACAATGTTTAAAGATGTGTGTGTATTTTCTAGTTATGAAAATCATGAATACTATAAACATTTTTATTTTCGCAGTGTATTTATTTTGCGGTCGTTTCTTTTGCACAAAATTGATACAAAGCGAAAATTATATTATGCGTAATTTGTTATAGGGAAAATTAAAAAAAAATTAACTACGCAGATATGTTTAAATTTCATATACCTCGAAAATAAATACACGCGAAATTAACTACTTTTACAGTATGTTCATTACATATGTGCCTATCTTACTGTTAAACGTTCATTGTTATAGTGTTAAAATCTTTCTTACATTTAATTATATTAACTTGATGATTGATTTATAATTGTTATCAACCTTTATGTAATGACATATTATACTAGTTTTTACATCACTAAACGGCCGTTTCGGAATACAATTCCTCATCAGTAGTGCTTGGACCAAAATTATGAAACCAAAACATTTTGTTGAAAAACTACCCAAAGGACCAAAATATATTTTACCAAATTAAGCTAAGGAAATACATTATAATTTTGTTTTCATGGCTGTGTAATTATGTTCCATATTTAGCACATTGATCGTAAACAAAGGCATGTCCAAATCGCAATCCTAAAGCGATGTATAACTCTCAAACTCAAATTTAGTTAAACACGTGAACTTCCACCAAAGAGTGAGACCGGTTGCTTCGAAAGGTTAAACAATACATATTATGTTCCATATTTGGCATGTTTGTCGCAGATATAAACCATATTTTGTCGAAATCCTAATCCAAAAGCAAAGTTAAACTTTGAAACTCACAAATTTAGTTAAACACATAAACTTCTACCAGAGTAGTGAGGCCGGGTGATTTGGAAGGGTAAGCACATCCTTTTTTGCTATCGTCATCCGCCACGTGTGTAGTTATTTAGAACATGTCACATTCAGTTACTAATCAAATAATAATACAATCACCAGATTTTGTGTTTTAAAATATGTTTTAAGCAACTTAGTCTTGTTTATATATATTTAATTATAATTGGTTTGAAACATTCCAATAATACGTTATATTGTGTGTCCTAGAACAAAAATCAAAATCTCCATATTTAGAGTATGTCATTATTTAATAGTCATAGGGGAAGAGAAATATTTTACGTAATGATAAAACCTTTTTATGTCAGTTTGTAGCTTAAACTATTTGCTAGCCTGTTACATTTTTAAGTAAAGCCTAATTTCAAATGCAGTGTGATTTTTAATTTCATATTATACAAAAACACGAATTTTATATGTACTGGCCCTGTTGTTATTTATTTAATAGTTAATGGAAATATTGTGTTTTAATGTGTAAAATTGTATTATGGATGAAACACATTCTAAGTAGAAATAATAATAATACAAAGATTGCTTGGGGTGACTTCTTTTGTTTTGTTTTGCGTTTGATGTGTGTTTTTTCCGCCATGACATTTATATCTATTGTTTTGTAAGAATACTAGACTATTGTTTGAGGTTTGGTTATCCTTACCAGATGGATATTGCAATTTCAATATTCAATTAAATATTGTAAGAACTGATTTTTGGTAGGAATTATTTAAAAAGTGTTGATTAAATGCATTTATGTCTATAAAAAATCGATGCTGGTCATTGATCTTTGATTCGTTTATCTGTTAGTTGTTATTTCGTAATTTGATAACATGTATTAATATCTGTAGCTTTTTATGTTTTAAAGTTGTTACAAAACGCACCTTTCTTATGTTTAGAGTAATAACAATATCTTTATTCATTTTATTGCATACAATAAATCCCTTAGAGATAAAAATCTGTTCAATAATTAATAAACTTTTTTTAATTTTTACTTTTGCAGCACTAACATTGTCTCTATAAATGATAAAGTTTTTACGTGGTCACTTATTTAAACACACAAGAATTTATATAAACTGTTCTTCTTTTTAAATTTGAATAGTAGGTTTGAGTAGCCGTCCATTTTTTTATATAGAAAAAAATAATTTATATAAATGGAGAAATCAGAAAATTGAAAGACCAATATTCTCTAATATTCTCAATTCTAGTTTCGCTCTTAAAACGATTCATGCAAAGCTTTTATTCATTAAGAAAGCTTAAACATTTTATTATTTACAAAACCAATTACAGCACAAACATGAAACAACAAAACAAGTGAAAGCGAAAACCAAGACAATCATGTATTGTTGGGACCAAAAAATAAAAGATCTTTTCGCTATCAGCTTCAGTTATAAACTTTTGAGATGTTTAAGCTTAAGATATTTCAATAACGATCAGGACCATTATTTTAAGTGATGATGCGGGTATACCAATGATAAAATAGTGCCTTGAATATTTATTGCAAACATATTTATACGATGATCAGAATGTTTATATAACAAGCGATGTGTAATGAAATTTCATTTTGTTAAAACAATCCATGTTTGAAAATATAATGCTTTAATTTTCTTCTCATTTACTTAGAGTCCTTAACGAATCTGGTTTTAAAGAAAACAGTGACAAAACTTTTCCGTCCTATTTTGAAAGTGATAAATTTTGATAATCAGTAATCTGTACATTTTTCAAGTGCTCAAAAAAGTTATTATTTACTTTTAGCCCTAGTTTTACAAGCAATCCTGACTAAGATCTTAAAATCTGAGTAAGTATTCAGAAATAACTATGTTGTCATTTTCACTTAACTTTTCGAATTTTTTGTTATTTCCACAAATTGAAAAACTTTTGACCGATATACGTATAAAGATAAGGACATTGTTATTTTAGAATTAATCTGTGTAATTAAGGGCTAATGCTGGATATTATGTTAAATGTTCAAACAAAACCAAATATGATGCTTTAATCGTGTCACAATTTTCTTTTTATATATAATTGATTTGAATATACTTTTTTCATTGTCATATTATTCTTCATGTGATATATATTTAATATGTTTAACTGTGATATTAACTTACCATGGTACATTATAAAATGATGTTTTGAAAAATTACGTAATTTGACCAATTAAAATTGAAATTACATAGTGTCCGTCTTGATTAACAATTTCAATTGAACCGAAAACGGTACATTATTTGCTATGGTTTTAGTCCATCAACATTTTACAAAGAAATTTAGTCTTATATATACAATGAATAAAACTTGACCAAATTAATAGACAATTATAATTTATTTTAGGACCCAGAACAGAAGGAATCTACGTGTCTATATCCATCTTATGTTTCATAATTTCTATTTTTCAAGTTTTTTAATTGGCACGAGTTAAAAATACGTAACCATTTTTGTTGATGTTACGATACATTGCCTGAAAAATGTGTTGAGCAGTGTATGTTTGGGGAAATTAAAATATTTTTAAGGGGAAACCAGGAAAAATTTTGGATATGTAAAATTATTAATAAAATACAATTTTTTTGGATGAGCTGGACGCATAAATTAAATATGATACGGCATAGCATAATGAAATTCAAATGTTCAGATTTTCTATAGGACTGTACACCAGTTGTGATATTTTGTGATAATATGATGTATAAGTGATATTCTTTATTTTGTAACAGTATTCTATGTCTTTGTTATATATTTTCATACTTTATCAACATATAAATACATCTACATCTGATGACAAATACAATGTTACTTTTCAGTACTTATCTTAAATAAATATATAAATAAAATATTCTTTTAGCATTTTTTATAATAACGGCAATTTGTATACTGTGAGTTAGAAGCCATAGAAACAATTGCTGACGTCATATTCAGACATACAGCCATGCGTCGTGATGACGTGATG
The DNA here is from genome assembly GCA_021292105.1 of Anadara kagoshimensis. Taxonomy (NCBI): domain Eukaryota; kingdom Metazoa; phylum Mollusca; class Bivalvia; order Arcoida; family Arcidae; genus Anadara; species Anadara kagoshimensis. Next base: position 11,309,603 of record CM037875.1, on the reverse strand, counting down.
GTCTTAGACATTTGAAGCTGAATTCTTCTAGATACCCAAATGTACAAAGAAAAGACCATGAAACAACAATCAAATGAGACCAGGGTGTTTTACATTGATCTTATTAGTTCATTGAATACCAACATACTAACTCCTGTTCAAGTCAAAATCCAAAAAGAAGTTAAAAACTTTGAATTTGAAAGTGGCAAATTAGGTTAAAGTGTGAGGGTAGGTGTTCTGGAAAGGTAAGCAGCTGTGTAGCTAGATACATCCACCACATGTGTTATATAAATGGAGATTAAAAGAATATGGAACTATCGGACATCACAAATATCTCGATTTATCGGACATCAAATATATCCAGGGTTTTTTTTGATACAGAGACATGATGCTTATTAACAATATTGTAATGACGACCATAAAATATTTTGAATTCTTGAGATAAGCCTTTGTCTTCAATATCCGTTCCGGTAGTGTGGACAAGCTCTATCATAGCGTATTAATTAGGAAACAAATATGGCATTGACAGGGTAAACAGGTTTATTGCTTTTTAGAAAAAAGAAAGTTGTGTTGTTTTTTCGCACTGCTTCATACAGCATCAAAAGAAGCCTATTTTTGGAGTCACGGCATCATTAAACACAGACATAATAGTTCAAGCCAAAATAAAAAGCCCAAAGTTAACGTACAAATTAAACTTTCAAACCTAGCAAATACAGTTTAATGCAGTGCAACCTGCCTTAAAGGTCACTTCTATTTAAGGACCACCTACTTAAAAAGGCCAGTAGAATTATATCTCAATTGTTCGTTATTCACATTATTTGAACCTGTATATAAAGGCCACTATTACTAGCTACCTTGGGTAGCCTTTACAGACAAGATTGACTGTACATGAACCCAGGAAAGTAAACAGTGTGCATATATAGAGGATCTTAGACGAGTGGGGGTTTAATATGAAATTTATTGAACGAGTTTAATAAATTTCATATTAAACCCTCACGAGTCTAAGATTCTATATATCACATAACTCAAAATACCGAGGCATAATGACATGTACATATTATTTGATGCCATATAGAAACAGACGATTTCTATCTAGGTCAGACAAATCGCCTCCAAATTAACTGCGCAAAAAAGAATATAGTTCTATTTAGTTATAGTAATAGTAAATTAATCACCTAGTAAAAAGACATAATCAGTATGTAAGTTGAAATCATAATATTTTTCCGAATGCATCAAAATTATTTTTCAAAGAATCGGATAGTCTTTAAAAGTCTAAAAATAAACAACAGACTGACACATTTTTATATGACGTCATTAGGCACGACCACTACGTAAATCAGAAGCGTGATAACTGATTACGTAACAATCAAGTGATATTACATGGGTACCTGTGTAATACGAAAAATATTACACCGTTTTATTCTATCAATAAACAGGAGGGTTATGTGATATATAATGTTTATCATATACTTAGTACTAATTACGTAGTTTCTGCATACCCCGATACGGTTAAAATGACGTGATCCATATCACCGACCGCACGTGCCCGGGCGGAAAAGCCATATCACCGCTGGTCTGATATGCATATCAGACCGGCTTCTCGGAACAAATTACTTTATCGTTTCGAAACTCCTCGGACGGCATCGTTAATGTTCATAACGGTTCGCCTATGTTCGTAAACAATGGAAGGGGACGAGAGAGTGATGGATTCTCTCGCAAATAAATTGCTAGATTTGGAAGGCTTTATAGAACGACAGACCATGGACAGAGTTTGATAGAAGCACGCATGAGTTTGTAGAAAAAATACGAAACCCCAACACTTCGGACATAAACAAATTCCATACCTGGCGTGCAACACGCAGAAAAGAAATATTAAAGTATGAATTATCAAATATGTACAGCAGTTGACCCAATCAGTACTCTGCCTTCTTCATATCGAGTGTCTGTCAAGGAAGCGGTTTATGTATCTTGTATTTTAAAGTATGATTTAACTGTGGGTTGACTCACGACCTCCCACACTTGAACCAAACACTACCACTGAGCCACCCAGGTGGTTAGTAATGAAGTATAGTTGCTATATGTGGAATTATATTAATATCATATATTTAGCCTTACTGGTAGATGAACAAGGAATTTGACATTTCATATTAGTCATGAAAGATTGAGAAAACCAGAGTACCAAGAAAAACCGTACTCAACAGTTATACCAGTTCAAAAGTAACTTTCTTGCAAGTTCAAGTCGGCCATTTTTGTCATTTTTAGTGTCTGCGATACATGTATTTATTCTATATGGTGAAAGTTTAAGTATATGATAAACAGAATAAAACATGGTGAAATCCATATCATATGCCATATCAGACCTCGACCAATATCAGACCTCGGGCTAAAGCTCTCGGTCTGATATTAAGTACTCGGTCAGATATGGCATATGATATGGATTTCACCATATATTATTCTCTATGTAATAACTGACTGATAATTCAGGTTAAAATATTTTTGTTTCCCAGGACATCAACTAATATCACATATCATTTCATATAAATAGACGTTGGCATCTCACAAATCAAGAATCATTAATATCAAATTTTATAAATTTTCATAAAAAAAACAATTTATGACAATTAGTGGCTAAAATTTCTTCACCATTTGGGTGAAATAAAGTAACATAATTAGTTTTGAAACATGATATACTACACGAGTTTAAATTTTTATCAAGATTATCTCCCTTATATCGCATAACATTTTAGTATGACTTTCACCAGGCAGTTCAACATTTTCGTTATTGATTTTTAATATATATTATACTTAATATACATTTGAGGACCATTTTGCTTATATTACATTATATCATATTATATTAAATTCCATTATAGGATAGGAACTACGATTGCAATATTGGTAAGGTTTTTTCCTTAAAACTAAAAGCATCTCTGCGCTCTGAGATCGATCCAAATCCAGCGCCAATGAGTAAAGGTTTGTTGTCTTTATGGTTGGCTTGATTTTGGAATTTTAATCGACCTAGTTGTCTTCGATGTTTATCCAACAAATGACGAGTGTACTGGTTAGTGCCATCATTTCATTTATTGTGAAATAGAAACTGGTGTACAAAACTAATATACTATATGAACAAGTGTGTATATTTATTCTTGAGATTAATATATAATTAATGCAGAACGTGTATGCTGAACATAGTTAAGAGAGTACACAAAATAACCATCCAAGGTTTGGTTGGAGGTGTTAAATTCGTCGGTCATTATAAAGCTTTAATTTTAATAATGTTATTATATTATGTGGCATATAAATCATTTTGAAAATGCTGAAAAAGTGTGATAATCTGATTGCATAATTGCAAACATACTTATGCATGTCCAAATCACAATCCAGAATCAAAGTAAAACCTTGAAACTGACAAGTTAGGTTAAACATGTAAAGTTCCATCAGAGAAGTAAGACCGGGTGCACCGGAACGGTAAGCGCCCCCTATTAAGCTAGCTATACACACCACCGTCTGTTATCAAAATTTAATAAAAGGAACATTAAACTATGGAACGTCAAATACATCCAGAGCAATCCTGGACAGAGAGACATCAAATTATACTGTGATGACGGCCATAAAACTTTTTGAGGACCGACCTTAATAACGCATAGGCTTGCAATACCCCCGCAAAACCTAACCAACTGAAGTGTATATATTTATTTTCAATAAACTGCAGGAAAGACGCATAAAGTAAAGTAAAAAAAAAAATTAAGTTCAACACGATCACTTCAAACAGTGACATAAGCCTGGCGGGAGTAACTATCTATACCTACCACATGTGGTAAGAATGAGGGGGAAAGAAACATGGAACTATATCTAGTGTACTAAGCAAAAGTGTTAATCACCAGATTAAATTATAGAAGCTTGAATAAAATCTTGCATTAGGAACAGGTTTTACCTGCCCTATTTTGCATAGAAATAGTTTTGTAAATCGTTTATTCGTCAGTAGCTGCAAAATTTCAATTAGAAAGTAAAATAAAATTGAAGCAGTCAGCCAAAAATTAAAAATAATAAAAAGATATAACAAAATAACCAACAATGAACTAAGAGAGAGAAGGCAAAGACATGTCTTAAGGAAAGAAAACAACGAAAATAAAAAAAAGATTCTATTGACCTGGGCTCCAGAAGGAAAAAAAAATAGAGGAAGACAACGAAAGACCTAGAGAAGAATAACTTAAAAAAATTATTTTATAGGCCGGCCAAGTTGGAGGACTGCTGAAAGAGATGCTATGAAGAGGACGAAGTGGACAGATCTGTGCCTCGCCTTATGTTCCACTAGGAGTAAGGAAATAAGTAGGTAGGTACATGTAGGTAGGTAATGACGTGTGAATTAGTTGAGGACTAGTCTACATAGCAGCTCTATAAGTGACATTTACTACACGTTAATAACATAAATTATGTAGACACGATTTATATATAATTTATAAATGGCGCAACATACAAAATCGATATTATGTCAGTGTAAAAATGTCCCATTGGACAGATAATTATTGATTATTTAAATATGCGCTTGATAAATTAATTATACTATTTTTATTGAGTCAAATCATCAAAATGCTTATTAAAATTAGAACAGGTAATTGAAAATAAATATGAGGGGATAGCTCATGATATTTTCTCCTTGTGGTAATAAGATATATCATCACCTATGCGAAGGTGATCAAATATTTATATATTTAAAATATTACGTGACACAATCTGTTGTCAACCTAATTTATGATTTAGATTACAATTTCAAATATAATAATTCAAACCGAGCATAAACATACCTATTAATGTTCAAACCACAAATTTGAAATTTAACGTTGAAAAGTTGATAACTGGTATATAATGATACGCTTGTGAATGTTAGACCGGTTGCTCTGGAAAGGGATCACCACCTGGTTGGTTGGTTGGTTGAAATGTTGCTTAACGTCGCATCAGCAATTTTTCAGCTATTCGCGACGAGAACTATTTAATTAATCTCTATGGATTAATCTATGAACAATTTTGTGGATGCATGTAAAGTGCAAGTGTGTTGTATGGTCTGCCTTGTACTAGCGCGCACTCAGGGCGACTTTACCGTGCTAGCTCACAGAGTCAGTACGCCGCAGACGAGCGCACCACATCCCCAGTCCATTATACTGATACCAGGTGAATCAATAAAGGTCAACGGCAAGGAAAATTCACTTTTCCACATGTGGCCCGAGCGGGACTCGAACTCACAGCGGTGAGAGACCCTGGATTTGAAGACTGATGTCTTATCCATTAAGCCACCGCGCCTGTTCCACAAGGTGTTCTTATGAGAAATCCCCGCTTTTCATCGGTCGCTGTGAAATCTATAAAAACATGCTTAGAAAGAACGTTTAATATGCAGTTGATTATGATATTGCGTGACCAAAAACTGATTTGCTTTTTTATTTGTTTGAATAATTTACTTTGAAAAATAAAATTTCTGTAATTTATCGACGAAGCATTATTTTGGATATCACACTCTCTTTCTGTAATTCAGAAAAAAATTTATTAGGTTTAAATAAAAAACAAAAGTACCGATCAATGTTTGAATTACAATCCCAAAAGTCAAGTTAAATCTTTGAATACTGGCAAATTAAATTAAATGCGTAAACTTCAATCAGAAATGTTAGTCCTAGTGTTCCGGAATAGTAAGCACCAACTGTGTAACTAACTACATCCGTTAGCTAATATTTGCTAATAGATGACACATCACATGTAACCACGGGGCGTCAAATATATCCAGGATAATTTGGATGAAGAGACCATTAATTTATACCTGTACACATTTTAGTAATTTATTTCTGTAACGATATTGCAATATTATATAAGCTCGTCTATTACAAGAGAACTTTCAAAAATGAAAATATCACAAATCATTCAGGTAATTGATTTTCAATTGTTCCTGATAAAATTCATTTTTTCCTCTAACGAGTTTATAACTGAGCGATTCCTTTTCTACGTTTAAACAAAATACATTTTGTGTATATAGTAAAATTACAAATAACCGCAGGGAATTACATTTTTTATGTTTATGATTTTTTTACAGCAAAGGCTAAATTGGTTTTTGTTTTATCTCCATGGTTACTAACAACTTCCTATTGCTAAACAAAAATGATTTCATTTTGTGTGTTGTGACAAGTACCTAATGTCAACCATTTGCATTGTTTTTCCATAACTCGCAGATAAAAACATCAAATTAAATGAAAAACTTTTTTTCTATTTGTACAGATTTTGAATTTATTTAACTTAATAAATAAAAATTTCACACGGTCTAGTATACAAAAGTTTATTCAAAGAGTTAAATTAATTCAATATAACTTGAACACAATGTAAGAGTATCTAATAAACAATCATCTACCTCAAACCTGAAAGTGAGATATTGACCGTTATCCGGAGCTTTATACAGGAGAACCTCCTAAGGGAGTACATCAAAATGTTTCCCGAGTTAAAAAACTAAAATAGAAATTGTTTTAATATAGTGCTTTAACAGCTCCATTAGTCCCATTTGGATAAATAATCAATGAATGTTTATTACTTCATTAATATTCTAACCGTTTCACATTCTGTCCTGATAATGCAATGACATCTTGCAAATTATGACACGGATAATTTTGTATATTCTGGAATAACTAGTTGCATTCTTTCAAGATGATAGGCCAATCGTCTTTACAATTACCATGGAAACATGGAGTAAGATTTGCCAGTAATCCAAGATTACAAGTAAGTATCAATTAACTTCTTTATCACTGAAATCTTACAACTATTCTGGCAAATATTTCCTTGATGTCGTTTACTTAGATTAAAAGAGTTATTCATTTCTTATTATCTGAACCAATTGAAATTCAAGGATTATAAATGAGAAGTGATGTGTTTTTACCGTGTTGAAGACTGTTTTACATAATTTGATGTTGGTGAAAATACCTGGAGACAGCCAATAACATTTCGTAATTGGATTGATAAACTTTCTGTAGCTAGGACTCGCCAAAGTCGAAATTGAGAGAGAGAGAGAGAGAGAGAGAGAGAGAGAGAGAGGTCGTTATCATCAGTCACCAAGTTTTTCTAACAATTAAGCTAATGAGTTCCCGCATCATTAATGACTACACGAAATTACAATGAATGGAAATATTGTTTGAGCGAATATTCCTCAAGGAAAGTCTCTGAATATTTTCCACGAAATGTCACATACTATAATACAAACAGCAATAGAGTAGTTATTATACTAATGAAACAAAGTTTTAAAAAAAAACATTAATTGGTATGTGTGTTTTTTATTTGAAAAAAAAACCTTTTCACTTACAATTCTAGTTTACTTCGAAAAAACGTGGTGTAAATTCAGTCAGGTAAAATTTCTACCTGTGCAATCCAGTTTTCATATCCATGAAATATCCACAAAAATATCACTATTTTTATATTGTCTTCTTTACTGAAACATTTATCGTATTTTTTTACTTTTTATTTTTGTTTTCTAATTTTTTCATTATTTATCTAAAGATAGGCTTATCAAGACCCTCATGTCCGTCTTCACAGTATTGTTGATAAGTTTGATGTTTCTGTGTCCAGGATTGCCCTGGATATATTTGACGTATCATAGCTCCATATTCCTTTCACACAATTTTTGTACACACCTGGCGGGTGTAGTTAGCTAAACTGGAGGAACTTACCCTTCCGGAGCAACTGGCCTCACTTCCTTGGTGGAAGTTCACGTGTCTAACCTAACTTACCAGTTTGGACTGTGATTTGGACGAGGATAAGTATGGTTGTGTTTGTTTCTGGTTCGTATGGGAGAGTATTTGGAAGGTCGTTTTTGTCCAGGCCTGGTTTGACAAAGACGTGTAAGTAGGTAGTGTCTGGGTTTTTTTCCAAACACTCGCGGATCGGGAATACGAGATGAGAGTAGTTTGATTACTTTTAAGGAGACCATGAATCTGATGTCCCGCGTCACAGCTGACTTTGCACCTAACAGAACCCTGGCTGTATATTGCCCTAAAACCAATGCATTAGTAAAAAATCTGCCACTTCACTTGTAGACATCTCCATATATTGAAAGAAATATTCTTCACTTTGACATAACACTATTGTTTGCATTAAGCAACTCCACGATAGATACAGCTGAATAACCATTCATTGAATAAGCCGAAACGGTTAAATTTGTAAGCACGTGTATGATGCCAAGAAAATCAAATACATGCCGTTCCATAGATCTATGTTCCTTACATTCTTTAATTATTATATTAAACCCCGCTTATAATTACGTCATAATTACTAGCTGTTGGGCGCTGACTACTGACCCGCCTAACTCGATTCATAAATTAGGGATTATATAGTTGTAAATCAATTTCTTAGAAAACAGAAAGAGTTTTTAAATTGACAGTTAACATCATACAACTAAAAAGTCCACGATATTGTATTACATGATATAAGCGTGAGTGTTGCTAATCTTTAGAATGTTTTAGCATTGTTGTCTTTTGTATCGTCGATATAAGTAAAAAAAACTTAAATAGGGGATAAAACAATATTTATGTCTTCAATCTAATCAACTGTATCCGACATATAGCCTTGTTGTCACTGACCTGTAGTGCAAGAGATATGCAAGGTTTTTTTTAGAAATGACTATCTAAAACTCTTCAATATATTCAAAATTGGGAAAAAACGGGTGACTTTTTGTCCATGTGTAAACCCTCTTGTCAATGTTTGAGTAATCATACTATCCTATGCCCGAAACGGAATCTAGAAGCAAAACTTTGAAGCTGACCAGTTAGGTTAAACACGTGAACTTCCACTGGGGAAGTAAGGCCGAGTGCAACAGAAGGGTAAGCACCTACTTTTTAACTAGCTACAACCGCCAGGTGTGTAATCAATAATGAGTGAAAGGAACATAGATCTATGGGTACGGCATGTATTTGTTTTTCTTGGCATGTTTTCCTGTCATCATATCATTTACATTCCAGCAGTAAAACTTTAGGTTAAATGCGTGAACTTTCACCACAGAAGTGAGACCGGGTTCTCTTGAAGGGTAAGCAGTGTCTGTTTAGCTAGCTACATTCCTCTCATGTGTATTTATAATTGAGTGAACTATGGGACACGAATATACTCAGGGCAATCCTGGACACAGAGATATCAATCTTATCAAAATTAAGTCACTCGAAAATTTTTATGACGGTCATCAAAATACTGCTGAAATGTATGGTGTCTCTATATCCAAAATTACCATGGATATATTTTTGTCCCATAATTCCATATTCATTTTTATTCTCTATTTTGATTATAAACGTTGCGGATGTAGCTAACTAAATGGGAAGTGTTTACCCTCCCGGAACACCATGCCTCACTTCCTTTCGTATTATACTTAATTTTCAAATTTCCAATTTTTTCTGTGCTTTTGGGATATGTTTTGTACATGAAGCGGAATGTTTGCGTTTAATTTCAAATATTACGTGTTAAACATACTTCGCCAGGTTAAAGCTATTAATTTTCGTTGGGATTGTGATATGGACATGGATTGGTATATTCATTAGATATACACAACAGATAAGTAAGAAGTAAGTAAAATGTGAAAAACAGTGATTGCAAATGGACTTGATTATATATAAAATGCCGAGAAACCCAACTATGAAATATTCAATTATACGCTACATACTAAATTATGTTCATTGAAAATAGTGGATTTTAGGTAATGAATCATATAGCCATTTGTGATGCATTATGACGTGCCGTTAAAATTAAAACAAACATGTCTCATTCCATCAGGGCGATGAGTCAGCGTGCTTCGAAATGTAAGTAACTCCTGTCTATCTAACTGCACCGCCACGTTTGAAATTGATCGATTGCCGGCCACGCCCACTATGTACCGACAAAGGGTCGACATGCTTGAATTACACACGAAAAGAATGAAAACTCGGCCGGAATTGTGTAGTTTAATGACACCACTGACACTAGAACGTCATTAGTTGCCGTGACACTGCTTTGACACTGCGTGGCCGGCGATACGTCAATTGAGAGAATTGAAAATGAAATAAATATGAAAATATGAGGCTAATTTTGGATACAGAAATGTCATATTATTTGAACTTGTAGGATATTATACATTGTAATTATAATCAATGTGATTGTCCTTAAGATATTTGTTCTTTACTTATTTCTGGTGCCCCTCTTTTTTCCTTATTTTGTTTGTCATGACGGTGTTTCGATTGATTTGATGTTTTAAAGTGTAAGTTAAACGATTTTCGATAATTTGAGTATAAATAGTAAATGCCGTAATTAAAACAATGTCGAAAACCCCGTGATCGTACATGGTCTCCTTTTCGAGATATATGTGGTGAAACCTCCAATTTTGCACCTGGAAAAATTTGTAATCAAGCCTGTACAGGCAACTTCCGGTTTTCGACGATCACACTTGTGACGTCATCAATAAGTACATGTAGCGCGAAAGTGCGCGTGATGCACTAACAACTGTCTGGGTTACAACGACTGGAAGGTGCGCTTCAGCTCTCCGATCAACGGCGGAATTTACGGGAATACAAAATACTAACAAACTTCAAGGTGTAAACATGACAGAACATTCAGTAAATTTTACGAGCCATAAGAAAATGTGAGGTGGAAAATGTATCAGATTCATCAGAAGAAACTGTCTGACAGGGTTAATGCTGTACATGGTAGTGTATATTGTAATTTTTACGAACTTTTTTCTCTTTTTTTTTACAGCAGATCTACAGTGTATTGTCATTTTTTTTATTTCCTTGCGTTTGAGTGTCAATGTTTAATGAAAGTAGGTGTCTATGTGTCACAACCACACCACATGCACGTTTTAGTACAGGCTACCGGTTCCACACACCACAATCATGACAATGACCAGCTGACAATCCTATTATTTTGCCTTATACGGGTACAAATTCCATAGGTTGTTATAACCACTATCTTGGCACTGCTTGTTAAAAATATAATAAGTGCGATATGAAGTTACTGGTTGGCTACTTGCCTTAGGTTTGAACCCCATAATCCTTACTTTCACAACTTGAGCTGATCAGCTAGTGTCAGTTTCAACATGTCAAAACATCATTTTTTAATAAAAATAATAATAATTATAAATCTGTTAAAGTCTAGTTTTAAAACATCACCACTCAGGATTATATTTATTGTAAATTGAAAAAAATGTATTTGATTATTCTTTTCTGTTACATGGGTATCTAAGGAAGACATTCAACATATCATCATTAATCAGTTTGTGCTGTTTAATAGGTATACAGTGGGGAGGATGTACAATTTTGTATCAGGCAGATGAATTGAAATATCCATAATCTGTGAATACCCAACCTCATGTGTGTATGCAAATCACTTGTTTTAATCCTGACTGGATAATAGCTGTTATCCAATTTGTGGTCAAGACAGTCTAATGACCATCTTGTTCTCTGGTAAATATGACATTGTCCAACTTTCTTTCCAGAAAAATTATTACACATGTATATGGTTAATCTGCTGTTGTGTCTATCTGTTTTACCCTACCATACACTCTATAGCATGTCCTACCCCAGGTACCAATTATGTGTCTAATTATGTTGGGTTAGATTTAAATGTAAAAAAAATGTTTTCAAACAATCAAAATTCATTGCACTTTAAATAACTTGGTATACATAATTATGATATAGCAGAAATTAATGGTTAATTATTTCATTGTTTTCAATGAAGCCTCTTTTAATACTTAAAATATTTCTCTTTTCAGATAAAACAAATTGCATAAAAAGATAATGAAGGCTTAACAAATACAGTATAGCAGTCACATGATGGGATTTACATTGATCTGTCATGATAACAGTGGGGTTCAAAATTGACAAGATTTTGACAGTCCTTGTAATTAATGTTATTGTTTATTTAACTTCTTCAGTAGATTTGGGACATATCCTCAGGTGAGTGTTAATTAAGGCATATGTGACTCTTGTTTAATATATATAAATAAGGGGTTCAAAATTTCAAAACATATTTTTTTAATTAAAGGTCCAGGACCTTTTGCCTTTTTTCATGGGTTCAACATAATTTTTTGAAAGACAAATATCACTGAAAGTTCCATGTGCAATTGAGTTAACATTTGAAAATATGTAATCATTTAAAAAAAGTAGTATTTTCTTGTTAAGAGAAAAATTTTGGGTCCATCAGACTTTTCAAGTTTTAACTTTTAACTTTTCAAGGGTCCCAACACCCAATATATCCCAGACCAAGACAATTTTGAACCTCTGTATATTCATAGGTCTCACAGGCCAAATATGGCCAAGTTCTATTTTTCATTATATTGAATAATTCAGAGTTGTATATTTATACTCAGTGCAAACAAAGTTGGGGCCCACTGGGGTATATGGGAATCACCCTGTCCATCTGTCCAAATATAATGTACACTCCATATCTTCTATGTCTATGGATCAATTTTAATGAAACTTGCAACAAATGAAAATAACACGAGACAATGTGTTGCATACCAAATTAAGGTGAATAGAACAAGGAATAAATCTTAAAAATGACAACTAGCAAGATGGGGGGCTGTCTAAAGAGCTGCTCTAGTTATGTGAAGTAAACTTAAGATATTGTGTGATTATATCTTACATTCATGACAAATTCTTGTTTATATTGGCTATTGTGTGATTTGTATGATCAAATTAAATAGAAAGTACAGTGTATTCATTTATATTTTGATAGGTACACAGATTCAACCTGATATTGATAGAGAATTCAAAATTCAGAGAGGAAGTGAAATATCCGAGACAAGTTTAAAGGAAAAGAAACTATGTATAATATTTCATTTTGTACTAGTCAGCATGCATTTAATTATTTAAATTTTTTGTAGTGGTTTAATTACTTCAATATACACAGCTTAGCATTTAAAGATGACATACTGGACATGAGACAGCTGAACATCAAGTGCAAGGTCTAGATTCTCAACTACAGTTTTGCAACCACTTGACCAGATTGTTCAATAACTTTACCAAAATGCAAAAAAGATAAATTATATGTTAGCACAAATTTGTCTAATTGAAGAGTAGCAAGGTATTTTCATTACATGAATTTGTTTATGTATCATACATGTATTAAAATTATTGTTGAGAAATAGTTTGTTTTTACTACCAGTACTCAGAGTTTTTCATAGATTACTCAAAAACTATCTGATTGAAATTAATTTGGAATTTAGATGGGGGGTTAATCAGATTTTATGGCACAGGTTCACTGCCACAAGTACATTTAACAGGTACCCACAATATTGGTACTGGCTAACTTCATCTACACAGCTATCCATAAATAACTATACAATTTTATAGTCAAATTCCATCCATATTGCCAATATATCAGAGGTTTTGCAGTATTTTAAAATGGTAATAATGATCTAAATTTTCATGTCATTTTTTTTAAAACCAGTTTTCATGGAATTTATTTTTAATTTGAGAAAAAATATAAAAATCTGTGAAAAATATTTTTTCAAGTTAAAAACAATATTTTACCTAAAACAACACTCATATTTACAAACATGATATTTTGATAATGTAATTTTGTGGAGATTTTCTGCCTATAATGAAATGACCAGTTTGAAATGTGTATAAATTTATGGATAGCAGTGTATATGTAGACCTATTCCAAGGGGGTTGTTGGCACATTGGTCTCTATTACACCTTTTAATTTCAAGGCTTGAATCCCACTTGGGACTGATCCTAGTGTAAAAAATTTTGTCAATCTGTCTGTTTATGTCAGTGGTTATCTCTAGACACTCCAGATTCCTCTACATTTTGAAATCACCTTGATATAAGTAAAATGATTTGATTTTGATTGGGTGTACTCCAACACATATATTTAGGAAGATGCCACTTGGGACTTATCCTAGTGTGAAAAATTGTCAATCTGTTTGTTGATGTCAGTGGTTTTCTCCAGACACTCCAGTCCAGATTCCTCCAACATTCCAGAGATGTCCACCTTGATATAAGTAAAATAATTTTGGTGATGTAAACTTTACTCCAACACTTATATTAGAAAGAGGTATCTATGGCCTGACTTTGATATGTACAAAATGATTCCATAGAAGCTTGGCTCTGTGCATGTAGGTACTTAGTGCAAGCATATATAAGAGTGGCTTTAATTGATAGCTAACAACATTTGTATAGGTTGCTGCCATATTACCACATTATCTTTGCACTGAAGCCAGTTACCACTCAGTCCATTATACCTGAGCTAACACAACCAGTAGGAGTCTATGACTTCCAGATGCAGTCAACTGAATTTCTCAAAGCTGCAGGAGCAGGGACACAGGAAAGTTGCAGTTTCCTTTTTCTGTGGATAATTTAAGGTTGACTAAATAAATAAGGTGTTCTTATATTTTACATCATGAGAGGCAGACAGTATAACCTCTTGCTCGTGCATCGACACTTGTGTTGATTCAAAGCAAACCAGAAACACATGAATTTCACACATGAACTTGTGTTTCCATCAACAAGAAAAAGTTTCTGGTGTGATGTAGCTTGCATTCAACCATCCCCTTGCACCTTCTAGTTATGATGTAGGCCATTTTGTAACCAGTACTTGCATTTGTGACCCTACCCCCTCCCTATCCTGAAAAGCAAGTATGGTTGACCGAACCCGGTAGTTACAACGTAGTATATCCCGCTAGTATTGTTGGGAAGGTCTTGGGTTCGAGTCTCGGTTTGGTCGCTGTATTTTTCTTTCCCTATTGTATTTTGAGGCTCGCCCAACCCTGGTCTTGGAAGTGACCGACAAACAGGTAGCTACTGTGAATACATTTAATTTCGTGGGCTCCAATTTTCGTGGTTCTGAGAAAAAATACCTTTTCGTGGGATGATAAATTCGTGGATAAAGCACCTGTTAATATCTTCGTCTATTGTCCGTAACTTCCTTTGAAGATCGGCGAACCGTTGACGACTCTACATACATGTAAACAGGTGAGTTAAAATCAGTCTTATGCAGAAGGTAATCAAAATTAATCATTAAGGTGAGCTGATAATCAGGCACCCGGGTAAAAAAACTTAAATCAATTTCTTCATTAGATATTTACGTAAAGGTAGAATAAAAAATGATCTCATTCATTGAGCCAAGTTGACTCCAGATTTAACTGGTTTCCGATCATATAAATATTTCTCGAAGGTGTAAATTTGGTGAAAATTCAACTTCTTTCGCTCGAATACAATTTTATCAGAATGACATGTAGCCAGTTCTTGTAAACAAAACACAAGCTGAAGCCATGATACAGATTTCACTGAAAGTAATAGAGCGAAACGAAATAACTCGTCTGGAACATGGAGTGTTACTCAAGATTAGTAATTAACCGTGATCAGTTCAGTAATCTCTTAATCCGATTACGACCCGCGGGTGCTTGATCGGTAAAACACCTGAGTCCAACCCAGATGATTGACTTTTTACTTCATTATAGAATATTCAGATTCTGTTATTTACATTTCATTGGAATGCGCATGGCAATGTGTATTGCCGGTAGTTCCGGTGATTATTAATAACCGGCAATATCATGTGCTCTGTAATATAACGATAATAAAGTAAGTCTATTTTATATCGTCAGTTGTTGTTATTTACTTTTACTTTTAATCAAATTTATTTAATTCAAATGAACTGTCGATATCGATAGATTTGCCGTTCGAAGTTCAACATATTATTTAAGAATTTATTTTATGAAGTTTGAAAACTTCGAGACATCATCGTGAATTTAATATTTGTAAAATGACTGAAACCAAAATCTAATGAAGATCGCCTCTCGATGTTCGGTCGCTCGAACGGCTCGAATACTTGGCCAAAGTCGAGCCATCGAAGTTCTACTCTACATATATATTCGTTGACATGTAAATTCGTGGCTCAAGGTATCCACGAAAACAACGAAAATTGGAACACCACGAAAATTAATGAATTCACAGTATATCGCAACATACACGTTATACTGCAACGATTGTTTTGTTAGAAAAGGATTTAAGGATTATTAGGTCAGTCGTGATTAAATTCCGCTATGAACTCAACATCAACAACAGGGAGGAGGGGTCATGTGTATGTGTTATGGAACGGTTGTGGCTGTTTACAGGCTAATTTAACCACCAAACCTCATCATAATGCATGAACAGATCACTTGCGATTTATTCGTCTTCTTCTTACTAAGCCTATGTAAAGTTGTCCTCAGTGGAGATCCTTTAATTCGGTTTGACTGAACATTTTTAAGTTTCGGCGGGCGCCATACTTGTTTATGTTGTAAACAAGTGGGTGCTTATGCGCATGTCTGCAAACATTGGCTGTCACACTTGTGACGTCACGAGTCATCAGAGAGAAATTCAAGTTTCCATTCAGGTGTGCAAAAGGGGTTATTTCAAAATTTCTCCGTAATTAGTGATTCGATTTTTGAAAGAAATACGGCGTTCGTCTCAGGGAAAGAAGTTTATTAAAATATGTTAATATCGTTTTTCATTGTACTTACACTTTAAATGTTTAATGCATCAGTGCGCAAGATAGCATGAAGCAACCACTAAAACTTTGGAAAAATAAATTGGATAAACATCCTTAATTTTAGAATAATTACTTGAACATTTTATGAGGTAATTGAAAAATTTTCAGTTTTGTAAAATAAGAAGGAAATTTGTAACTGAAACACACACACACACACACACACACACACACACACACACACACACACTTCATTTGTACAAATATAATAATGTCTGCAGACTAATGTATAGAATGCCAGACGTGTGATAAATATCAGTATAGAAAGGTTATTATGAAATATTAAACAGCATTAATGAAATGGATTGATTTGTATTATATCTAGGGAGCAGTAACAGACAAATTAAACGAACAGTTGTAAAAGCTCTCTCTCTCTCTCTCTCTCTCTCTCTCTCTCTCTCTCATTCTCTATTTCTCTGTCTCTCTCTCCCTCACACACACACTCTCTCTCACAAACATTCTCTGTCTCTCTCTCCCCCCCACACACTGTCTTTTTTCTCACTCTCTCGCTTCTCTCTTTCTCCGTTTTTATCTCACAGTGACATAAAAACACCACATAAGATTCGAATTACACATATCAGATCACAGACCGGACACGGGTACTCTGGTTTCCTTCGAAACTGACATTGAAATCAATAAAATAATCATCATAGGGACAAAAACACAATTATGCTCTCTCAATTCAGATAAAGTTAGTAATATGCTGTATACATGGTATATGATACAATTCTTCAGTGATAAGACAATATCCGTATATACCTGGAAAATAAACCATATTTGATGTATCTGTGTCCAGGATTGCCCTGGATATTTGACGTCTCATAGTTCCATGTTCCTTTTACACAATTTTGATTACACACGTGGCGGGTGTAGCTAGCTAAAGTGGAGGCGCTCACCCTTGTAGAGCACCCGGCCTCACTTCCCTGGTGGAAGTTCACGTGTCTAAACTAACTTGTCAGTTCCAAAGTTTTTACTTTGCTTCTGGATTGTGATTCGGACATGGATTAGTATGTTTGTTTTTGATAAATAAATCAAGCACAATCACTTCGGTCCATGTCCAAATCACAATCACTAAAGCAAAGTAATAACTTTAAATGCACGGGAACTTAATATGCCATTTCAAAGTTTTTGCTATACATTTGATATTTTGATTTGGACAAGAAGTAACATGTTTGTGTTTGACTAAGAACTATGATCTCGGGTCGTTGATGCGCATATCTAAATACTCAAAGTCTAGACTTATCTTAAATGCTTTTCAATTGCCACATGAAAACAGATAGCACTTAAAAATCATGAAGAATTTTAATCTAAATTTTTTCTCGTAAGCCTCAAGTTTTTTAGTTGTTTTAAGATCCCATCTTTGAAAAATTATAATTAAAATTCTTTCTCGTTGGCCTAAATTTTTTTAATTGTTTTAAGATCCCATCATAAAATCTATACAAAAGGTTTGGCATCAAACAGAAAAAAGATAGCATAATTTATTTTGGGTATTGCCTGGCATGTGTTTAATTATGCGGGTGTAGCTAACTAAAGAGGAGGTGTTTACCCTTCCGAAGCACACCTTGTTTTACTACCCTGATGGAAGATTTAATTAATAATATCCCTTTATTCAAAATTAACTTGGATCTATTTGACGTCTCGTATTTTATTTTTTTCTTTTATAGTCAATGTTGATTTCACACGTAGCGTATTAAGCTAGCTAGGCAGGAATGTTTATTCTTCCGAAACACTCATTATCTCGTCCTAGGGTTAAACTTAATATTCTAGGTTTCAAAGTTTTTCTTTCCTTTGGGATTGTAATTCGGACATATATTTGTATGTTCGTTTTGATTTAATATTTTTTATTAAGAAGCCGAAATGTTTTAATCTTGGCTCGGTAAGTGGTTGAAAACTCTTTGTATAGTGTACCGTTATAATAGTTTGGTAAGCTATCAGTAGGACCTTGGTGAAAATTCACTATTTTACCTAATTTGCAAGTATCAAAGCTTTCAATTTAGGATTATCATTTGGACATGGATTAGTCTGTTTGTTTTTCATTTTGTTCTTTATAATATCAAACCTTTTCATTCATACAATATATTTCCAAACATGAAAAACGTGACATTTACATAATAATAAATTATTCATACTACGTTCGTACAATTATAAAATATTACTCTGGGCGCACAAGATAACCAGATAACCACTTATTTTTACGCACCCTGTATCATAAAATATTGTAAAGTAGACCTATACACAGTTGATAGTTTTACTGGAAGTTAGTTGTAAGGTTAATAAGTATGTAGTTTATTTCATTTACAAAGTTTAGCCACAATATTGATCGAGCTAAAAAAATTACAAATATTATTTGTAGTTGATAACGATGAAGTGAGAGACTTAAGGAAAACGGTTGTTAATTTGGATTTATTCTTTAAAACTTTAAAGAATGATATATTTTTCGGTCTAAAATATATTAGTTTTTTGTGTTTTGCAATGGATGACAATGTTTTTTTTACACAATTAACTGCCAGAGATTTTAATTGATACAGTAGATAGGTAGATATAATTTAATTTAAAGACAGTTTAAAAATCGTTTCCTATAATCATGAAGAGATTTAAATCTACACCAAATGCTGTTAAGTTTTGTAAACAGCTGTCAACGTCTTCTTCATTGTCTTCTAAACAGAATACGGAAGAAGATTTTTTACATGCCGCAGAATTTGGAGATATACACACTGTCAAGAGGTTACTAAACGAACAACCGGAATTAAACGCCGACTGTATAGATGCTTTGGGAAGAAATGCTTTGAGATTAGCCATCAAAAATGAACATCTTGGCGTAAGTTTGATTCAATTCTTTGTTTTTTGTCTTTATCTTCCTCTTTTTCACAATAATAATAATAATTATTATTATTATTATCATTTTTATTAATACTATTATTATTGTTATTATAATTATTATTATGCTTCGTATTTGGTGTTATCTATCGCTATGGATCAATGTTGTGATATGTTTTTGGGTACAAATGGCCTGTTTTAATAAAATCAACAAAAAATTATAATAAGCTACAATCAACAAAAACAAACATATTGGTCTATGTTCAAACCATAATCACAAAACAAAGTAAAAACTTTGATACTGTCAAATTAAGTGAAACGCATGAATTTAATTAGAAAAGTTAGGACGGGTGGTCCGGAATGGTAGGCACCTTCTGTTAAGCTAGCTACACTTTTCACGTGTGTAATCAAAATTAGAAATGGAATTATATTCAATCAAAAAGAAAAAGGACATATTTCTTTTCGAGTGTTTCAATATAAACAGTAAAGTGTAGAAAGTTCCTTATTTTTCATTATTCGAGTAAATTTTCACCGCAATGTCTCCGATGCTCAGAATATAACCACATGACATATGACTAGCAATCCTCAAAAAGCAATTCATTTATATCATATTTAGATTTTCAAATCAATGTCGGTGTTACGGTTTGTATTGCTGTGTTGGCAAACATATAACAATCCATTTATATCATATTAAAATTTTCAAATCAATGCCGGTGTTACGGTTTGTATTGCTGTGTTGGCAAACAGATTACAATCCATTTATATCATATTAAGACTTTCAAATCAATGCTGGTGTTACGGTTTGTATTGCTGTTTTGGCAAACAGATTACAATCCATTTATATCATATTAAGACTTTCAAATCAATGCTGGTGTTACGGTTTGTATTCCTGTGTTGGCAAACAGATTATAGGAAATAAATAAATTTTAATTTGAAAAGCAAAAAGGCTATTTATGCTTTAAGAACAAAATAGCAAATTTTTGCTGTAACTGACAATCATTTAAAAGTATCTGTAATTACATTTCAATTTTGTTTATTTTTATTTTCTAGATTGTTGAGGTACTGCTGGACAGGTCAAGTGGCCGCCATATTTATGAAGCGGTATTACAAGCCATTTCCGCAGGACACATAAAAATTGCAGAGATAATACTAAAACATCGTCGATATAAAGATATGATGAAAGAGAGGAAGAAACTAGGAGATGATGACCGGTTTTTCAAAACAAGTTTTGACGAATCTCAGTTTTCTCCTGATATAACCCCACTTGTATTGGCTTCCCATAAAAACCAATACGAGATTGTCCAGTTATTGCTGTCAAGAGGGGAGGTCATCCAGAGGCCTCACAAGTTCAACTGTCATTGCCAAGAGTGTGTAAACAAAGCCAAATTCGACAAACTGAGATGTGCCAAATATAGACTGAATGCTTACCGTGGACTGGCGAGTGAGGCCTATATATCGCTGTCAAGTCAAGATCCTATCCTTACAGCATTTCAACTTGGTTCTGAACTAAAAAACCTGGCCGAAATAGAGAAACATTTCAAGGTAGGAATAAATCAGAATTGATTATAAAATCATTCTATCTGTATATGATCGAGCAGGCTGTTCCTTGAATGTCACTGGTAACTATTTATTGGACGCTCATTTTTTCTTGTTGTGTTGTCAATATCGCTGTGTCTAACGGTTACACATGCATGATACACACCAGATATGCAGACAAAACTTACCTGAGCGTACCGGATAATACTAGGCCCTTTCCGACACCACTCGTAACTTTTCGACGCAACTCGTTACTAAAATTTTCAAAAATAGTACATGCGCTCTGGTAAGACACCATGTTGTAAACGCGTCAAGTGTAACTAGCTAATCTGGAAGTGCTTACACTTCCGATGCACCCAGTCACACTTCCCAGTTGAAAGTTAAGTATTTTTAATTGATTGGCAGTTTTTAAAGATTTCACTTTGCGTTTGGGATTGGATTCAGATCGAACATGGTTTGATTTATCCATTCATTCATCAATTAATTCAATGGAATCGACTAAGTATTGAATAAAAACATTTTTACTCTATTTCATAAAACATTTTGCACATAAGAAATGATTTACTATTAATAAATTAAGTTTTTCCTATGCTTTTGGAATTGAGAATTGATACTGTCATATACCGTTGTTTAAAATAGCAAAAAAAAATTATACATAAAAATGGCAAATAATACATTTGTCTGAAACAATCTAGTGCCACAAAAGCAAAACAGTGTTAGTAACAATTACAACCACTGGGAAGCAGCTATTTCTGCTTGAGGACTAATCATTCGTGCGGATATTGTTAATATAGTACATTGTTTTGTCATATAAACATTGTTCATCTAATTTCTGTGCTTCTTAGAATTTTTAAATCTTCAAAAACTAAACAATCCTTTAAAGTATTGGCTGAGTTGGATTTAGTTAAATACATTTTTATCCTTTATTGTTCTCATTTTAACATTTGTATTTCCAAAAATTTTGTCCAAATACTACTGATAAGAATATGTTATTCCGAAACGGTCGCCTAGTGCTGCATAGGTTAAATAAAGTTTAGTATCAATAGATACCTTTTAAAAATGACAACACATTGCTTCATTAATCATTTTAATTAAATTAATTAATTAATTAATTAATTAATTAATTAACTTATTTATTTATTTATTTATTAACTTAGAGAGAATATAAAGAATTGGCCAACCAGTTAAGTGAATATGTAGTCAAATTACTGGACAGAGTCCGTACGCAGGAAGAATTGGAAATTGTTTTAAACAAGACAGGAAAACCCAGCGCAAATAAATATTCAAGTTTGGCTAGATTTAAACTTGCTATAGATTTCGGGGAAAAGAAGGTAAGTGTTATTATGGTTTGGTTAAGCCATAAAAGGCTATATTGAAAGCTATGACAAACGTGGAGACTTCTATTCTTCTATTTTTGACTCTCCTCTTCTATGCAGCAATAACTCTTCTTCTTTTTCCTTCTTGTTTCACAGTTAAAAAGCTAAAGTGTAGCTTTTTTTGACTGCGGGAATATTATAAAGAGAACTATGCGGGTAACATATGAGTTATGATTTTGGATATATTGCAAGTCTCGGCTTATAAAGGTCCTCAAAATATTTTATGTCCGCCATCACAATATTGTTGATACGTATATTGTCTTTCTATCCAAAATTACCCTGGATATATTTGACGTTCTATAGCATCATGTTTCTTTCAATCTCAATATTTTTACACGTAGTGGAAGTAGCTAGGTAGATCGGACATGCGTTCCCTTTCAGAGCATCTGGATTCACGTCATTGTTGAAGTTTACGCGTTAAACTAAACTTGCCAGTCTTTATTCTGCTTAGGGATTTTGATTGAAACATAGACCGGTATCAGTGTGTTTTATTTCATCACTAGGACTGAATAAGACAGACACATTTTTTATCCTTTGCAGTTATGACACTATGTATTCATGTAAATGAATTAATAATTGCATATTCTTAAATTCACATCGATAGAACACGTAAATCAACAAAAACAACAGACATTTAGTGACTGGTTACTAGACCTGGTATTGAAAATGTGAACGCTTTTGCGTCAAAATGACAAAAAACGACCTACATTTCAAAATAACTTAATTACATAATATCGCATAAAAGTGGATATACTCGTATTTAAAATCATTTTAAATGCTTTTAGCAATCAGATGAATATAGTATATGAACAATTGTATGAAGGTTTAAAAATCTATAAAATTTGCATTTTCAGTCATTAATCATAATTGTTATCGGTTTGAACAGTAAAATTATTTATTCTATTTATTTAGTTTGTAGCCCATCCTAGTTGTCAGCAACGTTTAGTCAACACTTGGTATCAGGGATTGGCAAAGATGGAAAGAGGAAACTGGCCCAGAAGAATAAGCATGTGTTTTCTGTTCATCTTTATTTATCCAGTTCTTGCAATGATCCATATTTTTGTTCCGAGTAAAACGGTATAGAAATAATATAATATTATTGCGATATTGTTGATACGCAGGGTGATTGTCCTGACTATGTTTGACGTCCCATAGTTTCAGGTTTCGTTCACTCTCAATTTTGAGCTAAACAGGAAGCAATTACCCTTCCAAAGCATCCGGAAACACTTTCATGGTGGACGTGAACATGTTTAATGTTTGTCGGTTTTAACTTTTCTTTCGAATTGCGATTGGGACATGGATTAGTATGTTTGTTTTTGATACATTCTCACACGTTATTGGATACCAATGATATTCTGTTCCGTTAAGTATCTTTTAAGTGCGTTCTGTTAGTCTCATCACGTCAACGGCGTTAGATTGCGATTTGTTGAATACAATAACAATAAGGTTTTAAAAACCTTTGCATTTCATTCTGACTGAGATGGCAGGTACTTTGGTGTTAATTTTTTTAACAACGAAATGCATACATTACATCGATATATGACATAATAAAAATGTATTAATATGCTTCACCTGGCATGAATTAAACAGTTAATCAAGATTGTTTTACTTACATCGATGCGGTTAAGATCTGTCCCGAATTGGTTTCAAACCTAAGCAGTTTAGAACGCTTTAGATCGCCCAGCTACCATGAACCCTCATTGAACGGAAAAATATCGCATATTAAAAATATACCTCACTATTTTTGTATACGAATATCTTAGTAGATAAAATGAAATAAAAATACATGGAATGATTTTATTTTGTTTTAACATTTTTTAGCTCATTCGAAGAATCAACATACCAAAAATCAACATAAACGTGATTTATTTTCCAACAGTAAAATTTTTAAGTGAGGTCGTGTCCTTCTTCGCCTTTCTTTGCCTGGTCATTGTGTCTACAGTGGAATCTTCATACACATTATCTAAAGATAAATCACTGAAAAAGATGTTCGATGATGTGCATAGGAAATATGAGACCATAAAAAACCAATCCAACCAATCCTTGTATGGCACCGATTTTCCTTTGCGTCAGCTCGAACCAACAACCACTCAATTTCTGATAACCATATGGATTATCGGTAAGTCTAAAAGCTAGATTTACAATTAAATAAAACCCAAAACGAAATAGCGCGTGATGCTTTATGTCCCAGTTCGGATATTTCGATTGATTTAAGTGGCAGTCAGTCGATGAAAAGCGGAATATCCGAAGACGACCATTGACAACGTAAATCTAAGACGTCTGCTAAGGGTATCTAGTAATTTGTTTGGAAGTGCACTGTGTGTCACAAGACTGACTGACTACATAAGCACCGCAAATAAAAAAAACCTGATATTTTGACAAGTTTTACGAAAAAATGAAAAGAGCGAAATTTATTTTGTGAGGTTAACGCTGTTCGGAAGGAAGTTCTACTTATGGAAAAATAATGATAGGTTGATTGATTACTTGAATGGTTGTACGGACAACAATTATATCGAAACGTCACCACCTATAGATGAAAAGATAGAATTTTTACTCTTGTCGACTGCTCAAGCAATATGTATGGTTCTCTTCCAAAGAACCCTCATACTTTCATTTATAAATGCTAAGTAGTTGTTTAAAGACCAGTAACTCCCTTTTTTAAAGTCTTGGTCAAACCCGTTAGGGTTTTGAACCAATAGCTCCCACATACGGAATAAAACTCTATCGACTGAACTGACTTAATAACTAGTGTACATTTTTGTTTTAGGAATGGTTTTACAAGAATGCAATCAACTGTATAGCAGTGGATATCGTAGTTATTTTAAGTCGCTGTACAACCTGATGGATGCCGCCTTACTCTGTCTGTATCTGTGTTCGTATTCCTTATTATATGTGTATGTTTAAGGTAAGTCACAATTGATTTATTATGGAAGTTAACCACTTTACAAGACAATACCACTAACACTTACTTCGGATGAAAATGGATACTTTTAACGTTTGTGTGGAACTTCTAATGGATACAGAATCGCTAAATATAACATTTGCCGGTAAAAAGGATACAGAATCGCTAAATATAACATTTGCCGGTAAAAACGTCGTTATATCGGGTAGTTATGATGCTACCAACTGGGCTACCGTATTGGTCAGTAAGTAACAATAGCACATTGATATTTAGATAACAAACATGGGGTTTCTTCGGGTCCTATGCATATATTAACGCATTAGTGCGTTCATTTGTCGAAACTACTTATATAGATTCCTCAATGTTTATAAAGACTGTCAAAACATTACTGGACTATATTTGATAGCGGAGTGTTAATTATCACAGGCAATTGCATGTCTATGAAAAATACCCCCTTAACCATTATAGCCAAATAACATCGAGTTGCTCGCTTGATTTAAGAAACTTTCTGTATTTTTGTAGGACTACATTTATGTACAGGAAACACAGGGAAAATTTCTAAAGTTACTATAAACTAACTTCTATTTGCCTGCTATTTCTTTTGCGTATCTCTCTAGGGCAGTACAATTGCAAAAGAATATTTTCGAGGATCTCAAACATTACAAATTTTCTAATGATGTCTTACTAACATAAATCGCGGATATTTTTTTTGTCAAACATTGTTTTTGATTGTGCTATCGCGAAAATTAATAGCTATGATTAAAAGTTGGTTTAGAGTAATTGTTATAAGCGTAAGTTTGTGCATTGTATATGTATTAACTGTAGATTCTGACACTACCCATGTATTGGATAAATCCTTTTATAAATTCCTATAATGTCTTTAACAATACTGTTTAGTACAAATATTTATATGAATTTATACCAGTGTAAATTTTACAACACTAGACATCCGTTTAAGAATACAATTCCTCACCAGTAATGCTTTGACCAAGATTGCTAAACCAAAATGTCTCAAGTGGTTGAAAAATATCCAAAGAACCAAAATATTTTACCAAATTTAGCTAAGGAAATGCTTTGCATTAGCAAGTAAACCTTATATGAATAATATATTTCAGCTACGGAACAGTATTGACTTCATTGACGACATGGTCGTAAATACTACCGTAAAATTCGAAGGTGAATACGTATCGGATTTCATGGAACGTGTTTATTGGCTAAATGCAGGTAAGCTGTCAATATTTGAAAAAAAGTGATAACCATCTCGTTGCCGACCGCCTCAAGAGCGGTATGTCATTAGTTTGAACCCGGACGGAGTCTTGTTGTACTCACTTCCATACTATAAAGACTTTAATATTTACGACATCAGTTCTCATCGTCGCATGGCTTTTAAAACCAAGAGGACAGAATATCATTTTTTGGGAAATTTACATGCTTTTCAGTAGCGCAATGACAATTTGTGGATTTTAATGGCTGCATCTTAAAATTGAAAGTAGCGAACGCTAGTAAAAGGCATACCATAAAACACATCTTACGCATACACAAACGTTTTCTTTGATTATTCATTAGAGATTAATCAAAAAAATAAATTGTTAATGCGATGCCAAGCAACATTAAAAAAAACATTGAAGAGATGACTTGAATTCAAATATAATTATTAAAAACAAGTATACAAGTCCAATTCCAAATAACAATCCCACAGCAGAGTGAAAACGTTTAAGCTGAAAAATTAGGTTTAACATATAAATATTCACGAAGGAAGTGAGAACGGGCGCTCCGGAAAGGAAAGCACCTCCCCGACTCGATTTGCTAGTTCTTAGACATTTTGGTGGAAATGCATTATCCAAACTAAAGGCTTTAATGAATTAAGAATTGACATTGAAATTCGTGAAATTGACTACCCTACAAAAAGGCAAAAAAGAATCCCAGTCGATCATTTGTTATCCTACAGTATATGAACATTTTATGAGAAAAGTAATTGGTTGTAAGGTCCGCGATTTTTACTCTATTTGCCAGTTTTCAAATGTTTATGTGTATAACGAAGGGAAAATTATTTGCTAATGAGATTTTACAGGCAGAAATCCTGACGAGCGAACAAATTTTCTTTATACGAACAATCAAAAAGAAACCCAGTCCATGTCCAAAACACGCCCAAAGCAAAATAAGAAATGTTAAACTTGCAAATTTAGTTGCCCACATGAATGTCCACCAGGGAAATGAGACACGTCGGAAAAGACATGATTTTCAGCATATGTAAAATTCCCATAGCAGAAAGAAATATCTCTCCTTTTTGATAATAAATTTTAAACCAAAACGCTCACACTTAGCTGGAAAAAACTCTCTTTTAAAATTTATATTCAACTTCTTATTTTATTTGGAAAATGGTTAAAATCGTTAACAACCACGAGTTTTCAACATTTTTTCAAGAAATAATGAATACTTTTTGGTTGGTTGGTTGAATGTTGCTTAACGTCGCATCAGCAATTTTTCAGCTATTCGCGACGAGAACTTTTAATTAATCTCTATGGATTAATCTATGAACAATTTTTGTGTATGCATGTGAAGTGCGAGTGTGTTGTATGGTCTGTCTTGTACTAGCGCGCACTCAGAGCAACTTTACAGAGTCAGTACGCCGCAGACAAGCGTACCACTCCCCCAGTCCATTATACTGATACCAGGTGAATCAGTAAAGGCCAACGGTAAGGAAAATTCACTTTCCCACATGTGGTCCGAGCGGGACTCGAACTCACAGCGGTGAGAGACCCTGGATTTGAAGACTGAGGTCTTATCCATTAGGCCACCGCGCCCTCCGAATTACAACTGAGACGAATACTTTTTAATCTCAGTTTTATCATTTCTCTACTCAGTTTGTCTAATACTGACCCCTATATCAATTGAAAGTATTATAATTGAACGTTCCTATTATGTGCAATTTATGCCAAAGCTGTATGCTATGACAACGATATCAGACCAAAAAAATGTGAAATTTAGATGAATTTGTATGAATATTACATATTTACAGACATAGAAGAATATTTTATATATATTTATATTTCTTCATTTTAGATCGTTATTGGTGGGACCAATATGACCCGACCAACACAGCTGAAGCACTGTTTGCCATTGCTAATATAATGAGCTTCTCCAGGATTTCATATCTTTTACCAGCTAATGAAATGTTGGGACCATTACAGATATCTCTAGGAAGAATGTTGACGGTAATATAACCTTTATGGAACACCCTGTCTCACTTCCATGGTGGACGTTCACGTGTTTAGCTTAATTTGTCAGTTTCAATTTTACATTGTTTAAATTCTGGTTTGGGCTTGGATTGGTATATTTGATTTTAATTGTTATTATCAATCACAAACATGCCGCTCCATGTTCAAATAACAACCAAAAGCACAATGTACATATTTTTAAAGCCAGATATTTACACTATGTGAATGAGGTTGGTTGCTCCGGAAGGTATTTATTTTTGTTTTTATAGAATTGGAAATTTTCCGCAATTCAAAATCCAAGTTTCGAACGCGCGAAGAGTGTTATGTATGCAAAACATCCAAATATTTTATTTTTCAATAAACAAATATTATAATTTGTTATAATCCAATAATAACATTATTTGAACATCAAAAAAGTGCATTAAATACTTTTACTATTTATTGATGTTGAGACAATTGTTATTGTGACCTCATGTGAATCATACCCATGCGACATTAAACAACATCAATTACAACCAACTAACATATATATGTTATACATTATGAATATAAATGAATATAATTTTATTTTCAGGACATTGGTAAATTTCTCGTGTTGTTTTTTCTCGTGTTTGGTGCATTTATGATAGGTGTCCGTAACCTGTTTTGGTATTACACCGTCAGAGAAAGCATAGAAATAACACGACATCCAGACGTAACACCAGCATCGGCAAAGGCATTGGCACATTTCAGCGAGTGAGTACGATTTTAATTTAAAATTTTCTTGTTCATACTGCATTTCATTTACTGTTAATACGCTTTGGTATAGCTTGTTCCCACTCCGGACATTTATACAATAAAGCAAGCTGCTTACAAAGAAATTGATGTAAGCCTAGGTTTATCAAGGAATTCGAAAAAGCTTTACCCTCTGTGGCAGCCGGCCTCGCTCCCCTGGTTGAAAGTCAATTTGCTAGTTTTACTTTCCATTGTGGTTGTGACGCTATGGTATATACGTTGAGCGTTTTTCCACTACGGACACTTTATACTATGAAGCAAGCTGCTTACAAATCAGCTGATGCAGGGATATTATCAGCATAGGTTAATCAGAGACCTAAAAAGCTTACTTCTCTGGACAGCCGGTCGTCTTCCTGGTGATGTTCACATGTTTAACTTTATTTGCAAGTTTTAAAAAATTACTTTCCACAGTGTTTGCGCCAAGAAATTACACAAAATATTTGGCATTTTTCACGTATTGTGTCTTAGAGTAAATACATTTGCTTTGTAAAACTCAAATATCATTGGTTATTCTAGAAAATGAATAACATTCCCATTTGGAATTTTACATCAGTCTTAATAGCTTTAGTATCGTATTACTTAAATGTGTAAAAGGAACAACATTTGCAAGATTTTTTAAAATTCATATTTCTTCCAGTTTCACTTTTTTGTATCCATTTCCATTTCCAAGTTGCATTACCTTTTCCAGTTTTTAAATTCAAATTTTGAAATAAAACGTTATTCTTCTATTTTCGTTACTGAGGATGTTTGTAACCTTTCGTACGATGTTCTGGTCGCTATATGGTCGCGGAGACGTCGACGTTGTGGAATTGGGTCCGTATGAAAACCAGTTGACTCAAGATTTTGCCTATTGGATATATGGTGTCTACAACATTGTGATGCTGACAATATTAATAAATATGTTGATAGCTATGATGGCAAGATCGTACGAAAACATTAACGTAAGTTAAAATGGTTGTATAATAGTTACTCTGTTGAATAACACAGTGGTATCATAATAAATTCATTTTTTCAAAGCCTAGACTAATCAAAGGTCATACATTTTTTGGCCGCCATCACTAAATTGTTGATGATTATGATTTCTTTGAATAAAAAAAAAATGGCGTACCTAGTTCTGTGTTCCTTTCATTCTCAATTTTGATTACACATATTGCGGATGTAGCTACATGTAGTTAAACAGGAGGTGTTTACCCTTTTGGGGTATGAAACACTTTTTGTTTCAATAACAGTTTTAACACGCAAAGGAAGTGTGCGATACAAACTTTGGTATTCTGATGTCTTGATCTTATACCAGTGCATTTTACAAACAGTCAAAGTTTGTTGAAAATTTTTGACTATATTTCTACTTATTTCTATCATTAATGAGCCCAATAAGCGTTATTATTATTATAACTTTGATTTTTTTTAAATTGTATTAAAGCAAGATGCAGATGTCGAGTGGAAGTTTGCTAGAAGTAAACTATACATGGACTATATAGGAGATGAAGCCGTTCTACCAGTACCACTCAACATACTTGGATTAGCAAGAACTATCATTAAATTGACGTGTTGTCGTGATGAAGAAAAGAAAGAGACGGACATAGATGAGGATCCAGGATCATATGAAGCACCTTCAGCCAGGGTACGTCCTAACGGCGTTAAGAACACGTTAGGTATTAGATATCATGACGTGTTTTGTATGATTTATATAAAATTGCATATAATACCAAACCAGTGTTAATTTTACAGAACTATATGACCGTTTACTATTTTACTAAATCCAATCAAAGGCTTTGAACATATGAGTATAGCTACCTTTTTAAAAATTAAGGAACAGATAGTTTTATGAATCAATAATTATGTGACACTAAGTTGTTTTGAAAGTCGTAAAATGATATTAATTTAATTGAAGGAATCAGTGAGTAGAACCAGTCAGTCGGACACTATGTTTTTAGCGATGAAAGGAGACACGTTGTTACCCGAAGACATGGGAAGACGATTGAGTTTCGATGTGAGTTCTGTTAAAGGTGGACCTTTTAAATACGAGCGATACGCAAACTAATTACAAGGTTAGTCAAATGTAGCGTTTGCACCTTTGCATATAGTTGCATTTATGTTACTAAGTCTGTTTCATTCGATGTAAGTTGTAAACGTCCTCTGTAGAGGCCACATGCGTCCTATTCTTTTTCGAACTCTACAGAGAGGTTTTTAGCCTGCAATGAAACAAGGGACCTAGGTTTTGATTGTCATCCGAGAGACAACTCTAGTAATGAGTGTTTAATATTATTAGTATGAACAGGTGATGAAAATCATCTCAATAAATTTCAATGTCCTGGATTGGGTTCGAACCCACAACCTTTGACTTCCAAAGGCAGTAACACTTCAATTCGGTCATGTCTACCCATAGAGTAAAGTTATGGTAAGTGTTTGTTACTGGTTTAACAAAGCATTTTCTTAACATTGTGATATCAGCCAAATATTAATTGCGGGTTCAGTATGCACACCCCAGAATGCACATACCAAAATGTATACCTTAGGGTGCACATACGTATTTGCAAAACTATGCTGAATAAGTACAATATAATACAAAAAACCTAGTGTTAATACCCCGCGATAATTTGCGTCTCTCTTATCACCACACTACCGCCAAAATCCTAAACTAGTTTAAAAGCTGTTTTATCCCTGGACGTATTGCACAGGTACATATTCTGTCACTACCTCTGTTTCTGTTTTAATATTAGCAATTCATTATTAATGTGGACGTAAACCCCCATTCAATTAATCATTCGGAATGGTGTTCAAAGATAAATAGTTAATGTTTAAAATGAATGTTGGATATTTGAACACACCATCCAAATTTTTAAATATATCTATTTTCCTTTCAGAAAGTCATTGATACAATTATTCAACGCTACATATTTGACATTCAAAGAGAAGCAGAAGTTATTGAAGGTAAGTATATTGCCAAAAATAAGTTGCAAGTGCATTTACTTAAAGTAACACCAAATTTAAAGTTAGATAATTTAAAAATAACAGACAGGCGAGCGAACGATTAAAATTACATTAATTTTGTATTTTGTTCCTAAAACGTTATTCATCATGACTTATTTAATTTTGAACAAGACAAGTATATTCTCATTAATAAGTTTAAAGTGTATGTATTTCGGGTCAACCAAAATTACTTTTAGTGATTTTAGTTGTTTAATTTTGAAAAGGCAATCGAGCGATTAAAAAATAATATTTACTTTCTAAAAAAATCATTTTTCTTCTGTCAACTACTTCAAGGACTGTATGAAATTTTTTGCAGACGATTTTGAAGAAATCAAACAAGAATTGTCAAACTTCAGATGCGAGGTGATCAACAATCTAACTGGACACACTGAAGCTTTAACAGAATTACGTGAAGGAATGGAAGGACTTGTAGAGGATACGAACATTATTTCCAAAAAGCTCGGTGTAACATCTTCTATCTCATACCCATTTCTTAGAGGTAACCAAGTTGGTGGTGGGTTATCGAAATCTGGATTAAATCCAAGCCTTTCAAGTGTATCAGAAGTATCAAGAGAATCGCGGTCTAACGAAAAATTGCCTCTTGTCAACAAAGCGTCTTTGAATTCTATATAAAAAATACCTCTTAGAGGTTTCTTAGAGGTAACCAAGTTGGTGGTGGGTTATCGAAATCTGGATTCAATCCCAGCCTTTCGAGTGTATTAGAAGTATCAAGAAAATCGCTGTCTAACGACAAATTGCCTCTTGTCAACAAATCGTCTTTAAATTCTATATAAAAAATGATACCTCTTACCACAAATTTGCTAAACATGTAGTTGTAGTATAAAATAACGCTTACAAAGAAAAACCGATAACTTTTGCCAAAACGTCTCTAAACGTTTAGTAGTACAGTCCGACCTGTGTTAAAGGCCACCTCTATATTAGGGCCACCAGTCATTGAAGGACACTTTCAATTCCTCCAGAGCCATTTACTCTTTATTTAAACTCTATATAAGGGTCACTGTTCAACTCAGCCAGAGGCCACCTTATTTTTGTACAAAATGGCTCACGAACCTGTCTATAAAGGCCATTTTTTATTCGTATTTTGGGGACAAGTTTTGTTATAGTTTCAAAAAATTTGTGCAAAAATGTTAAGCAATGTAGTTTTTTTTAAAATCTTGAAGCTAAAATTAGATTTTAAACATTGATTATTTAACTTTAAACCATTAATCATTTACTAAGTCTGTATGTTGATAACAAAAGAACTTTTAAAAAGTATATTTTTGAAACTTTTTAAAAAACTTAAAAAATTTCTTAAGTCATTTATCCTCATGTCAACAAATGAAGCCATAAAGCACTAAGGATAGATTATTACTCATTAATTATGATACATATACTATTTTCTATTGCTTTCATTACTGGCTCCTACCTATTAAAGAAAACATGTCTTTATTTAAGATATGTGTATATACTTGGTGATTTTTAAGTTTTTTTTAAAGATTGATAAATAGTGTGGTCAGAAGATTTTTCTTTAATTGTTTTCAAAGAAATTGTTCTGTTAAAATTAGCTAATGTCTTTTTTGTAACAGAAATTTTAAGAAATAAAATAAATAAATTAAAACTGCTCACTATTTTTCCAACTAATATTTATATTGATGTCATAACTGGATTTACAAACCTCTATATAAAGGCTATCTGTCCATCTTTTGCAACTTCCCCCGAGTGGCCCTTATAGACAGGTTAGACTGTAGTACCAAATGTTGGCTTCTCTATGCAAAAAGAATGTTAAAATATTGCAAAAGTGGTATGTTTTGCACGATACAAGTGTTTATATACAAAAGATATTTTGGCTTTTGGTATGTTTTTGACGATACAATTGTTTCTTTATAAAAATAGTTTAACTTCAGTGTTGATTAGACAATACCATGTTTTGTTTTGACGTTATGTTTTAACTTAAGTATGTTATGAACGAGATAATTGGTTGTCTAAAAGTTATTTTATCTTTTATGTGTTTGGTAAAGTTTTTGAGAATATAATTATTTTTATTAAAATAATTTTAAATATGGCGTGTTTTGACGATGCAAGTGTTTGTTTAAAACATAATTTAACTTTTGGAATGTTTTGGACGATACAATTGTTTATTTTTAAGTTATTTACATTTTGGTAAAATTTGGAATAAACAAAAGTATTGTAACTTTTGTAGGTTTTAGACGATAGAATGGTGTATTCAAAAGTTATTTTAACTTTTGTATTTTTGGAGAATACAATTGTTCGTATTTAAATACACTGTATATTCACATTGGCATTTTTGGACGATGCAATTGTTTACACTGGAGTTATTTGGTCAATACAATCGTTTGTAATTTAGATACTTTATCTTTGGTATGTTTTGCGTGATGCAATTGTTTGCATTAAAGTTATTTTAACTTGGACGATACCATTGTGTGTTTTAAGGATGTTTTGAATTTGGTAAGTTTTAGACGACGTAATTGTTTGTATAAAAGTTATTTTAACTTTTTTAATGTTTTGGACGATACAAGTGTTTGTATATGCAAACGCCATTGACCTGTCCTTTTGACCTTTGATTTTAATATTCATTATGGACGAGTACATTTCAGTTATAGGGATCACCACAAGACCAACTCCCTCCTTTAAGGGTCTTTAAGGAATCCTTAAAGATCCTTAAAGATGTCCTTAAAGATCCTTAAAGCCTCCTTATAGACCCCTTTAAGGACCACCATCTTCTTTAAGGATCTTTAAGGCTTCCTTACAGATCCTTAATGGAACTGAAATTTTAAGGATCTTTAATGCGGCTTTAAGGATCTTTAAGGATCACCCTGACATACACATGTATTTAAATATAATGGTGTTTTTTCAACCACCCTGAATTGGCTAAGGATGCACCATTATTTATTTATTTATTTATTTATTTATTTATTATTTATTTTTATTTATTTGGTATATATTACACAAAAATAATTGGAGAAAAACGCGATTAAAAATAAATGTCCGGTGATAAAGTTTCATGATTGTTTTCAAAGTAATTAATTAATTAATTAATTAATTATTATTAATATTAATTAATTATTAATTATTATTAATTATTATTAATTATTATATTTTTATTTATAATCTATACTGCTCCGAATTATGTCCAGCTCTAAATTGATTCAATGTACAACTTCTTATTTAATTATTTATTATTTATTTATTTATTTATTTATTTATTAAACTAAAAAAAGTGTAGTTTTGACTATTTATCATTATGGATTTATGCCCATAGGTAATATACAGATCATGGTTCCTAATTGATGATCATCAACATTTCCCCGGTATCTCATCAACAACTTACCTAACTAATTGATAACAGAAGCAAATTCAAACTCATTTTAACCAGACGATAGTATATTCTACCTGAAAAATTTACCGTATGTTGTTAATCTCTTTAATTACCTAGATGGATTTGAATTTTAATGGAATCTGATGATTAATCTACATGAGTAGTAATGTTAGGGATACTTTAGATACTTTTTACCAATTGTTATTTGTGTGTAAATAAATAAATAAATAAATAAATAAATAAATATTTTTAAAAACTTAATAAGTATATGAAATATGAGAGAGAGAGAGAGAGAGAGCAGAGCGAAGACTTGTACATCATCAGTTTTTAAACTACCATTATTTGATATTTCTTATTTCATGACCTTGAAATGTATATCATATAAATAAATAAATAAATAAATAAATAAATAAATAAATATCATATAAATAATAAATAAATAATCAAATAATATATAAATAATCATATAAATAATATATAAATAATCATATAAATAAATAATAAATAAATAAATAAATAAATAAATAAATAAATAAATAATCAAATAAATAAAAAAAAATAAATAAATAAATAAATAAATAAATAAACCACAATTTCATAGACAAAACTGGTAGATTCATTTGCACTATCTTCTTCATGTAATAATTTCTCGATCGATCCAGTAAAATAACTTGTATTCTCTGATCAAGTTGTTTATGGAGAGAGAGAGAGAGAGAGAGAGAGAGAGAGAGAGAGAAACTCGGAGCTGAGAGTGTCTATCGGAACTTTTTCCCACAAGCGAAAACTATAAGCATGATTTTCTAATCATAGAATAGGTCCGCAATCCAAGTTAACGAATTTCGGGCTAATAAAGTTGTGATTTATAATGAAACAATTAAAAGAAAAAAACATTTATATCATCGGCATTTATTTTAAGTAATTATCGTTTTAATTTGTTTTCTTGCCGAAAATGGGGTTCTCTGTGTGTTTCCGTTTCATCCACAATCCTAGAACTGACGCCGCCACAACATAACTAGCAAAATCTTGATCTCACTGCTTGGTTCACATCAGTGTGAGAAAACTCGCTTGTCGAATATTGGTTCTAATCTCAATGCACTTCGATTTCCTTTACTATCCTTGAACTTAAAGTCTCTACACAAGACTATACAATTTTGTTACAAACTGACAAAATATTAAACTGGGACAGGCCATAATCTCAGAAAATTTGTCAGTTCGCTCAGGTTTTACATTCTTGGCCATTCTAGAATTCTTATTCATTGAATCAATAATGATATAAGTGAAATAATCTTGACACAGGAATGAAACTCTATACTCTGCTATCCCGTTATTGATTATGTTGAGAAAAAAGTAAAAAAGTTTTCTCCAGAAATAAATCAAATGGTGTTGTTCAAACACAAAAAGATATTAGCAGTCTGCAGCTGACGTTGGAATATTGTCATATCTAGGAGAGAAAGAGAGAGAGAGAGAGAATTTGGATTTGCAGTGTCGTGTACTTTTTTCGTTCTGTTTAAAAATAATTCAAAAATGGTAAATCATGCAGTGTCAGATCCAGCGGGATGGAGGTAGGTGGGCGGGGAGGGGGCACCCCAACATTTGCCCCTGCTTTCCGACTTTTTTCCCTCTCGCTTACCGCAAATTGTCAAGCAACCAGTGGATGGACCAGTTAATTAGTGGTACTGATTAATTAATTCGTGTACAGGTAGGTAATTGCAATCAGGTGATGATGTAATGTACCAGTTCGCTGAGGTATGAAAGAATTCAGGTAGTGCTGACCAGTCTTAGGTGATAATGTTATTTACCTGATCACTTAGGCATGAAAGAACCCAGTTAGTATTAGTAAATGACGTTAATTAGTAATACTAATTAAGACACTTCTGTCTTGTCAGAAAGCATGAATTTTAAACAGGGTTGTTATCAGTACTTCAAAAATAATTCTTATTCAAGGACAGATTCCATAAAGAGTGATTCCATTAATCATAAATGAATATTGGGACCAAGGGTCAGGGCCCAGAGAGAGAGAGAGAGAGAGAGAGAGAGAGAGAGAGAGATAATTAGAATGGTACATTTTTAGCACATAAGATTATCTTTTTGTATATTTTTATAGCGCAAGTCTATTTTCATATAAAAGTCCCAACTTTTGTACATTTTTTGTACATTTTTTTATTTTTAATTGGTTTTAATAGATAAATTCCATCTCATTTGACTTTTTATTCTATCCGTCCGTTATTGGCTTTATGGAACAAATCTAAAATGATAAGTGCTATTTTCTGGTAAAAAGGATTCTTGTGTGTTGCACCATTATACTGATTATTTAGTGTAATAATGTAATAATTAAATTAACTTGAATGTTCAGATGGATGTCATATAGATAATTTTAAACAAGTGTGGAAAAAAGGGGAGGAAGGAGACCTTCCACTTCGGTAGCAGCCAGCTCGGTAGAGTGTCGACTGTCCGCTCCAGAAGTGGAAGGTCGCGGGTTTGGTCTCTGGCCGGGTCTGATCCAAAACTTGAAAAAGGGTAGTGACTATTCACTCGGATCCGCTTTTGAGTATGACAATGGTAATATTTTTTTAAACAGTTTTACCAGATTTATAACAGTAGGAAATGTCGCTAGTTCTACTGTTTAATTTGTAAAGAGTACTATTATTATAATGTTTAACATGTGCACCCCCTTTTCTCTCTCTCTCTTCTCTTTCTCTCTCTCTCTCTCTCTCACCGTGAATTGAATTAATTTCTGAAATTATTTTATTTAACATTCTCACTGTTTCCCTCATAAAACAGCATTTAAGTTAAATGCGAGATTTTGAAGGATAGATTAAGATTATAACAAATTATCATTAAAACTCGTCCTTCCATTTTGT
This sequence comes from Anadara kagoshimensis, assembly GCA_021292105.1. Classification (NCBI taxonomy): domain Eukaryota; kingdom Metazoa; phylum Mollusca; class Bivalvia; order Arcoida; family Arcidae; genus Anadara; species Anadara kagoshimensis. The sequence goes on along the minus strand of CM037875.1, from coordinate 11,271,324 downwards.
ACAGATTATTAAATGTCGCTGGTACAATATTATAGTTGTTTATCAAACAAGGAAATAAGTATTGGTATTACAACAAAAATGTAACTAAATTATAAAAGACAATTTTAAATAAAATTTACTTAAAATTATTGTTTTAATTTCAGAATTATTGAAATATTTTAATAAAAAAGCAGTAGTATGATTAAGATTATACAAATAGGAATGGATATCTGATCGATAATTGATCTTTATAAAAGTGATGTTTGCCAGTCAGATAAATAAGTGTATTACAGGTAAAGATTGATATGCCCGTCTTCCTTTGATCAGAAATCTTAAGTCAGTTAAATTAACCTAAAAATTATTCCTCTCAAGAATGAAAGAGCAAACTATAATAATAATAATAATAATAATAATATAATAATAATAATAATAAAATATTTTTAAAATGGAGTAAAACATTTTATTTATATATTTTATTATTAAATCTGAAAGATTTAGAGCTAGTCACGTGATCCTTAGGCTACCGGGTACTGATATAGTTTAAAAATATAAATGCATATTCATGTCTTCCGTGGCCTAATGGATAAGGATGTAGAGTCAGGAAAGGATGTAATCTGGGGAACTAAGGGTAGTGAGTTCAAGTCCCGCCGCTAGCGAAATTAGATAAGTAAATTTGTAATAAATAATGTTAAATAATGTGTTCTTCTTTATTTGTGATTTCAGGACTACTTGCAAAACAACCAAAATTAGTATAAATTGATAAAGAAAAATGATTAAATAAATAAATTTTTTTTTTCAAATTTTATAAATAAATAAAAAAAAATAAAATAATTTTTTTTAAATAAAACAATAAAATAAAATAAAAACAGTGTAAGAGTATAATAAGTTAAATAATTATATTTAACATCACATTTATATAAATTTAAAATTTAAAAAAATGTAAAGAAATTTGTTTTCTGTGTTTATTAAACGAATCCTTAAAGATCCTTAAAGCCGCCTTAAAGATCCTTAAAATTTCAGTTCCATTAAGGATCTTTAAGGATGTCCTTAAAGAGACCTTAAAGACACATTTAAGGTCCTTAAAGACCCCTTAAAGATCCTTAAAGCCCCATTTAATGAGTCTTTAAGGGGGCTTTAAGGATCCTTAAAGGTGACTTTTCTTCTTGTGCACGCGTGTATATTTCGTCAATACAATGTGAACACTAATCATGGCAATGCGTATATGTATTGACTGCGAATCCTAACGCTACCTATATATTGAATGAACCATCCTGTATGAATATTCCTAATGAAAGGTCAAACGGACAGGTCAATGTTGTTTACCTATATTAAAGATATTTTAATTTGGTATGTTTTAAGCTTTACAATTACTTTTGTCAGAGACAGTTTATTTCTGTAAGGTTTTTGGACAATGGTATGTATTTGACGATCGTTTTTTTTTTGGACGATTGTATGTTTTGGACGCTTGATTGTTTTTGATGATTCATTATTTCGTATCAAAGATATTTTAACATTGTTATTTTTGATGTAATTGTTTACATCATAGTTATTTATTTTTGGTATATTTTTAGGACACAATCGAAAATGTTTTAAGATATTTGAAATTTGGTATACATTGGACGATACAATTGTTTGTATTAAAGTTACTTTAATGTTAGAATGCTTTAGATATTGGTCTTGTTTGTATCAGTTATTTTAAATTTTGTATGGATTGGACAATACAATTGTTTACATAAAGGTATTTTAACTCTTGTAAATTTTGGACGGTACAATTGTTTGAATTAAAAGTATTTTAACTTATGGTATATTTTGGACGACGTTTGCATTAAATTAATTTTAACTTGTGGTATGTTTTGGACATTACAATTGTTTACGTAAGGATATTTTAACTCTTGTAAGTTTTGGACGGTACAATTGTTTGAATTAAAAGTAATTTAACTTGCGGTATATTTTGGACGATATACCTGTTTGCATTAAATTTACTATAACTTCTGGTATATTTTTTACTAAACAATTGTTTGTATTAAAGATATTTAATCTTTGATGTGTTTTGGAAGATAGTAGGTTTTAGACAATACCATTGTTTATATTGATATATTTAACTTTTGTATGTTTTGGAAGATACAATCGATTTTATCAAAGTAATTTTAACGTTTGAATGTCTTGGAAGGTGATATGTTTTGGACGATATAAATGTTTGTATTTTGGTTATTTAAACTTTGGTATGATTTTGGACGATAGAATTGGTTGTATCAAAATAATTTTCAATTTTGTATTTTAATGTTTTTGTCTCGATATTACAACATTTTGTTGTTTTTAGTTTTTATATTATTTTTTCAATTTATTTTTAGTTTTTGATTAAATAACAGTTTCATTGTTGTCATTTCTACTTTGATATACATTCGCCCAAAATATTTTGACAGTATTTTTGTAACATCGTATTTTTAACACTAATATTAAATGTCATTTATATATGTTTTGCCATTACAGTATTTGTAGTTTTATATTAAATTCTGGGTACATATTTTGCCAAATCTATAACAACATTTTTTTTAAATTGTCTGTTTATTCTCAACATTAAATATTGGCTACAATAGTAAGACTGTTAAATCACAACATTTGTCTAAATATTGTGACTGTTTAATCACAATAATTGCTTTTTTGGTTTAAATTTTATAAATATTGCGTAAATATTTTGACTACATGCATGATTACAACAAATTAAGTATTTGATATAATTTACAAAAGTTTGGATTCCCTAGTATTTGATTACAATGCTGAAATATTGTTTCATTATAGCTAAGAATAACTAATCCCCGCTAAATTAGCTTACCTGGGCATAAATTATTGTGAGATGATGGCTTGATGCAGTTTGTGGCCACGTGTCTATGCAAACGTTAGTACGTGCTTACATCTGTAATCAAAAACAAACATACTAATCCTTGTCCGAATCACAATTCAGAAGCAAAGTAAAAACTTTGGAACTGACAAGTTAGGTTAGACACGTGAACTTTAACCAGGGAAGTGAGGCCGGGTGCTCCGGAAGGGTAAGCATCTCCTGTTTAGCTAGCTACACCCGCTACGTGTGTAATTAAAATTGTGTGAAAGGAACATGGAACTATGAGACATCAAATATATACAGGGCAATTCTGGACACAGAGACATCAAACTTATCAACAATACTGTGATGACAACAACATTTACAGTACTCTTTTAAAACACCCTGGACAATATTAAAGAAACTCCATAGGAAATGTTTTTGGGTGATCGCTTTTTAAAATAGTAATATCGTTTTCCGCAGTTACAGAAAGTAGGTTACGGTGACCTACTAGCAAAATCATTATTCCTCGAAACCGGTAGACAAAGTCTGCCTTGATTTTCAGACTCTCCAATGTCTTCATGTTGCTTGTATGTAAAGATCGTGAAATTTTGTTGAAAAAATGAGTCTTTTGCTTTTGTTTTCAAAGGTTCAGAAAATATTTTTCAATTTGTTTTATCTTAGAACTTGGTAAAGGGCAGTGGTGAAGCCCATGATTTAGATTTTGTCCTAGACCACAAAGCAAACCATCCCTAGCAACCAAATATAATTCGAGTCAGCACAGGCAAAATTTCTGCACCTTCGCCTATAGCTGGCGACGTCTCGATATAAATGAAATATTCTTGACTGGAAACCCCACCCCCACCCCTACCCCCCTTATTCAGTGATTTTAGGATTGTTATTTTAAGTCGTAAGTAGGTTTAACTTAGAAATTGTATCCTAAATATCTATACTTATTTTGATTCACCGATTTTAAGAGGCAAATGCAAAGTTAGCATTACAGCCCATGGGTCTCTTATTCTCTTGGCGAAAAATTGCCAAAGAACTACTTATGTCTCAGTATTTTACCTTCCTGACACCAGTTTTCAACATCCATTTTCTGATAAAGCCTTAAATCCTCAGTGTCTAACTTAACTGAGTTGTTATTGAATAACACAATAAAATAAATAAAAATGAGAAAATTGAGAAATTTTAATGTTTAGTTATTAATTTTATTAAGTTTCTTAACTTAAGAAGTATATCAATAAGGTATTTGTCACAATATCAAATTATTATTAAATATGAATGTTTCAGTGTTATAACGATAAGTGTGGTTTTTGGACAACATGCAAATGCCATGTGTAAGTCAAATGATGTAAAACACAAAACAGAACATAATAAGCACCCGGTCTCATTGCCATGAAGGAAGTTTCAAATTTTTAACATTTGCATTTGGATTGTGATTTTGAGATAGATTGGTGTTTGTTTTTAATTGTAATTGTAGTTGGCGTAGTTGGAAAAATAATTCCATAAGTATATGAAAAAGACAAAAGTAATTAAAATTTAATAAAGTTTTATAAATTGTACCTTCAGGATCGATCGTTGTTTTTCATTTTGGATAGAGAGAAAGTAGACCCGACCGTCGCTATCTAGTGTTTGTATGTAACTGGATCAGGCGCACTATTTCCGATGCATACTATTCCAGGCTATTTCATAGTAAAGAAGCCTGATTTTAGAGAAAGCGATAGCAATGTACCCTTTCACTGTCGTGAACACCGCACGTAAAAAACTAGCAACAGCCAATGGCACACCGAATTAATAAACAAAACAAGGTAACTACGAACACACACTATGTTCACATGCTGGGAACACTGATTATAACGGACATTGGTTATGTCAAGTTGTGTTGTTACAACTATTTGAGAGTTTGAACCATATCGCTGATTATACAACTGAAAAGTTTCCAGAATCATTTCTTAACTAAGATAGTCCTTGAATTTTAGGTGTCATTTTAAGATCACTTATGGTGACCAAAAGCATAAGACGTCAATTCGGGTAGAAAAAACTAGTTTAATGTTAGATAAATGTATACATATTATTGTGGCATGTCAATTACCACCTTGTCCTAATAGAGGCCTAGGTCTAAAAGAAAAAACGCCAGTCTACAAATCCAGGGTCTCTCACCGCTGTGGGTTCGAGCCCCTCTCAGACCACATGTGGGAAAGTGAATTTTCTTTGCCGTTGGTCTTTATTGGTTCACCTGGTATCAGTATAATGTGACTGGGGATTGGTACTTTTGTCTGCGGCATACTGACGCTGTGAGTTACCACGTTAAAGTTGCCCTGCGTGCGCGGTAGTACAAGACAGACCATAAAACACACTCGCTTTTCACATGCATACACGAATTTGTTCATAGATTAATAAAATATTCCTCGTGTCGAATACCTGAAAAATTGCGACGTTAAGCAATATTGAGCTAACCAATATCATGCAAAGTATATAGCTAAATTTGGTAAAATATATCTTGGTCCTATGGGTATCTTTTCAACATCTTGAAAAATTTTTGTTTTACAATTCTGGTCCACGCACTACTGATGAGGAATTGTTTTCCGAAACGGTCGTGTAGTGCTGTGAAATTAAAACTGGTATAAAATGTAATTTAGAAATGAAACTGGGACCAGCTCATAAATCACATAGATGTAAGATATGGAATCAATTACTAATAATAGTACCTGGAAAAACCTGTGTTCTTTGACAAACAAACTGAAAAAGGTAATGTCCCTTTGGATCTGCTCTATTTTATTAATAAAACCTGCTTTCAGATGCTTCCATTATTGTTATTCATGAATAATTTATTAATCCAAAGAGTCACCAAAAAGTGGGGAAAGACTCCACAATCTGATAGATCCTGCCATGTGCTTATAGTTTGTTTACTTTCTGTCATCGTGTCATGATTATGTCCCATTAAATCCATTATACGTGTTATTAGAGGTAACAGAGTGAGTAACGACTATTTATCGGGTTTAAGTAAAAAACATGTCTGTCACATGTTTTACTGCTTACATGAGCTAAATTATTAAATCTGCATTTATTTAGAAGAATATTAAAGAGATCATGATTTTATCATCGTCATACAGTCCTCCTATGAATAAGGAATATATTATAAGGTCACTATTTTTTTATCTGTTTTATGCAATCTACATCATTTCCATCCAAAAAAATGCCCTATATAGCTCTTCTCCAGAAAAAGATAGAGAGTTTCTCTTTGGTGCCGAATATTCGAATAGGATTCGAATAACACTAAAACGAATATTCAAATCCTAAATTTGGTATTCGTTTCAGCTTTAATATACATACCATTGGTTAAATTTCATGTGTAAATTTAATAGATAATTGGAGACCTCAATGGCAAGATAGTCTAAAATGCATGTTTATGAATCACAGCGCCTCTCACTGCTTATGTTTGAATCCTTCTTGGGACAAATCCTAATACAAGAAAATTTATCAGGTCAATTGCAGCTGGTCAGTGGTTTTCTCTGGACACTCCTGTTTCCTCCACCAATTTTCAACTGACCACCTCGAAAAGAGCGAAAAAATCTTGACTTGGAAGTAAATCGTCAAACTAAAAAAAAAAAAAATTAAGACAATTTATTTTTTTCATTTATTAATGCCAGTTTCTGACAATAGTATAAATCAAGTATAAATCAATGGGCTTCACTATTGTATATGTACTCATAATAATGTTTGTGTTAAGAACACATACATTTTGAAAAAAGCACCCGGTCTCACTTCCCTGGTGGAAGTTCACGTGTCTAACCTAACTTGTCAGTTCCGAAGTTTTTACTTTGCTTCTGGATTGTGATTCGGACATGGATTAGCATGTTTGTTTTTTTATTACATCCCAAATTCCCAGAATGACATCATTTTTACTGGAAATTATTAACTCATTTCCAATGAAAAAACTTGCAATAGAACGTGAAACTAATGATATTGTGCAATGAAATTGAATTATGGTAAACTAACTGCAGTCAAACCGGTTTAAAAAAGCCACCCAAGGAGATCATTAAAAGTTACCTTTCTGGACAGGTAGTCCTTATACACAGGTTCAAATAACATGAACCAAGAGCAATTGGGATAAAATTTTACTAGTCTTTATAAGCAGGTGGTTCCTATTATAGAGGTGGCCTTTAAGGCAGGTTACTGTATATGAAAGTTGAGTAGAATACCAGTTATCATCATTTCAGGAATATAAGCTTACTTACTGGGAATATCAAAGGGGAATATAAATAAAAATATGTCATTCCATTATTAAAAATTTTCTACAATGTATAAGATTCACCTTGTAGTTAACTTCTTGTGCCTTGAGGCATTTGGTACAAAGTTTGTATTTGATTGATTGATTGGGGTTTAACGTCCCAGTCAAGAAAATTTCACTTATCAAGACGTCACCAACTTTAGATGAAGTGGCAGAAATTTTGACCTTTGTTCAGGGTAATGTGCAGGGAGGTTTCATTAATGTGTCACTGCCACGCTGTCATGACACGGGACCTCAGTTTTTAAGGTATCTTTGGAAGAACTTTTAATTGCACTTGCTTGGCGACAGAACAGTCACTGCATGCCTTGAAGTTTCAAGTCTTGGTATGACCTGTCCCATATACTTACCACAGCGGTAACTCAGTTGGTAGAGTGCTCGCTCCGTAAGTGGGGGGGGGGGGGGGTCGGTGGGTTCGATCCCCGGCCGGGTCTGACCTAAGACTTGAAAGTGGGTAGTGACTGTTTTTCGCCAAGCACTCGGCATTACGAAATGAAAGTCACGTTCTTTCGGATGGGAACTTAAAATAAACGAGGTCCCGTGTCACGATGGCTTGGCACGCTAAAGAACCTGCTGTATAATGCCATCAGCGCAACGCACAGCAAAATTTCTGCACCTTCGCCTATAGCTGGCGACGTCTCGATATAAGTGAAATATTTTTGACTGGGACGTTAAACACCATTACTCAACTCAACTCACTCTCCCACATACGGAGCGAACACTGAGCTACTGTAGTCGTAGTTTGTATTTGACTACTGCTGTTGTATTTGTTTGAAACACATTAGACACAACATTTTATTTTTCTGTCTATACATGTGTGAAAATTGTTGTAACATCGAGAATCATTTCCTGTGATATTGCGATACCTTTATTTTGTCCACGACAACATCTTTATTGTAACAATTATTTCCAAAATATTAATGTAAATATTTTTTGTAATTTCTTTCCTTTGTCATGGAAGGGCAGTGTCTTACAAATGAAATGTCATGAACTAGTTAAAAAATTCCGCAAACATTAAGTATACGGCAAAAATGTTCTCTAAACAAGGTCTTTTGAATTATATAGTGGAGTCACACAAAATGTTTCACATAAACATACTTGAGATAAAAATATATACCATTTAGGTGTTATTATGACGATTGATTATAGATCTCTTCCGCATTCGCCATGTTTTTACCCGCGCAACGACAGCGGGAGTTGTCTGATTGACCTTTAACCCCGCGTGGCCGCTTACGACGATGAAAAAAGGTGATTTGGCGTATATTTGGTGTTCTGAAAACACCTGCAGTCTGTATCGGTAAACATTTTACCATTATCCAACATTTCTCTATAGAAATGACAGTCTACATTGTCATGTCACCTTCAACTTCGAAAACTATTGTTTTAATGTTTTCAATATTCTTAGTGTGAAATGGGGCATAACTCCATTAGTATTCGGGGCAACGTTGCAATTTTACAATATGATTACCTTCATGTCATAATAAACACAATTACCAAATTTTATTAAATTACATTCTAAAAACTGTCGGACAAGTTGAGGTAACAGGTTAAATGTTAATGGATGGACAGACAGACAGATGTACGGAGTGACAGACGGTCAGACAGCATGATAACATAATTAGCTTAGTTTTTTCCCAAAGGCGGGCGTATAAATAGGACAAAAAACTATGATAGAATGGCAGACTATCAGCATAGTGTAACACTACATGACCTTGTCATTTCATTTTTGGGGCATAGAATAAAAATTGCGGGAATAGGTCTGAAGTAAACAGAGAAAATAACTGAAGAAACTGAACGGCACATTGTTTTGAAAACAAATTCTTTAGGCCACCTGACCACTTAAGTCCCTCCTGTATTTCCACAAATTCAGTGCACATAGAAAATGCAAGAATAAAGTCGTATTTTCCAACAAACTCATAAAAAATTTGTCAAAACTTAATACAAAATATACTGACCTAAAGGAAAGAAATATTTTCCTTCATGAAAAAGTGAACTTAATTCTGTACATGAATAGTTTTTAACTTCTGTACCTTCTTACTTGGAACAACTATAAACGTTATGTCATAATGGAATATTCATGATGATCACACCTTGAAAAAACCCGAGCAACAATGACCTACCTGACCCTAAATGCCCTTATGTAACTTTGAATGAGGCCCAATTGGTGTATAAACTTGATCAAATTTCCAAAACTTTCGCAAAATTTCTCTATTTTCAGAAGAATTGAACAATAATGTTTTTAATTAAAAATATAATTTTGTTAGGTCAGTGCATTTTAAAAGCATTTTATTGATAGTTTAATGGAAACGTTTTCAACTAAAAGAAAAAAAAGAATAAAAACCGTGTGCCATCAATTGATGGAAATACAGTAGTAAATTATGCGAGGGATAAATAAGTTGTGATTGTCGCCAAATCATTCAACTCAACATACAGATATATAGATAACGTTCTGTCTTTTAACTATCCTAAATTTGGAGACTATGTGAATGTCATCTATCCTGGTGAGCTTAAAATAAAAGACACGACTGATTCCTCAAGTTCTGCTTTATATTAGACTTATACCTGAATTATGACGCACACAAAAGGCTACATTTAAAACTTTATGACAAACGTAACGATTTCAACTTTTCTATTGCCAACTTTCCTTTTTTATGCAGCAATATACCTGCTTCTCCAACTTATGGTGTATTTGTTTCCTAAATAATACGCTATGATAGAGCTTGTTCCCACTACGGGGACTTTGTACAACGAAGTAGGTTGCTTGCAAATAAATTGTTGACTCAGGGTTATTGCAAGCCCAGGCTTATCAAGACCCTTAAAAAGTTTTATGTCCGTCATCACAATATTGTTGATAAGTTAGATGTCTCTGTTTCCAGGATTGCCCTGGATATATTTGACGTCCTATAGTTCCATATTCCTTGATTACACACGTGGCGGGTGTAGCTAGCTAAACAGGAGGTCCTTACCCTTCCGGAGCACCCGGTCTCACTTCCCTGGTGGAAGTTCACGTGTCTAACCTAACTTGTCAGTTTGGACGTGGATAAGTATGTGTTTGTTTCTGGTTCGTATTTGGAAGGTCGTTTTTGTCGAACCCAGGCCTGGTTTGACGAAGACGGTAGAGAAGTAGGTAGTGACTGTTCTTTTGCCGAAAAACTCCAGGATTGGGAAAATAAAATAAAAGTAATTTGATTACTGTGGAAAATAACTTAAAACGGCAGTTTGCTTTTTACCTAAAAATGGATTAATATGTTTGTTTTTGATTGTAACAATTACCTGTCGCCAATAGTTACATTAATGGCCATCTGATCAGGAACACTGTAGTACTTCTGAAGTACTTCTTTTGTTGATACTGTCTGATCGTTCTTTGTCACAGTCTATTGTTTTGATGTTGTTAAAACATTTAGATTTTGGACAAAATTCTCTGACTTTAATGTGTTTGGCAACTGCTGATGGTAAATCCAGTTTGAGTTGAATGTTGTTTGCTAAACATGGTCCTACGAACAGATTCTGAATTAAGGAGTTACATCAGAAGGTACATGTATTTTATATCTTAAAGGGGCAAATTATAACAAAACATGGTGACATATATAATTACATCTTTTAATTTAATATTTAATTTTTCAGTTTTAGTTTTACAGCACTAGGCCGCCGTTTCGAAATACAATTTCTCATCACTAGTGTTTGGACAAAATTATGAAACCGAAACTGTTTTCAATATTTTGGATTGAGTTGCGTAATGGTTGTTTACGCCCAAGTCAATATTCTTTCAATTCTCACAAAAAAGTACCAAAATATATTTCACCAAATTTATCTAGGAAAATACTTTGCGTGAGGGAGTATACCTTAGTTTTCAAGGAATTTCAAATTTTAACGAGCAAACTTGGACAATAGTATATTTCTGACAATAATACACAATTATTGCCTCCTGAGTTTGTGATATTCTCGGGGCACAAGCCACCAGCAGAGATACCGGCTCAGTGGTTTAAATTACATATTTTACCAGTATAAATTTCACAGATGACTGATTTTGACTTATTAAAAAACTAACAAACAAGCTATTAGATACATGTTTTAATGGAGCAAAAACCAATATTTATCATCAACAAGTGAAACTTAAAAATAATAATTATTCTTCAATTTCATTATGGTAATGAAAATCATTATCAGTATTACATTCCCACTACAGGAACTTTGTACAACGAAGTCGGCTGCTTGCAAATAAATTGTTGACTCAGGGTTATTGCAAGCCTATGCTTATCAAGACCCTCAAAAAGTTTTATGGCCGTCATCACAGTATTGTTGAAAAGTTTGACGTCTCTGTTTCCAGGATTGCCCTGGATATATTTGACGTCCAATAGTCACACAATTTTGATTACACACGTGGCGGGTGTAGCTAGCTAAACAGGAGGTGCTTACCTTTTCGGAGCACCCGGCCTCGCTGCCCTGGTGGAAGTTTACCTGTCTAACCTAACTTGTCAGTTCCAAAGTGTTTACTTTGCTTCTGAATTGTGATTCGGACATGGATTAGTATGTTTGATTTTTGATTAGCAATACAATAATGTTAGATTCTACTACAACCTAAAACATCGGAAGTGAGATCTAAATTTCCTGCAAGTTAAAATTTAAAATTTCTCCAAAACTAACGTATACTCCCTCATGCAAAGTATTTGCTTAGCTAGCTTAATTTGGTAAAATATATTTTGGCCCTTTGGGTAGATTTTCAACATCTTCAAAACAATTTTGGTTTCATAATTTTGATCCAAGCACTACTGATGAGGAATTGTAGTCTAGTGCTGTAAAATTAAAACTGGTATAATATGTAATAATGACTGTTAGCCGATGCTTTATAAAGTAGAAACTCCTATGAAAGAACCTTATAACAATATCATAATTTTTTAAATATACGTAGTATTTTAATCGAAAACAAACATACTAATTCATGTCCTAACCTGTTTCATAAATCCCATTCAGATAAATAACCAATGAACTATTGTTACATTATTTGTACTCTTATTGTTTCAATTACCATGGAAACAAGGAGTTCAATTTTCGGGAAATCCAATATTACAATCAAAAACAAACATAATAATCCATGTCCAAATCAGAATCCAGAAGAAAAAACTTTCGAACTGACAAGTCAGGTTAGACAAGTGAAATTCCACCAGGGAAGTGAGGCCGGGTGCTCCAGAAGGGTAAGCACCCCCTGTTTAGCTGGCTACACCCGCCATATTGTATGAAAGTATTGATTAACTTCTTTGTAACCAAACAAGGTTGAAGTAAATTGAATAGATGAATTATATACTTTTGTGGTTATCATAATCAATGCAATTCAAACACCATAAATGAGTAGTTATTCTGTGTTACGAATCATGATTACTTCGCTCACTGCGGTCAGTTCTAGGATGATTGCCAGAAAACCCAGAGAAAACCAACACTATTTCGTAAGAAGACTTTCTCATCTTAGCATTCGCACGAAGTGTGTGCGTGTCTGTGTGTGTGTGTGTGTGTGTGTGTGTGTGTGTGTGTGTGTGTGTGTGTGTGAGAGAGAGAGAGGTTATAATGTAGTCATTGGAGAATTATGGAAGAGTAAAAAACAAGTGAACTTGCACCGTTAAGTGGACGGAGTGCTTCGGAAGAGAATACACCTTCTGCCTTATTAGCTACATCTTCACGTGTGGAATCAAAGTTGAGAATGGAAGGAAAATCAATGTATGAGGCGTCTAAAATGTCAAGGAAATTTTGGCTACAGAGATATCATACTATGTGATCTTGATAGAGTAAAGTAACCTTATTCATTTGTGGTTCTCTTGTTTTTATTTTTCTTCTTCCGTTCTTTTGGACTTGGGACATTTGTCTCTTCGTTCTATCTAAAAGAGTCTCTCTTATTTTGTTCTGAATATACATGTATATATCCTTATATCAAGTGTTGATTGCTTTTCGCTTATTCCTTTGGTTTTCCCTGAGGACGTTTGTTCTTTCTGTATCCCTGGGGCTGGTGGATTGGCTCTTATTTAGCTTGTGTCAGTGTTAAGCTTGCTTTGATTTTTTAGATATTTTAATGCACCCGTATAAGAGATGGCATCAAGCAACAGTTGAGATTCTACATAAACCGGATTAAAAATCCTGAATTTTCAGAATAATTATTTGAAGATGAAGTAAAAAATCATCTTTTTGAGGTTTTTTATTTTAAAAAGGAAATTTGTTAATGAAACATACACACACACGAATACACACATTTCATTTGTACAAACATTTATTCTGTTCATTAATGTATTGAATGCCAAACTTGTGATATATATCAATATAAAAGGTTATTATGTAATATTAAACAGCATTAATGAAATCGATTGATTAGTGTTGTATCTATAGAGCAATAGCATGCAATATTTTATACAAACAGTTTTAATTTTTCCTTTTCCCTCCCTCTCAAAAGGATATAAAGATCATGTTAGATTCGATCTGAATGGGGTTCGCCGCTGTACCACGTGGTCAATACCTATTAACGTTTGTGCGGAAAATTTTGGAAAACGTCAACGTCAAACATTCCCGGAACAACGTCGTTTTTACGGAAAACGCCATATTGTGCGATTCCATGTCCATTGGAAACAAGCGTTTCGCAGATACGTTAGAAGGTATCACGTGGTACAGCGGCGAACCCCCTTAAGTAGGATCACAGACCGTGCAAATACACTTTGGTTTCGGAAATGACCTTGATAAATAAAATAGCCTTGACCAGGGCGATAGGAAAATATTTTTTTCTTTCGATTAAGATAAAGATAGTCATAGGTTTTTGCAGGATATAATTTGTAAATTGTCTGTGAAAAAAAAAAATTCTATATACCTTGAAAACACATATTTATTAATATTATTATGAATCGGTTATAACAAACACACCGGTCCAAGTCGAAATCACAATCTTCAAAACAAAGTAAAATTTTAGAAACGGCAAATAAAGCGAAAGAACTGAGTTTGTTTTGCTAGTTTTAAAGTTTCACTTTTGCTTTAAGAAGTTTGTGTTTCAACGTAACAATACACGCGGTTTCGAATAGCCAAATCCCTGTTTTTATTGCTTTCAATTAAACGCATGGCAATATCTATTTTTTCAAAATGTAACAACAAGTACTTAGAAATGTTGAAAAATATAATTCAAAAATCCTCGTTAACCTCAAATACTTTGGATATTTTTGAGATCCCCTCCCAAAGATTTATAGAAAAGGGAAAAAACGAAAATGCTTACACCATCAGTTATTGTCATGGTGTCACTAAATAATTTTTTTAATTTTCTGAATGAAATATTAAAAAATTATAAGATTATATTATATTATAAATTTTTGAATATTTCAAAATTGGTATCATTTCTTGCAATACATACGTGTATTGTTATCTAAACAGGCAGTGTTTACTTATCTGGGGCACCCGGCCTCGCATTATTGGTGAAGGTGCGCATATTTACCAGTTTACAAAGTTTTTTTTTTCGATTTCATTTGGAAATGTGATTTGGGCATTTTTTGTTAACGTTCTTATTGATTTTGTTTCAAATCATTAACATTGAGTGAAATAGATGTTTCGATTTTTTATAAATAATTTGAATCAGAGGTGTTTCGATCAGTGCTGGATTGGTGAAGAGTTAATCAATCTTGCAGAGTGTACCAGTATAGTTTTACGATGAGGTACCGGTTTTGCCGTTTTATTGCATCAATGCTTGTCATACATACTTTTCAATTACTAAACATTTTAAGCTTGACATTAACATATAATAAATATTTCATTCGGTACGATGATAAAGCACACGATATCCAGATAACTTATAAGTTCTTCCTACACACCCTGTATCCTAAATCATTATGTAAAATAGGCATTTATATTGATATTTGTTTTACTGGAGTTAGATAAAAGGTTCAGAATTATATAATTCATTTCATTTACAATTTTAGCCAGAATGTTGATTGGGCTAAAAAATTGTAATTTTATTTGTTGTTGATAATGATAATGTGAGAGACTTAATTTTACACGGTTATTACATTGCATTAATTTCTTGAATCGTTTTAAAGACATGTTTATTTATCTACAAATTGATTGTAGCAAATTTTATTAGTTTTTTTTTTTGTTATGAATGACTATGATTTTAAACTTAACTGCCGCGAGACTTTAACTGATTCATATACAGTTGATATAATATAATTATAACATACAGATAAAAATTGTTTGATTTTAAATATGAAGAAATCCACACCAAATGCTGTAAAATTTTGTAAACAGCTGTCAACGTCGTCTTCGTCTTCTACTAAACAGACACCGGAAGAAGAATTTTTACATGCCGCAGAATTTGGAGATATACACACCGTCAAGAGGTTACTAAACGAACAACCGGAATTAAATTCCGACTGTATAGATGCTTTGGGAAGGAATGCTTTAAGATTAGCCATCACAAATGAACATCTTGTAGTAAGTTTGAATTATTTTGTTGATACATGTATGTACTTTCTTCATTTAATAATAATAATAATAATAATAATAATTATTATTGTTAAATGTTTTGTTGTTATTGTCATTGGTAATATCATTGTTGTTTTTTATTTAATGTTCTCGAACTCGGTGTTATCACAACACATACTGTAAAATATATAGTCTGTAATATATATATATATATATATATATATATATATATATATATATATATATATATTCATTTCAAATACATAGAATATATTCTTCTTCAATTTAAACGTTTGAAGTTAGTAGATGAAAAAGCAATCTTTATCGTTATAACAGGCAATATTAAAAACATCAATAATTACATCTATAATTACATTTTAATTTCGTTTATTTTATTTATAGATTGTTGAGGTACTGGTGGACAGGTCAAGTGGCCGTCATATTTATGAAGCGGTATTACAAGCCATTTCCACAGGACACATAAAAATTGCAGAGATAATACTAAAACATCGTCGATATAAAGATATGATGAAAGAGAGGAAGAAACTAGGAGATGATGATCGGTTTTTCAAAACAAGTTTTGACGAATCTCAGTTTTCTCCTGATATAACCCCACTTGTCTTGGCTTCACATAAAAACCAATACGAGATTGTCCAGTTATTGCTGTCAAGAGGGGAGGTCATCCAGATGCCTCATAAGTTCAACTGCCATTGCCAAGAGTGTGTAAACAAAGCTAAATTCGACAAACTGAGGTGTGCCAAATATAGACTGAATGCTTACCGTGGGCTGGCGAGTGAGGCCTATATATCGCTTTCAAGTCAAGATCCTATCCTTACAGCCTTTCAACTTGGTTCTGAACTAAAATACCTGGCAGAAAAAGAGAAACATTTCAAGGTAGGAATTGATAATTATTTAGTAAAAAGACTTTATGCATGTGATCAAGGTGGCTGTCCCTGGAAGCTCACCGATTACTATTGTATTACTATTTTACGCTCATATTTCCTGTCTTTGTGAGTTGTGTTGTCAATATCGATGTGTCTAACGGTTACACATGCATGTCACACCCGTACCACAAACAAAACAAACATGAGCGCTTCTGTTTATACTCGGTCATTTCCGTCACCACTGGTTTCTAGCAGTTAAAAATAGTACATAGACTCTAGATAGACACCATTTTTAAATGCAGTGGATGTAGTGCACAATAATTTACTTCAGAAAGCAAAATATTTTTTGCTTCAATACTTAAAGTAAATTAACACCATGCACATAAAGACTCAATTTATGTGTCTTGGTCGATTTGATTTTATTTGGATAAATCAAATCCTGTAAAAATTTTGAAAACTGACAAATCAAGTACAAAAAACCTTAACTTTCACCATGAAAGTGAGACCGGATGCTTCGGATATGTAAGCGCCTCCAGATTAGCTAGTTACAATATTTAGATGGTTCATTAGTAATTAATCTAGTTTATACTCTGCTTTAAGAAGTGCGAATTTAACAGGACCGGATATTTAATGGTTCTGTCATATACCAAATTTTTTCAAACAAAAAAGAATTATCATTTTAAACATTAAAGTGTTAAATAATAAATTCAACTCCGAAACGGTCGTCTAGTGCTACAAAAATAAAACGGCGTTATTAATAATATTAAGCTCCGGAAGCTATCGTTAACAATACATAGTATTGTCAGATAAGCATTTCTCATCAAATTTATCTGTTTCGTTGATTTTAAAATCCTGCATAACCAAGCCATGCTTTATCGTTAAAAGTATTATCTAAACTTGATTTAATAAAATACATTTTGGTTTATCTAATTTTAAATCTTAAAAATATTTGGATTTCCACAATTTTAATACGAGCATTACTGATGGAATTTTAATCCTGAACGGCGGTATAATGCTGCGAAATAAAAACAGGCTAAGTAAAATTACACATTAAAATATGTTAATACAATATTTTTTGGTTGTTTTGAATTTTTAGAGAGAGTATAAAGAAATGGCCAACCAGTTAAGTGAATATGTAGTCAAACTACTGGACAGAGTCCGTACGCAGGAAGAATTGGAAATTGTTTTAAACAAGACAGGAAAGCCCAGCGCAAACACATATTCAAGTTTAGCTAGATTTAAACTAGCAATAGATTTTGGGGAAAAGAAGGTAAGTGCTAATTTGTTAGTTAACTAAAATTTAGGTACTTAAATGTGTTTTATCACTGCGAGTTAGAAATAATAATAATAATAATAATAATAATAATAATAATAATAATACAAATACAAATTTTAGCAATGACAAAAATCTCGAATGTGGTCGGTTCTCTAGTGGCTTTCAAAAATGAAAAATGTTTGTATTTTCGTCTGCTCTGAACGATATCAAAATTAAATAATACCATGCAAAAAGAATCAATTTTGGTTTGTCCACAGTAATAATTATCTTTATTATTTATTTAGTTTGTAGCGCATCCTAGCTGTCAACAACGTTTAATAAACACGTGGAATCAGGGATTGACAAATATGAAGAGAGAAAACTGGCCCAGAAGAATAAGCATGTGTTTTCTGTTCATCTTTGTTTATCCAGTTCTTGCAATGATCCACATTTTTGTTCCAAGTAAAACGGTATATGTAATATCACGGTATTGTTGATACGTAGGATGTCTCTGTGATCAGGATTGCCCTGACGTCCAAAAGTTTTATGTTTCGTTAACTCTCAATATGGCGGGTTAAGATAGCTTGACAGGAAGCAAATACCCTTCCA
Organism: Anadara kagoshimensis; assembly: GCA_021292105.1. Taxonomy (NCBI): domain Eukaryota; kingdom Metazoa; phylum Mollusca; class Bivalvia; order Arcoida; family Arcidae; genus Anadara; species Anadara kagoshimensis. The sequence goes on along the minus strand of CM037875.1, from coordinate 11,253,052 downwards.
AAGCATCCGACCTCACTTCCCTGGAGGAAGTTCACGTGTTTTCTCTTATTTGTCAGTTTGAAAGTTTTAAGTTTGTTTTCGGGTTGTGATTTGAATATATGTTAGTATTTTTGTTTTTTAAAACATCATTCTCATATGTCATTTAATACCAATGATATTCTGCTACGTTAGGTATCTGTAAGTTCCGTCACGTACTGAAGTGAGTTTGTGATTTAATGAGCACAAGAACGAAAAGATAAAAAAATTTGCATTTTATTATAACTGAGATGGTACAGAATTTGGTGTTTAATTTTTACGACCAAATGCATACGTCACAACGGTATATGACATGATACCAAATTAATTGATTTTTAAATTCAATATGCTCGACACGAATTGATGGAAAAATCAAGATTCTTTCACTTACATCGACGCGGTTAGATAAAACATTTTTGAAGGTTAAGGGAACTGCTGTACCGGTGTTTTCGCTCCAGTCAAGCAGTCAAATTCCCTTCAGTTGCATCGGAATTTATAAAGAAAAACGGAGCACCCGTAAACAACCACTTGTATTTGCAAAGCGAGCAGACACATATTCACAAAATAGGATCTGCTTCGTTTTGGTTTCGAACATAGGCAGTTGGAGACGTTATAAACTCCCAAGCCACCAAGATATCCCTCTCCCATTTTCAGGAAATACATTATTTTAAAATTAAAATATGACATATAAGAAACATACCTCTATTTTTGTATTGTACCAATACAATCTGAGTAAATAGGTCCAAAATGCACGAAAAATCCATTGAATAATTTTATTTTATTTCAACATTTTTAGCTAATTCGAAGAATTAACATACCAAAAATCAACATAAACGTGATTTATTTTCCAACTGTAAAATTTTTAAGTGAGGTCGTGTCCTTCTTCGTCTTTCTTTGCCTGGTCATCGTGTCAACAATAGAATCTTCATACACATTATCTAAGAACAAGTCACTGAGAAATATGTTCGTTGGTGTACATAGGAAATACGAGACCATAAAGAACCAATCTAACCAATCCTTGTATGGCACTGATTTTCCCCTGCGTCAGCTCGAACCGACAACCACTCAAATTCTGATAACCATATGGATTATCGGTAAGTCTAGAAGCTAGATTCACAATTAAATAAAATTCAAAAAGGAATAGCAGTGGTGTATCCACGTAATGCTTTGTGTCCCAGTTCAGATATTTCACATAAGTGGCGGTCAGGAGAAACCGAATTTTCCAGAGACAACGGAAATCAAGGATGTCTAATCAGTGTAGGTCACATACAACCTGTGATTGTGTACTATGGAATGTCTTGCCAAAAGTTTGCTAGGGGTACCTAGTTATTTGTTCGGAAGGACACTGTGTTAAAAAATTAAGACTAAATAAACACAGCAAATAAAATCTAACTGATATTTTATAAAAAGTTTTGCGAAAAATGAAAAGAGCGAAATTAATTTTGTGAGGTTGGTCGAAAAGAGGTCGTACCTATTAAATAATATTGATAGGTTGATCGATTACATGTTGTTGGAAATCCATAATTTATATCGAGACGTCACCAGCTGTAGGTGACAAGATAGAATTTTACCCTTGCCGTCTGCTCAAGCAATATGTATGGTTCTCTTCCAAAGAACCCTTAGACTTTCATTTATTAATGCTAAGTTGTTGGTGAAAGATCAGTTACTACCTATTTTAAAGTCTTGGTACAACTCGTTGGGGCTTTGAACTCATAGCTCCCACAAACGGAACAAACACTTTATCGACTGAACTGACCTAATAACTACTATACATTTTTGTTTAGGAATGGTTTTACAAGAATGCAACCAACTTTATAGTAGTGGATATCGTAGTTATTTTAAGTCGCTGTACAACCTGATGGATGCCGCCTTACTTTGCCTGTATTTGTGTTCGTACTCTCTATTGTATGTTTGCATGTTTAAGGTAGGTCACAATTTGTTTATTAGTTGGTTTTGCCCAATTTAGATACCCGACCGTGGTTCGAACCCGACCTACCATATAAAGAGCGAGCATCTACTAACTGAACTTTCGTACCATAGTGGTCGGTAAGTAACAATAGCACATAGGTATTTATAAATAATTTCATGGATATTTTAGGACCTATGTGTAAATTCATGCATTGCATTGATGTGTTCATATGTCGAAACTACCTAGTATATAGACTCTTGAATGCTTATAAAGACTTTTAAAATTATCGCCGGACTAAATATATATATATATATATATATATATATATATATATATATATATATATATATATATATATATATATATATATATATATATATATGTTTGACAGGGGCGTATATATACAGGCAAATCTATGTAATATCATATAACCGATAAAACTAATCCACATTGACCTGCCCAATTGATTTTTAATTTCAATTTTTATTTTGGACCAGTACATTTATGTACAGGAAACAGGGAAAATATTATCATAAATTTAGTTGCTTTAGGCGTAAATTCGTGTATTGTATATATATATTAACTGTCAATCCTTACACTACAAATGTACTCGTTTAAATCCAATTATAATAATCTAGGACTGTCATTTAAAATACTTTTAGAGTAAAAATATCTTTATGAATTTATGCCAGTGTAAATTTTACATCACTAGACGTGCATTTGGATTACAATTTCAAATCAGTAGTGCTTTTACCAACATTGCGAAACCAAAATGTCTCAAGATGTTGAAAAATATCCAAAGGTCCAAAATATTTTTCCAAAATTTAGCTTACGAAATGCTTTGCAAGATTATATGAATATTACATTTCAGCTACAGCACAGTATTGACTTCATTGACGACATGGTCGTTAATACTACTGTAAAATTGGAAGGTGAATACGTATCGGATTTCATGGAACGTGTTTATTGGCTAAATGCAGGTAGGCTGTCAAAATTTAGAAAGCGTGATGGCTATTACCGTTTCGTTGGCGACCGCCTTACGAGCGATATGTCATCGGTTTGAACCCCGCCCAAGTCTTGGCGTACTACTCATACAATTATGACTTTATTTGAGATACTATTCCTTTTCGTCGCCTGGCTATCAAAATCGAGAGGACATAATATCGACTTGTTCACCCGACGTCTGTATAATTTTTTTGGAAGATTTACATGCTTTTCAATAGCACAATGGCTATTTGAGCTGCACTTTAACATTGCCGGTAGTGCGTGCTAGTATAAGGTACACCAGAAAACACGTCTTACTCATACATAAAATATTTCTTTGATTATTCGTTAGATATATAATTTTTATCTCATCAAGAGCAGCTGCAAAATTGTTAATGCGATGCCAAACAACAGTCAAACAAAACATTGAAAACAAATATACTAATCCAGGTCCAAATCACAACCCTAAAACAAAGTGAAAACGTTAAAACTAGAAGTTGAACATTTAATTGAAAACTAAGTTCTGAGACATTTTGGTGAAAATGTATTATCCCAACTGAAGGTTTTGGTGAATTAAAAAAAGTTGACATTAAAATTCGTGAATTTCACTACCCCACAAAAAAGGCAAAAAGGAATCCCACTCGACCATTTGCTATTTCACAGCATATGAGCATCGTATGAAAAAAATCTAAATGGATGTAATGTCCTAGTGTTTTTTTGGTTTTTTTTTGCCCAATACGGCAGTTTTCAAATGTATATGTATATAACTAGGGTAATATTATTTGCTGATGAGATTTTACAGGAAAAATAACTGGCGAACGAAGAAACTTTTTTCATATATTCAATCAAGAAAAATCCCGTTCGATGTCCTAAATCCCCATAGCAGAACCATATATGTCTCTATTTTGAAAAAAAAATGAAAACGCTTACACTTACCTGCTTAACTTTTTTTCGAAATTTAATTTTAGTTTCTTATTTTATTTGAAAAGTGGTTAAATTCTTTAATACCCAAGAGTTTTTAACATTTTTTCAAGGAAAAATAATAATTTTTTAGCTTAGTTTTAGAATTTCTCAAGTCAATTTGTCTAATAATGACCCCTATATCAATTGAAAAATTAATTTACGATTATGTTTAATTTAAGACAAAACCGGTGCTATGGCAACGATATCAGACCAAAAAAATGTGAAAGTTAGATGAATTTGTATGAATATTACATATTGACAGACATAGAAGAATATTTTAATATATTTATATTTCTTCATTTTAGATCGTTATGGTGGGACCAATATGACCCGACCAACACAGCTGAAGCACTGTTTGCCATTGCTAATATAATGAGCTTCTCCAGGATTTCATATCTTTTACCAGCTAATGAAATGTTGGGACCATTACAAATATCTCTAGGAAGAATGTTGACGGTAATATAACCTTTATGGAACACCCTGTCTCACTTACATGGTGTACGTTTACGTGTTTAGCTTAATTTCTGTTTCAATATTACATTGTTTAAATTGTGGTTTGGGCTTGGATTGGTATATTCGATTTTAACTGTTATTATCAATCACATACCGGTTCATCTTCAAATCACAACCAAAAAAGAAAGTAAATACTTTTAAAGCCAGAAAGTTCATTTTCACAATGTGAGTGAGGTCAGATGCTCCGGAAGGTATTTATTTTTGTTTTTATAGAATTGGAAATTTTCCACAATGCAAAATGCAAGTTTCGAACGCGAAGAGAGTTATGTGTGCAAAACAACCAAATATTTTATTTTTCCATAAACACTTTATTATAATTTGTTATAATCTAATAACATTATTTGAACAACAAAAAAGTCCATTAAATACTTTTACTATTTTAGCAAGAGAAAAAAGCAATATCATTGCTATGATAAAAAAAACATATTAATCCATGTGCATATCACAATCCCAAAGGATGGTATTGATTACTAAGACTGTTTGAATTTAATATCACTAGACGGTTGTGTTTTGGGATAAAATTCATCATCACAGTAGTGCTCAAAATTGTGGAAATCCAAATATTTTAGGCTGTTAAATCAGAAAAAGTAGGACCAGAACATTTTGAAAATTTGAAAAATAGATTAAAACCTTTAAGGGGAGTGAGACTGGCTACTCCGAGAGAGGCGTTGTGATCAGATAAAATGATTTTTTGTTAAAAAATATAATTACCTTAATATGTTATAACTTGGCGGCTTAGTGATAAGGTGTACTTCTCAAGAGCAGGAGGTCGTGGATTCGAACCCCAGGCATGTCATACACTTTCAAATTTGAGAAACTGCTTTTTTTTTGTCTGGTGCTCGGTATTCAATAGAAAGAATATGGTTTTACCCGGTACCAGGACAATGCAGCACGAGAGCTGTATGCTTGTTTGTGACGTACCTATCCTGTGAGCTTGCCCTGGATGCGATCTAATATAAAGCAGACAATTAAACACATTCGCATATATCACGCGTACATGAACTAGTTCTTGGATTAATCTTGAAGAGAGTAACAAATCTGCTTTCATCGTGAATACCTGAAAATTGAATCATTGTATCATTACAACCATCGCAGCGATTTATTGATGTTGAGACAATTGTTATTGTGACCTCAAGTGAATCATACCCATGCGACATTAAACAACATTACAACCAACTAACCTATATATGTTATACATTATGAATATAAATGAATATAATTTTATTTTCAGGACATTGGTAAATTTCTCGTGTTGTTTTTTCTTGTGTTTGGTGCCTTTATGATAGGTGTCCGTAACCTGTTTTGGTATTACACCGTCAGAGAAAGCATAGAAATAACTCCACACAAAGACGTAACACCAGAATCGGCAAAGGCATTGGCACATTTCAGCGAGTGAGTACGATTTTAATTTAAAATTTTCTTGTTCATACTGCATTTCATTTACTGTTAATACGCTTTGGTATAGCTTGTTCCCACTCCGGACATTTATACAATAAAGCAAGCTGCTTACAAAGAAATTGATGTAAGCCTAGGTTTATCAAGGAATTCGAAAAAGCTTTACCCTCTGTGGCAGCCGGCCTCGCTCCCCTGGTTGAAAGTCAATTTGCTCGTTTTACTTTCCATTGTGGTTGTGACGCTATGGTATATACGTTGAGTGTTTTTCCACTACGGACACTTTATACTATGAAGCAAGCTGCTTACAAATCAGCTGTCGATGCAGGGATATTATCAGCATAGGTTAATCAGAGACCTTAAAAAGCTTACTTCTCTGGACAGCCGGACTCGTCTTCCTGGTGATGTTCACATGTTTAACTTTATTTGCAAGTTTTAAAAAATTACTTTCCACAGTGTTTGCCCCAAGAAATTACACAAAATATTTGGCATTTTTCACGTATTGTGTCTTAGAGTAAATACATTAGCTTTGTAAAACTAATTTTTAAATTTTAAAAATATCATTGGTTATTCTAGAAAATGAATAACATTCCCATTTGAAATTTTACATCAGTCTTAATAGCTTTAGTATCGTATTACTTAAATGTGTAAAAGGAACAACATTTGCAAGATTTTTTAAAAAATTCATATTTCTTCCAGTTTCAACTTTTTGTATCCATTTCCATTCCAAGTTGCATTACCTTTTCCAGTTTTAAATTCAAATTTTGAAATAAAAACGTTATTCTTCTATTTCGTTACTGAGGATGTTTGTAACCTTTCGTACGATGTTCTGGTCGCTATATGGTCGCGGAGACGTCGACGTTGTGGAATTGGGTCCGTATGAAAACCAGTTGACTCAAGATTTTGCCTATTGGATATATGGTGTCTACAACATTGTGATGCTGACAATATTAATAAATATGTTGATAGCTATGATGGCAAGATCGTACGAAAACATTAACGTAAGTTAAAATGGTTGTATAATAGTTACTCTGTTGAATAACACAGTGGTATCATAATAAATTCATTTTTTCAAAGCCTAGACTAATCAAAGGTCATACATTTTGTGTTGGCCGTCATCACTAAATTGTTGATAATTATGATTTCTTTGAATAAAAACATTTGGCGTACATAGTTCCGTGTTCCTTTCATTCTCAATTTTGATTACACATATTGCGGGTGTAGTTAGCTAAACAGGAGGTGTTTACCCTTTTTGGTATTAAACTTAATTTTTAACACATTTTGTTTCAATTACAGCTTTACCACGATGAAGAAGTGTGCGATACAAACTTTGGTATTCTGATGTCTTGATCTTATACCAGTGCATTTTAACAAACAGTCAAAGTTCTGTTGAAAATTTATGACTATATTTCTCTACTTATTTCTATCATTAATGAGCCCAATAAGCGTTATTATTATTATAACTTTGATTTTTTTTAAATTGTATTAAAGCAAGATGCAGATGTCGAGTGGAAGTTTGCTAGAAGTAAACTATACATGGACTATATAGGAGATGAAGCCGTTCTTCCAGTACCTCTTAACATACTTGGATTAGCAAGAACTATCATCAAATTGACGTGTTGTCGTGATGAAGAAAAGAAAGAGACGGACATAGATGAGGATCCAGGATCATATGAAGCACCTTCAGCTAGGGTACGTCCTAACGGCGTTAAGAACACGTTAGGTATTAGATATCATGACGTGTTTTGTATGATTGATATAAAATTGCATATAATACCAAACCAGTGTTAATTTTACAGAACTATATGACCGTTTACTATTTTACTAAATCCAATCAAAGGTTTTGAACATATGAGTATAGCTACCTTTTTAAAAATTAAGGAACAGATAGTTTTATGAATCAATAATTATGTGACACTAAGTTGTTTTGAAAGTCGTAAAATGATATCAATTTAATTGAAGGAATCAGTGAGTAGAACCAGTCAGTCGGACACTATGTTTTTAGCGATGAAAGGAGACACGTTGTTACCCGAAGACATGGGAAGACGATTGAGTTTCGATGTGAGTTCTATTAAACAGATGGACCTTTTAAATACGAGCGATACGCAAACTAATTACAAGGTTAGTCAAATGTAGCGTTTGCACCTTTGCATATAGTTGCATTTATGTTACTAAGTCTGTTTCATTCGATGTAAGTTGTAAACGTCCTCTGTAGAGGCCACATGCGTCCTATTCTTTTTCGAACTCTACAGAGAGGTTTTTAGCCTGCAATGAAACAAGGGACCTAGGTTTTGATTGTCATCCGAGAGACAACTCTAGTAATGAGTGTTTAATATTATTAGTATGAACAGGTGATGAAAATCATCTCAATAAATTTCAATGTCCCGGATTGGGTTCGAACCCACAACCTTTGACTTCCAAATGTAACTTACATTGTAATATCAGCCAAATATTAATTGCGGGTTCAGTATGCACACCCCAGAATGCACATAACAGAATGTATACCTTAGGGTGCACATACGTATTTGCAAAACTATGCTGAATAAGTACAATATAATACAGAAAAACCTAGTGTTAATACCCCGCGATAATTTTGTCGTCTCTCTTATCACCACACTACCGTCAGAATCTTAAACTAGTTTAAAAACTGTTTTATCCCCAGGACGTATTGCACGGGTACATATTCTGTCACTTTTCCTGTTTCTGTTTTAATATTAGCAATTCATCATTGATTTAAACGTAAACCCCATTCAATTAATCATTCGGAATGGTGTTCAAAGATAAATAGTTAATGTTTAAAATGAAAGTTGGATATTTGAACACACCATCCAAATTTTTAAATATATCTATTTTCCTTTCAGAAAGTCATTGATACAATTATTCAACGCTACATATTTGACATTCAAAGAGAAGCAGAAGTTATTGAAGGTAAGTATATTGCCAAAAATAAGTTGCAAGTGCATTTACTTAAAGTAACACCAAATTTAAAGTTATATAATTTAAAAATAACAGACAGGCGAGCGAACGATTAAAATTACATTAATTTTTTATTTTGTTCCTAAAACGTTTTTCCTCGTGACTTATTTAATTTTGAACAAGACAAGTATATTCTCATTAAATAAGTTTAAAGTGTATGTATTTCGGGTGGTCAACCAAAGTTACTTTTAGTCATTTTAGTTGTTTAATTTTAATAAAGGCAATCGAGCGATTAAAAAGTGATTTTAGTTGTTTAATTTTAATAAAGGCAATGGAGCGATTAAAATATAAGTTTAAAAAATGATATTTATTTTCTAAAAAAACATTTTTCTTCTGTCAACTACTTCAAGGACTCTATGATTTTTTTTTTTTTTTGCAGACGATTTTGAGGAAATCAAACAAGACTTGTCAAACTTCAGATGCGAGGTGATCAACAATCTAACTGGGCACACTGAAGCTTTAACAGAATTACGTGAAGGAATGGAAGGACTTGTAGAGGATACGAAAATTATTTCCAAAAAGCTCGGTGTAACATCTTCTATCTCATACCCATTTCTAAGAGGTAACCATGTTGGTGGTGGGTTATCGAAATCTGGATTAAATCCAAGCCTTTCGAGTGTATCAGAAGTATCAAGAGAATCGCGGTCTAACGAAAAATTGCCTCTTGTCAACAAAGCATCTATATAAAAAATACCCCTTACCACAAATTTGCTAAACATGTAGTTGTAGTATAAAATAACACATACAAACAAAAACCGATACCGTTTGCCAAAACGTCTATAAACGTTTAGCAGTACAGTCCGACCAGTGTTAAAGGCCACCTCTATATAAGGGCCACCTGTCTATAAAGGACACTTTCAATTCCTCCCGAGCCATTTTACACTTTATTTAACCTCTATATAAGGGCCAATGTCCAATTGAGCCAGAGACCACCTTATTTTTGTACAAAATGGCTTTTGAACCTGTCTATAAAGGCCACTTTTTATTCGTATTTTGGGGACAAGTTTTGTTATAGTTTCTAAAAATTTTTGCAAAAATGTTAAGCCATGTAGTTTTTTTTTAAAATCTTGAAGCTAAAATTAAATTTTAAACATTTATTATTTAACTTTAAACCATTGATCATTAAACTAAGTATGTATGTTGATAAGAAAAGAATTTTTAAAAAGTTTATTTTTGAAACTTTTTTAAAAACTTGAAAACATTTTTAAGTCTTTTATCCTCATATCAACAAATGAAGCCATAAAGCACTAAGAATATTTTATCGCTCATTAATAATTATGATACATATACGATTTTCTATTGTTTTCATTACTGGCTCCTACCTATTAAGTACAACATGTCTTTATTGAAGATATGTGTAATTACTTGGTGATTTTTAAGGGCTTTTTTCCAAAGATTGATAAATAGTGTGGTCAGAAGATTTTTCTTTAATTGTTTTCAAAGAAATTATTCTGTTAAAATTAGCTGATGCCTTTTTATAACTGAAATTTTAGGAAATAAAATAAATAAATTAAAACTGCTCACTATTTTTCCAAGTAATATTTATATTGATGTCATAACTGGATTTACAATCCTCTATATAAAGGCCATCTGTCCATCTTTTGCAACTTCCCCCGAGTGGCCCTTATAGACAGGTTAGACTGTAGTACCAAATGTTGGCTTCTCTATGCAAAAAGAATTTTAAAATATTGCAAAAGGGTATGTTTTGCACGATACAAGTGTTTATATACAAAAGATATTTTGACTTTTGGTATGTTTTTAACGATACAATTGTTTCTTTATAAAAGACTTCAGTGTTGATTAGACAATACCATGTTTTGTTTTGACGTTATGTTTTAACTTAAGTATGTTATGAACGAGATAAATGGTTGTCTAAAAGTTATTTTATCTTTTATGTGTTTGGTAAAGTTTTTGAGAATATAATTATTTTTATTAAAATACTTTTAAATATGGCGTGTTTTGACGATGCAAGTGTTTGTTTAAAACATTTAACTTTTGGAATGTTTTGGACGATACAATTGTTTATTTTAACGTTATTTACATTTTGGTAAAATTTGGAATAAACAAAAGTGTTGTAACTTTTGTAGGTTTTAGACGATAGAATGGTGTATTCAAAAGTTATTTTAACTTTTGTATTTTTGGAGAATACAATTGTTCGTATTTAAATACACTGTATATTCACATTGGTATTTTTTGTCGATGCAATTATTTGTATTAACATTTTGTAAACATTGGGATTTTTGGACGATGCAATTGTTTACACTGGAGTTATTTGGTCAATACAATCGTTTGTAATTTAGATACTTTATCTTTGGTATGTTTTGCGTGATGCAATTGTTTGCATTAAAGTTATTTTAACTTGGACGATACCATTGTGTGTTTTAAGGATGTTTTGAATTTGGTAAGTTTTAGACAACGTAATTGTTTGTATAAAAGTTATTTTAACTTTTTTAATGTTTTGGACGATACAAGTGTTTGTATAGGCAAACGCCATTGACCTGTCCTTTTGATCTTTGATTTTAATATTCATTATGGACGAGTACATTTCAGTTATAGGGATCACGCGTGTATATTTCGTCAATACAATGTGAACACTAATCATGGCAATGCGTATATGTATTGACTGCGAATCCTAACGCTACCTAGATATTGAATGAACCATCCTGTATGAATATTCCTAATGAAAGGTCAAACGGACAGGTCAATGTTGTTTACCTATATTAAAGATATTTTAACTTGGTATGTTTTAAGCTTTACAATTACTTTTGTCAGAGACAGTTTATTTCTGTAAGGTTTTTGGACAATGGTATGTATTTGACGATCGTTTTTTTTGGACGATTGTATGTTTTGGACGCTTGATTGTTTTTGATGAGTCAATATTTCGTATCAAAGATATTTTAACATTGTTATTTTTGATGTAATTGTTTACATCATAGTTATTTATTTTTGGTATATTTTTAAGACACAATCGAAGATGTTTTAAGATATTTGAAATTTGGTATATATTGGACGATACAATTGTTTGTATTAAAGTTACTTTAATGTTAGAATGCTTTAGATATTGGTCTTGTTTGTATCAGTTATTTTAAATTTTGTATGGATTGGACAATACAATTGTTTACATAAAGGTATTTTAACTCTTGTAAATTTTGGACGGTACAATTGTTTGAATTAAAAGTATTTTAACTTATGGTATATTTTGGACGACGTTTGCATTAAATTAATTTTAACTTGTGGTATGTTTTGGACAATACAATTGTTTACGTAAGGACGGTACAATTGTTTGAATTAAAAGTAATTACACTTGCGGTATATTTTGGACGATATACCTGTTTGCATTAAATTTACTTTAACGTCTGGTATATTTTTTACTAAACAATTGTTTGTATTAAAGATATTTAATCTTTGATGTGTTTTGGAAGATAGTAGGTTTTAGACAATACCATTGTTTATATTGATATATTTAACTTTTGTATGTTTTGGAAGATACAATCGATTTTATCAAAGTAATTTTAACGTTTGAATGTCTTGGAAGGTGATATGTTTTGGACGATATAAATGTTTGTATTTTGGTTATTTATTGATAGAATTGGTTGTATCAAAATAATTTTCAATTTTGTATTTTAATGTTTTTGTCTCGATATTATAACATTTTGTTGTTTTTAGTTTTTATATTATTTTTTCAATTTATTTTTAGTTTTTGATTAAATAACAGTTTCATTGTTGTCATTTCTACTTTGATATACATTCGCCCAAAATATTTTGACAGTATTTTTGTAATATCGTATTTTTAACACTAATATTAAATGTTATTTATATATGTTTTGCCATTACAGTATTTGTAGTTTTATATTAAATTCTGGGTACAAATTTTGCCAAATCTATAACAACATTTTTTTTAAATTGTCTGTTTATTCTCAACATTAAATATTGGCTACAATAGTAAGACTGTTAAATCACAACATTTGTCTAAATATTGTGACTGTTTAATCACAATAATTGCTTTTTTGGTTTAAATTTTATAAATATTGCGTAAATATTTTGACTACATGCATGATTACAACAAATTAAGTATTTGATATAATTTACAAAAGTTTGGATTCCCTAGTGTTTGATTACAATGCTGAAATATTGTTTCATTATAGCTAGGAATAACTAATCCCCGCTAAATTAGCTTACCTGGGCATAAATTATTGTGAGATGATGGCTTGATGCAGTTTGTGGCCACGTGTCTATGCAAACGTTAGTACGTGCTTACATCTGTAATCAAAAACAAACATACTAATCCTTGTCCGAATCACAATTCAGAAGCAAAGTAAAAACTTTGGAACTGACAAGTTAGGTTAGACACGTGAACTTTAACCAGGGAAGTGAGGCCGGGTGCTCCGGAAGGGTAAGCATCTCCTGTTTAGCTAGCTACACCCGCTACGTGTGTAATTAAAATTGTGTGAAAGGAACATGGAACTATGAGACATCAAATATATACAGGGCAATTCTGGACACAGAGACATCAAACTTATCAACAATACTGTGATGACAACAACATTTACAGTACTCTTTTAAAACACCCTGGACAATATTAAAGAAACTCCATAAGAAAAGTTTTTGGGTGATCGCTTTTTAAAATACAAAATGTAGTAATATCGTTTTCCGCAGTTACAGAAAGTAGGTTACGGTGACCTACTAGCAAAATCATTATTCCTCGAAACCGGTAGACAAAGTCTGCCTTGATTTTCAAGATCGTGAAATTTTGTTGAAACAATGAGTCTTTTGCTTTTGTTTTCAAAGGTTCAGAAAATATTTTTCAATTTGTTTTATCTTAGAACTTGGTAAAGGGCAGTGGTGAAGCCCATGATTTAGATTTTGTCCTAGACCACAAAGCAAAACATCCCTAGCAACCAAATATAATTCGAGTCAGCACAGGCAAAATTTCTGCACCTTCGCCTATAGCTGGCGACGTCTCGATATAAATGAAATATTCTTGACTGGAAACCCCACCCCACCCCTACCCCCCTGATTCAGTGATTTTAGGATTGTTATTTTAAGTTGTAAGTAGGTTTATCTTAGAAATTATATCCTAAATATCTATACTTATTTTTATTCATCGATTTTAAGAGGCATATGCAAGGTGAGCATTACAGTCCATGGGTCTCTTATTCTCTTGGCGAAATATTGCCAAAGAACTACTTATGTCTCAGTATTTTACCTTCCTGACACTAGTTTTCAACATCCATTTTCTGATATAGCCTTAAATCCTCAGTGTCTAACTTAACTGAGTTGTTATTGAATAACACAATAAAATAAATAAAAATGAAAAAATTGAGAAATTGTCATGTTTAATTATTTATTTTATTAAGTTTCTTAACTTAAGAAGTATATCAATAAGGTATTTGTCACAATATCAAATAATTATTAAATATGAATGTTTCAGTGTTATGACGATAAGTGTGGTTTTTGGACAACATGCAAATGCCATGTGTAAGTCAAATGATGTAAAACACAAAACAGAACATAATAAGCACCCGGTCTCATTGTCATGAAGGAAGTTTCAAATTTTTAACATTTGCATTTGGATTGTGATTTTGAGATAGATTGGTGTTTGTTTTTAATTGTAATTGTAGTTGGCGTAGTTGGAAAAATAATTCCATAAGTATATGAAAAAGACGAAAGTAATTAAAATTAAATAAAGTTTTATAAATTGTACCTTCAGGATCGATCGTTGTTTTTCATTTTGGATAGAGAGAAAGTAGAGTTTTTGCAGACCCTACCGTCGCTATCTAGTGTTTGTATGTAACTGGATCAGGCGCACTATTTCCGATGCATACTATTCCAGGCTATTTCATAGTAAAGAAGCCTGATTTTAGAGAAAGCGATAGCAATGTACCCTTTCACTGTCGTGAACACCGCACGTAAAAAACTAGCAACAGCCAATGGCACACCGAATTTATAACAAAACAAGGTAACTACGAACACACACTCTGGGATTACTGATTATAACGGACATTGGTTATGTCAAGTTGTGTTGTTACAACTATTTGAGAGTTTGAACCATACCACTGATTATACAACTGAACAGTTTCTAGAATCATTTCTTAACTAAGATATTCCTTGAATTTTAGGTGTCATTTTAAGATCACTTATGGTGACCAAAAGCATAAGACGTCAATTCGGGTAGAAAAAAACTAGTCTAATGTTAGATAAATGTATACATACTATTGTGGCATGTCAATTACAACCTTTATTGTCCTAATAGAGGGCTAGGTCTAAAAAAAACGTCAGTCTACAAATCCAGGGTCTCTCACCGCTGTGAATTCGAGCCCTCTCAAACCACATGTGGGGAAGTGAATTTTCTTTGCCATTGGTCTTTATTGGTTCACCTGGTATCAGTATAATGTGACTGGGAATTGGTACTTTTGTCTGCGGCATACTGACTCTGTGAGTTACCACGTTAAAGTCGCCCTGCGTGCTCGCTAGTACAAAACAGACCATAAAACACACTCGCTCTTCACATGCATACTCCTCGTTTCGAATACCTGAAAAATTGCGACGTTAAGCAACATTGAGCCAACCAATATCATGCAAAGTATATAGCTAAATTTGGTAAAATATATCTTGGTCCTATGGGTATCTTTTCAACATCTTGAAAAATTTTTGTTTTACAATTCTGGTCCATGCACTACTGATAAGGAATTGTATTCCGAAATGGCCGTCTAGTGCTGTAAAATTAAAACTGGTATAATATGTAATTTAGAAATGAAACTGGGACCAGATCATAAATCACATAATTGTAAGATATGGAATCAATTGTTAATAAAACTAATAATAGTACCTGGAAAAACCATTGTTCTTTGACAAACAAACTGAAAAAGGTAATGTCCCTTTGGATCTGCTCTATTTTATTAATAAAACCTGCTTTCAGATGCTTCCTTTATTGTTATTCATGAATAATTTATTAATCCAAACAGTCACCAAAAAGTGGGGAAAGTCTCCACAAGTACAAAAACATGTCTGTCACTGCTTACATGATCTTAATCATTAAATCTGGGTTTATTTAGAAGAATATTAAAGAGATCATGATTTTATCATCGTCATACAGCCTTTCTATGAATAAGGAATATATAATAAGGTAACTATTTTTATCTGTTTATGCAATCTACATCATTTCCATCCAAAAAAATGCCATATATAGCTCTTCTCCAGGAGAAGATAGAGAGTTTCTTTTTGGTGCCGAATATTCAAATTCGTTTTAGCTCTAATATACATACCATTGCTTAATTTTCATGTGTAGATTTAATAGATAATTGGAGACCTCAATTGCAAGATAGTCTAAAATGCATGTTTATGAATCACAGCGCCTCTCATTGCTTATGTTTGAATCCTTCTTGGGACAAATCCTAATGCAAGAAAATTTATCAGGTCAATTGCAGATGGTCAGTGGTTTTCTCTGGACACTCCTGTTTCCTCCATCAATTTTCAACTGACCACCTCGATAAGAGCAAAAATCTTGACTTGAAAGTAAAGCTCCAAACGCAAAAAAAAAGAATTAAGACCATTTATTTTTTCATTTATTAATGCCAGTTTCTCACAATAGTATAAATCAATGGGCTTCACTATTGTACATGTACCACTCAATACTCATATAATGTTTGTGTTAAGAACACATAAATTTTGAAAAAAAACCATTACATCCCAAATTCCCAGAATGACATCATTTTTACTGGAAATTATCAACTCATTTCCAATGAAAAAACTTGCAATAGAACGTGAAACCAATGACATGGTGCAATGAAATTGAATTATGGTAAACTAACTGCAGTCAAACCGGTCTAAAAAATCCACCCAGGGAATTATTAAAAGTTACCTTTCTGGACAGGTAACCCTTATATACAGGTTCAAATAACATGAACAAAGAGCACAATTGGGATAAAATTTTACTGGTCTTGATAAGCATGTGGACCCTATTATAGAGGTGGCCTTTAAGGCAGGTTTACTGTATATGAAAGTTGAGTAGAATACCAGTTATCATCATTTAAGGAATATAAGCTTACTTACTGGGAATATCAAAGGGGAATATAGAATAAAAATATGCCATTTCATTACTAAAAAGTTTCTATAAGTTTCATCCTTGTAGTTAAAACTTCTTGTACCTTGTGACATTTGGTACAAAGTTTGTATTTGATTGATTGATTGGGGTTTTACGTCCCAGTCAAGAATATTTCACTTATATCAAGACGTCACCAACTTTAGGTGAAGTGACATTTTGACCTTTGCTCAGGGTAATGTGCAGGGAGGGTTTCATTAATATGTCACTGCCACGCCTGTCATGACACGGGACCTCAGTTTTTAAGGTATCTTTGGAAGAACGCCATGACTTTCATTTTTAATTGCCAAGTGCTTGGCGACAGAACAGTCATTTCATGCCTATTTTTAAGTCTTGGTCTGACCTGTCCCATATACCAACCACTGCGGTAACTCAGTTGGTAGAGTGCTCGCTCCGTAAGTGGGGGGTCGTGGGTTCGCGATCGATCCCCGGCCGGGTCTGACCCAAGACTTTAAAGTGGGTAGTGACTGTTCTTTCGCCAAGCACTCGACATTACGAAATGAAAGTCACGGTTCTTTCGGATGGGAACTTAAAAAAAAACGAGGTCCCGTGTCACGATGGGCTTGGCACGCTAAAGAACACTGTTGTATAATGCCATCAGCGCAACGCACAAGCAAAATTTCTGCACCTTCGCCTATAGCTGGCGAGGTCTCGATATAAGTGAAATATTCTTGACTGGGACGTTAAACACCATTACTCAACTCAACTCACTCTCCCACATACGAAGCGAACACTGAGCTACTGTAGTCGTAGTTTGTATTTGACTACTGCTGCTTGTTGTATTTGTTTGAAACAAATTAAACGCAACAGTTTTATTTTTCTGTCTATGCATGTGTGAAATTGTTGTAACATCGAGAAATCATCATTTTCCTGTGATATTGCGAAACCTTTATTTTGTCCACGACAACATCTTTATTTCCCAAAATATTAATGTAAATATTTTTTTTGTAATTTCTTTCCTCTGTCATGGAGTGTTCCATTGAAAGGGCAGTGTCTTACAAATGAAATGTCATGAACTAGTTAAAAAAATTCCGCAAACATTCAACTATACAGCAAAAAGTGTTCTCTAAACAAGGTCTTTTGAATTATCCATAGTGGAGTCACACAAAATGTTTTACATAAACATACTTGAAATAAAAATATATACCATTTAGGTGTTGTTATGACGATTGATAACAGATAAAACAATAATCTCTTCCGCATTCGCCATGTTGTTTACCTGCGCAACGACAGCGGGAGTTGTCAGATTGACCGTTTAACCCCGTGTGGCCGCTTACGACAATGAAAAAAGATGATTTGGCGTATATTTTGGTGTTCTGAAAAACACCTGCAGTCTGTATCGGTAAACATTTTGTCATTATCCAACATTTCTCCTATAGAAATGACAATCTACATTGTCATGTCACCTTTAATTTCGAAAACTATTGTTTTAATGTTTTCAATATTCTTAGTGTGAAATGGGGCATAACTCCATTAGTATTCGGGCAACGTTGCAATTTTACAATATGATTACCTTCATGTCATAATAAACACAATTACCAAATTTTATTAAATTACATTCTAAAAACTGTCGGACAAGTTGAGGTGACAGGTTAAATGTTAGTCGATGGACAGACAGACAGATGTACGGAGTGACAGACGGTCAGACAGCATGATAACATAATTAGCTTAGTTTTTTCCCAAAGGCGGGCGTATAAATAGGACAAAAAACTATGATAGAATGGCAGACTATCAGCATAGTGTAACACTACATGACGAGGTCATTTTATTTTTGGGGCATAGAATAAAAATGCGGGAATAGGTCTGAAGTAAACAGAGAAAATAACTGAAGAAACTGAATGACACATTGTTTTGAAAACAAATTTTCTAGGCCACCTGGCCACTTAAGTCTCTCCTGTATTTCCACAAATTCAGTGCACATAGAAAATGCAAGAATAAAGTCGTATTTTCCAACAAACTCATAAAAAGTTTGTCAAAACTTAATACAAAATATACTGACTTAATAGGAAAAAATATTTTTCCTTCATGAAAAAGTGAACTTAATTCTGTACATGAGTAGTTTTTTAACTTCTGTACCTTCTTACTTGGAACAACTATAAACGTTATGTCATAATTGAATATTCATGATGATCACACCTTGAAAAAATCCGAGCAACAATGACCTACCTGACCCTAAATGCCCCTTTGTAACTTTGAATGAGACCCAATTGGTGTATAAATTTGATCAAGTTTCCAAAACTTTCGCAAAATTTCTCTATGTACAGAAGAACTAAACAATAATGTTTTTAATTAAAAATATAATTTTGTTAGGTCAGTGCATTTGTAATGCATTTTATTGATAGTTTAATGGAAACGTTTTCAACTAAAAGAAAAAAGAATAAAAACCGTGTGCCATCAATTAATGGTAATACAGTAGTAAATTATGCGAGGGATAAATAAGTTGTGATTGTCGCCAAATCATTCAACTCAACATACAGATATATCGATAACGTTCTGTCTTTTAACTATCCTAAATTTGGAGACTATGTGAATATCATCTATCCTAGTGAGCTTGAAATAAAAGACACGACTGATTCCTCAAGTACTGCTTCATATTTAGACTTATACCTGAATTATGACGCACACGAAAGGCTACATTTGAAACTTTATGAGAAACGTAATGATTTCAACTTTTCTATTGCAACTTTCCTTTTTTATGCAGCAATATACCTGCTTCTCCTGCTTATGGTGTATTTGTTTCCTAATTAAACGCTATGATAAAGCTTGTTCCCACTACGGGGACTTTGTACAACGAAGTAGGTTGCTTGCAAATAAATTGTTGACTCATGGTTATTGCAAGTCCAGGCTTATTAAGACCCTTAAAAAGTTTTATGGCCGTCATCACAGTATTGTTGATAAGTTTCCAGGATTGCCCTGGATATATTTGACGTTCTATAGTTCCATGTTCCTTGATTACACACGTGGCGGGTGTAGCTAGCTAAACAGGAGATCCTTACCCTTCCGGAGCACCCGGTCTCACTTCCTTGGTGGAAGTTCACGTGTCTAATCTAACTTATCAGTTTGGACTGTGATTTGGACGTGGATTAGTATGTTTCTGTTTGTTTCTGGTTCGTATGATCGTTTTTCGAATACAGGCCTGGTTTGACAAAGACGGTAGAGAAGTAGATAGTGACTGTTCTTTTGCCGAAAAACTCCCGGATCGGGAAAATCAAATAAAAGTAATTTGGTTACTTTGGAAAAAACTTAAAACGGCAGTTTGCTTTTTACCTAAAAATGGATTAATATGTTTGTTTTTGATTGTAACAATTACCTGTCGCCAATGGTTACATTAATGGCCATCTGATCAAGAAAACTGTAGTACTTCTGAAGTACTTCTTTTGTTGATACTGTCTGATCGTTCTTTGTCACAGTCTATTGTTTTGATGTTGTTAAAACATTTAGATTTTGGACAAAATTCTCTGACTTTAATGTGTTTAGCAACTGCTGATGGTAAATCCAGTTTGAGTTGAATGTTATTTGCTAAACATGGTCCTACGAACAGATTCTGAATTAAGGAGTTACAACAGAAGGTACACGTATTTTATATCTTAAAGCGGCAAATTATAACAAAACATGGTGACATATATAATTACATCTTTTAATTTAATATTTAATTTTGCAGTTTTAATTTTACAGCACTAGGCCGCCGTTTCGAAATACAATTTCTCATCACTAGTGCTTGGACAAAATTATGAAACGAAACTGTTTTCAATATGCTGGATTGAGTTGCGTAATGGTTGTTTACGGCCAAGTCAATATTCTTTCAATTCTCACAAAAAAGTACCAAAATATATTTCACCAAATTTATCTAGGAAAATACTTTGCGTGAGGGAGTATACCTTAGTTTTCAAGGAATTTCAAATTTTAACGCAAACTTGGACAATAGTATATTTCTGACAATAATACACAATTATTGCCTCCTGAGTTTGTGATATTCTCGGGGCACAAGCCACCAGCAGAGATACCGGCTCAGTGGTTTAAATTACATATTTTACCAGTATAAATTTCACAGATGACTGATTTTGACTTATTAAAAAACTAACAAACAAGCTATTAGATACATGTTTTAATGGAGCAAAAACCAATATTTATCATCAACAAGTGAAACTTAAAATAATAATTATTCTTCAATTTCATTATGGTAATGAAAATCATTATCAGTATTACATTCCCACTACAGGAACTTTGTACAACGAAGTCGGATGCTTGCAAATAAATTGTTGACTCAGGGTTATTGCAAGCCTATGCTTATCAAGACCCTCAAAAAGTTTTATGGCCGTCATCACAGTATTGTTGAAAAGTTTGACGTCTCTGTTTCCAGGATTGCCCTGGATATATTTGACGTCCAATAGTCACACAATTTTGATTACACACGTGGCGGGTGTAGCTAGCTAAACAGGAGGTGCTTACCTTTTCGGAGCACCCGGCCTCGCTGCCCTGGTGGAAGTTTACCTGTCTAACCTAACTTGTCAGTTCCAAAGTGTTTACTTTGCTTCTGAATTGTGATTCGGACATGGATTAGTATGTTTGATTTTTGATTAGCAATACAATAATGTTAGATTCTACTACAACCTAAAACATCGGAAGTGAGATCTAAATTTCCTGCAAGTTAAAATTTAAAATTTCTCCAAAACTAACGTATACTCCCTCATGCAAAGTATTTGCTTAGCTAGCTTAATTTGGTAAAATATATTTTGGCCCTTTGGGTAGATTTTCAACATCTTCAAAACAATTTTGGTTTCATAATTTTGATCCAAGCACTACTGATGAGGAATTGTAGTCTAGTGCTGTAAAATTAAAACTGGTATAATATGTAATAATGACTGTTAGCTGATGCTTTATAAAGTAGAAACTCCTATGAAAGAACCTTATAACAATATCATAATTTTTTAAATATACGTAGTATTTTAATCGAAAACAAACATACTAATTCATGTCCTAACCTGTTTCATAAATCCCATTCAGATAAATAACCAATGAACTATTGTTACATTATTTGTACTCTTATTGTTTCAATTACCATGGAAACAAGGAGTTCAATTTTCGGGAAATCCAATATTACAATCAAAAACAAACATAATAATCCATGTCCAAATCAGAATCCAGAAGAAAAAACTTTCGAACTGACAAGTCAGGTTAGACAAGTGAAATTCCACCAGGGAAGTGAGGCCAGGTGCTCCAGAAGGGTAAGCACCCCCTGTTTAGCTGGCTACACCCGCCATATTGTATGAAAGTATTGATTAACTTCTTTGTAACCAAACAAGGTTGAAGTAAATTGAATAGATGAATTATATACTTTTGTGGTTATCATAATCAATGCAATTCAAACACCATAAATGAGTAGTTATTCTGTGTTACGAATCATGATTACTTCGCTCACTGCGGTCAGTTCTAGGATGATTGCCAGAAAACCCAGAGAAAACCAACACTATTTCGTAAGAAGACTTTCTCATCTTAGCATTCGCACGAAGTGTGTGCGTGTCTGCGTGTGTGTGTGTGTGTGTGTGTGTGTGTGTGTGTGTGTGTGTGTGTGTGTGTGTGAGAGAGAGGTTATAATGTAGTCATTGGAGAATTATGGAAGAGTAAAAAACAAGTGAACTTGCACCGTTAAGTGGACGGAGTGCTTCGGAAGAGAATACACCTTCTGCCTTATTTGCTACATCTTCACGTGTGGAATCAAAGTTGAGAATGGAAGGAAAATCAATGTATGAGGCGTCTAAAATGTCAAGGAAATTTTGGCTACAGAGATATCATTCTATGTGATCTTGATAGAGTAAAGTAACCTTATTCATTAGTGGTTCTCTTGTTTTTAATTTTTCCTTCTTCCGTTCTTTTGGACTTGGGACATTTGTCTTTCGTTCTATCTAGGGGAGTCTCTCTTATTTTGTTCTGAATACATGTATATATCCTTATATCAAGTGTTGATGGCTTTTCGCTTATTTCTTTGGTTTTCCCTGAGGATGTTTGTATTTTCTATATCCCTGGGGCTGGTGGATTGGCTCTTATTTAGCTTGTGTCGGTGTTAAGCTTGCTTTGATTTTTTAGATATTTTAATGCACCCGTATAAGAGATGGTATTAAGCAACAGTTGAGATTCTGCATAAACCGGATTTACAATCGTGAATTTCCAGAATAATTATTTAAAGATGAAGAAATAAATCATCGTTTTTCATTTTTTTATTGTAAAATGAAACATACACACACACGAATACACACATTTCATTTCTACAAACATTTATTCTGTTCATTAATGTATTGAATGCCAAACTTATTGATATATATCAATATAAAAGGTTATTATGTAATATTAAACAGCATTAATGAAATCGATTGATTAGTGTTGTATCTATAGAGCAATAGCATGCAATATTTTATGCAAACAGTTTTAATTTTTCCTTTTCCCTCCCTCTCAAAAGGATATAAAGATCATGTTAGATTCGATCTGAATGGGGTTCGCCGCTGTACCACGTGGTCAATACCTATTAACGTTTGTGCGGAAAATTTTGGAAAACGTCAACGTAAAAAATTCCCGGAACAACGTCATTTTTACGGAAAACGCATATTGTGCGATTCCATGTCCATTGGAAACAAGCGTTTCGCAGATACGTTAGAAGGTATCACGTGGTACAGCGGCGAACCCCATTAAGTAGGATCACAGACCGTGCAAATACACTTTGGTTTCGGAAATGACCTTGATAAATAAAATAACCTTGACCAGGGCGATAGGAAAATTTTTTTTCTTTCGATTAAGATAAAGATATCATAGGTTTTTGCAGGATAAATTTGTAAATTGTCTGTGAAAAAAAAAAAATTTCTATATACCTTGAAAACACATATTTATTAATATTATTATGAATCGGTTATAACAAACACACCGGTCCAAGTCCAAATCACAATCTTCAAAACAAAGTAAAATTTTAAAAACGGCAAATAAAGCGAAAGAAGCGAATTTGTTTTGCTAGTTTTAAAGTCTTACTTTTGTTTTGGGGAGTTTGTGTTTCAACGAAAACAATGCACGCGGTTTCGAATATCCAAATCCCTGTTTTTAATGCTTTCAATTAAACGCATGACAATATCTATTTTTCAAAATGTAACAACGTACTTGGAAATGTTGAAAAATATAATTCAAAAATCCGTCGTTAACCTCAAATACTTTGATATTTTTGAGATCCCACTCTCAAGATTTATAGAAAAGGGAAAAAAAACGAAAATGCTTACACCATCAGTTATTGTCAAGGTGTCACATTATAAATGTTTTAATTTTCTGAATGAAATATTAAAAAATTATAAGATTATATTATATTATAAATTTTTGAATATTTCAAAATTGGTATCATTTCTTGCAATACATACGTGTATTGTTAGCTAAACAGGCAGTGTTTACTTATCTGGGGCACCCGGCCTCGCATTATTGGTGAAGGTGCGCATATTTACCAGTTTACAAAGTTTTTTTTTCGATTTCATTTGGAAATGTGATTTGGCATTTTTTGTTAACGTTCTTATTGATTTTGTTTCAAATCATTAACATGAGTGAAATAGATGTTTCGATTTTTTTAAAATTTGAATCAGAGGTGTTTCGATCAGTGCTGGATTGGTGAAGAGTTAATCAATCTTGCAGAGTGTACCAGTATAGTTTTATGTTGAGGTACCGGATTTGCCGTTGTATTGCACAATGCTTGTCATACATACTTTCAAAAACAAACACACTAATCCATGTCCGAATCACAATTCAGACAAAAATTTGGAACTGACAAGTTAGATAAGACACGTGAATGTCCACCAGGAAAGTCAGGCCGGGTGCTCCGGAAGGGTAATCACCTCCTGTTTAACTAGCTACATCCACCACGTGTGTAATCAAAATTGTGTGAAAGGAACATGGAACTATGAGTAACATGGAACTATGAGACGTCAAATATATCCAGGGCAATCCTGGACACAGAGACATCAAACTTATCACCAATACTGTGTAACGACCATAAAACCTTTGGAGGGCCTTGATAAGCCTAGGCAATATCCCTGAGACAACAATTTATTTGCAAGCAGCCTACTTCGTTGTACAAAGTCCCCGTAGTGGGAACACGCTCTACCATAGCGTATTAATTGGGAAACAAATTCACCATTAACAGGAGAAGCAGGTATATTGCTGCATGAAAAAGGAAAGTTTATAATAGAAAAATTGAAGTCATCACGTTTGTCATAAACCTTGACATTAATATATAATAAATATTTCATCCGATACGATGATAAAGCACACGAAATCCAGATAACTTATAATTCTTACACACCCTGTATCCTAAATTAGTATGTAAAATAGACATTTATATTGATTTTTGCTTTACTGAGTTAGAAAAAAGGTTCAGAATTATATAACTTATTTCATTTACAATTTTTAGCCAGAATGTGGTTTGGGCTACAAAATTGTAATTTTATTTGTTGTTGATAATGATAATGTGAGAGACTTAATTTTACACGGTTATAAATTGGATTGATTTCTTGAAACTTGAAGACATGTTTATTTATTTCCAAATTGATTGTGCTAAAATTTAGTTTTTGTAATGAATGACTATGATTTTAAACTTAACTGCCAAGAGACTTTATCTGATACAGATACAGTTGATATAATTTAATTATAACACACAGATAAAAATCGTTTGATGTCAAACATGAAGAAATCCACACCAAATGCTGTAAAGTTTTGTAAACAACTGTCAACGTCGTCTTCATCGTCTACTAAACAGTCACCGGAAGAAGATTTTTTACATGCCGCAGAATTTGGAGATATACACACCGTCAAGAGGTTACTAATCGAACAACCGGAATTAAATGCCGACTGTGTAGATGCTTTGGGAAGAAATGCTTTAAGATTAGCCATCAAAAATGAACATCTTGGTGTAAGTTTGATTTATTTTGTTGATATGTACTTTCTTCATTTAATAATAATAATAATAATTATTATTATATTATTATAATTGTTAAAATTATTATGTTTTTGTTGTTATTGTCATTGGTAATATTATTGTGGTTTTTTATTTATGTTCTCGAACTCGGTGTTATCACAACACATACTGTAAAATATATGTTATAGGGAAATACCACCACTAGCTAGCTATAGTTATCAGTAGCTATCTGTAAAAAATATATATATTCATTTCAAATACATAGAACATATTCTTCTTCAATTTGAACGTTTGAAGTTAGTAGATGAAAAAGCCATCTTTATCGTTATAACAGACAATATTATAAACATCTGTAATTACATTTTAATTTCGTTTATTTTATTTATAGATTGTTGAGGTACTGCTGGACAGGTCAAGTGGTCGCCATATTTATGAAGCGGTATTACAAGCCATTTCCGAAGAACACATAAAAATTGCAGAAATAATACTGAAACATCGTCGATATAAAGATATGACGAAAGAGAGGAAGAAACTAGGAGATGAAGACCGGTTTTTCAAAACAAGTTTTGACGAATCTCAGTTTTCTCCTGATATAACACCACTTGTGTTGGCTTCACATAAAAACCAATACGAGATTGTCCAGTTATTGCTGTCAAGAGGGGAGGTCATCCAGATGCCTCACAAGTTCAACTGTCATTGCCAAGAGTGTGTCAACAAAGCCAAATTCGACAAACTGAGGTGTGCCAAATATAGAATGAATGCTTACCGTGGACTGGCGAGTGAGGCCTATATATCGCTATCAAGTCAAGATCCTATCCTTACAGCCTTTAAACTTGGTTCTGAACTAAAATACCTGGCAGAAAAAGAGAAACATTTCAAGGTAGGAATTGATAACTATTTAGTAAAAAGACTTTATGCATGTGATTAAGGTGACTGTTGTGGAAGCGCTTGGCCTAGTGGTTAAGGCGTTGGACTCATGATTCGAAGGTCGTGTGTTCGATCCCTGGACCGGGCGATGTGTTGTGTCCTTGAGCAAGACACTTAATTTCACGTTGTTCCAGTTCACTCAGCTGAAAAATAAATGAGTACCAGCAAAATGCTGGGGGTTAACCCTGCGATGGACCGGCGTCCCATTCAGGGGAGAGTGTTGTACTCTCAGTCGCTTAACGCCACCGAAACCGGGATAAGCTTCGGCCTGATGGGCCTAATGGCTCGGGACAGACTTTATCTAAGGTGGCTGTCCCTGAAAGGTCACCGATTACTATTGTACGCTCATATTTTCTGTGTTTATGAGTTCTGTTGTCAATATCGATGTGTCTAATGGTTACACATGCATGTCACACCCGTAACAAACAAAAAACATGAGCGCATCTGCTAATACTCGGTCATTTCCGTTACCACTCGTTTATAAATTTAAAATAGTACATAGACTCTAGATAGACCCCATTTTTAAATGCAGTGGTTGTAGTGCACAATAATTTACTACATGTAGTAAAATATGTTTTGCTGCTTCAATTTTTCTATTGTCAACTTTCCTTTTTTATGCAGGAATATACCTGCTTCTCCTGCTAATGGTGTATTTGGTTCCCAAATAATACGCTATGGTAGAGCTTGTTCCCACTACGGAGACTTTGTACAACGAAGTAGGCTACTTGTAAATAAATTGTTGACTCAGGGATATTGCAAGCCTAGGCTTATCATGGCCCTAAAACGTTTTATGGCCGTCATCACAGTATTGTTGATAAGTTTGATGTCTCTGTGTCCAGGATTGCCCTGGATATATTTGACGTCTCATAGTTCCATATTCCTTTCACACAATTTTGATTACACACGTGGCGGGTGTAGCTAGCTAAACAGAAGGTGCTTACAGTTCCGGAGCACTCGGCCTCACTTCCCTAGTGGAAGTTCACGTGTCTAACCTAACTTGTCAGTTCAAAAGTTTTTACTTCGCTTCTGGATTGTAATTCGGACATGGATAAGTATGTTTGTTTTTGATTAACACCATGCGCATAAAGACTCAATTTATGTGCCTTGGTCGATTTCATTTTATTGGTTGATAAATGAATGGATAAATCAAATCCTGTAAAAAATTTTGAAAACTGACAAATCAAGTAGAAAAAACCTTAACTTCATGAAAGTGAGATCGGATGCTTCGGAAATGTACGCACCTCCAGATTAGCTAGTTACAATAGATGGTTTATTAGTAATTAATCGAGTTTATACTCTGCTTTAAGAAGTGCGAATTTAACAGGACCGGATATTTATTGGTTCTGTCGTATACCATTTTTTTAATAAAAAGAATTATCATTTTAAACATTAAAATGTTAAATAATAAATTCAATTCCAAAACGGCCGTCTAGTGATGCAAAAATAAAACAGTGTTATTAATAATTTAAACTACTGGGTGGCTCCGGAAGCTATCGTTAACAATACATAGTATTTTCAGATTAGCATTGCTCATCAAGTTTATCTGCTTCGTTGATTTTAAAATCCTGCAGAACCAAGCCATGCTTTATCGTTCAAAGTATTATATAAGCTAGATTTAATAAAATACATTTGGGTTTATCTAATTTTACATCTTAAAAATATTTGGATTTCTTTTAATTTTAATACGAGCATTACTGACGATTTTTTAATCCTGAACGGCAGTATAATGCTGCGATATACAAACAGGCTAAGTAAAATTACACATTAAAATATGTCAATACAATGATTTTTGATTATTTTGATTTTTTTAGAGAGAGTATAAAGAAATGGCCAACCAGTTAAGTGAATATGTAGTCAAACTACTGGACAGAGTCCGTACACAAGAAGAATTGGAAATTGTTTTAAACAAGACAGGAAAACCCAACGCAAACACATATTCAAGTTTAGCTAGATTTAAACTAGCTATAGAGTTTGGGGAAAAGAAGGTAAGTGCTAATTTGCTAGTTAAGTTCACTAAAATATCATTAGATATTTAAGTACATTTACTTAAATGTGTTTTATCATTGCGTATTCCGCGAGTTAGAAGTAATAATAATAATAATAATAATAATAATAATAATAATAATAATATATATAATAATAATAATAATAAATAATAATACTAAATACAAATTTAAGCATTGACAAAAATCTCGAATGTGGTCGGTTCTCTAGTGGCTTTCAAAAATGAAAAATGTTTGTATTTTCGTCTGCTCTAAACCATATCAAATTAAATAATAGCATGCAAAATGAATCAATTTTAAGTTGGCCACAGTAATAATTATCTTTTTTATCTATTTAGTTTGTAGCGCATCCTAGCTGTCAACAACGTTTAATAAACACGTGGAATCAGGGATTGACAAATATGAAGAGAAAAAACTGGCCCAGAAGAATAAGCATGTGTTTTCTGTTCCTCTTTGTTTATCCAGTTATTGCAATGATCCACATTTTTGTTCCAAGTAAAACGGTATATATAATAATATAATCACGGTATTGTTGATACGTAGGATGTCTCTGTGATCAGGATTGCCCTGACGTCCAAAAGTTTTATGTTCCGTTAACTCTCAATATGGCGGGTTAAGATAGCTTAACAGGAAGCAAATACCCTTCCAAAGCATCCGACCTCACTTCCCTGGTGGAAGTTCACGTGTTTCCTCTTATTTGAAAGTTTTAAGTTTGTTTTCGGGTTGTTATTTGAATATATGTTAGTATTTTTGTTTTTTAAAACATCATTCTCATATGTCATTTGATACCAATGATATTCTGCTCCGTTAGGTTTCTGTAAGTTTCGTCACGTGACCGAAGTGAGTTTGTGATTTAATGAGGACATGAACGAAATGATAAAAAAGATTTGCATTTTATTCTGACTGAGATGGTACGTAATTTGGTGTTTAATTTTACGACCAAATGCATACGTCACAACGGTATATGACATGATACCAAATTAATTGATTTTCAAATTCAATATGCGAATTGACACGAATTGATGGAAAAATCAAGATTCTTTCACTTACATCGACGCGGTTAGATAAAACAGTTTTGAACGTTAAGGGAACTGCTGTACCGGTGCTTTTCGCTCCAGTCAAGCAGTCAAGTTCCCTTCAGTTGCATCAGGATTGATAAAGAAAAACGGAGCACCCGTAGACAACCACTTTCATTTGCAAAGCGAGCAGACACATATTCACAAAAAAGGATCTGCCCCGTTTTGGTTTCGAACATAGGCAGTTGGAGACGTTTTAAACCCCCAAGCTACCAAGACCCCCTCCCCCATTTTCAGAAAATAAATTATTTTAAAAATAATATATGACATTAAAGAAAAATACCTCAATTTTTGTATTCTACCAATACAATCTGAGTAAATAGGTCCAAAATGCACGAAAAATCCATTGAATAATTTGATTATATTTCAACATTTTCAGCTTATTCGAAGAATTAATATACCAAAAATCAACATAAACGTGATTTATTTTCCAACAGTAAAATTTTTAAGTGAGGTCGTGTCCTTCTTCGCCTTTCTTTGCCTGGTCATTGTGTCTACAATAGAATCTTCATACACATTATCTAAGGACAAGTCACTGAGAAATATGTTCGTTGGTGTGCATAGGAAATATGAGACCATAAAGAACCAATCCAACCAATCCTTGTATGGCACCGATTTTCCTTTGCGTAAGCTTGAACCCACAACCACTCAAATTCTAATTACCATATGGATTATCGGTAAGTACACAAGTTATATTCAACATTAAAACCCGAAAACAGAATTAGATTAGAATATTGATGTGATGCTTTTTCAAGTCAAGAAAACATGTGGCAACGCAAATCTAAAATATCTACCCATTGTAGGTCACATACAACCTGTGATTGTGCACTGGTGCATGTCTGCCAATATTGTGCTCCTCTGGAGGCGTCAAGTCATTTGTCAGGAAGGGTACAATGTGTCATAATTGACTGTCTAGATACACACCACCAATAAAACTGGAGTTTTGATTTCATTTTTTACATGGCACGTTTTCTTAGCTAATAAAAATAGCAAAAATCATTTGGTTGGGGTGTTCGAAAGGAAGTCCTATATACGAATTAATTATCAATAATCGATTAATTATTTGGATACGATTTAATGTCCAGCATTTATATCGAGACTTCACTAGCTATAGGTGAAAAGATAGAAATTTTACCCTTGCGTCCTCTCAGGGCAATATGTATGGAAGATTCTTTAACGTGCCATGGCTACCATTTCACGGGGTATCAGTTGTAAATCTCTTCCATAAAACTCTTTGACTTTTATTTATAAATGCGACATTGTTGATGAAAGATCATTGACTACCTATTTTCAAGTCTTTGACCCGATGGTGCTTTGAACTCATATCTCCCACATAAGGAACAAACATTCTACCTACTGAGCTAAATAAACTATATACATCTGTTTTAGGAATGGTTTTACAAGAATGCAATCAGCTTTATAGTAGTGGATATCGTAGTTATTTTAAGTCCCTGTACAACCTTATGGATTCCGCCTTACTCTGGATGTATTTATGTTCGTATTCCTTACTGTATGTGTGTATGTTTAAGGTACGTCACAATTTGTTTAATAATAGGGTTAACCACTTTACCACGTCGCACCCCTTAACGTTTGTACGGAACACTTACTTCTTAATGGATACGGAATTGTTGAATAGTATTGATTTTCACGTAAAAACGACATTATTCTGACGTTATTCTCACGTGAGTATTAAGAGGTCATGATCACGTGATGGATTGCTAACCCACATGAGTGGATTGAATTGCGATTTTTGTCCAAGTCAAGACTAATTCGTATACATCGAGATGTCAGCAGCTGTATGTAAAATGGCAGAAATTTTTACCTATTAAGTCTTGCTCAGACCCTATCATGGTTCGAACGCGACCTCTCATACAGAGCAAACACTCTATAAACTGAGCTACCGCTGTGGTCGATACGTTTTCCCATAATACGACGTCATTCTAGGAAGTTATGACGTTACAGTTTTCTTAAACGTTCCACACTGACGTTAAGAGGTATTGACCAGGTGGTAAAGAGCAATGACACTATTAGTAGATAGAAAGGGAATTTTCGTCACAGTCAAGACTATTTCAAAATCAGCTGTATGTAAAGTGGCAGACATTTTTATCCATAAAGTTTTGGTCAGACCCAATCGTGTTTCAATCTCATACATACAAAGCAAGCTATCTATCAACTGAGCTACCGTAGTGGTCGGCAAGTTAAGATAGCACATTGATATTTAGATAAATAGATAAAGTACAATCTCATGTAGTCTTTGTAGGTCCAATTTTTTCGTACGTTCATTTGTCGCTACTTCCTATTTACATAACATACTCTTCAATGTGTATAAACACCATCAAAATACAGGGGACGGACGATGTCGGGTTGCGGAGTGTTGATAAGCATAGGCAAGGTGTATTAACTGTCAATCCTTACACTACCCATGTGTTTTGTGGGTCCTCTTATAATAATCTGAGGTTCTCCCTAAAGATACTGTTTAGTAAAATATATCTATATAAATTTAAGCCAGTGTTTATTTTAAAGCACTAGGCGTTCCTTTTAAGAAAACACTTTTTTATCATTAGTGCTTGACCCAAAATTTTTCAAGTGGTTGACAAAATATCCAAATGACCAAAATATAATAACAAATTTTAGCTAACAAAATACTGTAAAGGTATTTATTTTCGCGGTGTACTAATTTTCGCTTATTTAGCGGTCGTTTGTTTAGCGCGAAAATTAATACCAAGTGAAAATTATATTATACTTATGTTATAGTACATGTTTCAAAAACGCTAAATATGAACTACGCAGATATGTCTAAATTTCCTATAACGCGAAAATAAATACACGTGAAATTAAATATGTTTACAGTAATAATTTGCATAAGGAGTAAAACTTCATTTATATTACATTTCAGCTTTGGGACAGTATTGACTTCATTGACAACATGGTCGTAAATACTACAGTGAAAATGGATGGCGAATACGTATCAGAATTCATGGAACGTGTTTATTGGCTAAATGCAGGTAAGCTGATCAAAATTTGAAAGAAAACCTAGTGATTACCGCCTGGTTGGCTCAGTATGGAAACGACTCCCTCAAGAGCGGTTTGTCATCGGTTTTTAACCGCGTCTGAGTTTTGCTGTATTCCTCATTCTATAAAGACTTTAAAATCTGAGACACTGCTCCCTCGCCTTTCGATCAAAATTAAATTGACAGAGTATCGACTCTTTCACACGTTTGTCAGTATAAGGATTTTGGATAGTAACATGCTTGTCATCAACTTACTGACTTTGTGCACCTTTAAATCGACCTTAATGTCTGCTAGTACAAGGCACACTATAAAAAACATCTCATGCAGACAATTTTTCTTAGATTAAAGATTAAATATTAATACCATTGCTCTGATCGCCAGTAGGTAAAAAATCTGATAATCTAATAATCAACATTCTAACCATAAAAATACAAGTTGAACATATGAACTTTCACTCAGAAAGTGAGGACGGGTGATCTGGAAGAGTAAGCACATCCTGTTGAGCTAACTACATCCGTCACGTGTGTAATCAAAATTAAGAATGAAAAAAACATGGACCTATGGTATGCCAAATGTTTTGACATTATTATTATAAAAATATTTTGATGACGGCCATAGACTGTTTGATGGCTTTGACAAACGTAGACTTGCAAGGTCTGCATGGGACAGTAGAGATGTGACAACAATCTGTATTTAGACATTCCATTTAGAAGTGCTAAAACACGTTTACTTTTGTCAATAACTTGTATTGTTCTTATTCTTTGTTGCAATGGCTGTTGCATGTCTTTTAATTTGTTAATTCTGTTTTATAGTCATCAGAAATGTCTTTATATGTTATTTACCGTAGCTTGACTGGTAGGGTGCACGCTGCTTCCTATGTTGGAGGTCGTAGGTTCCAATCCTGGACGATGTCTGACCAAAACTTTAATAGAGGAAATGACTGTTCTGTTCTTCGCGTGGCATTTGGCATTTAGAAATGAAAGTCATAGTAACCTTCTGAAGGGACCTTAAATTACATATTATACCAGTTTTATATTTACAGCACTAGACGGACGTTTCGGAATACAATTCCTCATCAGTAGTGCTTGGACCAAAATTATGAAACCAAAATCATTTTGAAGATGTTGAAAAACTACCCAAAGAACCAAAATATATTTTACCAAATTAAGCTAAGGAAATACTTTGCATGAGGGAGTATACCTTAGTTAAAATGCGATGCCCCCTGTGTCATTAACAAATGTGAAAGAACACTTTCTGCACATTGCACTTGACATAATAACATGTTAATCAATTAACCAATCTCTGTTAAGATAATTAATCTTAACTCAGGACGCTCACACTTCGCTGAAATTTGCTAAAGCAAATGTAAATTGTAACCTTCATGTAAATGTATTTTGTTTTCTTATTTTATTTGGAAAAATAGTTAAAACAAAACATTTGCACAATAGAATAATATTTTTATCTGTGCCTTTTTTTACATTTTAGATCGTTATTGGTGGGACCAATATGACCCGACCAACACAGCAGAAGCAATGTTTGCCATTGCTAATATATTTAGCTTCTTAAGGATTTCATATCTTTTACCAGCTAATGAAATGTTGGGACCATTACAGATATCTCTAGAAAGAATGTTGACGGTAAGATTTACATACTGCTATTTAGAGGTAATGGATTTTCCAGTTTTATGATTATCAACATGTGAGATTTAAATAGGACTCTATTAATAATAATTATTATAAAAATTAATCAAAAACAAATACCGTTAAATGTAGAAATCATAATCGAAAAAACAAAATAAAAACTATAAAAGTCGACAAATTGTATTAAACTCGTTCACATCCACCAAAAAGTGAGGCCGGTTTCTCCAGAAGGGAAAGTACCAACTG
Organism: Anadara kagoshimensis; assembly: GCA_021292105.1. Taxonomy (NCBI): domain Eukaryota; kingdom Metazoa; phylum Mollusca; class Bivalvia; order Arcoida; family Arcidae; genus Anadara; species Anadara kagoshimensis. The sequence goes on along the minus strand of CM037875.1, from coordinate 11,218,360 downwards.
TCTTAAATATAATTTAAAAAAATTAAAACCTTAAAAACTGGCAAAATTATTAAAACTCGTGAGCGTAACTAACATTATGTAAGTGAGATAAATAAAAAAAACTGCAAATCTAATTATTTTCATTTGTTATTATTTAATAAAAATCTATTTAAAAAGAATAACTGCATTAAATACTTAACTATTGTAATAAGTAAAAAAAACAAACATACCAAGCAATGTTTACATTACAATCCTAGAAGAAAGTAAAAACTTTGAAAACTGACAAATTAAGTTAAACTCATGAAATTCCACCAGAGAACTGAGACTTTGATCCTGAAGGGACACAGTCGTTGTAATCAGTAAGCAGATGGTTGTTATAGTGAACTGCATTTTTTAATGTTATTACTAATTACATATTATACCAGTTTTAATTTTACAGCACTAGACGACCGTTTCGGAATACAGTTCCTCATCAGTAGTGCTTGGATCAAAATTATGAAACCAAAATTTTATGTTGAAAAGCTACCCAAAGGACCAAAATATATTTTACCAAATTAAGCTAAGGAAATACTTTGCATGAGGGAGTTATGCTATATAATGTCATGCCTCGTTGGCTTAGTGGTAGATCGTCCGTTTTGAGAGCGGGAGGTTGTAGAATCGAACCCCGATCGGATTATATATAAGACTGAGAAACTGCTATCTCGCCTGGGGTTCAGTGTTAAGGAGACAGAGTATCGACTGACCCTCACGGTGCCAGGATAATGTGACTGGGCAGTAGTATGATTAATTTTCTGTGGCGTAATGACTATGAGCTAGATCCGTAAAGTCGCCATGAGTTGGAGCTATTACACGAAAACCATAAAACACACACTCGCACATCTTGCATATACGAACTTCTCCTTAATCCATAGAGATCAATTAACGTCGTAAATAACTTGAAAATGTTGAAAATGCGACGTTAAAACATTCGACAAACTAACCTATATGTTATGCCTAATGAATATAATTTTATTTTCAGGACATTGGTAAATTTCTCGTGTTGTTTTTTCTCGTGTTTGGTGCATTTATGATAGGTGTCCGTAACCTGTTTTGGTATTACACCGTCAGAGAAAGCATAGAAATAACACCACACCATGACGTAACACCAGAATCGGCAAAGGCATTGGCACATTTCAGCGAGTGAGTACTGCTTCAATTTAAAATTCTTTTGTTCATACTGCATTTCATTTACTGTTAATACGCAATGGTATACATAAAAGCTGTTGCTACTACGAACACTCTTCAGAAAACAAATTGTTTACATATTAATTGCTGTCGCAGGGATGTTACAAAACTAGACGCATTAAGGACTCCAAAAAGCTTAGTCTTTCGGAACATCCGGGCTCGCGTCATAAAAAACGTCACGTGTTGAACTTTATGTACAAGTTTTCAAAGTTGTTTTAACCTTCTTACTGCTCTTCTGACAATGAAAAATGTAAAATGTAAATTAATTTTTGGCATTGTCACGTGTTGAGTCTTATCTTTAATAGCTTTGTGAAATAACTCAAATACCAAAAGGATTACATTATCCGTTAGAGATTTTACATCCGATGCAATAGCCTTAGTGATGTATCAATAGAATGCCTAAATAAATCACCGTTTGCAAGATTTGTCAAAATGTAAATTCATATTTCTTGCAGTTCATTTGACAAATTTTAATTGTTTCAATTTCCAGTTTTTAGTTACATATCCTATTCCAGGTTTCAAACTCAATTTTTCAAATAAAACTTTATTCTTCTATTTCCATTATAAAGCATGTTTGTGAAGATTCGTACGATGTTCTGGTCGCTGTATGGTCGAGGAAACGTCGACCTTGTGGAATTGGGGCCGTATGAAAACCAGATGACTCAAAATTTTGCAATTTGGATATATGGTGTCTACAACATTGTGATGCTGACAATATTATTGAACATGTTGATTGCTATGATGGCAAAATCGTACGAAAACATAAACGTAAGTTAATATGCCTGTACAAGGTTTAGTAATTCCGCTTAATAACAGTGATATTATAATAAATTCATTTTTGCTTGCATAGGCTTAACAAAGGACATACTGTTTTATGGGCGTCATTACAAATTTGTCAATGTTTTTGTATAAAACAAATTGACATTCAAAACTTCTGTGTTTCTTTTATTCTTCATTTTGATTACATTCATGGCGAGTGTAGCTAGCTAAACAGAAGGTGTTTCCCCTTGTGGGGTATTAAACATAATTTGCAATTTTTTAAAGTGTTTGATTTGCGATGAATTAGTATGTTTGTTTTTTATTTTAATATTGTTTAGGGTTGTTTTATGATACAAGTATCTATTGAAACAACATAGTGAAAGGACATTTTGTTGGTCTCAAACATTTCCTCTATCCATTTCTATCATGAATGAGCCCAATAAGGGTTATAATGATTACTTTGATTTAAAATTGTATTAAAGCAAGATGCAGATGTCGAGTGGAAGTTTGCTAGAAGTAAACTATACATGGACTATATAGGAAATGAAGCCGTTCTTCCAGTACCGCTTAACATACTTGGATTAGCAAGAACTATCATCAAATTAACGTGTTGTCGTGATGAGGAAACAAAAGAGACGGACAAAGATGAGGATCCAGGATCATATGAGGCACCTTCAGCCAGGGTACGTCCTAACGGCGTTGAATACAGGTTATGCCTAGATATAAATTATAAGATATCATGACGTGTTATTGTATGATTAATATCAAATAAGTGCATATGATACCACACCAGTGTTAATTTTAGAGTATTATATGCCCGTCGTTAAGAATACAATGCCCGATCTGTTGTACTTTGACCAAAATTGTGAAACCAAACTTTTTCAAGCGGTTGATAAAACATCAAATGGACCAAAATATATTTAACCAATTTTAGCTAAGAAAATGCTTTGGATATATATATATATATATATATATATATATATATATATATATATATATAAAGAGGACAATAAATATATGCAATTATTCGTAGAAGAAAAAGCATGATGACATGATCTAACATCATTCTTATACTCCGAGTTACTGTCGTCTTTATATTGTTGCAACAAGAAATGTCGTCATTTTTGCTTGGTATGACTGAAGTGAATTTTGACTCGTTTTATATTGAACCACTGCGGTAGCTCAGTTGGTAGAGTGCTCGTTCCGTAAGTGCGACGTTGTGGGTTCGAACCAAAGCCGGGTCTGATTCAAGACTTGAAAATTGGTAGTGACTGTTCTTTCGCCAAGCACTCGGCATTATGAAATAAAGTGACAGTTCTTCGGATGGGAAATTAACGCTAAAAAGACCAAGCTGTATGATGACATCAGCGCAACAAACAGGCAACATTTCTGCACTTTCGAATATAGATGGCGACGTCTCGATATAAGTAAAATATTCTTGACTGGGACGTTAAACACCATTAACTCAACTCTAGTTTTTTATTGTTCATGGAATTTCAGTTTTGAAATTCTCTACCTGCCTACTGCCTAACTGTGACAGAGCAAAACGAGAAGTAATTGTTACTAAATCTGTTCTAATTTTGCAGAAATAATCGGTTGTTTTGGCATAAATTGTATCATCAGCAGTGCTTAGACCACATTTGTGGAAATCGAATATATTTTTATGATGTTAACATGGTAAAAATATAAGGACAATTTCAGTGTATTTTACCAAATTACGATACGGCTTTGAACTTACAAGTATAGCTTAGTTGTTTCATGTTTAAGAAGCAGGTCATTTTTTAATCTGAAGATACAATGCATTTCCTTTATAAGTTGATTTATAAAGTCCTTAATATGATATCAATTTGATTGTAGGAATCGCTGAGTAAAACCAGTCAGTCAGACACTATGTTTTTAGCGGTGAAAGGAGACACGTTGTTACCCGAAGACATGGGAAAACGCTTGAGTTTCGATGTGAATTCTGTTAAACAGATGGAACTTTTAAATACGAGCGATACGCAAAATACTTACAAGGTTGGTCAAATGTAGCGTTTGTACGTTTGCTTATAGTTGTACTGATGGTTCTAAGTCCTCTGCAGAGGTCATTTGTTCCCTACTCTTTTTCGAATTTTGCTTTAGCGTGCACTGAAACATGGGACCTCGGTTTTGAGACTAATTCAAAAGACCACTCTAACATAAAAGCTTTTAACATCTCTAGTATGCATAAAGAAAGCAAATCATATCAGAAAATTTCCAAGGTGTCGTTCTTAACATGGAAACTTCTCTTCTAGGCCTGAGCCATACTTGTAAATAGGTAGTGACTTTTGTCGCCAAGCATTCGACGGAGACCTTCGGAATTCCTCTTAAAAACCAATAACCAATGCCTCGCTCAACTTGACACGGCTAAGGACTTTCCAAGTTTTATACCCTGGACGCATTACAAAGGTGCACATTCTGTTACTACCCCTGTTGCTGTCTTGATATAAGCAATAAATTATTGATTTGGACGTATAACCTCCTTCAATCAATCTTTCAGATAAAATGTAAACTTTATAAAAAATGAATGCAAAATTTAAATAGACCATCCTAATTTTTTAAAAATATCTATTTCTATTTTAGAAAGTCATTGATACTATCATTCAGCGCTACATATTTCACATTCAAAGAGAAGCAGATGTTATTGAAGGTTAGTATATTCTAAGTGCATGTATTTTAGACCACGCCAAATTAAATTTAGTTAATGGACTTTGAAGAAGAGTGAAAATTTAAAATAAATTTATATTTTGTTCTTAAAACATTTTTCATCCTGATTTATTTTATTTTTAATAAAAATTAATACGCATTATATGTTTCTTTATGAACTATTACAAATTTTCATTCCATTGAATTATTTTGCAGACGATTGTGAGGAAATCAAACAAGACCTCTCAAACTTCAGAAACGAGGTGATCAACAGTCTAATTGGCCAGACTGAAGCTTTAACAGAACTACGTAAAGGAATGGAAAGACTTACGGAAGATACGAAAATTATTTGTGAAAAGCTTAGAGTTACGTCTTCTAACCCATACCCACTTTTGAGAAAAAATCAATCTGGGAATAGGATATCGAAATCTGGATTAAATCCAAGTCTTTCAAGTGTTTCAGAAGTATCACGAGAATCGCTCTCTAGCGAAAAAATACCTCTTGCCAAAAAAGCGTCCCTGGACTCTTTATAACAAAACAAATACTTCTTGCCACAAAATTGTTAAACATGGAAAGTTGTAGTATAAAATAACACATACCAACAAAAACAGATACCTTTTGCCAAAACTACTGCAGTAGCTCAGTTGGTAGAGTGTTTGCTCCGTAAGTGGGAGGTCGTGGGTTCGATCCCCGTCCGGGTCTGACCCAAGACTTGAAAGTGGGTAGTGACTATTCTTTCGCCAAGCACTCGGCATTACGAAATCTTTTGGATTGAACTTAATATAAACGAGGCCACGTGTCACAGTGGGCTTGGCACGCTTAAGAATTCTGCTGTATAATGCCATTAGCGCAATGCACAGGCAAAATTTCTACACCTTCGCCTGTAGCTGCCGACGTTTCGATATAAGTGAAATTCCTGACTGGGACGTTAAACACCATTACTCAACTCGACTTCAAAACTTCTCTAAACTTTTGATAATAGTACAAAATGTTGCCTGTTTTAACTATCTGAACAACAAAATTATTAAATATTTACCTCTCAGTATGTTTCGAACGATATAATTGTCTGTAATAAAGGTGTTTTAACGTTGGTCTTGTTTGGACGATGCAATTGTTTGTATTACATTATTTTTACATTTCACATTGATAGTTTTGGTGGATACAAATTGTTTGCATTTCAGATATTGTAACTTTGGGGTGTTGGCCGTTACAAATTGTTAACTTTGGTATGTTTTGAACGAGACTATTTTCTGTATTAAACTAATTTTAATTTTTGGTATAATATGGTCGATAGAATTGTTTGTATTTCAGGTATTGTCACTTTGACGTATTTTAGACGTCACGAAATTTTAACTTTGGTTTGTTTTGAAAGATTCAAATATTTGTTTAAAAGTTTGGTATGTCTTGGACGATACAATTGTTTGTATAAATGTTATTGTAACTTTTGATATGTATTGGACGATACAATTATTTGTATTGAAGACTTTTACTTAATGTGTTTTAGGCGATACAATTGTCTGTTGTGAAGATATTTTAATTTTAGTCTTGTTTAGACAGTACAATTTACGGTATTAAAAAAAACTTTGGTATGGTTTGAACAATAAGATCTTTGTATTTTTGGTGTATTTTTGGACGGTAGAATTTTTTGTATTAAAGTTATTTTAACTTTTGGTATGTTTTGGACGCTACAAATATTTGTATTAAAGATTTTTTACTTGATGTGTTTTAGACGACACAATTGTTTATTTTGAAGAAATTTTCCTATGGTATGCTTTTGATAATGTAAATATTTGTGATATAAGTGTTTAACTGTGGTTGTGATATGTTAAATTTGGACAATACAATTGTTTGTATTCAATATGTTTGAAATTTGGATGGAATCGTATGTTTTGATGATGCTTTGGAATGCTTAGAAATATATAAATGTTTGTATATAAGGCATTTTAACTGCCTTATAAGTTCTGGGCGACATTTCATAAATGTACCAATTGTTTTTATCAAAAACAAAATTAACTTTTGCATGTTTTGGAAGATGGTATCTTTTGAACGGTATAACTGTTTGTCCGTAAGTTTTTCAAACGTTGTTATGTCTTTGCATGACACAATTGGTTGTATCAAAATAATTTTAAAATTAATTTAAGGACGATATATTTTAATGTTGGTTAAATATTTTGACTGTTCCATCACAACAATTGTCTTTAAGTCCCGATAATAAATATTTAAGTAAATAATTGTGCTGTTTTTGAACATTTTTGCAACATTGTCTTTTTAAGCTAACATAATATACTTGGTAAAACAGTTGATTTTTATTATTTCATTACTGCATATTTTTGTAGCATTCTCAGATTTAAATATTGGATAAAATATTTTGACTCTTTGATCACAGCATTTGTTTAAATATTTTGACCATTAAATCACAACATTTGTCTAAATTATTTGACTGTTTTGGTCGTAGCATTTGTCTTTTTTGTCTCAATTTTATAAATTATGGGTAACTATTTTGACTGTGTAATCACAGAATTTGACTTTATAGTCCAAATTTTCAATATAAGGTTAATATGTTGTCTGTTTAATCAGAGCATCTTTTTAGTCCCAATTTTCAAGATTAGTTGAAAATTTTGACTCTGATTACAACATTTTTGCAGCATTGTCATTTAGCCCTTATATTAAATTATGGCTAATTGATTTGACTGTCTTGATCACAGCATTTGTCCTAATAATAAATGTAGGGTAAATATTTTGAACCTTTGTAACATTGTATTTTTAGTCTCATGTAAAAAATTGGTTAAAATATTTAAATTGTTTCATTACAGTATTTTGTGGCATTATCTTTGAAGTCCTAATATTAAATGTGGTTTTGTAATTTACTAAAATATCCTGTTTTATATATTTATCTTAAGTCGTTGAAATAAGATTGATTTTTCAAGTTCTACCCTACTTCCTATTTTGCCTTAAACCTCAAAATATGACGCCAAAGAAAGGCTACTGTTAAAGTTCAATGCTCCTTTGATTCTAAATTAATTTTCTATTCTAATAAATTGTTGACTCAGGGATATTGCAATCAAGGCCCTCAAAAAGTTTTATGGCTGTCATAACAGTATTGATGATAAGTTTGATGTCTCTGTGTCCAGGATTGCCCTGGATATATTTGACGTCTCATAGTTTCATGTTCCTTTCACACAATTTTGATTACACACGTTGTGGGTGTAGCTAGCTAAACATGAGGTACTTACCCTTCCGGAGCACCTGGCCTCACTTCCCTGGTGGAAGTTCACGTTCACCTAACTTGTCAATTCCAAAGTTTTTACTTTGCTTCTGGATTGTGATTCGAACATGGATTAGTATGTTTGTTTTTGATTACATGTGACGGGTGTCCCTAGCAAGACATTCGGAGATTATATCCTCACTCCCCTGGTGTTTAACTTTCAAAGGTTTTACTTTGCTTTGTGATTATGTTTTGACATGGATTTTGGTGTTCGTTTTTTATTTGTCATTGAAAAATTGCAACAGCCAGCGACACAAGGACACAAATTAAAAAACAGGACAAGGCTCTGGCGAACACGTACTCCACATACTAGGAACACTTATTATAACAGACATTGGTTATGGTGTACTCCCTCATGCAAAGTATTTCCTTAGCTTAATTTGGTAAAATATATTTTGGTCCTTTGGGTAGCTTTTCAAAATCTTAAATAATTTTGGTTTCATAATTTTGGTCCAAGCACTGCTGATGAGGAATTGAATTCCGAAACGGCCGTCTAGTGCTGTGAAATTAAAACTGGTATAATATGTAATTATGTCAAGTTATGTGGTTACAACTATTGGGGACTCCGAACCATACCTTACAGTGTATAGGCAAATAACATTGACCCGTCTGCTTGACTTTTCATTATAAATATTCATATATGGTGTTCCACTTAGGCACGTAGGCAGTGTTAGATTTCGCAGTGCGTGTATAAACGTCAAATGCACGTTTCACACACAATGTATTGGACCGTAATAAATGAAACGTTAAGCGAACAGGTCAATGTTTGCCTATACATCTGACCATAAATAAGATAAATATAAATAAATGGAACACATGGTTAAAACAACTAGAAACAGAGTGAAGTGAAGAGGTATTTTACGCCTTGGTCAAGATCCTTTAATTTAAATTTAGGAGGTCATTTCTAGAATGATTATAGAAACCCAAATACCTGGAGAAAACAACCGTTCTTTGAAATGTCATTTAATATTTGGATCTGCCTTAGTTTGAATTTTATGATTATTACTAAACCGGTTTTAATTTTGCAGCAAGCACTACATGGTCGTTTTGGAATACAGTCAAACCTGTCTATAAAGGACACCCAAGGGAACCAGTAAAAGTGGTCTTTATGGACTGGTTGTCCTACAGGTACAAATTATATGAATAAAGAACAATTGGGATACAATTCTACTGGAATTTATAAGCAGGCGGCCTTTATATAGATATGGCCTTTCTCGATGAACATCTTAAACAAAATGTACGATTTAGATAAGTTGACATAAAGAATTCATTGTAAAAAAAATATCTCAATTTCTTTAAAAGTCGGAATCGGATCTCTTACCGTCAATGTGTGAAGGAAGCATAGACGGACAGAGAGACGAAATGATGGCGAACAAACCTATAATCCCTTCTGGATAGGGACCACTGCGGTAGCTCAGCTGGTAGAGTGCTCGCTCCGTAAGTGGGAGGTCGTGGGTTCGAAACCCAGCAGGGTCTGACCCTAGACTTTAAAGTGGGTAGTGACTGTTTTTTCGCCAAGCACTCGGCATTATGAAATGAAGTCACGGTTCTTTCGGATGGGAACTTAAAATAAACGAGGTCCCGTGTCATGGTGGGGTTGGCACGCTAAAGAACCCTGCTGTATAATTCCATCAGCGCAACGCACAGGCAAAATTTCTGCACTTTTGCCTAAAGCTGGCGATGTCTCGGTGTAAGTGAAATATTCTTGACTGGGACGTTAAACACCATTACTCACTCACTCACTCCTTCTGGTTAGGGAGTGATAGTGAATGAAAATATCAATAAAACGGTGGTTTTTTGTTTCAATCTTCATTTTATTGTCAAGCATTACATGGTAATATCTGGGACTGTAACTTGCATATGTTTATATATTCCACAGAAATGATGATAAATTGCACAAACTGTTCAATTTCATAAAGATGATATTAAACGAGCACTGTAATAATAAATTATATCAACACATTTTCATAAATGTATTTGCCTTTTCTACGATAAATCTCTCCAATAAAACCAGAGATGTTAGGCATATATTTTGACTGTAACTCTGGATTCAACAAGCATTTTTAGTATTACTTAAATATTCTAATAATTATGTTATATATGTTAGGTTAAGTATTTTGTAAAAAAAAATGAATTTGTTCTATTACATATTATACCAGTATTAATTTTACAACACTAGACAGCCGTTTCTGAATACAATTCCTCATCATTAGTGCTTGAACTAAAGTTATGAAACCAAAATTTTTATCAAGATGTTAAAAAGATAATCAAAGGATTAAAATATATTTTACCGAATTTAGCTAAGAAATACTTTGCATGAGGGAGTATGCCTTAATTTTGAAGAATTTCAAACTTTAACTGGCAATTGGTTCAAATGAAATAAGGAAATTAGAAGTTAAAGAAATGATTGTAAAACAAGGACGGATAAAATAACAAAATTTTGGTCATTTCATTGTCTGTTTTGGACCCCTTTTGCAGCTGATCCTTTTGTCCTGTTTTGGACCTGACCCCTTTTGCAAGTGGTCTTTTTGTCACATTTTGGACACCGTTTGGAATCCTTTTGCAACTGGTTTTTTGTACCGTTTTGAACCCCTTTTGCAGCTGGGCCTTTTCCCCCGTTTTGGACACCTTTTGCAACTGGTCCTTTTGTCATCTCTTGAAACCGAACCCTTTTGCAACTGGTCCTTTTGTCCCGTTTTGGACCCCTTTTGGAACTGGTCCTTTTGTCCCGTTATGGACACTTTCTGCAAATTGTATTTTTGTCACGTTATGGAACATTTTGCAACTTGTCTTTTTGTTCTGTTATGAACCCTTTTTGCTACTGGCCCTTTATAGCGAATTAACTTGGCGATAAATTTATTCATTTCAATAAAATTTTAAGTTATAAATGTGTTAAACTGTATGTAATGGACAATGAAAAGGCAAAAATGACCACAATAGGTCACTATATATAGCACATAAATTGTTTCTTATTTACACTAGAATGAACACCAGCTGTATTGAAAAATTTCAAAACTGGCAGTAAAAAGTATTTACATCTGATGTCTATCTCAATATATATACATGACAACAAAACAAAATATACAGTTTGTATAGGCAGACAACATTGACCTGTCAACCTGACCTTTAATGAAAAAGAATTGAAGATTGTTGTTGTTGTTGTTATCTTAATCTTCTTAATTGAAGATGTCCCATATCAGAACAGGCTTGGCACAATGACCTGTCTGCTTAACATTCAATTAGGAACAACAGGTGCCTTGTAATGGCATGCATGGCATATTGGTACACTGCTCTGAGCACACTACAAAGTCACTTTTTTGCCAATTCAGCTATAGCTGGTGACATCTCAATATAAGTGAAATATTTTTGATTTGGCGTAAAACCATGTTAATCAACTTTTCATTAGGAATATGCATACAAGAGAATCCATCCAATATGTGGGTTGCGTAAGAATTCACAGTTAATACATACACAACACATGACTTTACACCTAAAACATCTAACATTTTCCATACTGTATTATTTATTCTACATACAGGGCCTGGGGGAATATGTGTTATTAGTGTTTCGCATAAAGTTGACAAAAAAACATCATTATCCTGTGTTCCTTATTAGTAATTGCACTGTTCTGAGGTTAACATTTAAATTGAAGGTCAACTGGACAGGTCAATATTGTTTACCTTTAGTAATAAATTAATTGCAACATTTTCATCTGAATCTATTATTCCATATTCCATTTAATTTTGTCATAATTGTAGCCATTTATTATTTAACGATAAAGCAAAAGTAAGAAATGCCTCTGAAAAATAGTTAGTTTAAATGCCTGTCCTCCTAAATATTTTTATAAAATAATAATAAACAAGAGAATTTGCATTTAACTTAAGAGCCAATGAAATCAAGAACATAAACCAATAAAAGAAATTGAAATGGTCAAACAATAAAAAAGGCAAACACATGTTATAATCAACCACAGATAATTTTACTCCTTAATTAATTATACCCCCTGCTTAAAAAGTGGGGGTATATAGTGATAGGGGTGTCCATCCGTGTGTCCGTCCGTCCTTCCGTTACACCTTAGGGTACCTATCTCTTATCCGCAACTCCTCCTAAACCCTTCAATGGATTTTCATGAAACTTTCACACAATCTTTGTGATATAATGTAGATGTGCACCTCCTATTTAAAAATTTGATCTGATGGACTTTGGGGAGCGTGGAGTATTTTTTGTGAGCTTGTGGCTCACAGTTTGTCTAGTTGTATTTGTATTGTATAACAAAATGGTCTAGAAATCAAATATTGAAACCACTGATTTCATTTCTCCTGACTTTGGACAGGCACTGAGTTGTGTAACAAAATTGTCTAGTTTTGTTCTTATAGTGGATGAAAATCTAGAAATTAATTAATTGTGGCCTTAATAGTTTAAGAAGCAAACATACATCATACATCTATACACTAGTATACAAGAGTTATTAACAATGATTCATTATATATAGTAATCGCACCATGTGCAGTAGCTTCCACATAATGTCATTTTAACATGAACAGTCTCTATAATATTGAAAACTGTTTAATGATGATTCAATATACATGTATATAATGGCACCATGTGTAGAAACTTATGGTTGTTTCCACAAAATGTCATTTTAACATGAACAGTCTCTATAATATTAAAAGTGTTTAATGAATTGAACATGAAATTTTAAGAGGGCCCAGATTTTTTTTATTACTGTGGGTCGTTACCTTGACCTTAGATCTGGATAAACAATTTAAAACATGACTCAAAATCATTTGTATGGAAAATGGTAAATCAATGCCAAATATGTATTGAAATTCAATTAGATTATAACTTATGGTAATTTGTATAAGTATTTTAAAGAAAAAGTGATTCATGAACAAATAAGTTCAATTAATTTGATAAGTTAAACAAGTCGAAATGACATCCTGGTGGAATCTACTGCTGAAAAGATAATTGTGGAATGTTGATAAAAAAATAATGTCTGATGAAGATGATAATGATGATTATATTATATGGTGATGCTGATGACAATGTTGTCAAAACTGATGATGATTATTATGGTGATGATGATAAAGATGATGATGATGATTTACAAAAATTAATCTTCACATACCAATCAATCTAAATAAGTTTAATATGTATATCAATATTTCACTTCCAAGCACAGATGATGGTGATGGTTATGATGATGATGATGATGATGATGATGATGATGATCAAAAAACTACATGTAACTGTTCCCCTGTTAAAATCTTTGTACCGGTAATTGTTTATTGAAGCCGAAATATGGTAATGTATTATTAATTGAAATTCAAGTAAATCAGTTGATTTTAAAGTTGACATTTTTAGTAGGTTTTGTCAAAATGAAAATTTTTAATGGCGAGTTTGTCCAAAATTTATTTTTGAGATTAAATATTTCATGGTGAGTTTTGACTAAAACTATTTTTTGAAATGAAATATTTTAAATGAAATATTTTAAGGTGAGTTTTTGTCCAAAACTATTTTTTGAGATGAAATTATTCATGGCAAGGTTCATGGTGAGTTGTTGTCTAAAACTATAAATTGAGATGAAATTCCATTTTGAGTTTCTGTCAAAAACTATTGTTTTTATGATATCTAATCACTGATGCAATGAACAAATTTCTATACAATTTATCTATGCTAAATGTATATCAGCATTATGTAAAAACATCGCAAATATTGCGAAAAATAAAGTGCATACAAAAACAATTTTCCATAAAATATGAAGTTGCTAAGTAGTGTTTTTAATTTTTTGCCAAAAAGATGATGAAGTTAAAATCATTTCAATACAATATAATTAATCATTTTGTTAAAAAGATGAAGTAAAAAAAAAATTAAAAAATTTCAAAACAGTATGATGTGGCTATGTAGTATTAACATTTTTGTCCAACAGATAAAGTGAAAAAACATTTCTGAACAGTAGGAAGTGGCTAAGCAATGCTCTTTTTGTCAAAAAGTAGACATAGTAAAAACAATTGCAAAAAATGCTTACAAAAACAATTTTTCAATAGAAGATAAAGTTGCTAAGTAGTGATATTAATTATTTTGTAAAAAAGTAAAAAAAAATCTGCAAAAATGTTTACAAAATCAATTTTCCAAACAGTATGAGATTGTTAAGTAGTATTTATTTGTCAAAAAGATGATTAAGTAAAAAATTGTGAAAGAATGCTTACAAAAACAATTTTCCATAGAAAATTAAGTGGCTACATTGTTTTAATAATTATTTTGTATTCTGTGAAGTGAAACTAATAATTCAAGTTATCAATATGATGTTCAGTTTCTGTCATGTAAAACTGTAATGATTCAAGTTATAATCATATTTTACACAATCAGTTATTATTAAACCTCTATATATACAACATACAGATATGATAGCATTTTACTTATTATTGCACAATGCCCATGTAAACTTTTCAAATTACTACAATATAACTTAATTCTCTGAATTATTAGTCATAATCTATGGCACAAAGACCTCAACATTACTTAATCAAATGACGTATCGCTGGCCATGCCTTTTATGTTCCGACACTGGCTGCCATCACAGTATCAAAGCAGCGTTACGGCAACTAATGATGTACTAGTATCAGTGACGTCATTAAATGGCACAATTCCGACTGAGTTTTCATTCTTTTTGTGTGTAAATAAAACATGCCGGGCCTTTGTCGGAACATTGTGGGCGTGGCCAGCAATCCGTCAAATGAGGTTATAACCTCAGGATTTTACTACACTAATTGAGCACTATTACCTAATCATTTCACTACACTGAACAATTTATATATCTATCAAATGAAAGATAATTTGTTTTGTTAATGTTACATTCATGATGTGTTTCATCTTGCATTTAGTCGAAATAAAATTTCTGATGAAAATCCTGTATGATTTAAACATTAAACTTGTCAGTTCATTTGCTACATATGCTACACTAACTTGACACTACAACCATTTATAATCTGTTAAAGATCATTTTCATCATCTGCGATGGATGTCATTGTTTCCTGTTCTGGTGTGTAAATATTGTGTCAACTTGCTACATTTTAAAACACTAATTACTTAAATTCTAATGACTATTAATCATGTAACAGTACAGTTTGATCTCTTGTAAGCAGTAGAAGCTCAGAGCGACAGAAATTTTCCTACAGGGTCAGTTGTTGCTTCCTGACAGGTTTAGGATCCATTTATTTATTTTAAACTACACTAATTACTATAGCTAATTACCATATAAAAGTTTGTTTGTGACTATAGTGTGATATTTCATCTTAGTTTGACTAAAACTTCTTAATTTTCCTTCAAGGAAAGCTGTTATCTCCCAACAGGCTTGCTCTTAACTTCCAACAACTACACATATTAACTATAATGGTTTATCATATAACAGTATGTAAACTTTGCGACTAAAATGCAATATTTCATCTTAGTTTGACTAAAACTTCTTAATTTTCCTTCAAGGTAAGCTGTTATCTCCCAACAGGCTTGCTCTTAACTTCCAACAACTACACATATTAACTATAACATGTATAATGGTTTATCATATAACAGTATGTAAACTTTGCGACTAAAATGCAATATTTCATCTTAGTTTAACTAAAACTTCTTAATTTTCCTTCAAGGTAAGCTGTTATCTCCCAACAGGACTCCAATAATTCAATTGATATTACTACACTAATTTACTACTGTAACAGTGGATTATCATATAAAAGTGTGTTTGTGACTATAATCTATTAAATCTTTTTTTGACTAAAACTTCTTAATTTTCCTAAAGGGTATGACCTCAGTTTCACAACCATTTTTTAACTAAGATTTTCCTTAATTAAAATCTGGCAAATTTGAATTAAATAATTTTGTTAATGTTCATACTATCTATGACAATAATGTGTCATTTTGCAGAACGTGTTGCTCTCCTAGCTCCTTACATCTACAATTCTTTCCCAGATAGCAGACTAACTTTGGTCCAACGTTGGCATATTGTTGTATGGTTGGCGTTGGCTAAACAATGTTGGCCCAACATAGGATTTCTAACGGTTGGTTAAACAACACTGGGCCAACATTGGACCAACATAGGTATTCAAACTGTTAATTAAACAATTGGTACAACGATACCAGATAAATAAGATAACATTGGCCCAACATTGGCAGGTTATGTTGGCCCATTGTTGGCATTTATGGTTGGTACAATGATGGCCCGCTGAGCAAGATTACGTTGGCCCAACAATGGCAATTTACGTTGGCCCATTGTTGGCATTTATGGTTGGTACAACGATGGCCCGATGAGCAAGATTACGTTGGCCCAACATTGGCAACTTACGTTGGCCCATCGTTGGCAGTTTACATTGGCCCATCGTTGGCATTTATGGTTGGGTACAACGTTGGCCCGATGAGCAAGATAACGTTGGCCCAATGATGGCAGCTAACGTAGGGCCAACAAACCCAACAACAACGGGCCAACGTTGGCCCAACATATGTTTGCTATCTGGGTTGTTGCTGAAACTTTTTATTTGTATAAGAAATTTTGCAAAATGATTCCAGATCTCAGTTAAGATAAATCTTAGTGAAGAAATAATTGTGACAGTCGAGCACAAAAAAGTACTATTTATCTAGCTACTGCTACAATTTCTTAATTTTCCTACAGGATATGGAATCCAATTGCTAAATCAATTAGTATTCTCATTATTTATCATATAAAAGTAGATTTGGACGTCTGTTCTGTGATTGTAAGGTATTCGACTTTAAAGTCGGACTAAAATTTCTAAAATCTCCAGTATAAAATGACCTTTCACTAACAGGTGACCCCAATGACCTATGGGTTGACCTTAATGACCTTGGACTGCCAGCTGGGGATGGTGCATGGCTAAGGTCATTTTGATATACTGTCCTACCAGACAATGTAGTCCTTGTTGATAAGTTTGTATTATAACTATATCCTGGTTCTTCGTAGTCATGGTTACCATAAAGATGGCAGTTCCTGCCTTCCACTTTAAAATCAGATTTTTGCATTTTTGGACTAGCTTTGGGTAACGTGGAAGAAGCCACATATATATTTGGCGTTATATATTTATGTCCATTTGAAGGTGACATTCGCTTCCGTGTTCGTTTCTGTTGCCTTTTGAATTGCATATACATAAAAATGGCCATACACAAAAACACGAATCCAAATGTACAAGCTGTTATGATAAGAAATTTGCTCATCTCATTCAAACTTGATACCGTGATGCCTGAAATAAAATGAGGAAATATTGATGAGTTAATAAGTAAACCAGAATATCAGGAGAATATAAGTGCATGGAGAAAGTCACTGACTTTACGTACTAAATTGTCTGATAAACCTTTTCAAAAAGGATTTAATGGACAAGTTGTCTTGATATAGAATTTTTTTGGTTAAATTATAAAGTCAGGTATCTTACAAGTTTTATTTACATGTACATGATGTAGAAGTTTCTTTGACTGCAAAATTCAATTCTAAGTGATTGACATAGTGAAACCACAAAATATTCTATCTGCAAAATCATTCATGAACTTAAAACAGATGAAGGCAAGTTTTTTACTGCCAATTGATTCACCGACTGAAGTGTATTCAATAAGTATTTGAATGAGAGATTAAACATGAACTCAAAGCTCATTCAATTGGCTATTTCTAACTCATAACACTCAAATAGAATCTTCATTTTATTTAAAAATGATAAAGTTTCATTAATATTTCTACTCATACAGTCATAGTAATACATACATTGTTCTTGTGATATAGCGCCTTGTTGCGACGTCTGGTCCCTCTCGCAGGGGAGACAATCTATCTGGCCATCATAAGGCTGATAGCTTCCATTATTACAAATCTCACATGTTTCTGTCAATGTTGCATATTTGGTTCCTGGAGGACAGCTCACTGAAAAATTCAATAAAGGTTATTAAGGTATTTGAGGCATGAAAGTAACTAAATCAACTATCTAAAACCAGTTGTTTGCAGCTTGATTAGTTTAATGAATGATTAGAATAAATTAAAACATAAATAAGTCAAAACATCATTATCTCATCCATAGTTTTATTACAATTATTATAATGTACTCCCTTTTGAGTGGAAGCGCATGGCCTAGTGGTTAAGGCGTTGGACTCATGATTCGAAGGTCGTGGGTTCGATCCCTTGACCGGGCGATGTGTTGTGTCCTTGAGCAAGACAGTTAATTTCACGTTGTTCCAGTTCACTCAGCTGAAAAATAAATGAGTACCAGCAAAATGCTGGGGGTTAACCCTGCGATGGACTGGCGTCCCATTCAGGGGAGAGTCTTGTACTCTCAGTCGCTTAACGCCACCGAAACCGGGATAAGCTCCGGCCTGATGGGCCTAATGGCTCGGGACAGACTTTAACTTTAACTCTCTTTTGATGAAATTCTATTCTTTTTTGACATTTCAATATTAATTTCACAACAGATCTGAAATTACAGTCGAAACTTGTCTATAAGGCCACCCTAGGGAACCATTAAAAGTGGTCTTTAAGGGCAGTTGACCTTTATATATTATATCACTTGCTTACCCTTCCGAAGCACCCGGCCTCACTTCCCTGGTGGAAGTTCACGTGTCTAACCTAACTTGTCAGTTCCAAAGTTTTTACTTTGCTTCTGGATTGTGGTTCGGAAATGGATTAGTATGTTTGTTTTTGATAGCAATAACACCTGTATATAAAGACCACTCTAAGGATCTAAGAAAAATAGACTTTAATTTACAGATAAGTGATTTTATAAGAGATTCCTTCAGGTTGAAACATATAGCAAAAATACCTTAAAATGATGGTCTAAATTAATGTTTGGTTGTCATAACTACTTTTACTATAATTGGAATACATCACAACACCATACCACTTAGGTTAGCAGATCCTAGTATAAGAAAGTTTGTTACAATGCTTGCCAAAAGTCAATGGTTTTCTCTGATTATGCTCCATTGTCCCCAAACTGATTGTCTCCATATAAGTGAAAGAATCTTGAATGCAGCATAAAACATCAAATAGGAAGCAAACAGCCCTTAAAAGAGCAGGTGGTCTTTGTATAGGTGGTTGTTATAACAGGGATTTTTTTTACCTTTTTGGGAAAAGGACCTTAGGATGAAATTGGGAAAATGCTCAACAAAAATGTAATTTTGAGAAAAATCACAACAACATATTAGAAATTCTAGACCACTAGAATACTGGTAATTGAACAAATTATATTGGTGTTCACAGCAAAATAGCGCTGTCTCTTTTGTCTCTATATAAATCATCCAGCAAAAGGTGGGTTAATATAGATTGAAATCGTTATCAGAACGAGATATCCTCTGAGTATGATGTTGATGATCTTGTGAATTTTTTTTTCTTAAAAAATTGATAAACATAGCTAATTGGGAATTTTTTACTACAGAATTGGGAAAAATGTATGTTTTTTTTTTGCATTGGGAATGGGTCCCTTTACTGGACCCTGTGGATACCCAGAAAAATCTCTGCATTTCAACATTAATTTCATAACAGATCTGAAATTACAGTCGAACCTGTCTATAAGGCCACCCTAGGGAACCAGTAAAAGTGGTCTTTAAGGGCAGGTGACCTTTATATATAATATCACTTGCAATAACACCTGTATATAAAGACAATTCTAAGGATCTAAGAAAAATAGACTTTAATTTACAGATAAGTGGTTTTTATAAAGAGGTTCTTTCAGGTTGAAACATATAGCAAAGATACCTTAAAATAATGGTCTAAATTGATGTTTGGTTGTCATAACTACTTTTACTATAATTTGAAAACATCACAACACCATACCACTTAGGTTAGCAGATCCTAGTATAAGAAAGTTTGTTACAATGCTTGTATGCTCTATTGTCCCCGAACTGATAGGCTCCACATAAGTGAAAGAATCTTGACTGCAGCATAAAACATCAAATAGGAAGCAAACAGCCCTTAAAATAATGGTCTTAATGAGCAGGTGGTCTTTGTATAGGTGGTTGTTATAATCAGGGATTTTTCTGACCTTTTTGGGAAAAGGACCTTGGGATGAAATTGGGAAAATGCTCAACAAAAATGTAATATTGGGAAAAATCACAACAACACATTAGAAATTCTAGACCACTAGAATACTGGTAATTGAACAAATTATATCGGTGTTCACAGCAAAATAGCGCTGTCTCTTTTGTCTCTATATAAATCATTCAGCAAAAGGTGGGTTAATATAGATTGAAATCGTTATCAGAACGAGATATCCTCCGAATATGATGTTGATGATCTTGTGAAAATTTTTTTCTCAAAAAATTGATAAAAACATAGCTAATTGGGAATTTTTCACTACAGAATTTGGAAAAATGTATGTTTTTTTGCATTGGGAATGGGTCCCTTTACAGGACCCTGTGGATACCCAGAAAAATCCCTGTATAACTACTTTCACTATAATTGGAATACATCACAACATCATACCACCTAGGCCTGAAACCCTCTCAGGCAGACCCTAGTGTAAGAAAGTTGGTTAAAATGCTTGACAAAAGTCTCTCTAGGTATTCTGGTTTTCTCCACCTTCCCAGCACTGATTGTCTCCATATAAGTGAAAATCTCGACTGCAGCATAAAACATCAAATAGGCAAACAGCCCTTAAAATAATGGTCTTAATGAGCAGGTGGTCTTTGTATAGGTGGCTGTTATAACTACTTTTACTATAATTGGAATACATCACAACATCATACCACCTAGGTTTGAAACCCTCTCAGGCAGACCCTAGTGTAAGAAAGTTGGTTAAAATGCTTGACAAAAGTCTCTCTAGGTATACTACTGTAGGAACTACTGTGACTGTGACAGTGAAATTCTCTTTTTATCCATAGAAAATCAAATTAATTTGAATAAAGATCGGTATTTTTCAATTACTTGTACCTAGTCGTAACAGGAAATCTGCATGCACATCCGCGATTAGCCCAAAATATATCTGCATAGGGAAAAACGTTGGTGCTATGGGGATTTAACATGTTGAAAAACCATGCAAATGGCGGCTTCTGTTGCGCATATGACGTAAAACGTCACCAAGGACATCACTTCCGGTGTAAACATTGTCATTTTCGCATGTGTAAAATCCCCATACCACCAACATTTTCCTTTTTACAGACATACTTTATGACAATCGCGGATGCACATACAGATTTCCTGTTACGACTAGGTACAAGTAAGTGAAAAATATCAAACTTTATTCAAATTTATTTGATTTTCTATGGATATAAAGAGAATTTCACTGTCACAGCCACAGTGGTTCCTACAGTAGTTTACTCCACCTTCCCAGAACTGAAGGTCTCCATATAAGTGAAAGTCTTGACTGGGGCATAAAACAGCTATACTCCAGTCCATTGTAATTAAAATAGTGAAAAAATTATGACACAAACTTGACTTTAAAATATAGTATACTTTGAAGACATGACAGAGAAGTGAAGATCATGGATTTTGTGTAATTCTTGCACCCCTGCATCATCTATTCACTCCATTGTGATAATTTGCATCAGATAACATAAAATTTTATGAATTTAGAATTTAGTAATAAAATCCACAATTATGGCAATTATGGCCTAAACCCCATTTATTTTCTTATAGACTGTTTGAATGAATACCAATGTTTGAAGATTGGTTGGTTGAATGGAGTTTTACATCCCAGCCAAGAATATTTACCTCATATTGAGACATCACCAGCTATAGGTGAAGTGGAAGAAAGTTTTACCTTTGCAGTGCATTCAAGGTAAATGTGCAGTGGGAGGGTTCTTTAAGGAGTCACAGGGCGATATTTTTTTTTAACTCTTCCGAAGGGGTCGTGATTTCATTTCTAACTGTTGAGTGCTTGGTGAAAGAAAAGTCACTGCCATTTTCAAGTCTTGTTCAGATCCAGGTCAGGGTTTAAACCAGAGACCTCCCACATACAAAGTGAGAACTCTACCAACTAAGGTACTATACATAGCTGTCCAGTGTCTCTGGAGATATATGTTAACAATTTAACTTAAAACCTTGCTTTATTATAATGATTTGCTCCGAGACAGATTTTGGCACTAAAAAGGGTTTTGGAGATACATGGAGGGAGACTCATAACAGAAAACATAAAAGAAACATGAGAAATAGACTCTAGAGCTTCAAAGTTATTGGGGGAATTATAACCAGAGTTGTTACTGTACTGTAAAACCTCTCTTAATTGCCATGATTTGTTCAATCAAAATTTAGCATTATAAAGGGTTTTGGTGATTCAATCATTTCAATATAACTTGAGATCTAAAAAAAAAACCATAAAAGAGATAGACTTGGGACTTCAAAATACTTTGCAGTAGGTTAGTTGAGAATAATATTGAGGGGCACTATAACAAGGTTTTACTGAATCAGATAAAAATATCAACTGCCATGTTTAGTAGTATTGTACTTAATCAATGGTCTAAGGGAGATAATTTGCCTGGCTTGTCTCCACAGGTAAGTGAATTACCTCCCTTATGCCTAATACACTGTATCATGAAATTGTGTCTTGTAGAATCGTCCTATTGTTACCAAAAAGATGAACCCATGGGCACAAGCGCTGACACTTGGGATCCAGTAATTAAGGTCTGGGACAATCAAAAAAAAAACATTAATACAAAATAAATAAATAAAAACATACCACATCCTAATTTGTGTAAGACTTCTCCAACTTGGCATCCCAATATGAGATTTGACATTTTTAGCTCGCCAACTGTTGCATAATCATGTCCATTTATCCTGAGATTCAAGCCAGGTAAATGCTTCATCAACTCCAATCTAATTGTCATCAAAATATTTTCTACCTGTCCTTTGCTAAATCCAGTGCTGTAAAAAATTAAAATGTCTGAATAACCTATACATATGTATGTATATATATATTTAAACTGTATAGGTAAAATGTATTTATTTCATGGATTCACAGTAATTTTGCAGTTTTTAATTTCCGACCTTTAGGCAGAATGTTATTATTTGCAGAATTATGAAACTGACTAAATGCATAAGAATAATATGGTTTTTTTTTTTTTTTTTTTTTTTTTTTTTTTTGCATGGTACAAATTGTCACCGTAAAACTTTTCCACCGAGAAAATGAGTACAATATGAATTGAATGAAATTGTTACAATATACTGTATATGGTACATAACTGCTTACTGCACTATGGATACTTATTTTAGCGATTTTACTTGATAAAAGGAGAAGAAAGAGTGGACTAGTAGAGTGGAGTAATACAGTTTAACATCCCAGTCCAGTCAAGATTCTTTTACTTATATCAAGGCAGGCAGTTCAAGGTATAGTTGAGGAGACTGAAGTGCCAGAGAAAAACACTAACCTTCAACAAGCAAACTGACAAACTTTCTCAAACTAGGATCTGTTCCAATTTGGATTCAAACCTATTGGCAGTGAGAGAAACTGTTATCCCTAAGTGTGCACTTTTGACCCCTCAGCCACCAAGGTCCCTTTATAGAAGGAATACCGTTTTAATTATGGGGCCTCAATGTTTGTGTGCACAACGAGTCACTTATACTGTAATTCTAAGTTTTATTTTAGTGAAATGGTCAGAACGCAAAAAATAAAACTGCCTCTAAAATTTCTTTGTTAACTGTTATTTTTTAATTCTGTGGGGATAAACTTCGACGCTTCAGACATTAGATCTTAATTTTGTGTGTAAATTTTGCTCTACACTGCCAAAGACTGACTGGCATGACATTTTTTAAAAAAATTTTGCCGACTAGAAGTCACTCCATATGACAATATTTCAAAAAAATATGTCAGGTGGACGTTAACATTTATAAAGGTTCTGTAAGCATAATTACTTTTGTGAGTTCAAATTTTCATAAATTTCCACATTTTTATTAAAATTCCATGACTTTGAAAAACAAGAGGCCATGGGCCTGATACGCTCACCTGATAACTAATGGCTAGCTGATAGATTTAAAGACAACATAAATACTAAACCCCAATGACTTTTATCAATACCTACAACATTCTAGTATACATGCCTATACAAAAAGTTAATAGTTTCAAGATAATTAACCATTTCAGTATTGTTTCACATCTGTGACCTTGACCTTTGAATCCATGACCTTTTTCTATACATCAAAATGATCGTTGTATCGATACCTACAACATTCTAATATACATGCCTATAAAAAAAGTTTATAGTTTTCGAGATAATTAAACATTTCGGGATTGTTTCGCATATGTGACCTTGACCTTTAAACCCATAACCTTTTTCTATACATCAAAATGATCGTTGTATCAATACCTACAACATTCTAATATACATGCCTATACAAAAAGTTTATAGTTTTCGAGATAATTAACCATTTTGGTATTGTTTTGCATCTGTGACCTTGACCTTTGAACCCATGACCTTTTTCTATACATCAGAATGATTGATGTATCAATACCTACAACATTCTAATATACAAGCCTATACAAAAAGTTTATAGTTTTCGAGATAATTAACCATTTCGGTATTGTTTCACATCTGTGACCTTGACCTTTGAACCCATGACCTTTTTCTATACATCAAAATGAACCTTGTATCAATACCTCCAACATTCTAATATACATGCCTATACAAAAAGTTTATAGTTTTCGAGATAATTAACCATTTCAGTATTGATTCACATCTGTGACCTTGACCTTTGAACCCATGACCTTTTTTTATACATCAAAATGATCGTTGTATCAATACCTACAACATTCTAATATACATGCCTATACAAAAAGTTTATAGTTTTCGAGATAATTAACCATTTCAGTATTGTTTCGAATCTGTGACCTTGACCTTTGAACCCATGA
Source organism: Anadara kagoshimensis (assembly GCA_021292105.1). Taxonomy (NCBI): domain Eukaryota; kingdom Metazoa; phylum Mollusca; class Bivalvia; order Arcoida; family Arcidae; genus Anadara; species Anadara kagoshimensis. Next base: position 11,193,655 of record CM037875.1, on the reverse strand, counting down.
CCTTTTTCTATACATCAAAATGATCGTTGTATCAATACCTACAACATTCTAATATACATGCCTATACAAAAAGTTTATAGTTTTCGAGATAATAATCATAATCAGAGGTAAAAAAATTAGGTCACGACCTTCACAATTGACCTTGACCTTATTTTGATAATACTAACAAGAAGATGTCAAAACTGAAAACCCCATGTCATTATCTGGTCAAATAGTCAAGTTATAACAATTTGAAGCTATTTTACGATTTTTTCAAAATTAAACGCAAAAACGCGTAACCTATTTTTTATCCGAATTTCACAAAATGAACAAACTATAGGCTTAAGACCCTAAAGAAGCCAAATATCACATCAGATTTTTTCTCCAATCAGTACTTTCGGAGAAGAAGATTTTTTAAGATTTTTGCACCCCTAGGTCACCTTGACCTAGTTATGGTAGCCATGGCAACGCCACGAACAAATCTGAATTGCACCGGCCCATATATACTTCTGACAAAGTTTCATTAAAAACTGTCTTGTAGTTTCAGAGGAGAAGTCGAAAATAGGTGTTAACGACGCACGCACACACGCACGCACATACACACGCTGCGCTATGCCATAAGCTCACATGACCTTCGGTCAGGTGAGCTAAAAAAAACGGAAAAATTCCTGGATTTTCCCTCGCACATAGGAACCATGAAGAAATGACAATTACCTGTTGTCAATGGTTATGTTCCATCTGATCAGGAAAACTGTATTTTCTGCCGAAGTACTCCTTTTGTTGATACTGTCAGATCTTTCTGCTGAAGTACTCCTTTTGTTGATACTGTCAGATCTTTCTGCTGAAGTACTCCTTTTGTTGATACTGTCAGATCTTTCTGCTGAAGTACTCCTTTTGCTGATGCTGTCTGATCTTTCTGTGTCACAATCTATTGTAATGTTGCTATATATACATTTGGATTTTGGACAAAATTCTCTGACTTCAATGTGTTCAACAACTGCTGATGACAAATCCATTTTGAGCTGAAGATTGTCTGCTAAACATGGCCCCTCAAACCAGATTCGGAATTCCTGAGTTACAATTGAAGGCACTTTATATTCTAAAACAGAAAATTATAACATAACATGGAGACATACATCAAATTATTACCAAATCACCTACTGCATAAGCAGAAACAGACATATTCACAATTTTCATAGTGACTATTGTACCACCAATATGTCTTCTAAGCAAAAGTTTGTTGTTTCCCTGGGTACACTTTGTCTAAAGTCAGAACCATGATAATTTCTTACAACAAAATATTTTAGAAGATCAAAACCATGAAAGTTTCCTTCCGCTAAGTGGTAATATATAAATGGTAATAGCATATTTTAGCTTTTTTTCAAATTCTTCTAGACAATTATGAAACAGTTTATATGTCTGTTTCCATAACAACCATGCAATAACTGTATACTGAAAAACAAAGGAAAACAAACAAGCTGTTTGTTTGCTATGTATAAAAAGAAATGTAATGATTTATGTCCTAGACTTATGTTGAAGCAGTAAGTTCTTGGATGAAAGAAAATTACCAAAGAGAACAAAAATATCCATCAAGCAAACTGACAAACTTTCTGATACAGGGACCTTGTCCTAGTGGATTTAAACCTAGGTTAGACAGAGACTTTCTGTAATTCAGATGCTTTGGCCACCAAGGCCCCTTCTAAATGTAAATTAGCCTTGGTAAAAGGTTTTAATTTCATAGTGAATTCATCCAAGTACAGATAGAAAATTACATAATGGTTTTTTCTTTGTCAAATATATTTGTGATGAAGCGATGCTCTGGAAGAATTAAGAAGCAGAGTGTTGAAGCCACAGGCTCCCAATTGACGGATCGCAGACTACACCCACTATGTTTCGACAAAAGCCAGGAATTACACACAAAAAAAAAAGAAAACTAAGCATGAATAGTGCAATTTAATGACATCACTGACACTAATATGTCATTGCCATTACGCTGCTTTGGTACCATGATGGCGGCAAGTGTCGGAACATAAAAGGCATTGCCAGCGATACGTCATTTGTCATTGACTGAGAGGTTGACACAGAAAGAAAGATAACTTACTTAGACATGGCTGAAGTGTTGACATCAAATTTTGAAGGTGTTGTAATTCTTTTTTTTCTTTAGCACACTTGTACACATCAGAAAAATACGACAAGGGGTTCACAACAAATCCTTTATTACATAAAATTTCACATCGTTCTTCAATTTTTCCATCTCCCAGATCTATAGGTGTGCAAGAAAATTCTCCATTTTTAATATTAGGTAGATCGCAGCTATTATCAACTGAAATAAATAACAATGATAACATTTATAACTAGGTGTGGATTGATTGATTGATTGATTGATTGATTGATTGATTGATTATTTGATTGAAATAAAATTTCACTCTGAACATCACCAGCTAAAGTTGAAGTGACAAAAAATGTTTACCTTTGCAGTACAGCATTCAGGGTAATGTGCAAATGTGAAGGGAGGACATGCCATGCCTACAGTGACAGAGAAGATTTGCTTTTTAAGGTATTTTCAAAAGACACTCATTACATTAATTTCTAAATGCTAAGTGTATGGCTAAAAAACAGTCACTATCTTAATTTAAATTTTGGCCAGATCTGGTGGGTTCAAACTATGAAGGGAGCAGTAACAGAGCTATCATAGTGGTAAATAAGCTAGGCATGGAATAGATTGTAATGTAATTTTTATTTAAGTCAACTTTCTTTTCATTATAATGTGGTCAGATCAAACTTTCAAGTGAATAACACATCTGTGATTCAAAGTTCACATCATCAGCCTCAAAAGAATGTAATATTTATACAATCTATCATGAATTTATGTCATGTTTTGATGGAACTATCTTTTTTAAGGAGAATGAATTGACATTTCTGCATTAAAGAAATGTTTTAATAGAAATATGTGACATTTTCCAATAAAAAACAATGCATTTCATATTTTCTAGAAAAACATTATGGGATATCAATAATGTGGCATGCTGGAAGACCCTATTCTCTCACATACCTTTATGAAGATTGACAGAGAAATTACAGTAGGCATAATTTCCTGCTTGGTCAGCTGCTGTATAATTCACCATGGTAATGCCTTCAACAAACTCATCTCCAGCATTATGGCTTCCTGTAAATGTTCCAACCTTGACATTGTCGATGACCTCAGGTTTGGACCATAAAACTCGTTCTACGCCTTTGTTACTCTTGATGCTAATGTCATGAGGACAGTATGTGAATATTGGAGGTTCTAAATCTGCAGATAGTAATAATAATAATTCAAAGTAATAATAACTGTCATGTATATCCATAACAACATCATTATGAATTCATTACAGTGAGTTTTTCAAAAGAAGGTGATATGGATACAAATTTCCAATTTTCTAAATGCTAAAGACAGTTGCAGCTAACAGCCATATTTAAAATGTATATGACGACCAAGTCATATAGTGATCATGTCAATCAAGTACCTGCAGTGATCAATTTTAAGGAGTGAGTGAGTGAGTGAGTAATGGTGTTTAACATCCCAGTCAAGAATATTTCACTTATATCGAGACATCTCGATTTTAAGGAGATAACTACAGTGTATTATAGGCAAACAAAACTAATCTTTATGTTTGATCTTAAATTTAAATATTTATTATGGACCAGTACATTTAGAAAAAAACAGGAGTTTATTTCATCTACATTTTATGGCACACTATTTTCAAAAAGAAAACTGTGAATTGTGTAAGTTTTATCTGTGAATTCTAACACTAGCCATGTTTTGGGTAGATTCTCCTATATAAATACAAATGTATTGCTACCTGTCACTAGATTTTCCATTGAATTCCAGAGAATGTTAACAGCATGATCCTCAGGAAATTCCATGGAAATAAATTTATCTTAATTTGCCAAACTTAAGTTCCATGGAATTCAATTACTATTGACGTCATTCATTCATATTCTGTATATATACTTACCAAGTACTTTGACATAGAATTGACAGGTCACTGTATGACCCCATCTGTCGGTGGCTTCCATCATCACTCTCTGCTTTCCTTCCTCTCCATTGGCCCACCATTCAAATGTAATGATCCCATTGGTTATAACAAAGTTGGATTTAATCTGCAATTTTTGTCCCGTAATGTCATGTGCATGCCATGTCACATTCAGCGTCACTTTGTTTTTAAAGGCCGGAATGTACAAAGTGATTGTCTCACCATGTGGACAACTGTCAAAATATGGTCGCATTCCTGAAATGATTAAAATAATGAAAGGAATAATTAAACATTAACAAGGAATGTCAAACAATGTCTTCTTGAGAAATTATACTAAGCTTTAAGTGACGTTTCTGTGATATTTTAGTGATGAAAATATTGAGGAATAAAAATCATTTTCATGATGAGTTAACCAAGGACTACATGTTTGCCAAATTTCATACATTTGGTGATCAAGCGCTGGCAATTTTTAAATACTTACAGGGAATGGGTCTTGTTGAGTTATGTGTGTGTGTGGATTGGTGGTTGAGTGTGTGCCTGTGGGTGGGTGGTTCAGTTGAGTGAGTGATTGAGAGAGTTTTGGGTAGTGACTGAGAGAGTGAGTATACATACCATTTTCATTTTGTGGTGGGACATTGTAACTGACATCAGTAGGTTGAGCAAATGAGAGGGTGGATAGGCAGATGTGTGTGGGGGGAGGGGAGGGTTAAGGTGGTTGGGTGCGTAGATGGATGGTTGGGTGGGTTGATGGTTGAGTGAGGAGATAAGCACGACAGTAGTGACTGCAGATGAGTAAATGAGTATGCATACCATTTCCATTTTGTGGTGGAACATTGTATTCGACATCAGTAGGTTCTCTCCATTTTCTGTCGTTTAGTATTTCATTATTTTGTTCATCTTTCATTGATGTATGAGTAGACTGTACATGTAATTTAACAGATTCGATTGACTTCTCCGTGGCCAGTACCTGTATCTTAACAGCAGGTGTCTGGACAGGTGTTACTTCAGTTGTTTCCATGGTAATGTCTACAAAGTCAAATACAGTGATACAACCAAACTAAATAAACTAATAAGTTAGAAAAAAGTGAAATGAAATTCACCAATACGATTAAAAAGCTTATTAACTTTTACAAGTCAAATTAAACTGAAATGTGTGAAGAAAAAATAACTTACTGAAAATGAGGACTGATTAAATGGGTTTTTATGTCCTAGTCAAGAATATTTACTCCAGGTGTTTCCAGGGTAACTTCTACAAGTCAAATACAGTAAAAGTATACAGACTGAATAATTGATTGATTGATTGATTGATTGATTGATTGATTGATTGATTGATTCATTCATTCATTCATTCATTCATTTGTTGGTGTGTTATGTCACAGTAGAGAATATTCCACTTATATTAGGAAGTCACCAACTATAGGTGAAGTGGTAGAAAATTTTAACCTTTGCAGTGTACATAGAGGGTTCTTTAGTGTGCAATTTTTGTCTACCATAACATGAGTTATAGGGCTTAAGGTTTCTTCTGAAGTTTGTGTGACTTTTACATCAAAATTGCCAAGTCATAGCTGAACCCTGTTCACCCCAGACTTTCCACATTATAACAGAGCAAGCACTCTGCCAATTGAGTAGCCATATTTATCCTTTTTTATGTGTTAGCATGCTTTATTCAATTTTGCTTTGCATGTCAGTGGAAACTGTAGCACTGTAAATGACATTTCTAGAAAATTCAAATTGTTCAAAGAAACTACCGGTAAATTTTATTAATTTCATACCAACCTGTACAAGTATCATTTATCACTACTGCATTGGTACTTCTACAAGAACAGTTCGATGATGCTGTTTTTCCATTGGTTGCCATGGATACAGGACAAGGCAGACATGTTGTATTATCCAAATGTTGTTTATAAAAGTCAACTGGACAAGCTGTAATTAGAAGCACAAAAATTATCATATCAGTTTAACTGATAATTTATACAATGAAGGCTTTCAGGGATTTTTCTGACTTCTCACAGGGTCCAGTAAAATGACCCATTTCCAATGTTAACAAGCATTCTGAGAGTATTGCAAAACAATACATAGTCCCCTACCGGTCGCATATTTCACTAATCCCAAAGTTTTAGGTAAAATATACATTATTATATGGTACAAAGATTTATAGTGTTATAAATTATATGTGTTGTTCAAGATGAAAGCAAAACTTGATCATAGTAAAATCAAAAACCAGCAATGGAGTTCTCAAAAATTCATTATCTGCAAGTGCAAAAAACTGAAATTTCATTGAATTTTCAAAGTTCAAAGGGCCATAACTCCCATAAAAACTAGTGTAATGAAACGAAACCTAAGCTTGATCTGTAACTCATCATGGTTGACCTGCATACCAAAAAACAATTCATTAACTGCAAGCGTGTAGAAAAAAAGAGCAGAAAACTGATATTTCAGTGAATTTCAAAGTTCAAAGAGCCATAACTCCCGTAAAAATTAGCATATGGAAATGAAACATAAACTTGATCTGTAACTCATCATGGTAGAGTCACATACCAAACATTAGTTCCATTTCTGCAAGCTTGTAGAAAAAAAGTGCGAAAAACTAAAATTTGTGTAAATTTTCAAAGATCAAAGGGCCATAACTCCGGTAAAAATAAGCAGATGGAAACGAAACATAAACTTGATCTGCAACTCATCATGGTAGACTCATATACCAAAAAGCAGTTCATTATCTAAAAGCATTTAGAAAAAACGTGCGGAAAACTAAAATTTCTGTGAATTTTCACAGTTCAAAGGGCCATAACTCCAGTAAAAATTAGCAGATGGAAACAAAACGTAAACTTAATCTGTAACTCATCATTGTAGACTCATATACCAAAAATCAGTTCATTATCTAAAAGCATTTAGAAAAAAAGTGCGGAAAACTGAAATTTCAGTGAATTTTCAAAGTTCAAAGGGCCATAACTCCACTAAAAATTAGCAAATGGAAACAAAACGCTAACTTGATCTGTAACTCATCATGGTAGACTCATATACCAAAAATCAGTTCATTAACTAAAAGCATTTAGAAAAAACGTGCGGAAAACTAAAATTTATGTGAATTTTCAAAGTTCAAAGGGCAAGTACTTTGGTAAAAATTAGCAGATGGAAACGAAACGTAAACTTGATCTGTAACTCATCATGGTAGACTCATATACCAAAAATCAGTTCATTATCTAAAAGCATTTAGAAAAAAAGTGCGGAAAACTGAAGTTTCAGTGAATTTTCAAAGTTCAAAGGGCCATAACTCCGGTAAAAATCAGCAGATGGAAACGAAACGTAAACTTGATCTGTAACTCATCATGGTAGACTCATATACCAAAGATCAGTTCATTATCTAAAAGCATTTAGAAAAAAAGTGCGGAAAACTGAAATTTCAGTGAATTTTCAAAGTTCAAAGGGCCATAACTTTGGTAAAAATTAGCGGACCACAATGCAACGCTAACTTGATCTGCAACTCATCATGGTAGACTCACATACCAAAAATCAGTTCATTATCTACAAGAGTTTAGAAAAAAAGTGTGGAAAACTGAAGTGTGACAGACGGACGGACGGACGGACAGACAGACGGACGGACAGACGGACAGACAGACAGAGTGCAAACCTAAAGTCCCCTTCGGCTTTCGCCGGTAGGGGACTAAAAAGCATACATTTTCCTCAAATGTGTAGGTAAAAATTTTCAATTTCAAATTGCAAAATTGACTCTGCATAAAAATTGAAGAGCAATAGTCAAGAAAAAACAAGAGGCCCATGGGCCTGATACGCTCACCTGATAACTAATGGCTAGCTGATAGATTTAAAGACAACATAAATACTAAACCCCAATGACTTTTTTCTTTACATCATGATAACTTTTGTTTTAATACCTACAACATTCTAGTATACATGGCTATACAAAAAGTTAATAGTTTTCAAGATAATTAACCATTTCAGTATTGTTTCACATCTGTGACCTTGACCTTTGAACCCATGACCTTTTTCTATACATCAAAATGATCGTTGTATCAATACCTACAACATTCTAATATACATGCCTATACAAAAAGTTTATAGTTTTGGAGATAATTTACCATTTCGGTATTGTTTCACATCTGTGACCTTGACCTTTGAACCCATGACCTTTTTCTATACATCAAAATGATCGTTGTATCAATACCTACAACATTCTAATATACATGCCTATACAAAAAGTTTATAGTTTTCGAGATAATTAACCATTTCGGTATTGTTTCACATCTGTACCCTTGACCTTTGAACCCATGACCTTTTTCTATACATCAAAATGATCGTTGTATTAATACCTACAAGATTCTAATATACATGCCTATACAAAAAGTTTATAGTTTTCGAGATAATTAACCATTTCGGTATTGTTTTGCATCTGTGACCTTGACCTTTGAACCCATGACCTTTTTCTATACATCAAAATGATCGTTGTATCAATACTTACAAGATTCTAATATACATGCCTATACAAAAAGTTTATAGTTTTCGAGATAATTAACCATTTCGGTATTGTTTTGCATCTGTGACCTTGACCTTTGAACCCATGACCTTTTCCTATACATCAAAATGATTGTTGTATCACTACCTACAACATTCTAATATACATGCCTATACAAAATGTTTATAGTTTTGGAGATAAATAACCATTTGTGTATTGTTTCGCATCTGTGACCTTGACCTTTGAACCCATGACCTTTTTCTATACATCAAAATGATCGTTGTATCAATACCTACAACATTCTAATATACATGCCTATACAAAAAGTTTATAGTTTTGGAGATAATTAACCATTTCGGTATTGTTTCACATCTGTGACCTTGACCTTTGAACCCATGACCTTTTTCTATACATCAAAATGATCGTTGTATCAATACCTACAACATTCTAATATACATGCCAATATAAAATGTTTATAGTTTTCGAGATAATTAACCATTTCGGTATTGTTTTGCATATGTGACCTTGACCTTTGAACCCATGACCTTTTTCTATACATCAAAATGATTGTTGTATCAATACCTACAACATTCTAATATACATGCCTACACAAAATGTTTATAGTTTTTGAGATAATTAACCATTTGGGTATTGTTTCGCATCTGTGACCTTGACCTTTGAACCCATGACCTTTTTCTATACATCAAAATGATCGTTGTATCAATACCTACAACATTCTAATATATATGCCTATACAAAAAGTTTATAGTTTTCGAGAAAATAATTATAATCAGAGGTAAAAAAAAATTAGGTCACGACCTTCACAATTGACCTTGACCTCATTTTGAAGATACTAACAAGAAAATGTCAAAACTGAAAATCCCATGGCATTATCTGGTCAAATAGTCAAGTTATAACAATTTGAAGCTATTTTACGATTTTTTCAAATTTAAACGCAAAAACGCATTACCTATTTTTTATCTAAATTTCACAAAATGAACAAATTATAGGTTTAAGACCCTAGAGAAGCCAAATATCACATCAGAATTTTTCTCCAATCAGTACTTTGGGAGAAGAAGATTTTTTAAGATTTTTCCCCCCCTAGGTCACCTTGACCTAGTTATGGTAGCCATGGCAACGCCACGAACAAATCTGAATTGCACCGGCCCATATATACTTCTGACAAAGTTTCATTAAAAACTGTCCGGTAGTTTCAGAGGAGAAGTCGAAAATAGGTGTTAACGATGCACGCACACACACACGCACGCACACACGCACATACACACGCTGCGCTATGCCATAAGCTCACATGACCTTCGGTCAGGTGAGCTAATAACAAAACCCCATATTTCAGATATATGCTTTTACATCAATGATGATATGTATTCAATATACATCTGAAACAATTAAGGGGTGCAACTCATTTAAAACAATTTGTATTTGCATATCAATATGAGTAAATCAGAGAAATCTTTTTTATTTCGACAAAATGTGAATTTTGTAAACTCACAAAGAAAAAAGTAGAAATGAGATGCCTTTTACTTTGAATAAAAAAAAACATATCTTATTTAATCATTAATTATACAAACCTTCACAGAATGTTCCATTGCCATGGTAACCAGGTAAACAAACACATTGGAAGTTAAATGTTGACAAGAGTTGTGAGCATTGAGCATTCTGACTACAGTCTGTTGAACAGTGTGATGATCTGGTATGAATCCAAGGACTCTCTCCTGCAAGAAAAAAAGTTAAAACTTTTACCATGTTTACAGTAAAACTCAATATGTGTAGTGTTTTACAACCAGTCAAATTCTTTCACTTCATATCAGTTTAAGAAAAGTAGAGGAAACTGGAGCGTCCAGATAAAAGCACAAACCTTTGACAATTAAACAAACTGACAATCTTTCTCACACTAATGTATTTGCCAATCAGGATTACAAAGATTCATAATTTGTAGTGCAAAGGAATTTGGTTATAACTTCAAATTATCCAAACATTCAATCAAGTTAACTGGATCAATGACACAGCATAAATTGTTTACATTTGTTTCCGATAAAAATGTCTCTTAAACTGAAGGGAAAATGTCCCAGATTTTAACTTTAAATCCTGAAATATTTTGTTATAATAATAATAATAATAATAAAAATAATAATTAATAATAATAATATCAGTGTAAATGCAATTTGGACAAGGTTAACCAACTCCAACAACTTGATGCTTCTTGCTCAATTGTAAGTTATAAATTACATGTACTCTTAATTAGCGAGGGTTCTTCAAATGAGACTTTAAAAATTGAAGCCCCATGTCACAGTGAGCAAGACATGTTAGATAATGTTTATTGCAGTTTGCAATGATTACATTGCAACAGTCAGTTACTCAATGTTTGATGCAATACCTTTTATACAAGAAATTCGGTCACTTTGTAAGTAGTACCCCTCTGGACATGAGCAATGGACAGACTTTGGTACAGGAACACAGGAATGACTACATCTGTTAACATCAGTGTTACACAAATTCCAATCTAAAAGATAACAAGAACATACATAACAACATTAATTATCCCTATATGTAATTTTACAAAATGCAGTGACACATGCATATTTAGCAAACAAAAAAATTACAAAGACAGCAAGGTACTAGGAAAGTGAACAATGATTATTTATTCTTGCATCCAAGGATGAAAAATCCATAAATATTGCAGTAAAAGATATCTACCCTGTGTAAGATGGAATATACACTCTTTTTCTGCCAGGATTTTGATTGAGAAAATCAGAAGTGTATTGATATTAAATTGAATTTTTCATTGAAATTCTGTATTATTTTGTGGTATTTGAACAAAATTTGTCTGCACTGGGCTAAAGTCAAATACAGCAGAGGTTTGAAGCTAAATGGAAAAAAAATAGGCACACAGTGAGAATATATTCAATGATGTCAGAGCTGCCAACTGTATTTTGTGTAATTCCAGGTCCGACTGAAATCCACTGAAGGTGTGTCTTGCAATGCTCTGGGGGTCTGGATGCATATCATTCAGCCCGAAAGAAAACAAACATTTGACTTAAAAAATGGTGCATTGTGGTGTGATTTCAGAGAAATTGATATAGTATGTTCATGGTGATTTTATGATTTTTCACCTCATCCGGTGAAAATAAATCCCAATTTCAACCTTAGTCCAAACATGTAGATCACTCAAATTCGTTGTGATTAGAGTGGTAATGAATGAAAACTGAAAAATCTCAAACTCTATGGTTATTTGTGGGTCAGCTGAAATTCTTGTGTAAATATGGGTCAGACCTGCAGGTTGCAGGTCAGTCGCCAGTTCTGTGATATATTACAAAATACCTTCTTTGCTAGATCCTTGATAAACAACCAGAGAGGTTGGTCTTGTAAGATTTGAAGCTAGTATATCTTGTTGTCCTGTTACCATGTCAACCATGTTTACAGTGTGTGTTGACCAATCAGAGTAGAAGATGACATTGTTCATGATTTTAACATCGAAGACATGTGAAATAGATCCTGTCAGGAAATACAACTCTTTTACATCTGATCCTATTTGAAAAAGAAAATAAAGATTAAAAGACATCAATTTTTGTGACTCTAAGGCAAGTTTAACCTTCTTGCTGCCATACAGACATATGTATCTTCTACAGAATGCCTGCCACACAATTACACATATTTCTTTTCTCTGGAACTGACAACCCATGGTTAAAAGTCTAAGAAATACTATTATAATCTTTTTATAAGGGAAAAATGCAAATGTTGATTATTGTGATTAAAATAAAGCATTATCTTATGATGTAATATGATTACAAACATGGGTAAATTATAACCTATTGTTGACGTCATATCAATTTGCACAAGACAAACTTCAATTTGGCACTGTCAGTAGTGAAAAATAATTTGGCAGCAAAAATGGTTAAAAAGTATTTTTCAACAGACCTCTCATAGAGTGCCAATGTCTTGGTGGCTCAGTGTTAGAGTGTTCACCATGAGAGCCGGAAGTCATGCAGCTTCCTCTCAACTGGTGCTTGGTATTAAGCAGACAGAGTATCAACTAACCCCCCCCCCCTGGTCTGGTGTAAGGATAATATGACTGGACAAGTGGCATGTTTGTATCTGTATGCTGGAACCTAAAGTTGCCCCGAGTTGAACCATAAAACACAGTTGCACATTTCATAAATTTGAACTTTTGCATATATGGTATCAAAAACAAAACTTGGCACCACACATATGAGTGAGATTAGGGATGTTATATGGGGTGTGATATAGGTATTGCAATATTGATTTGTAGTTTGCATCAGTATCATATATTCAAAAACTAAAGATTTTAGAACAAATATAAGATAAAATAATTAATTATTTGACTTACCATCCTTATTCATACTCCATATTTTACCAATTCCATCAGCAATATAAAGTCTGTTTTTATAAAATGTCAGAGAGTTTGGCCAGGTGAGTTTTTCTTCCATTAAAATCTGATGATGATTTCCATTCTGGTGTGCTTTGTGAACTGAAGGCCTAGAGTTATCTCCCCCTTGACCATCATTATCATTATACTCTGTCCAAAACAGCCACCTAGAAAGGATATTGATATAATGCTATAATTATAATGTGGAAGTGCGTGGCCTAGTGGTTAAGGCGTTGGACTCATGATTTGAAGGTCGTGGGTTCGATCCCTGTACCGGGCGATGTGTTGTGTCCTTGAGCAAGACACTTAATACCACGTTGTTCCAGTTCACTCAGCTGAAAAATAAATGAGTACCAGCGAAATGCTGGGGGTTAACCCTGCGATGGACCGGCGTCCCATTCAGGGGAGAGTCTTGTACTCTCAGTTGCTTAACGCCACCAAAACCGGGATAAGCTCCGGCCTGATGGGCCTAATGGCTCGGGACAGACTTTAACTTGAACTTTTATAATTATAATGAAGCATAATTAATATTTATAAATTATTTTCTTGCCACCTCATTTAATTTTTGCAGTTTTTCTTAAAGTCCTCAAAAATCCAATGTTCAATGTCAATGGCTACTTTATTAACATCAGTTAAAATACATTAAGTAAATATTTTGAGAAAAAATATGTAAAACACAGCCTTATATGGGAAAAATCCAATAAAATGATAAATCTGTGTTTTACCACATTATACTGTCAATTTGTAAGCAATATTGGCATTAAAATCAGGAAAATACCAAAGTTTAGTTTTCAGCAAGATGAAATTTTGGCCATCATTCAAATGCACTGTTTATATTAATTATAATGTTAAGATAAAAAAGAATAAAGATATAAACCCAACAAATTATCCACAAGTAACCAATGCACAATAACTCATTTTAAAATTTAAAAAAAATACAATAATGATAATAAATAAGTTTTTGCAAAAGTATAAGACGGTTGTCTCCCTGTGTAAATAACAAATCAGCTATTCTACAATTTCAATTGTAATTTGAAAAAAAAACCAAAGCATATCTTAATTTGTTTGCTGAAAAAATTGATCAGTTTTGTTCATTTTCAAATCAATCAACAGTAAAATTGATTAAAAAGACAACGTTTCCATTAAGTTGATCAAGATGGGAGAGAAATTATGTTGTTTTAATTACCTATCGTCAGGAGACAAGATGACACAACGTGGGACAGCATCCGTGAAAATAATCCTTTTAGCTTTGTGAGAGTGTGTCAATTTAAGCCGCATAATATAGCCTTGTCTATCAGAATCTACTGCAGCCCAAAACAGTTTCTGCTTCTCTATGTCCAGTGTAAGTCCTAAAACTAACATATTTCCACCATTGTAAATCTCATTTGGTGTCATCTCACCAGGTGTCATTGTCATGGAGAGTATGGATGATCTGAAATGACAAATAAACACATGTTTGAGGATTTGAGAAAAAATCATGAATCCACAAAAAAGTTATTTTAATAGTGTCACACCACATTCAAATGTTTTTCACTTTTATTAAGATGGTCAGTTTCGGGATTATGGAGGAAATCGGAGTGTCTGGAGAAAGCCACTAACCTTCGGACAGGGAACAGGTAAACTTTCTAACACTAGGACCTGTCTTAATTGGGATTCAAACCTAGGTGGAAGAAGTGTTGTGATCCATAAATATATGCTTTAGCAGGGTTCGCACAGACATTTGAACTCTAAATTTAAGGTCTTTTCAGGGTCTCATTTGCAAATTTAAGACCTAATCAGAGGGAAAATTTTATAAGAAAAACATTGGTGCAAAGACAATTAAATCAATAAAACAGTAACTTACATGTCCATAGTAATGGCACTTGAAGTGGGGGTTGATTTTGGGTGTTTGGGAGGGCCAGGTACCTTTAAATCGCTCATTTCAATGTAACTTATTTTTTTATTTTGATCAGTCTAATTACAACCACTTTTTGGCAAATTTCAAGGGCTTTTTAGGGCCTTCAAGATAAATTCAAGGGCTTTTTAGGGTCAGGCTTGTTTTTAGGGTCTTTTTAGGGCAAACCTCAAAATTTAAGGACTTTTCCAGGCCTGTACGAACCCTATTTAGACAACTCGGCCCCCAATCAAATATTTTGCTAAGCCCCCTGTAATCACCTTTATAAACTTTAACAAACAATTTTCAAATTGTGACATGATTATGTCGAAGGCCGCTGATCTGTTTATATATCCTATATAGCTGGAAAGGCTAAAATGAACCAAACAAGCAAATCCAGTGGAATAGAATCCACCATCAGAAGGTACTTTTGGTTTGCACTTATGTTCAAAGAACCAAAAATCTCAGGAAAATCAGCAAACTAACTCAGGTTAATGATATGGGCATCGCTTTTCAATGTTGACGCTTTGTGCAAGTTTTATAACGTAGTGCTACATAGTTTTGGAGATTTTGTGCAGACAAGAACTTTGGATAGACAAACCGAAGGACAAAAACTTGAATTTTATGTTCCCCTCTTCTAAAGATGGGGGATAATAAAGCTCACCTGGTTTGATCTGTCCAGTATAACATGTCTGTAACATCCTCGTAGTACAGTGAGTGTATATTACTTTGACTAGGGGCGTAGTAGACAGTATGTACTCTGTCCTCTGTACCAGTGTCTAGGTATATAAATCTTACCTGGTTTGATCTGTCCAGTATAACATGTTTGTAACATCCTCGTAGTACAGTGAGTGTATATTACTTTGACTAGGGGCATAGTAGACAGTATGTACCCTATCCTCTGTACCAGTGTCTAGGTTTATCTGTTTAATGGTGTTCAAATCAGCAAAGAATATAAAGTTCTCTGGACCTAAAAAATTAGGAATTTAAAATATTGTAAAACTTATAGGATTTCTGTTGTTGTCACTCATATCTATTGATTATTACAAACGAAAGAGCAATAGAAAAATTTTGAAAAGTCAGAAATATATAAAGGAATATATTGACAAATCAGCATTGCATATCAACAAATATCACGCTTAGACTTGTAATGGAAGAAAAAAGGACAAAATTTTGTCATCTGAAAAACTTTAGTAAAAGTCAAATTATTCCGCAGTATACATGGTATATGTCTACTAGTGGTACTGGACAATTTTTACTCATATTTGGAGTGCACAAGGGAACTAGGATGCCCAGAGAAAACAAATGAACTTAAAGAGAATTGACAAACTTCAGACACTAGGATCTACCAAAATGGGATTTGAACTATGTCTTTAAGAAGCACTATGATCCTTAAGCTGGCTTTTAGATGAATTTATACTACTATACTCAACTAATTTTTTTCTTTTTAAAAAGAAATATCATTAATGAAAACAGCTTTATTGAAAATCAATACAGTCAATCCTGTCTGTAAAGACCACTTGGGAACTTGTAACCTTTATATATAGGTTACAAAAGCAATTGGGATACAATTTTACTGGCCTTTAAATGCAGGTTGCCCTGATATAGAGGTGGTCTTTAAGACAGGTTGGACTGTACTTAAATAAAAAAATATCTACTTCTGATCCAACAACTTACCTACACAATGGACTCTATCAGCAGACAGCATAGAAACAGCAGCATCTGGACAGGAACATTTGTACTGGGGTCCATCTTCAGAGGAGGGGGAGGTAACTCTAGTACATCCATCACTACAGGGTGAATCCTTGCAAGGATTCATTTCAGAAGGCACTGAAAAATAAAATAACCATTCTTAATAGTGTTCTGTAATTAGCTAAATTATAGAAATCTACTCACCTATATTTCTTTGGTTACCAGTCCTTTATTAGCTCTAAGCCAAATTTTCTCTATACAAAAATAATGATTACATTATGTGATTATCTCCCCTTTGACCATAACGTACAACTTTGACATAGTCTGTAACAATTAACTGTTTTACTCTTTTTGAAAACAAAATAACATGTACTTTAGTAGCCAAATGTTTGTATTAATGTCTTTGAATATTTTAATAATCAGATCAAAAATGAAGATAAAAAAAAACAATCATAAGCATGCCATAATGATAGCTAGCTGAAATCTAGGTCTAATCTAACCTTTCAAATGTCTTACTCATCATCATGGACTACTGATTTTAAATAAAGTCCTTTTTCTGATACATAATCTAGCAGCTGGACTGTGGAGCTTTTAGCAATGTGAACTTAAGGACATGCATTGAAGTGACACAGCAAGACCGGGGCTGTAACCCACAACTCTTGACTCGCATGTTTGCAACCCTAACAACTCAGCAATAACTCTACTTCTGTTAAATCATTAAAATTCATGATGTCTAAATTTTCTTATTTTCATAGACCAACCAATTAACATGCCAACAAAAAAGTATATACTGTGGATGGTTTTAATTTCGTTGGGCGCAATTTTCATGGAATCAGTTAAATCTATCATTTCATTGGGTCGTAAATTCGTGGTTTTACTGAATGTCGAAAATGTAGTAAGGAACCTTGATAAGGAGTATAAATTCAGAGTTTACGTGCTTCTTGTTGATAATTTTTTGGTTTATCGATCTCTGTAGTATGAGTAATTATGGATTAAGAATCAGTACTGAAATTTGTGTTTGGTGTAAAAAAGCTAGTTACAATAGATCCAATTGCAATAAAATATGGTGGCCTACATGTTCGTTAGTTACTACTTGTGGATAGTATTTCTTGGTGGTCGTAAATTCGTGGTTCAGACTGTCCTCTAAAACCACGAAAATTGAGCCCCAACGAAAATTAATGATTTCACAGTATACCAAGCACTTAACTTTAAACATTTGCCACAAATCATGAATTTATCATTTAGTATTTATTCACCATAAAAATAAATGATTTAACAGTACTGTTAATATAAGTTACCTGTTGGGACACTTGATGAATAAAATAATCCTGAAATTTTGTATAGTGCTGTGAAAAATACTCGCTTCTCATGGCTTTCAAGGTCAAATGAAACTATCTGACCTTGACCTTCATCTGTATAAAGACAGTAGTATAGATGTGTATCGGTAACCGCCATATGATTGGGAACCTACAATAACAAATAAACATCATTCATGAACAATGTCCCTCCTACTGTTTCATATAGGTTGCCACAAGATTAGTTACTTAAGTTAAAAAATACTGTAACCACTGTGGTAGCTCAGTTTGTAGAGTGCTCACTCTGAAAGTGGGAGGTCGTGGGTTTGTACCACGACCCGGTCTGAACCAGACTTGAAAGTGGGTAGTGACTGTTCTTTCACCAAGCACTCAGCATTACGAAATGAAAGTCACAGTTTTTTCGGATGGGAATTAAAAATAAACAAGGTCCCGTGTAACGGTAGGCTTGGCACGCTAAAGAACCCTGCTGTATAATGCCATCGATGCAACGCACTATAGTTGGCAATGTCTCGATATAAGTGAAATATTCTTGACTCGGACGTTAAACACCATTACTCACTCACCGACTCAAAAATATTGAAATTAAGAATTTTTGTTGTGGTTTAAGTTTTGTTATTTTTGAGGATAAAATAAAATCATGAAATTTTAGCCTACAATTTCTGTCTTCAGTACAAAGCAAGGGTTAACTGTTTTTCTCCCATAACTAATAATTTTGTTTTTCTAAAGGTTTTATAGTAAAATTAATCCAAGCTATACAAAAAACTCATTGTTTGCATTTGCAACCAATGACAACAGATGCTAACATCGATCACAATCAAAATCATATTGTGATGCCAAATAGCACGTGTAGCTTGCCTTACCCTATGGTAAAACAGAAAAAATCTTACCCTGTTTAAGTGGAAATTCCGTTGTCCCATGTGAAAAAAAAGGTTTCTGTTAAAAATAATCTTAATTTTAGTGATTTTATAAACATTGTATTCACCTGTTTGATTTTCGTTAAAATATTCCATGTATTGTCATCAGTGTTATATGACATAATGTGGTTCATTTCGTTTTCCTGTTCATCATCAGCTTTGTCCACCATATAAAGATGTCCATTTCTATAGGTCAAGTCTTTGAGACAAGTTAGACTGAAGTTTGATTCGATTGGTTGAATTTCGGAACCATCAAACAAAGTGGAGTATATCTTGGATTGTCTTCCACAGGACCCAAAATACAATATCCTAAAAAACAAATTGTAAATGTCAATTCAATCACTGAAATAAATAATTTGAACACCCATCACAGCTACCAAGAAAATTTCCTTTAATAGTATTTAGATAATGCAGACAAGCATTGCTTTTATTACAGACTGTTACATATAGATTAAGGGACATAACTCTCACCACCACACATTTTCTGATTACTTTATTATCTCCCTTAGACCAAGTCAACTGTTCACCATACTGTATTGGATTAATTTTGATTTGCATTGTTTGTATATCTGAGACTCAGTTACAAGTGAATCTTGACTGCCATAAAATCCATTACTTTACTCAATTACTCCACTACATTCCACTCTAAGACTAGTTCCCATTGATTACTGTCACAATATTTACCCTTTATTTGTGTCCAAAGCAATGCTTGTTAATTGGTCCACAGATGTTACTAAAGTTTTTCTGACCATTTTGTTCAGACTGACCATTTCAATTCGATACCACTTGGACATTGGATCTAGTGACCCGAAGATGACACCAGAATTTATAAAATACAGTCCTCCTCCAAAAATATCAATGGCCATATCTGTATAAGAAAATATCAAGAGCTTTGAGTTAAAACATTTCCAATTAATTCAGAAGTGATAATTACATGAAGTCAATATCCATATAAAACTGATTTTGTACAGTGAAACCAGATCGCTTTTGTCCAAGCTTGTTTAGGTCCAAATCTGCACCATATACCAGGGACAGCTATACAAATATCATGTATTTGTTTCATTTTAGAAATTCAACAACCTTTTTATTAATTACATTGTACAATGGCAATCTAATTGAACAAATGGTGACAATGAATGAATCAAGGTTCAGCTTATTTCTTTAAATTTATTTCTGAATTATATGACTTAAATATAAATTAAACATTATAACATGATGAAACTGTTAACCATGTACATATCAATTATTATTACCTTCAATAATTCCAATGCCATCATCATTATTCATAAAAACCTCTTTAAATTCTGTCTGCTTTCCCAGTTTTGTTTTATATATAGTACGCTGATCTGTATCACTCCATATCATAACCT
Organism: Anadara kagoshimensis; assembly: GCA_021292105.1. NCBI lineage: Eukaryota > Metazoa > Mollusca > Bivalvia > Arcoida > Arcidae > Anadara > Anadara kagoshimensis. The sequence continues at coordinate 11,173,622 of CM037875.1, read as the reverse complement.
GATGTAATAATATAAAAAATGTTAAAGCATTTGTAGCCAAAAATACCTGGATGACATCCTGCACATGAAGGGTGTTAGCTGTACTTAAGGATTGAATTTAGATTGTACTGAATCTATTAAGTTGAGTTAATGGTGTTTAACCTCCCAGTCAAGAATATTTCACTTATATCAAGACATCACTGGCTATAGATAGTTTTCATGGACCTCTAGTAGACAAATTTTTTCAGTAGAGTGGTCACCATTTTGTTAGGCAATCTATATTATTTATCTGCCTATTTTAACCAAATTTGTTAATTTTTAAATTATTGTTTTTCAAAAAGTAATGGGGATATCAATAAAGTTTTTAAATTTAAATCGGCAATGTTTTTACTTTCATACTGATTTGGTATATTTTATAAGCTTTTTGTCCCTGTAACAACGATGTGACAATAAATTTTATACACACTATTTTAGAAAGAATCAATAAGACTCATTTCTAATGAGCTAAAATGGACGCTACTTTACCTGTAAAGTTGACAGTGTGACGTCACATGGGAACTATCTATAGGCAAAGGTGAAGAAATTTTGCCTGTGCCTTGTGTACCAATAATACCATGATACGAGACCATAGTTTATTTAATTAAGTTCCCATCTGAAAGAATCGTGACTTTCATTTTATTATGCTCAGGGCTCTCAAGTACTGAAACTTCAAATGCAGGTCATGACCTGCATTGGATTTCACAAATGCAGGTCACTGCGCGGACGGACTTTTCCAAGCATAACAAAATCAATAATTAGACTTTATACATTTTATATTCCAAAAAACAATAGATATGTTTGTGCATACAATCACATGATAATGCCAACACTTCTTTTTCTTGCCTTCTCTTTTTTCATTGTTATATAATTATTATATTCATGGCAAACTTTTTTTTGCCCTTCTCAGTACCTTATCACTTGGTTCATAATTGAAACATAATTCATCAGAATAGTATTTACAACTTAACAGTGAATTTATTGTGTCCTGATAGACTAGCTCTAAATTCTGTAAAAATATGTTTTACATGAGAGAATAGTCTTTCACAGTCTGAATTACTGTTTGTAAAATCAAAAACACTTTTAAATAATATTTACAAAATGGTCATAAGATTGAAAAACTATACCCACTGACTGCATGTTTACTAAAACTATTTTTTTTCCATTTTATTTCACTCTGTTTATTGTTAAAAGTACATAAGTACTTTATAATAAGCTTCTGATATTTTTCATGTCATAGTTGAGCAGGACATTTTTTAAATAAATGAATAATTACAAAAATTTGTTTGAAAATAAACTAAAAGATAAATAAAATTATGTTGTTTAATATCATAATGATAAATGAATCAAATACAACATATTCTAGAATAGTGGCAGTCTTTTCTAAATACAGACTGATAGATTGCTGTTTGAGTTATCTCCCTTTTGTAAACACAATGGCGGAACTGACATATGCACCACTGTGACACTGTCACTTTCCAGCAATGATTTTCACTATTTAACATCATGCAATAGGTTAATGCTTTTATTTATGGATTATTTCATGGAAAAGGAACATTCTAAGTGAGTCTGTTATATTATTAAAGTTCTATTTAAAAAATCGAAGTGCAGTTTATGTTTGTTCCTGTTACCTATGTATACTACCGATATACACAGGTGTTAATCCAGTACCTGTGCTGTTTATTTAACCGTGACTGATCAATCACAGGTGGATAGTTTAATTAGTGTCTATACACAAACAATCATTGCCCAGGGACTTGAAAATTGGAGTAATTAAGGGTTACTTTATGCAAGACTTCGAACTTCAGGATTCCCGGGTCATATGAAAATTTGCGGGTGATTACATGGGTGCGGGTGTTATGCGGGTCATGGTCTTAATTTCCGGGTGTGACCCGCACGATTCGGGTGACTTGAGAGCCCTGTTATGCTGAGTGCTTGGTGAAAGAACAGTTATACTCACTTTTAAGTCTTGGGTCAGACATACCCGATCATAACTACAACCTCCCACTAACTGAATTTAGTGATAATTTTTCATGCCCACATGCAAACTTTATATTTACAATTTTTTTCAAGTTTTACTATTAATAAAATGTGAAATATTCATGAATAAGACAGATAAACTTCATCGTATTTCAAAATTGAACAGTCTTTGATGCCACTCTCCAAAGCTCTTGGAATCCACTTCTTGTTTTTCTAAATGAAATTTATTTGTTTCACATTTTTTTCATTCTTTTAAGATGTTGTTAAAGCACTCTTTAACATTTTTTTGTACTTAAAACACAAATACCATATGCCAGTGATTGACCTGAGAATGGGCGTTAGTAAAAAATAGCAAAAGAATATTAAATGTACCTTGTTTTCAGGTTCATAAACAACGCTGGCGGGTGAATCACTACGACCGACTAAATTTGATGATAACGCTGTCGTTGATTCTGATATTGATATCAAATTAACTTCTCCTGATCCTTGTGATGTAAAAAATAACACATCTTTTATATCTAAAAAATATAAAGAAAAACATACAAACAAAAAAACAAATCGATTATCATTTAAATCAAAGTACTGAAAGTACTGATTCTCTGTAAAATCTAAAAACAAAATGGATGTCAAAGCAAAAAGAATGATCACATGTAAATCCAATTTTACATATGTTGTCAACATTATTTTTTGCAACAAAATTTTTTATTCAACTTCTCTTCAATTATCTAATTTTTTGTGTATTGCAAAAATACTTATGGAAAGAATCATATGAATAAAATGAGTATAAAAATAAATAAGGTCCAACCTGTCTTTAAGGCCACCGATATATAAGGACCACCTGCTTATAAAGACCAGTAGAATTGTATCCTAATTGTTCTTTATTCATATTATTTGAACCTGTATAGAAAGACCACCTGCCCAAAGAGGCTACTTTTACTGGATCCCTTGGGTGGCCTTTATAGACGGCTTTGACTGTAGAAAAATTAATGAATAAGAAGAACATGAAGAGTGATAATTGCTCTATAAATTAAATGAGAGGAAAAGTGAGCAAGCTCACATATATCCCTTTCCAATTCACCCTGCTTCATTGCAGGGGTGGAGTACTGGGAGATTAAGAAATCAAATAAACAATGATGAATTACATACCTGTACAGGTTTTGCCATCTTGACCAATTGTTAATCCAGAGTATGATGGACACACACAGTTATAGTCATTTCCCCATCCTGATGGTAAACAGAGATGAGAGCATCCACCTTTATCTTCTCTCCCACAAGGATGATCACCTGATTTAGCTAAAAATGAACAAGGGAGATAATCAGTACAAAAAGGGAAATAATCAGTGCAATAAGGTAGATAATCAGTAAGATGGACATACACAGACATTATTATCCCATCCTGACATTAAACAGAGATCCGGGCAATTCCACCTTTAAGAGAGACAATCAGTAAATTAAAGGTTGAAAACTCAATTGTGAATCGACACTCAAAATTAGCCAATTTCTGTCATATCACCTTGACCTTGCACCTATATTCCAGTATTTTTTCAGAAACAAAAAAAAAACCCTCTCCCTGATACAAAATTGTCTTTTTATGACATGAGAATATCACCTGTTTTCAGAAAAGATGAGCTTAAATTAATAAAATCTTACATTCTTGTGATGAAACATCTCCAATCACCATACTAAATAGTTCTTCTGTTCCAAGTTTCTCTGTTTCTTTTATCCATATGGAGTTTGATGTCTCCACCAGAGTTGAATATAAAGCGTTAGTTAACCATGTACTGACTATAACTTTGTTTCCAGTAATAGCAAGGCCAAAACTGGGATTTCCCGAGGAAATTCCAAAAAGATCTCGCTCTTTTTTATAACTGCTCCCATCAAATTTACATGACATGATACCACTTGTTGGTGAAGCTTCAACCCAATACAGTTTTCTAAAATAGACAAAATAAAATATATAAAATTCAATAGAATCTTGGAATAAATACATGTACAGTCAAACCTGCCGTAAAAAACACAGCTATAAAAGGGCCATCTACTTTTAAAGGTCAGTAAAATGTTATCCTTTTTCATCTTTATTCATGTTATTTGAACCTGTGTATAAGGACCATCTGCTCATGGAAGCCACATTTACAAGTTCCCTTGAGTGGCCTTTTTAGACTTTTGAGTGTATGTGCGTTTCTGTTTTAAACTAATATAACCTTAAAATCTACCAGTTAGCATTAGAGAGTGAAGAGAAGTGCAGTACAGTAAAACACGAATATAACGAACACGCTTACAACGAATACATGGTTAGTACAAAGTCAAAAATTAGACCAGACTGCTCCTCTATATAAGTCTATTTATAACAATATAACAAAGTTAAAAATAGAGTACCCAGGGCTTCTTTATAAATGTGTTTTACTGTAATGGGAGTTAAAATTCAAATCTAGGCAGTAAAAGGCAATTACAGTCAAACCTGTCTATAAAGGTCACCCAAGGGAACCAGTAAAAGTGGTCTTATGGGCAAGTGGCCTTTATATACAGGTTCAAATAATATGAATAAAGCACAATTGGGATACCATTACATGTATACTGGCCTTTATAAGCAGGTGGCCCTTATATAGAGGTGGCCTTTAAGGCAGGTTGGACGGTATAGTGACAATTATCACTTAGTTAATAAATAATCAGAACTTTTAATTTTTGGTACACACCAGAGGCACCTTAACTACAATGATAACTTAATGACCTGTGTTAAATATTCAAGTGCCAATATGGTTAATTTAACATTACCAATAGATCATAAAACATTTTAATTATTGGAGACTCCAGAGGACCCAAACTAAATGAAAAGTTCAAATCCTAGTATGTTTATTCATAGATAATCAGAAACTTTGAATTTTGTGAGACTCCAGAGGCATCATAATTGCAATGTTAACTTTTATAATTTACCTTTGCTAAATTAAATTTCACATCACATTATTCCGCTCTTAATTATTTATATACAATACAGACCTATTGAAAATTTAACACTAAAAGGAGTCCAAAGCTAGCTGTCGGGTAACCGAGCAACTGGTTGTTAGAGACCAAAAAGCTGTTAAGGTCAAGTGGTACAAATGGACGCTAACGTCACGCACGGCGCATACAAATCTACATGTATGCGCTCTGATGGTATTATTTTAACTCCTAATTTAAAGTAACTGTGCTATTTTTTTGATAAATTATTTACAGGGAATAAAATACATTATGTCTATCAATTAAAAGATTAAATGAAAATATACAAGAAAATCATCATAAATATAGTAACACAAATAAATTCAACAAATACCAATGATTCACGAAGAACTGCCTTTGATACTTTCAATTGATAAAGACGTTTTTTCACAAAATTTAATTGATGATATCTTTATTAATATTATTTCGAATTTCAAAATTCGTTCAGATTTTAAAAATTTAAAATTTTTATATTTTTTCATACACTATGATTTTTAATATATATTTGCAATTACGTCATGAAAAATTATACAGAGATTAGGGGTGTTTTTATTAATGACGCACAGAATTTCTGAATGACCTGTTTTTGAGCTCGATAGTTTTCAATCACTTCTGGCCAAGATTATAATGATATTTTTTTACTCCAGTCAAGACTGTGTCTCAATACTTGTAGTTCAAAAAATAAAACACTTTAAAATAGTTCAAATGAAGTCATTTTTCCCCCGACTCTGACTGGCCCCTCTTCATGCATTTTTGAAGTGTCATCATTGACTCTCATTTCAGATGATAAGGCTTTGTTTTTCTGTTATCTCGAAGTAATAATGTTTTTTTTATATCATTATTTCTGTAATTTAAGTGACTAGGAGTACAAAATAATCTAATTTATAAAGTAATTTGTATACAAATCATTAGAATAAAGTATTAAGTATTACAGCAAGATGCATAAATACAATGCTCCTAGTTTACAGCACGATGACGTTAAAATCGCAAGTTTGTCGATTCTTTTACAATATCATCAAAAATCATGACGTTATTGCTAAGTTTGGTCATATTTTCGCATCAGATTACGCCTTTAAAGATTTATAGCGAAAAATGGAGCAAGGGGACATATGTTTCAGAAAATTTTTTATTTTAATCTACATTATGTTAGTTTTTCAAAAACTTGTAGGACAAACTGTTATTTTTCTACACTTTTTCCAATTTTCGAGTGCCTGAAAAATAGCGATTTCCTATTTAGCCTATGTTAAAATCGAAGATTTGTTACGCTTTATAGCTAAAAAAGTAAAATGGGGACCCCTACATTTTTTTGCATTTTCAGATGCGCATCAAAAAGTTTTACAAGTATAGAAAAAATCAGAAACTTGTAGGATAGTGCCCATTTGTACCACTTGGCCTTAAGAGACAGATAGTTGCTGTCAAAAAGCTATCAAGATATAGCTAACGAGCCAACAACATGTGCTGCCGATTTGGCACTAATTCGTTATTAAGTGTTTTACTTTCGACAGGCCTGTACTGTATATATTCAAATTACACATGGTCTTTACCACATATAATTTTTTTTTCTTTTATTCATAAAATATATATATATAAGTATAGCAATAAGATAATGCAACACACAAACAAACAAATAATTGTTAAAGATTCAATTCCTATAATAAAAGGAAAAAAGTTTGATTACAGACTCAATATTAAGGTCAAGGTCTGAGACTTTCAATGTTAACTCTGGTGTGTTACCATACTTTATACAATGAAACAAGCTACTAACAAATAAATTATTGAGTCCGGGATATTGCATGTCTAGGCTTATCAAGGCACTAAGTTAATGGCCAATATTAGAATATTGCTGATGAGTATAATGTTCCTTACAGTATTCAAAGTTATCCTGGATATATTTGACAATGATGCCATAGTTCCAAGTTCATTTCATTTTCAATGTTAATTTCACATGTGACAGGTGTAACTCCCATAGCTAGACATGAGGTGATTACCTTTCCAGGGCACTGGAAGTTTTTGCTTTGCTTTTGTCATTGTGGTGTGGACACAGACTGGTATTTTTGTGTTTGATGAATGATTCAGACAAATTTCAGACAAAATTTAGAATACAGAAGTAATTGGAAAAACTTTTTGTCTTTAAGAAAAATTCAAAATGAATTAACATATTTTAAAAAATATTCAGAAAATTCAGAATTTTATGAGGAGTTTAATGAGGGTCAACAGTTATTGATTTTACATACCCAAATAGTCGACTGATAGTGAGTTGATTGGGCCAAAATACTTTTGTATTAACGATGACCTGATGGTCACTTCCATCTAACCTTGACCTTTCTATCTGACCATTAGTATCCTGGTCCCTTGCAATATCTGTCCTGCGAGTTTCTGCATTGTCACCCATTTGACTGGCCCAAAATAAATATCTGAAAAGTAAAAAGTAAATAATTTATTGATTGATCATTTGATTGATTGATTGAGTAATTGATTGATTGATTGATTGATTGATTGATTGATTGATTGATTGATTGAAAAAGGTGTTACATCTCATTCAAGAATATTTCACTTATATCGAGTCATCACATGACCCTTAAAACATGAGCACAATGTTTTAAGGGTCACATGATGATTCAGTATATAAGTGAAACAAATGAGCAACACTGAGCATCATAAATGTAAAACCTGTATATGAAGACCATGCATCTATCAACCTTGGAAATAAGGGTTTTATAGACAGGTGGTCTTAATATAGAGGATTTTTTTGGTTGAAGCATAAAGGAAAGTGACCTTAAAACACAGGTCTTAAAAGCCAGGTGCAAGTGGTCTTTATACAGATTCTTTTTGGTTAAAACATGATGCAAAGGGACTTTAAAATGGTCCTAATGGACAGGTAGTCTTCATATAGAGTTATTTAGAGTTGGAGAATGAAGCAAAGAGGATCTTAAATATTAGTTTTAATAGCCAAGTGGTCTTTATATAGGTTCTTTTTGGTTGAGACATGATGCAAAGTGACCTAAAACACTGATCTTAATAGACAGGTGGTCTTTATATAACAAGTAACTTAGTTGAAACATAACTGATGGCTTAAGCACTGGTTTTATTATATTGGTATGGTGTCTGTATATGGAGCAGGTCCCTATAGCATGATCATTATAAATCTCTTATAGCTATTTTCCACTACAGTAGCAGTGCTCGCTTCCTATGTGGGTGGTCATAAGTTCGAACCTCAGATGGGTCTGACCAAGACTTAAAATTGGGAGCAGTTTTTATTACGCCAAACACTTAGCAGTTAGAAATGAAAGCCAAAGGGTCTTCGGAAGAGAACTTAAAAACTGATGTCATGTGTCGTGGCGGGTGTGGTACATTTAAGAACCCTCCCTGCATATTGCCCTAAGCATATTGCAAAGGATAAAATTTCTGCCACTTCTGACATCTTGATATAAGTGAAATATTCTTCACTGGGGACTTAAAACTCCATTCAAGCTGTAGTAAATCAAATTTAGCAAGCAAAGTCTGAGACAGGTCAATACTGCGTGTTCACTGTAAATCTCTTTCAGCTATTGTAAATCAAAATCAGCAGGCAATATCGGAGACATGATGTCATCTTTTGTTAAAAACTACAGCAATCTCGGTTGTATGCATGTATAATGAATAACATTGGAAAACGCAAAAGACAAAATGTGAGCTTATGCATGTAAAATGAATATTATATCTAGGAGTTTAATCCATATGGCTGATTTAGAGACAAAACGTTGGCTATTATTTATTTATTTATTCATTTTCTAAAATATGACAATTGTTATGGGATTTAAACTCTAAAAATCAATTCAATTTATGAGGACAAAAACATAAGCAACCCACTTGTACTAGCGTAATAAATATTATGTACTTTAGTATATCTATAGGACTGAAATCCATATGGCTGATTTAGTAAGAGAAACATCGGCTATTATTTATTCATTTTTCATTTTCTAAAATATCACAATTGTAATGGGATTTAAACTCTAAAGATCAATATAATTTATCAGAGGACAAAAAATGAGCAGCCCACTTATACATGAGTAATGAATATTATGTATATATCTAGGACTGAAATCCATATGGCTGGTTTAGTAAGAGAAATATTGGCAGATATTTATATTCATGAAATATTGTGATTGTTGCAGAAAAAAGCTGTACAATTGTAAAATGCATATTTAATATCAATTAGAATAATTTAAATTTCTGACTGATAGAAACACAACTGTGATTTATTCATAATTCTATAAAATAAAATAAATTAAAAAAAATAAATAAAATAAAATAAATAAAAAAAAAAAAAAAATTAAAAAACTACCTTTAAAAAAACATAATTAAATAAAATAAAATCATAAAACAAAAAAGTAATAAGTTTTAATTGCTGGGTATATCTAGGATTTGAATTCTTGGTTTAGTTGGGAAAAAAACTGACAAAAAAAAGTAATAATAATAATAATAATAATAATAATGAGCATTAATATTTTATATAGGATTTAAATTATGATGACTGATATTTATCCGTTTATCTAAATAACATAAAAATGTCAAAAATAAAACAATAAATATATATTATATCTCAGTAGTATATTCATATGACTGATTAAGTGAGAAACATGAATGTGATATTTATCATAATTTTTATTAATTTTTCATCTACAGTAATCAATTTATGATCAGTCAGAATTTCTCCATTTTCAAAGTCATCGCTAATTACCCACATCATGGTAGTATTATGTCATCGTATTCTATTGACTAATGCATATGACAGATTGACAATAACCTGGATGTATACGTAATAATATGTATTAATATTTATATTTATAAATATTTCTTCTACAAAAATTGATTAATGGTCAATTAGAATTTCTACAAATTCAAATTTATGGGTTTTAATAATTTCAGTTGTAATAATAATTCATTTTTCTTCTACAATAATCAATTTACAATCAGTCAGAATATCTACAATTTCAAATTCACCACGGAAGTATAATAATGCCATCGTATTCTTCTGACTAATTGATCATACAACAGATTGACAATAATGCCGATGTAATGATATGTATTAATATTTATTAATTTTTCTTGTACAAAAATTGATTTATGATCAGTAAGTATTTCTAAAATTTCAAATTTATAAGTTGTAACAATTATTCATTTTTCTTCTACAGTAATCAATTTATGATCAGTCAGAATTTCTAAAAATTCAAATTTATCAGTTGTAATAATTATTCTTTTTCTTCTACATTAACCAATTTATGATCAGACAGAAATTCTAAAATTTCAAATTCATCTCTAATTACAGACAAGACGGTAGTTGAATGTCATCCTATTCTATTGCTAATTAATACACATTGTGACCTTTGATACCTGAGTCACTCTACTTCATTGTAACAATTTCTCGCTAAATCAGTCGCATCGGGGATGAGTCACCGAACTTGAATATTGATCAGAGCCAATACAAAGATAAGCTACATCAACTCTATTTTAATGCCTAAAGAATAAATCTTTAGTTTCCATGTCAATCCTTTTATACAGTCGAACCAAGCATGTATGTAGTCAGGTAATTTGCAGGAGAGTGTGGGGGTGTGCGACTTTGATTTATGCTATGTAACGCTAAATAGGTGCATTTCCATACCATATTACACATGGTTTGGGTGTCTCTGGGGACATGCTACCCCAGATAAACGAAAATGAAACATAAAAATGGTTCATTATTGAACAATTAATAATCAAATATGATGTTTTGAAGGGTTTTTTTTTTAATGTTTTCATCCCACCTGAATATTGGTCTATGAATACTGATCTAAAAGCCACCTGCTTATAAAGACTACTGCAAATGTGTATTTATTTTCGCGGTATAGCAAATTTAAACATATCCGCATAGTTAAATTTTCTTCTTTTTTTTTAAACATGCACTATGACAAAATAAGCACAATATAATTTTTGCGCAAAACAATTGACTGCAAAATAAGCTGAAATTCGAATACTGCAAAAAATAAATATGTTTTGTTTGAACATAAGACTGGAACAATTTTAATTTCAGGTAGCAAATGAATATTTCTATGCCAAATGAAACATACAAATATAAACAGCAAAGCCTAGATTTATGGACTTTATTTGTTCCGTCAGATTTTGGCATTATAAAGGGGTTTGGCGTTAAATCCATGGTGACCAATACAAGAGAAATGGAATTTGTGACTTCAAAATTATACTGTGGCAATAAGCAAATTGGCAAAGTTATAGAGGGGGATTAAACATACATTTCATATAAATTGTCTTATATGAGACCTGTTCAATTTATAACCTAACAATTTTGATTTAAAAGATCATTTCTAATACAGTCAAACCTGTCTTTAAAGGCCACCCAAAGGAACCAGTAAAACTGGCTTTTATGAGCAGATGGCCTTTATATACAGGTTCAAATAAAATGATATAGAACAATTGGGATGCCCTTATATAGGGGTGGTCTTAAAGACAGGTTGGACTGCAATTCAGATTTTAGTGTAACAAATGTTCTATTTGTAAAACATGGCAGTAATAAACTATTCTACAATGCTTTGTCCAACTCAAAAGTGTCTTATTTATGTAGCTCTGTTCCAGTTTCATCCATTCATATTTGACAGGTCTTTTATGACCAAATAAAGTATAGATCTTTCGTTTCTAAAGACAATGTTGTAAGATTCCCCAGATACCGTAATCCATTGGATTGCAATCGAGACTTTTTGGCATCCACTCAGACAGTGTAATGTTATACTGACTTTACATTTCTTAAAAAATTCAATGGTTTTCTTAGATCTATGACTAGACGTGGAGTCCTCAAGAAAAGCTATATCATTTTCATGGCCATTAATAAACAACCTTGGAACATCTTTGTTAACAAATATGGGCTGAGTAACTGTGTTATATAGGCATTAAGTGTTCGTAACTGCTAGAGAGCTTTGAGTTACCCAGCCCTGGTTTAAGAACAAAATTTATAAAATAGTCCAAATTTACTTTTACACCTTTGTTAATGGTTCTCAAAACCATAAATCCAGGTGCAAAAGCTTAACGAACAACTTATAGTCAATCGCATTAATTTTCACGGATGAAATATACTTTATCCAACATTAGACTAGTTTTTCTACGAAATACAAGTTTTATCGAACACGCATGATACAGAATCTTGTATTACCACACTGTGGTGATACAACATTGGCGGTAAAGTGCACGTGCACGTTCTCATTGTGACGTCATTAGGGAGAATGTAGAACAAATGTCATAACATAGTTCAGTGGTTTTCTGTGAAAAATGTGATTTTTTTCACATTAAGTATTGGTTTTTTTATTATTTTAAATAACCTAATTGGAAATGTTAGATAAAAATATTATATACACAGTGTGTAGGTACAACCCTTCGTATCAGGTCTCGTCCTTTTTTCGTAGCTGTATCACTACTCGCCGCGCTCGTAGTGATACGACTACGCAAAAAGGACTCGACCTGATACTGAGGGTTGTACCTACACACTGTGTATATAATATGTATATATCATAACTGCCACCCATTTAAAACATGGCCTCGTCTGTGGTAACAAAATTAGTTTTTTCATTTGCCTTTATTTAAACTGAGATAGAGGCACGTTGTTTCTTGATTTGTGCATCATTTAGTTTATGGACAGGACACTTTTTACGTAGTCTAATGTTCAGTAAATGAATAATAATTTACGTATCGCTGGTTATGCCTTTTATGTACCAACACTGGCCGCCATAATGGTACCAAAGCAGCGTCACGGCAACTTATGACATACTTGTGTCAGTAACGTCATTAAATAGCACAATTCAGGCTGAGTTTTCATTCTTTTGTGTATTAAATCAAACATGCCGGGCCTTTTTCAGAACATTGTGGGCATGACCGACGATCCGTCAATTCTATTTACAGTTCCAGAAAAATCACATTTAATAGCTATCTCACGTTGGGAAGGGACGACTAATTCTATTTATCATATGACATATTTTTCTGATGATACCAGTCGTAGTTGCTGTGAAATGTTCTTTTGTATTTTAACTTTTCATCTAATTTCTGGTTGATATTGCGAGAAATACCTTTGCCATGTTTAATCTTGTACACAGAAGCAATGGAGATGTTGTATCCCATATCTCTCACATGTTTTACAATCTTTTTGTAGCTCATGGTTAATTTCAAAAGTCCTAAAACAATGCCTTCCACAGTCATGACAATGTTGTTAGCTTTAGGTCAAACCATTTTCAAATAATATGCAAAAAGTGTTTCTACTCTGGGTTATATATCTGACAATCAAAATTATTTTGTATAGAATTCATGTGTAAAAAATAAGAATATATTGAGTGATAACCGTTTTGTTATAAATTGAACAGGTTTCATACAAATGGTATACGTTTTCCCTTACCAACTTTTTAAGAGTGAAATGATTAATTGTGATTATGGTGAACCACGATTCAGACCCCTCCATTCGATTCTCAATTCATTGTTACTGGATTTCGGTTAGAGTCCAATCATTGCACCCCTACAACTATTTTTGGTTAAGCTAACAGGGATTTGAACTGTAACAGGAGGAAGGAAACACCAGGAAAAAAAAACACCTCCTCACCGAGTGCCCCGGATGAGGATCGAACCCGGCCCTCCCGGGTGAAAAGCGAGCGTTCTACCACAAGGCTAAAAGATCCGGACCAGAAAGTCTGGCAGTAAATCACTCTATTATATCTACTACGAGTATATACAACACAACAATACCATGACTAGAACAGTCCCGCTACAGAACAATCTCGCCCAGGTAGCAATTGAATCATAATTCTGTGCAGTACAAACCAAGTATAGGTAAACAACATTGACCTGTCCACTTGACCTTTCATTAGGGATATTCATATACTACATGTAGAAGGACTGTAATATTACACGAGTCATTGTTAGAATTCACAGTTATTACATACACAATGGACATGTTTACTATTTGAAATATTGTTCCTTATACATAAATAGAGGCCGCTGTGGCCAAATGGATAAGATGCCAGTCTACAAATCCAGGGTCTCTCACTGCTGTGAGTTCGAGCTTCACTCAGACCACATGTGGGAAAGTGAATTTTCCTTACCGTTGGCCTTTACTGATTCACCTGGTATCAGTATAATGTGACTGGGGGAGTGGTACGCTTGTCTGCAGCATACTGACTCGGTGAGCTAGCATGTTAAAGTCGCCCTGAGTGTGCACTAGTACAAGACAGACCATAAAACACACTCACACTTCACATGCATACACAAAATTGTTCATAGATTAATTCATAGAGATTAATAAAATAGTTCTCGTTGAGAATAGCTGAAAAATTGCTGATGCCACCTTAAGCAACATTCAACCAACCAACCAACCTTATACATACCCTGTAAATGTATTGGTCCATAATAAATATTTAAGTTAAAGGTCAAGTGGACAGGTCAATCTTGTTTGTCTATATCTGTATGTATTGTATATAACATACCCATAAATGGGGTCAACAACAATTCCTCGTGGTTCTGCCAGATATCGTCCTGATAAGGAGAACATAACTCTACGTCCACTTCCATCATAGTTTGCTATCTCAACGGTCTGCGATTCTGCGTCAGTCCAGTAGATGTGATTTGATATCCAATCTGTTGTTAAACCATTACACTGCCTTACATCTGAAAACAATATCCTTGATGAATTACTTAACTGGAACACTATAACCTAAAATTCAGGTCATCAAAAATTTTATGGATCACAGCACAGGGATCAGTTTCATAATAAAATTATTAAAAGAATACCCAAAGTACACTGTTTTATATACTATGGGCATTTATATTAAAATATTTATTATGAAACTGGTCCCTATGGATCTTAGCATCTCTCATCACCTAGGCCTGAATCCCACTCGGGACAGATCCTTGTGTAAGAAAGTTTGTCAGTTCACTTACAGAAGATTGTGGTTTTTCTTTAGGCACTCTCTGGTTTTCTCAACCATCCATGAACTGACTGATACTGACTCAATATAAGTGAAAGAATCTTGACTTGGGTATAAAACTCAGATACTTAACTCCAATTTACTCCATGAAATATTCTTTGAAGAAAGTAGGATCCTTTGGGAGAGACTTATTACACTGACTGCATGGATCCATTGCTCAAGTGACACCTTAATTTGCTGAAAATCAGTTGTTTTCTCCACTGGCACTCTGGTTTCCCCCACCATCAGAAGTGAATGCCTCAATATAAGTGATAGTATCTTGACTGGGGCATTAAACATGATTACTCCACTCCATATTACTCTACTTCACCTCACTCATATATTGCATATCATAATTTGAAAAAAGTACTACAGTACTGTAGTTTACTCACCCCCAAAACTTCAATGTTATTTTTACCAAAAAAGTGTGTACTTTACATGTGTTTTTACCACATTTAGTACCTTTTCTGAACTGGTAAGTAAATATTTTCGTTGACATTAAATTTTGTGGTTTTAACAAAAACAACGAAATTTAATCCCCCCAAGAACAATTGTGATTTTACAGTATCTAAACATGGCATTGCACATCTTAACCACAAATCCCAATACCAACTCTGAAGGGGAAGGGGGCAAGTCAGTGAGTTAAATATAAATATTACGTATAATCTCTACCTTGTACAATAATCTGAGGTGAGGTTCCATCCAAAGCTGATCTATAGATGGCTCTGTATTCATTGCTGACATCGGACCAAAATAACAAGCTATCTGCAATATCAATGGCTACTCCAACTATCCTTCCTTTAGGCTGAAAATTGAAAAAAAGTTTATTATAAAAAGATTTTAAACAGTATACTTAGGTAGTTTTATTATACTTGTGGGGTAAGTGTGTGATTTTGTAGTTTCAAAAAATAAATATCTAACATTTAAAAAAAATCACTGAGAAAATAATTGTTTTCATTTTCATTCAGTCAGTTTGTGCATTTTCTACAAGGTTAATAAAAGTTTTTATTAAATTTGTGCTGAAATAATACAACCCCCCCCCCCCCCCCCATTACAAAATCAATCTCGCTCCTTTTTGCATTATCTGCTAGCAAACATTTGTGATCTCTGGGTATGCAGGCGAAACAATGATACAATTGAGGTGAATAAAATAATAAGCTCATATCACTTTCTAATATTTCTAATAAGCTTACATTACTGTTCATATACTGGTTCTGGGTGGATCAATGTAGTAATTATAATTTAGATCATGTTTCAATGCCTCCATCATAACAAGTATATGTTCCATCTTAGATATTCTATATTTTTTATTCAGATTTGTGTTTAATTTCCCAAGGCAATCTGGTTTCCTCTACAATTTCAGAACTGACTGCCTTGGTATCAGTAATAAGTGACAATTTCAAATTCAATTCATTTCAAAACAGCATCATACATACTTGTGATGAATACATAAATGACAAACAAACAAGTAAGTAATGGTGTTTAACGTTCCAGTCAAGAATTTTCACTTATACCAAGAAACTGTCAGCTAAAGACGAAGATGCAGAAATGCTGCCTGTGCTTTGGGCTGATGTCATTGTACAGCAAGGTTATTTATGGTGCCAAGCCTATCTCATTTATTTTAAGTTCCTGTCTCAAAGAACCGTGACTTTCATTTTGTTATGCTGAGGTCTTGGCAAAAGAAAAATCACTACCCACTTTCAAGTCCTGGGTGAGGGTCAGTTCCTGTTGGGGTTCAAACCCATGACCTCCCATATATGGAGCGATCACTCTAACAACTGAGCTACCACAGTGGTCACAAACAAGAAAGAGTATAGAGAAAAACCTTTATATAAAGACCACCCATGGGGCCTAGAGAATATAGACTTATATATATGTTATAGGCAGGTGGTCTTTAAATATAGATTTTTTTATTAAAATTTGAAGAAAAGAGGACTTTTAAACACTAGTCTAAATGAACAGGTGGTATTTTTGTAAGACTGACCATAGCGACACAAGAAATATTGACTTTATAGACAAGTGTCTTAAATACATCAAGCGTTTTTGGATGAAATACAGGTGGAATCGATATAGAAGTCACTATAGCAAGTTTTACTGTGGTCTTGTGGTCTTTATATAAAGGTGATCACTAAAACAGCTTTACTGTAGAGATGGTTTTTATAGAGGTGGTCATGATAGCAAGTTTTACTGCATAGATAGGTGGTCTTAAAATAGAGGTTGTCACTATATAGCAGGTTTTTCTGTATAGACAGGTGGTCTTTATAATTATACAGGTGGTCATTACAACAGTTATTACTGTATCAACAAAGGGCTTTTATATAGACAAGTCTTTATATAGAGGTGGTGGCTTTAGCAGGTTTACTGTATAGACAGGTGCTATACAGAGGTGATTTCTATTGCAGGTTTTACTGTACAGACAGATGGTTTCCATATTGTGGTGGCCACTATAGCAGGTACTGCTGTATATATTCTGTATTAAATTTACCTGTGATACAACTAGCTGGGTATCTTTAGAGTCTGTATCAAACTTTATAATTCCAGTTCCATTACTTACATACAATACAGAACCTATAATTAAATACAAAAAAAAGCTATAAAAACTATCATAACTTGTACATTGATTCAGCTCACATACACACAAAACTAACAGTATTTCAGCTCACATACAGCACAGAACATATACCGGTAATTAAATACAAAAAACTATCAGAACTCGGACTATAATTCAGCTCAAATACACCACAGAACCTACGATTTAATACCAAATAGCTATAAAGAAAGTCTAACATTGATTCAGCTCACATACAACACAGAACATACAAATAAATACAAAAAGCTATCAAAACTCTCAAAATTTTTACAGTAATTCAGCTCGCATACACCACAGAACATACAATTAAATACAAAAACTATCAAAACTGACTATAATTTAGCTCACAGAACCTACAATTCAATACAAAATAAACTATCAAAACTGACTATAATTCAGCTCACATATTGTTTATTCATTATAGAGATAATGGAGCTTTTAAAGTGGTTAAGGCCAAACAAATGAATTCTTAGATTTTTATCCATGCCAATTCCTTGGATTTGATATTGAAACTTTGTATTTCAAATTAAACCAGACGTCAAAAGTTTTTCTGAAAAATTATATGGCCATACAAATCAATTCTTGGATTTTCATCTCTGACTATCGCTTGTTCTTAACCTGCTCAAGATTTTTCAGATCTACATAGATTTGAAATTGAAGCTTTGAATTTCATTATATCAGAAGTCAAGGTCCTCTGAAAAAAATCTGTCTAAAGTTAGGCTAAGCCAATGAATTTTTAGCATTACATCCACATGATCCATACCTATCTCTTTTTTTAATGTCCCTAATCATTTTGTAGTTCTTTTTAAATATGAAAATTTAGCTTCCTTGCATTTCATGATAGACCACAAGTCATAGGTACCTCTGAAAGAAATGTGTCCAAGGCCATACTAATGAAATATTACTATAGATTTTTGATTAGGCATATACCTTGTTTTTAACCTGCCCCAGAATTTTGCAGACCAGTGCTTAGATTTGAAATTGTAGCTGCTTTATATTTCATTTCAAATAGAAATCACAAGTACTTCCAGGAAAATGATCTTTCTAAGGCCATACAAATGAATTCTTAGGTTTTTCCTCCCTGCCAATCTGGTATTTAACCCTTCCAGATTTTTCATATCTGCTTAAATTTCGTTTTGTAATTCTCTTTTTTATGTCATTCAATATACAACACTTTAACAGTATACAAGTACAAGACACAAAACATAAAATGTATAAAGAATGTTTTAAATGAGAGAGAGAGAGAGAGAGAGAGAGAGAGAGAGAGAGAGAGAGAGAGATATGGTTAAATTTGAAATTGTGGCTGCCTTTGTATTTCATGACAAACCAAAAGTCACAATGCAGTTTCTTTCGAAAAAAAATAAAACAAAATTTGTTCTTCATCCCAATTTTCCAAAATATTTACTAGATAAAAATCAAACAATAAACCTATTTTGGCCTAAATATGGTGTAATAATGACTCTAAAAAGCAAAATACAGACAGAGATGATAGTAATGCATGGAAAGTTGGCACATTTTGTGAATCATAGTAAAACTACATGTATTATTCAAAATGAATAGAAATAAATTTCACCCCAAGATATCCGGGAGATTGGGTTTATGACACTCGAGTTATCAAAGAGATTATAATCATAAACACATAATACATTAACAATTATAGCTGCTATGCAGTGCATTACTAACCAAAAGTCACCAGTTTCCTTTGGAAGATGATTACAAAATCTATGAAATAAAAATATTTAGATGAAAACCAAGGATTAAATCTATTTTGGCCTAAATATGGTGTAATATTGATTGTAAAAAGCAAAAGTTACTTAATGCATGGAAAGTTGGCACAATTTGTAAATCGCAGTAAAACTTATACATAATAACACAAAGTGCATAGAAATAAGTTTTGATTGAATACGGAGTTATTTATGAGATTGATTTTAGACACAGACTTATGCAGTGTTCAGAACTTGTGTCCAGTTTTATATTTTGTTTTGCTGGATTTGTGTCGGGCAAGTTCCATTTGGTTAACAGGAGATTTTTTTTAGATAAATATCCACTGTGGATGCAGCTAGTTCATTAAAAGTGAAAATTGTCAACACACATACTGGTGCATTTACAGTGAAACCAAATTAAAATGCCCTCGATAACTTTGCCACCTTTTTTATTGCCACAATAAACAAGTGTTATAATGCCTCTTAATACCTTTACCATCTTGCTTATGCCACAATAAACAGTGTCATATATCCCCCTTGATAGCTGAGCCACATTGCTTATCTGCACAGTAAAGCCATATTATAATGCCTTTTGATAGCTTTACCACCTTGCTTATTGCCACAATAAACAGCTCTGTAATGCCCCTTGATAACTTTGCAACCTTGCTTATCTCCATAATAAATTGTGTTATAATACCACTTGATAACTTTGCCGCTTAACTCACTGCCACAATAAACAGTGTTATAATGCTAATTGATAACTTTGCCACCTCGCTTATTGCCACAATAAACAGTGTTATAATGCCCCTTGATAACTTTGCTACCTTGCTTATCTCCATAATAAATTGTGTTATAATACCACTTGATAACTTTGCCGCTTAACTCACTGCCACAATAAACAGTGTTATAATGCTAATTGATAACTTTGCCACCTCGCTTATTGCCACAATAAACAGTGTTATAATGTCCCTTGATAACTTTGCCATCTTGCTTATCTCCATAATAAATTGTGTTATAATACCACTTGATAACTTTGCCGCTTAACTCACTGCCACAATAAACAGTGTTATAATGCTAATTGATAACTTTGCCACCTTGCTTATTGCCACAATAAACAGTGTTATAATGTCCCTTGATAACCTTGCCACCTTGGTTATTGCCACAATAAACAGTGTTATAATGTACTGTTGGGATAATAAAGTTTATGAGGGGCAATACAACCAGAATTTGTGGTGTTAAGTGAGATGGCAAAACTATATAAAAACATAGGGCATTATAACCAGGTTTTACTGCAGTGACAATAGACAATGGAAAAAAGAGACATTTTTACCAGGTTTAACTGTGTTGGTGAGTTTATGAGGGGCAATACAACCAGAAATTGTGGTGTTAAGTGAGATGGCAAAACTATATAAATGCATAGGGCATTATAACCAGGTTTTACTGCAGTGACAATAGACAATGGAAAAAAGAGACATTTTTACCAGGTTTAAATGTGTTGGTGAGTTTATGAGGGGCATTACAACCAGAGTTTTTGTGGTGTTAAGTGAGATGGCAAAACTATATAAAAGCATAGGGCATTATAACCAGGGTTTACTATGTAATAAGAGCTATAGAGGGCATTATAACCAGGTTTTACTGTGCATGGGGGGGGGGAGGCATTATAACTCTGTTTTACTTTTTACTGTGGCGATAAATCCTATAACCTAAACAAAGCTCCATATACATTTTGGATAATTTATAAGTTTTCAGAATACATTTTCTTTTAGTCCATATATCCCTTAAAACCTTTAAAGCATACGCAATCAGGGCAATAACCAGGTTTTACTCCTGTGGTATTGGATAATTATTGAAGTTTGTATCATGTCATAAACCTTAAAACCATGCAATAATTCTGATAACCAGGTTTTACCGTGGTGACAACAGCTATGGAGGACCTAAACCCTAAAAAACTGGATAATAAAAGAAGTTTGTATCATGTCATAAACCTTAAAACCATGCAATAATTCTGATAACCAGGTTTTACCGTGGTGACAACAACTATGGAGGGAATTATAAACCTAAAACCCTGAACAACTGGATAATAAAAGAAGTTTGTATCATACCATAAACCTTAAACCCATGCAATAACCCTGATAACCAGGTTTTACTGTGATAACAGCTATGGAGGGCAAACCTAAACCCTAAACAACTCGATAATAAAAGAAGTTTGTATCATGTCATAAACCTTAAACCCATGCAATAACCCTGATAACCAGGTTTTACCGTGGTGACAACAGTTATGGAGGACAAACCTAAACCCTAAACAACTCGATAATAAAAGAAGTTTGTATCATGTCATAAACCTTAAACCCATGCAATAACCCTGATAACCAGGTTTTACTGTGATAACAGCTATGGAGGACCTAAACCCTAAACAACTCGATAATAAAAGAAGTTTGTATCATGTCATAAACCTTAAACCCATGCAATAACCCTGATAACCAGGTTTTACCATGGTGACAACAGCTATGGAGGACAAACCTAAACCCTAAACAACTCGATAATAAAAGAAGTTTGTATCATACCATAAACCTTAAACCCATGCAATAACCCTGATAACCAGGTTTTACTGTGATAACAGCTATGGAGGACCTAAACCCTAAACAACTCGATAATAAAAGAAGTTTGTATCATGTCATAAACCTTAAACCCATGCAATAATTCTGATAACCAAGTTTTACCATGGTGACAACAGCTATGGAGGGCAAACCTAAACCCTAAACAACTCGATAATAAAAGAAGTTTGTATCATGTCATAAACCTTAAACCCATGCAATAACCCTGATAACCAAGTTTTACCATGGTGACAACAGCTATGGAGGGCAAACCTAAAACCCTAAACAACTCGATAATAAAAGAAGTTTGTATCATGTCATAAACCTTAAACCCATGCAATAATTCTGATAACCAAGTTTTACCATGGTGACAACAGCTATGGAGGGCAAACCTAAAACCCTAAACAACTCGATAATAAAAGAAGTTTGTATCATGTCATAAACCTTAAAACCATGCAATAATTCTGATAACCAGGTTTTACCGTGGTGACAACAGCTATGGAGGGCAAACCTAAAACCCTAAACAACTCGATAATAAAAGAAGTTTGTATCAACCCATAAACCTTAAAACCATGCAATAATTCTGATAACCAGGTTTTACTGTGATAACAGCTATGGAGGACAAACCTAAACCCTAAACAACTCGATAATAAAAGAAGTTTGTATCATGTCATAAACCTTAAAACCATGCAATAATTCTGATAACCAGGTTTTACCGTGGTGATAACAGCTATGGAGGACCTAAACCCTGAACAACTGGATAATAAAAGAAGTTTGTATCATGTCATAAACCTTAAACCCATGCAATAATTCTGATAACCAGGTTTTACCATGGTGACAACAGCTATGGAGGGCAAACCTAAAACCCTGAACAACTGGATAATAAAAGAGGTTTGTATCATACCATAAACCTTAAACCCATGCAATAACCCTGATAACCAGGTTTTACCATGGTGACAACAGCTATGGAGGGCAAACCTAAAACCCTAAACAACTCGATAATAAAAGAAGTTTGTATCATGTCATAAACCTTAAACCCATGCAATAACCCTGATAACCAAGTTTTACCATGGTGACAACAGCTATGGAGGGCAAACCTAAAACCCTAAACAACTCGATAATAAAAGAAGTTTGTATCATGTCATAAACCTTAAAACCATGCAATAATTCTGATAACCAGGTTTTACCGTGGTGACAACAGCTATGGAGGGAATTATAAACCTAAAACCCTGAACAACTGGATAATAAAAGAAGTTTGTATCATGTCATAAACCTTAAACCCATGCAATAATCCTGATAACCAGGTTTTACTGTGATAACAGCTATGGAAGACCTAAACCCTAAACAACTTGATAATAAAAGACGTTTGTATCAAATTAATGCCATAAATCTTAAAACCATGCAATAACCCTGATAACCAGGTTTTACTACTGTGAAGATAACAGCTATGGAGGAGCTAAACTCTGAACAACTGGATAATAAAAGAAGTTTGTATCATGTCATAAACCTTAAAACCATGCAATAACCCTGATAACCAGGTTTTACTGTGATAACAGCTATGGAGGACCTAAATTCTAAACAACTCGATAATAAAAGAAGTTTGTATCATGTCATAAACCTTAAAACCATGCAATAACCCTGATAACCAGGTTTTACTGTGATAACAGCTATGGAGGACCTAAATTCTAAACAACTTGATAATAAAAGAAGTTTGTATCATGTCATAAACCTTAAAACCATGCAATAACCCTGATAACCAGGTTTTACCGTGGTGACAACAGTTATGGAGGACAAACCTAAACCCTAAACAACTGGATAATAAAAGAAGTTTGTATCATGTCATAAACCTTAAAACCATGCAATAACCCTGATAACCAGGTTTTACTGTGATAACAGCTATGGAGGACCTAAATTCTAAACAACTTGATAATAAAAGAAGTTTGTATCATGTCATAAATCTTAAAACCATGCAATAACCCTGATAACCAGGTTTTACTGTGATAACAGCTATGGAGGACCTAAATTCTAAACAACTTGATAATAAAAGAAGTTTGTATTATGTCATAAATCTTAAACCCATGCTATAACCCTGATAACCAGGTTTTACCGTGGTGACAACAGTTATGGAGGACAAACCTAAACCCTAAACAACTCGATAATAAAAGAAGTTTGTATCATGTCATAAACCTTAAACCCATGCAATAACCCTGATAACCAGGTTTTACCGTGGTGACAACAGTTATGGAGGACAAACCTAAACCCTAAACAACTCGATAATAAAAGAAGTTTGTATCATGTCATAAACCTTAAAACCATGCAATAACCCTGATAACCAGGTTTTACTGTGATAACAGCTATGGAGGACCTAAATTCTAAACAACTTGATAATAAAAGAAGTTTGTATCATGTCATAAATCTTAAAACCATGCAATAACCCTGATAACCAGGTTTTACTGTGATAACAGCTATGGAGGACCTAAATTCTAAACAACTTGATAATAAAAGAAGTTTGTATCATGTCATAAATCTTAAACCCATGCTATAACCCTGATAACCAGGTTTTACCGTGGTGACAACAGTTATGGAGGACAAACCTAAACCCTAAACAACTGGATAATAAAAGAAGTTTGTATCATGTCATAAACCTTAAAACCATGCAATAACCCTGATAACCAGGTTTTACTGTGATAACAGCTATGGAGGACCTAAATTCTAAACAACTCGATAATAAAAGAAGTTTGTATCATGTCATAAACCTTAAAACCATGCAATAACCCTGATAACCAGGTTTTACTGTGATAACAGCTATGGAGGACCTAAATTCTAAACAACTCGATAATAAAAGAAGTTTGTATCATGTCATAAACCTTAAAACCATGCAATAACCCTGATAACCAGGTTTCACTGTGATAACAGCTATGGAGGACCTAAATTCTAAACAACTTGATAATAAAAGAAGTTTGTATCATGTCATAAATCTTAAACCCATGCTATAACCCTGATAACCAGGTTTTACTGTGATAACAGCTATGGAGGACAAACCTAAACCCTAAACAACTCGATAATAAAAGAAGTTTGTATCATGTCATAAATCTTAAAACCATGCAATAATCCTGATAACCAGGTTTTACTGTGATAACAGCTATGGAGGACAAACCTAAACCCTAAACAACTCGATAATAAAAGAAGTTTGTATCATGTCATAAATCTTAAAACCATGCAATAACCCTGATAACCAAGTTTTACCATGGTGACAACAGCTATGGAGGGCAAACCTAAACCCTAAACAACTCGATAATAAAAGAAGTTTGTATCAACCCATAAACCTTAAAACCAAACAAGATAAAAAGCTCATAATGTTAATCTGATCAATGAAAATGACAGTGAATAAATTATAAAGACAGGAGAATAAAACACAAGATTCAGATGCTGCAGGCAAAAATCAATAAAGTCAGCCATGTGTAATGTTTGTATGGAGACCATGAGTCACTACATGCTGCATGTATTAATAGAGGTCACCCATGGGGGATAATTTTTCAAATTTTTTATTTTGTTTCGTCATTTTATTTTTTTAAACTTATTCAAGCAATGAAAGTACAATATGAAGCATGTATTAATAGAGGTCACCCATGGGGAATATTTTTAATACCATTTTTTAAATTTTTTATTTTGTTTTGTCATTTTATTTTTTAAAACTTATTTAAGCAATGAAAGTACAATATGAAGCATGTATTAATAGAGGTCACCCATGGGGAAAATTTTAAATGTTTTATTTATGATTTTTTTTTTATTGTTGGTTTGAAATTTTAATTTTTTTTTTTTTCATTCTATTTTGAATATAAACACAATCGCAGTCCGATATAAAGGATGTATTAACGAGGCCATTAACGGGGAGTATTTTTGAGGTTGTTTTGTTTTCCTTCTTTTTACACTTTACTTTTTCACTTGAAAGACAATCTGTGCAATACAATATGCAGCATGTGTTGAAAGGGGTGATCCAAGGGGAAAATATAAAAAAAATATCATAAATATTTATATACAGTCAACCCTGTCTATAAAGACCATCCAAAGGAACCAGTAAAAGTGACCTTTATATACAGGTTCAAATAATATGAATAAAGAAAAATTGGAATACAATTTTATATTAAGTCTTTATAAGCAGGTGGCCCTTATATAGAGGTGGTTTTTAAGGAGGTTGCACTGTAATTATATTTATTTTTATTTTTTTTATAATATTTTTAACCTGAACACAAGAACACTACAATATGCAGCTGTTTTGATTTTTATTTCATTTGTATTCTGAAAGCAATCAATAGTATAATGCACCATGTGTTTAAAGAGGTCACACATGGGGTGTGGAACTACATATGTACCGGTAACTCATTTTTATTTTGATTCTTTAAATTTCGTTTTTTAAACTGAACACAACAACATACAAGATGTATTTGAAGGGGTCAACCAAGGAAAATATTTAATATTATTTGATTATTTAAATTTTTTCAAGTAGAGCATTCACTCACAAAACATGTGTAAATCTCATAAATATACAAAAAGATACATAAAGGTCGATCCCTACACACCACCACCCCCCCCCCCCCCCCCCCCCCCACCACCCACCCTCCCATCAACACCAAATCGCCCTCTATGCAAAAGCATCATGTACTAATCTAAGTACATGTGTTTAAATTAACAACATATATAAAAAAAGGAAAAATGATGGTACACATGTTGCAGTTAACAAAAATGATTTACAGGGATTGTTTTTTTTTTCAATTTGTTTTTGTCTGTCTGTCAGAACAGGATGAATAAAATGCAGATTGAATGTTAATAAAAATACTTTACAACGAACCACTGCCTTTGCTCAAGTATTAACCTTCCAACCAAGTCCTCTCCACAGAAACTCCTAACAGCATTAAAATGATTTAAAATACATAATAATGACAAAATCCCTCCCCCAACCAGATCCCCACTGCACAAATTCTCCCAACACTAAAATGATCTATAATAATAGGAAAAATAGTAAACCTCCTCCTCCCCAACCAGATCCTCATTCAAAACACAAAATCGCTTAACAAAAAACATAGATATGATCTAAATGACAAAAGTATTCACCTCCTCCCCAAACTAGACCCCCCCCCACTTAATATAATCTTCCAACTACACTTAAAATTGATCTAAAATATCATGAATATATAAATATATAATAACTAAAATAGTCACACCCACCCTCCCCAATAGATCCCCACTCAGAATGATCCATTAAAATATATAATAATGACAAAAATAGTAACCCTTTCCACCAACCAGAACCCCACTCATAAACACTAAAATGATCTAAAATATAATAACAACAAAAAAAGTCACCCTCTCACCCACTATAACCCCCACCCCCCCACCCCTACCCCCACCACCTGCCCTCTCAGGAACTAGATCTAACAATGATCTAAAAAGTCTTTTTCATTTTTACAACTTGAATTATGGAATTGTGGTATGAGTAAAACATGTACTATATGATAGTAAATAAATGAAGCTACAAATATCATATGATGAAGATGGAAAGCATTATAGAAGCCGTACATACATGTAAATATTAGCTGTTTTATCACGATAAAGAAACATACTTCAACATATGATGAAGATGTAAATTCATAAATAAAGAAAGAATTCATACAAATGTTAATATCTTAGCTGTTTCATCATGACATAAAATGTAAAAAAAAGATAAACTTCAGAAGATGGAAATTCATGAATTAAGCCACACACCGTTATATCAAGATAAAGAATCGTACTTCATCATATGATGAAGATGAAAAACATGAATTAAGTATACATGTATACATAGTAAATATTAGCTGTTAGTGAAACCCTACATCTTCATGTAAAAATCTTACAAATTATGAAAATAAACAGATATACTACTTCTCATATATGTATCAATTTCCTATTTTGTACTATTAATTACCTTTCACAATGACTGAATCCTGTAAAACACTCAAAATCAGAGTAATCCCTAAAACATAATTCCAAATCTTCCAATCCATGTTATTATTATTTGATATACTGACTGATGGACACTAATATCACCTTGATTGCAGGTCAATATCCATAATATTATTTACTCCTCGTCCAGATAATAATGAGGATTATCGTACACACTACAAAAGCACCATGAAGGTGTTATACATCCCATCAATATTGCATCCTAGGAATTTTAATAATGTTTGTGTACTGTTAACCTGCGGTATATACACATGTACGTCATTTTGATCAGCAGCATGCTTGTGTACAATATATATCTATAATATCCAATAGTACTACACTCTAATACTGATCTGATTCTGGAGCATTATGACTGTATAATGCCTTATATCAGGATTCGAGTCCAGGGCATTGTGCCTGTATGATGCCTTATATAGAATTCGAGTCCAGGGCATTATGCCTCTATAATGCCTTATATTATGGTTTGAGTCTGTATAATGCCCAAGCTAGTCTAGGGCAATATGCCTGTATAATGCCTTATATTACATCAACATTGCATTCTTAAATGAAAAGATGGATTTTTATAATCCCATGTGATTTAGTTTAACAAATGCTGTTCAATCTTTTCTATTAAACAGACAAAGAGCCTTCTTTATTCAATGTGTTATCCTACACACCACATTGGTGTATCCAATAAATGCAGTACTACATTCTTATAGCTGCAGCATTGATTTTAATTATCTGATCTTTAAATACAGCAACACCTGATTATAAAGACCTCCTACTGGGTCTAAAGAATAATGGACTTTTAACTTAAAAGCTGTTCTTTTTTTATTAAATTAAAAAGCAAATGAACAGGACTTTAAAACACTTGGCTTCAGCATCTGTTTTAATAGATGATCTAATAAAGGATTTTTTTTTTAAAAATGAAGTAAATTCACCTTAAAAAAATAACACTTAAATCATTAAAACACTAAAACACCGCTATAAAGAGACAGGTGGTATTTATACAGAGATTCTCTTTGGTTAAAATTTTAATCAAAAGGGCCTTAAAACACAGGTTTTAAGAAATAGGTTTGTCTTTAAATAGAGGTATGGTAGTTTTGGCTTGAAATGTGAAGAAAATGCACCTGAAAACACTGGTTTTAATGGACAGATGTGGTATAATATCAAAGAAAGGGATCTTAAAACAATGGTTTCAATGGACAGGAAACTACTGGGTTTCCTGAATAGGTGGTCATTATATAAAGGTCATTTTGGCTTAAAATGTGAAGCAAATGCACATTTGAAACACTGGTTTTAATAGACAGGTGGTTGAACTATCAAACAAAGGGATCTTTAAACAGACAAGGAGTCTTCTTTATTCACTGTGTTATCCTACACACCACATTGGTGTATCAACTGAATCTAATACTACATCTTAGCTGCAGCATTGATTTTAATTATCTGGACCCAGTTGTTAGAAGCTTGATTAGTTTAATCAGTGATTAACACAAAATTAAAAACGTCAATAAAAACAACATAACATTATCAAATTGATAGTTTTATACATGTAATTGTACGGTTAAGTTTGATTGAATTCTATTTATTTTCAACATCTGCAACTTTAATTCACAACAGATCTGAAATTATAAGAAATTCTAATTTTGACTAATCAATTGATTAAACTAATCAAGCTTTGTGCAACTGGACCCTGATCTTTAAATACAGTAACACCTGATTATAAAGACCACCTACTGGGTCTAAAGAATAATGGACTAAAAAAGTCTTTTAACTTAAAAGCTGTTCTTTTTGATTAAATAAAAAGCAAATGAACAGGACTTTAAAACACTTGTCTTAAGCACATGTCTTAATAGACAGTTGGTATTATCATGATTATAAAGTTGTTGGTTTTTTTTCAAATGAAGCAAATCCACCTTAAAACACTGGTACTAAACCAAATCACTCTTAAATCATTTAAATTTTAAAACACTGGTCTTAATGAGCAAGTGGTATATATGTTGAGGTTTTTTCGGTTGGAATATGAAGCAATGTGTCCCTAAAACAGTGGTCTTAATGGACAGGTGATTTTAATACAGGGATCTTTCACCCCATTTTGGGAATGGGGTCAGGGCCCTTGGAATTAGGAAAACAAGCAGTGTTTTGGCTCAATTTGGGGACATTTCAATAAGATGCAAAAATATTACATTGAAACTTTTACTGGTCATAAAATATAATTAAATGCAAATTAGAATTCTATTTGTCTATCTTTCATGTCTCTGAATTTATTTACAGTATTTTATAGTTGTGTCTGTGAGATGAAGGTTTAGAAATCGATTTGGAAAACATACTATTTTAATGTAAACACAACATACAAATAAATTGGGAATATTACCATTATCCATTGGGAAAAATATGCTTTATTGCATTTATTGGCTTAATTTCGGCCCCAAATTTCCATAAGTGAGACCTCTGTAATATAAAGGTTATTTTGACTTGAAAATGAACCAAATGCACTTTTAAAACACTGGTTTTAATGGACAGGTGTGATTAAATATCAAGCAAAGATGGTCTTATAAACAGACAAAGAGTCTTCTTTATTCAATGTGTTATCATACAGCCATGTTGTATAAAAATAATCTATTACTACATCCTAGCTGCAGCATTGATTTAATTATCTAATCTTTAAATGCAGTAAAACCTGATAATAAAGACCTCCTAAGGATGTTCAAGACAGCGTGGTCTTTATAATTATAGAGTTCTTTTATCTGAAATATGTGGATTAATCTGGTTTTTTTTTTTTGTATTAGTATAATATTTAATTAAACCAGTAATGTATTAAAAAATTTCTACTTGGGCACTTAAACCCCTAAGACCTTAAAAGACTGGTCTTAATGGACAGGTGGGCTTTATATTGAGATTCATATTAGTTGAAATAAAAAGGAAATTAACAGTATCTTAAAGTATCTGTCTTAATAGGCAGGTTATCTTAACCTTTTTATAAAGATTTTTTTGGTTAAACATGAAGGAAATTGTACTAAACAGTGGTTTTAATAGACAGGTGATTTGGTATATGTATATAAAGACCACCTACTGGGTCTTAGGAATAATGGAATTTATAGGCATATTGTCATTTTGTAGAGGATTGAATGAAGCAAATGACCTTTAAACAATGGTCTTTATACTATATAAATTCTTTTATTTGAAATTAAACAAAGGAAATGGACTTCAAAATATTGGTCTTAATTGACAGGTAATCTTTACATAGAGGTTTAATTGGTTGAAATAGGAAGCAAAACGGACCTTTAAACACTTGAATAAGTGAACTAAGTGATCTTTATATAGAAGTTCAATCTTTTAGTTGAAATTTATCAGAAAATAGGAATCTTAAAACTATTATCCTTAACGAAGATTTAGTCTCTATGTAGAAGCGGTCACTATAGTTGGTTTTACTGTATACACAGATGATTTCTATATAAAAGGTGGTCAATATAGCAGATTTTATTGTGTAGGCATGGGGTCTTTATATAAAGGTTGTCATTATAGCAGGTTTTACTGTTCAGTGTACATGTGGTCTCTATTTTTAGGTTGGACACTATAGCAGGTTTTACTATATAGACATGTGGTCTCTATAGATTTTCCAATAGAAATGACATTATGGCCGGAATTTACTACATAAATGTTTTTCAAAACATTCTACACAGATGTTAAGATGTGTTTGACAGGTGATACACTAGCAAAATCCATTACTCTGCTACACTCTTTTTAATTAACCTGCACTATATATTAGTGTACTGAGTTTTGTAACACCTGAAGTAGGACTTATGAATTAACACCCTTTAACTGTAACTGAACCAGAATACAATTACACCAGTGTAACACCACTACACCATCCCAGAACTTACTGCCTAGATATAAGTGAAAGAATCTTGACTGGGGCATAAAACACTATTAGTATTCAACTTAAGTCTTGTTTTAATTAACCTGCACTATATACTACACAAAATTACTGAGTATTGTAACACCTGAAAAAGGACTTATATAACAGTACATCAAAACTACATACAGAACAAAAATACAGTTACATCACCTCATTATCCCAAAACTGACTGCCTCAATATAAGTGAAATAATCTAAATGAAGCATAAAACACCATTATTTCACTACACTACACCCTCCAAGAACTGACTATCTCAATATAAGTAAAAGAGGCATATTATTTATTAAAACACCATTTGTTCCACTACAGTGCAACATCCAAGAACTGACTGCTTCGATATAATTGAAAGAATCTTGACTTGGGCATGAAATACCATTACTCCACTCCACCATCCCTGAACTGAATGGAGTTCATCACTGTGCCACATGGCACCTAACATTTGTGGGGAACTATCATTTCCATTGGATATGGAATCATATCAGTTAAGTTTTCCTGTAAAAAATGACGTTATCCCAAAAATTAGCAGGTATTGGACAGGTGGTATGTTGGCAAAATCCATTACTCCACTCCACTAAACTCAATTTAATTAACCTGCACTATACATATACATGATATAGTACACCAAACTACTGAGTTTTGTAACACCTGAAGAAGGAGTTGTGTTATAGTACATAAAAACTACATCCTTCAACTGCAACTGATCTAGAACTGTCATTATAAGAAATTATTGTGTCTCGTTATTGTGCCTCGATTTAAGTGAAATAATCTTGACTGGGGCATAGAAACACCATTACTCCACTCCACTCCGTCCCACTCCACCACCCCTGAACTGAATGGAGTTCACCATTGTACCACATGACATGTGGAACTATTCCTGTAAAAATGATGTTATCCCAGATATTAGCAGGTATTGGACAGGTGGTATGTTGGCAAAATCCATTATTCTACTACACATACACTCTAGTTAATTAACATGTACTACAACATACACCAAATTACTGAGTTTTGCAACACCTGAAGTAGGACTTATGTTACATAGTACATAAAAACTACATTCTTTAACTGTAACCAGACCAGAATACAATTATACCAAGATGACTGCCTCAACATATGTTAAAGAATCTGACTAGGGCATTTTACAGTCTAACCTACATTAAAGGCCATCTCTATATAAGGGCCACCTGCTTTTAAATGCCAGTAGAATTGTATCCCAATTGTTCTTCATTCATATTGTTTAGACCTGTATATAAAGGCCACTTGCCCATATAGACCACTTTTAGTTTCCCTTAGGTGGCCTTTATAGACAGGTTTGACTTTATATAAAACACTGTATCTCCACTATATAGCACCATCCCAGAACAGACTGTCTCAATATAAGTGAAAGAATCTTGACTGGGGCATAAATAACCATTATTCAACTTAATTCTTTTTTAATTAACCTGTAATATATAGCACACCAAATTACTGAGTTTTTTTGTGACACCTGATGGAGGACTTATATTACAGTACCACAAAACTACATCCTTTAACTGCAACTGAACAAAAATACAGTTACACCATTACACCATCCAATAACTGACTGTGCCTTGATTTAAGTGAAATAATCTTGACTGGGGCATAGAAACACCATTACTCCACTCCATTCCACCTCACTCCACCATCCCTGAACTGTATGAAGTTCACCATTGTACCACATGACATGTGGAGCTATTATTTTTATTGGATCCTGTAAAAATGATGTTATCCCAGAAATTAGCAGGTATTGGATAGGTGGTACGTTGGCAAAATCCATTATTCTACTCCACTACGCTCTATTAATTAACATGTACACCAAATTACTGAGTTTTGTAACACCTGAAGTAGGACTTATGTTACGGTACATAAAAACTAACATCCTTAACTGTAACTGAACTAAAATACTTTGTGATTTATGGTAGTAACAAATGCTGATCGTTTATCCAATAATATGGGTAATCCTTCTTAAAATAACTGAGTATCATTTAGAATGCCAAATTGATGTATTAAGACAGCAAGCTTTAAATTAACAGAGCACCATTTAAAAAACACTTCAGTTGTGTGTAATGAACCCTAATGCATGAATTCCGATCTAATAAACACTGCTGCCATCCTCAAATTAAACAAGTACAAGCAATAAAACATTCGAATAGAGTGTAACAATTTGGCTAAATTTACTACCGAATAAAGGTTATTTCCCCTAGAGAAAAAAGACCAAAATTTCCCAATTTGACCATGAAAATTCCCAACTCAACAGTGATATACATAACTAGTAGCAGACTACAAAAGTTGACCTTACCAGAACTGCCAACTGACCCGCAACCCGCGGGTCCATCCCGCATTTACACATGAATTCCCGCTAACCCGCCAAGAAGTGGACTGACCCGCATACAGTTTGAGGAATTGCAGCATTCATTCATCACCACTTGAATCCACTTGTAATCGAGGCGCATTTGAGTTATAACATGGGTGGACTTAGAGTCTAATCTGGATTAATTTTATGCCGGTAGCGGGTGAAAAATCACAAAATCGTGATGCGCATATACTGTATCCATTTCTCTGTGAAATTACACAACAGTGCACCATTTTTAATCTTCTTTTCATTTTTCCCCCCAGATCCAATAGGTGCAGCCAGCTAAGCAGTGCAAAACGCAACTTGGATGGATCTTGGACGGACTTGGCCCGCAATTGCACAAAATAGGGTTGCGCCTTACCCACAAAATACATTCAAATATTGCCACAATACTATATCTTTGCCTAGAGGAACATGAAAAATCTAGCTATTGCAAGTATGTCATAATGCAGTTTGCTGTATTTAAAAAAAATTCAATTTCTGAATCTTAAAGGCAGAAGGCAGTAATTAGATAATGTAACAAAATCTCTGTCAATGCCAGATTGATCCATTAAATAGCTATCAGTGTTTATTCAAAAGGGTCCATTGGGCCATTGTCCCATTATTTTGTTGGATGACTCAGTTGTTATAATGTCTTAGTGGGCTATATTTAATATTAAATAAATGAAAAAATACTGATGTCATGGTGCTTTTTAAAAATGATCCCTTCTGAGCTATCTTTTAACAGAGCACCATTGACAAAACACTTCAAGTGTGTGTTACTCTAATTGACAGCCATCTTCCAAATTTGCTGAGCATCATTTACAAAACACTCTAACAGTGTGTAAATAATGCCAATATAATCTAATAATAGACAGAAATCCTCAAATTAGCCGAGCATCATTTACAAAAAAAAATTTGGATTGAGTGTAACCTAAATGGCAATTACCGGGTAGGTCCATTTCTGTAGACAGCCATCCCTTAAACTAGTGGAGCACCATCTAGAAAGCACTCACATTGTATGTATAATATACTAAGGAATGCATGCCACAAGCTAATCTAATAGACAGCTATCCTTGTAATTAACATAGCGACATTTATAAAACTTTGATTTGAGTATAACAAATGCCAATGTGATCTATTACATGTTTAAGACAGCAATCCTTGAAATTAAAATAAGTGTACTGGTCTGGGTAGCTCAGTGGTAAACCACTCGCCTATAATGTGGAAAGTCAGGGGTTCCATCCCCAGTCTGACCCTGCATTTTTTCTCCTTCCTGTTACAGTTCCGTGGCCAGTGTGGCCCTTGGAAATGGTGGATTGGCGATTACAGGCAAAATAATTTAGTCCATCTGAGGGAATTCGTGTAAGATTTCCCACTTGGGACCATGGGAAACTCGCATAACAGAGGTGAAATGTAGCAGTCTGGGTAGCTCAATGACAGAGCACTAGCCTATAGTGAGGGAGGTCCCGGTATGACCCAGCATTTTTTCTCCTTCCTGTTACACACTATTTAGAAAACACTTCAATTGTGTATATAATGTACTAATGAATACATATGCCAATCTGTTATATTAGTTATCCTTGAAATTTATAGAGCACTTGATTTGAGTACATATCCTGTTACCAATGCCAATATGACCTATATTTTGTATTAGACAGCTATCCTTGAAATGAGCAGAGCTCCATTTACAAAACACTTCATTTGTTTGTAACGACTGCATGCCAATCAGATCTAATGGATAGCCATCCTCAAATTAAATAAGTACCATTTGCAAACATTCTGATTGAATGTTACTAAACTAATGCCAGTTTGATCTAATAAACAGTGAGCCATCATTTAAATTAACAGAGTAACAGCTATTTTGTTTTTTAAATTAACTGAGTATGTTTTACAAAACATTCCATTAAATTGTTTGTAACCAAATGCCAATTTCATCAATTAAATAGCCATTTTTTTTAAAAAAAAAGGAGCCAAGTATCTTTTACAAAACATTTCCATTTGTGTGTTACAACCAAATGCCAATTTCATCAATTAAATAGCCATTTAAAAAAAAGTAACCAAGTATCTTTTACAAAACATTCAGATTTAATGCACATGTAACAAATGCTTATTTGATCTATATGGACAGCTATCCTTGAAAATAATAGATCACCATTTATAAATCATTCCAATTGAGTGTAATGAAACTAAACCGGGTCTAAGACATCCATCCTTCAATTAGTAGAGCACCATTTATTAAACATACAACATGTTCCAATTGAGGCTAGCCAATGCCGATTTTATCTATTTAGCCAGTGTTCATTCTAGGATTTTTCAGATGGGACTAATTATCAAAAGAAAATCTTCTCAAACACCAACACATAAAATATTTGTGCATTAATTTTATTTAATTTCAATATGGTCTACTAAGGGCTTAACAATGGGACTATTTGTGATCATGCACAGTGGTCCCATGACCCCTTCTAGAATGAACACCAGACAGCTATTCTTAAATTCAACAAGTGCCATTTGAAAACATTCAAATTAAGTTTAACCAATGCTTCATGTCATGTCAAAGTGTCGTTCGGAATAGAGCGACATAATTAAAAACTGATGCCCTGTGACAGTGTGTCACGGCAGGCATGGCAAAGGTG
The DNA here is from genome assembly GCA_021292105.1 of Anadara kagoshimensis. NCBI lineage: Eukaryota > Metazoa > Mollusca > Bivalvia > Arcoida > Arcidae > Anadara > Anadara kagoshimensis. Next base: position 11,136,918 of record CM037875.1, on the reverse strand, counting down.
AAAATTTCTGCCACTTCACCTATAGTTGGTGAAGTCTCGATATAGGTGAAATATTCTCAACTGGAACGTAAAACTCTATGAAGCCAATCAATAAATCAAAAACAAGTACCAATTATAAAACAATGTGATTAAATGTGTGTAACCAATGCCAATTTAATCTATTAGACAGACATCCTTAAATTAACGGAGCACCATTTAGAAACAGTCCAATTGTGTGTAACTGATGGGCAGGCAATTTGATCTAATAAACAGCTATGTTTTAAATTAAACAAGTACAACTTACAAAACATTCTGATCAAGTGTAACTGATGCCAGTTTAATCTATTTAGATAGCAATCCCTGAAATTATCAAAATCAAAATATATACAGTCAAACCTGTATATAAAGGCCAATGTAGGGAACCAATAAAGGTGGCCTTTATATACAGGTTCAAATAATATAAATAAAGAACAATTAGGACACCATTCTACTGGCCTTTAAAAGCAGGTGGACCTTATATAGAAGTGGCCTTTAAGGCAGGTTGAACTGTACATGTATGACAAAAAAAGTCAATTTGAGTTTTAAAACTAATGCCAATTTGATCTATTAGACAACCATCCTTTAACTTAACTATCTTTTACAAAACATTCTAATTTACTGTAAACAATGCCAATTTGTTTTATTAAATTAAGCTGTCTGTAGAATCAATGGATTTCTAAGTTTAACTGCAGTTTTATACAGCACCAGACCAGTTGTCTGAAACCTGATTAGTTTTTCAATTGATTAGTCAAATTTTGAAAATTGCATAATTTCAGATATGTTGTGAAATTAATGTTGAAAATATTGTAAGAGAATAAAATTCCATCAAACTAAATTACATAGTTATAAAAAGTTAAAGTTAAAGTCTGTCCCGAGCCATTAGGCCCATCAGGCCGGAGCTTATCCCGGTTTCGGTGGCGTTAAGCGACTGAGAGTACAAGACTCTCCCCTGAATGGGACGCCGGTCCATCGCAGGGTTAACCCCCAGCATTTTGCTGGTACTCATTTATTTTTCAGCTGAGTGAACTGGAACAATGTGAAATTAAGTGTCTTGCTCAAGGACACAACACATCGCCCGGTCCAGAGATCGAACCCACGACCTTCGAATCATGAGTCCAACGCCTTAACCACTAGGCCACGCGCTTCCACATAGTTATAAAACCATCAATTTAATAATAATACACAATGTATGCTGATTTTTATTGACATTTTAAATTTTTAAATTTGTGTTAATTATTGATAAAACTAATCAAGCTTATCACAACTGGGTTACAGTACTGAATCAAATGCTTTAAGGCAAAATAAATCTAGAGATCGATCTGTCTCTTGAGACTGAAATCCCCCCCTACCCCCCAAGGTCTACAAGGGTTTAATGGTTAAATGTATGACCTTGGCTCAAGGTATGACACACCACCTTTGGACCATGATTATTGATTTATGACAGCAGTTCAAAGCAATTATGAGAAATGGCCCAGGCACGATTGTATTGGTAAACTAGAAATTGCAGTGTAGGTTCTAACATCCGGTGGTGGTACTTAAGGTGGTACTCCCACTGGTTGCAGATGGATCCGTAGGATACAAGTGTAGTGGTAGTATGATGAAGTAGAGGATAACTAAAACACTAACATCTGCTTGTAGTGATTTATTCGATTAGGAGTGAGGTCTGGTCAAGCTTTCGGGATAAGGCTCCCTTCATCAGGACCAAGAGTAAATACAGCATGTGTTAAGGTACAAATTGAGGTGAGGTACAATACTACATAATATACATTGAACTTTTACATGCAATATGAATAGCAACTGCCGAAATTATGTTAACAAATAGTAAATTAGATATTATTAAAATTAAAATTAAAACAGTTCTTATTGTTATTTTGTACTTTAAATCTCATCAATTAGTAATTATTACTTAGTAAAGAAATTGATTATGAAACTGGGCCTTACAAAATGGTATTCAAACTTTGGTAGAAAGAGGTGTGCTCTGATAAAAAATGCTGCACTTAACATCACTTGGCAACTAACACTCTGCCTCTTTGCCCTAATTGAAAATGAATTTGTAATTTTGTATTGATAATTTTGAAAAATTTTGGAAAATAAAAGCAATACCAAAACCTAAAACATCTACTGAAAATTATTTTTGTTTTTTATCTAATTTACTTCTTTTAAAAAAAACATTACTTGTTTCAATTCTTTTATTTAAAATGGGATAACTTTGTACCCTCTACTAAAAGAAAAAGCCAAAAATTGATGGAATAAAGACCATTATATGACGAAAATTTTGTTCAAAATTTCACATAGAATTCAAGGTGAGGGAGTGTACAAAAATATGTCTTATCCCCTAAATTATCTTTTTATTCTGAATTTTTTAATTGCAACATGATGAACAATCTTAATTTAGCTTGGTGAATTTGGTAAGTAAAGCTATTTGAAATCATAATTAGCTGTGTAAATAAGCCTTTTCTTAGGTTTCATTAAAATAGTACTTATAGAAAGGTTGAAAAAGGTAAGCATGTCTTGTATGGTATTTTGACCAGGTGAGCTAAAATACATACATTTATCATGTTTGTGGGTATGGTGCTAGAATAAATCTTGGCAAATCAGAATTATCAGCCTTAACGATTAATATTGTTACACGCGAGGAAGTGACCATCTTCTTCATGCACTGTGAAGACCAGTTGCTCTGGGGGGTCAGAACATTCTGCAGGTAAGGCAGCTACTAGTAGTTCAGCCTATACCACAGGGATTCGTAATTTATGTCTGTCTATCATATCCATACTTTTAGCATTTTCTGGAAACCATATGGTATTCGACCACTTTTATAGAAGACACAGGGAAATAGCAACGGTCACTCTTGAAAACAGCCGAACTGAAAATTAGGGATGGCACGAGGTGAAAAAAGAAGACCGTCAATTCTTGAATTTATGCTACATTATAGCCGAGAGTCAAGACTGACGTAGGGCATGTTTTAAAAACCATCTTAGTTTAAACTTACGTCACCCAGTAACGACACTCTTCCTCTACCTGTACCCATTCAATCAGCCACGGTTCATCTTACCCGGTGTAAGGAGAGATAACTCTGATAGACTTGTATATATTTCCGATCAGTTGATGGACCGAACTGTCTTTTGATATGATATTGCTAGAACACTTTGAATGAAGAAAGCACAGTGATCCACTTGATACAACAGCAAGCATTTATCTTAATATTAGCACTATACTATTACTAGTAAGTATAACAGCATGCGGATGATCACGCATACCAAAAGTACGCATTTTTTGGAAGCTACACAAAAGAAATGCATAGTTCTCAAGTGACCCGGAATGTGCGGGCCGCCACACCACAGGCCACAGGGGCCAGTTTCATAATGAAATTTTAAAAACACCGATAAGTATATATAAAAAAAAGTATATACTTATCGGTATTTTTTTTAAATTTTATTATGAAACTGGCCCCTGTGCCATAGGCACTTGTTTCTGATATTAAAAAATTAACACTCTATACCAAGTTAAACATAACTGTATAGAGTGTTATTTTTTTAATATCAGAAACAAGTGCCTGTGGGCCACACTCGAAAATTCCACTTATGACCCTCGCGGGTCCCGGAATAAGTGTCCATATCCCAGATAACAAAAGGTAACATAGTCATAGTGGCATACACAGAGACCAGTTTCAAAATAAAATTTTTAAAATACCTGCGTGGGTCCCGAAATAAGTGTTCATAACCCGGATAACAATAAGGCTCCAAATATAACATAGTGATAGTGGGTACACAGAGACCAGTTTCCATTTAACTTATGGGTATTTTTTTTTAATTATGAAACTGGTCCCTGTGAATGGGAAAACACATAAAAGCCAACAATTCATTTTTATTATAAATTTGAATAAACTAGTAGCCGATATGGAAAAACAAGAAGGCAAATGAGTGAAAACACGAAGTCAATAGTGGAAAAACAGAAGGCGGCGAATGAATTAAAATCCGAGCTGAAAATGCCGCTGTCAAAACTAAGATTGACGGTGGTTTTATCTGGGTACTCCAGTGTCCTCTACCACCCCAGAACTGACCGCCTACAGTGGCGTAGTCAAGAAAACCTTAATGTGCAAGTCTGACGCTAGTGCCTCCTACCTCGTAATTTTTACACCCTTTCTATTTTAATTATAGATATAATATGTAGTGTCTCGTAGGCCACACGTGGCCGGATATAAAAATTTTATAAGGTTTTTATGTGTATGTGAACATTGAATTTTTATATGTGACACTTAAATAAAATAAATTATTATTATTATTATTATAGTAAAGAAAAAAGACTAAATAGCTACACTACACTACACTCATAATTATTAATTTTGTAAAAATTGTAAAGTGCTACTATGGGGATGGGTTAGTATTATTTAAAGATATGACAGTCTGATGGATAACGCAAGATAGTGTTGCGCGTGGCAAATTCAATGAAGGGCGCCTGAAATACTATGAGCAGACATTTACAATTCTTTCTTGTAATGTTTTAAAGTTTGGCGCTATTTCTTTCATACCCGCTCATGTGAGATAGGATTCTATGCCGTGCGAGATCGGCGTTTCTCACACCTGTGACATGGAAATCCCTTGTTTTTACCCATGTGGGATTTCCTTGTCTCACCCTATCTTACGCCCCAGTCGAGATTATTTCACTCATTACACACGGGTGCTTGTCATTCCAGAGCACCCAGTCTCGCTTCCCTGTTGGAGGTTTACGTGTTTAACCTTAATTTGCCAGTTTTCAAAGCTTTTTTGTTGCTCCTATGTGGAGCAGAAACATACTTGTTATGATATGCCGAATTACCTGGTTTATATTAACGATGGCAAGGATGTTAGCAATTCAAATCATTGTCATATCATCCTTACATTAGGACAGATAATTCGGCCTATTGCATTGCCCGTGCCACTATGAAGTAGCAAAAATACAGCTTAAGGGTAATCTAAGTAGGAAAATTCAAGTGAAAACCATTTCGTTAAAAAGCGTGAAATGGGGGTATAATTATGAAATTACCTACACAAGTGTGGAGATTTTTAAATAAAAATACAGAAGGAATTGATAATTTAAGAAATTTTAAAATATTTGTTGCATTTTTTAAAGAAAATTGTGCAAAAATACACGTGTTGGGGAAAATAGCTTACACCTTGTATAACGAATTAATTTTAAAAAATGAAAAGATATTAAGATAGTCAACATCATAGAGCAGTGCAAAGGGGCCAGAGTTTTTTAAAGAAATACGAGGTTTTTGAAAACTCGACAATTTACGTTTCAGGTTATCTATGATTTATTTTCCTTTT